>CM019826.1:84015247-85215247 GCA_009763385.1 Coix lacryma-jobi var. lacryma-jobi
TCCGTATGTATTTTGCACATCTTAATTTCATCTCTTTTAATGAAGTCTCGAATGAGGTGAAATTTCCGCAGTACATGTTTGTTCTTCTGGTGATTCCTTGGCTCCTTAGCCTGCGATCGCCCCATTGCTATCACAATGTAAAGACAATGGGCTGGACGCATTTGGAAACACACCAAGATCAATGAGGAACCTCCTCATCCAAACACCTTCCTTTGCAGCTCCACTAGCTGCAATGTACTCGGCTTCTGCTGTAGAATCAGACACGGTCTCCTGCTTGGAACTTTTCCAACTGACTGCACCACCATTTATTGTGAACACAAAACCTGATTGAGATTGTGAATCATCTGTGTCAGTTTGGAAGCTAGCATCGGTGTAACCATTTACAACGAGCTCCTCCTCACCTCCATAGATTAGGAACACATCTTTAGTCCTTCTCAAGTACTTAAGGATGTTTTTAGCAAGTGTCCAGTGACTCTCACCTGGATTAGCTTGATATCTGCTCGCAACACTTAGAGCATATGAGACATCCGGCGTGTACATATCATGGCATACATGATGGAACCTAGCCGAAGCATATGGAACCTTACTCATGCGCTCTCGCTCATCAGATGTCGAAGGACACTGTTTCTCGCTAAAGCGCATGCCATGTGACATAGGCAAGAACCCTTTCTTGGACTGTTCCATGTTGAACCGCTTCAACACCTTGTCAATGTACGTTTCTTGGCTTAATCCTATTAGCCTCTTTGACCTATCTCTATAGATCTTAATGCCCAGAATATATGTTGCTTCTCCTAAATCCTTCATAGAAAAACTATTATTCAGTGAAGTCTTTACGGTTTGCAACATCGGAATGTCATTCCCAATCAACAGTATGTCATCTACATACAAGATTAGAAACACAACAGCGCTCCCACTTTCCTTCTTGTAAACACAAGGTTCTTCTTCACTTTGACGAAAGCCAAACCCTTTGACCACCTCATCAAAACGATATTCCAACTCCGAGATGCTTGCTTTAATCCATAAATAGATTTCTTAAGCTTGCATATTTTTTTAGCATTGCTAGGATCAACAAAACCTTCGGGCTGTATCATATACACGTCCTCTTCCAAATTTCCATTTAGAAAGGCTGTTTTAACATCCATCTGCCATATCTCATAGTCATAATAGGCAGCAATTGCTAGAATGATCCGGATAGATTTAAGCATCGCTACCGGCGAGAAAGTCTCGTCGTAGTCAACTCCTTGAACTTGCCAAAAACCTTTTGCGACAAGTCGAGCTTTATAAACTTGGACGTTTCCATCCATATCCTTTTTCTTTTATAGATCCATTTGCACTCTATGGGTCTTACCCCATCAGGCGGGTCAACCAAGTTCCAAACTTGATTGGCTCCCATGGAATCTATCTCGGATCTCATGGCACTATGCCATTTCTCGGAATCAGGGTCCATCATTGCCTCGGCATAAGTTGCAGGTTCGTCATCGTCTAACAATAACACATCCCCACGCAACTCACGGATTCTTGCCGACCTTCGTGGTTGGGGCGGGGTGTCTGTTGCCACAGTAGCTCAACTTGTTCTGCTACATTAGCATCACTCGTGGAGTCAATCCCTGTTGGCTCATCCTGAACTTCTTCAAGATACACCTTCTGCCCTCTCTTGTCTCTTTTGAGAAACTCTTTCTCTAAGAAAACACCGTTTCGAGCGACAAACACTTTGCCCTCTGAGCGGTTGTAGAAGTAATACCCTAAAGTTTCCTTTGGGTATCCCACGAAAAAGCACTTGTCCGACTTGGGTGTTAGTTTATCTAATATAAGTCGTTTGACATAAACTTCACAACCCCAAATCTTTAGAAAAGACAAACTGGGACTCTTACCAGTCCATATCTCATATGGTGTCTTAACTACGGACTTAGACGTACCCTATTTAATGTGAAAGCGGCTGTTTCTAGAGCGTATCCCCAAAATGATAAAGGAAGGTCCGACTGGCTCATCATAGACCGAACCATGTCTAACAAAGTCCGATTACGTCGCTCGGACACGCCGTTTCGCTGAGGCGTTCCGGGTGGCGTAAGCTGTGGAACAATTCCACAACTCTTAAGATGATTGCTAAACTCGTGGCTCAAATATTCACCTCCACGATCAGATCGCAAGGCCTTAATTTTCTTGCCACGTTGATTCTCTACCTCATTCTGAAATTCTTTGAACTTTTCAAATGTTTCAGACTTATGCTTCATCAGATAGACATAGCCATATCTGCTAAAATCATCAGTGAAGGTTATGAAGTATTGGAATCCGCCTCTAGCTGTCGTACTCATTGGTCCGCATACATCAGTATGTACAAGTTCCAACAAGTCAGACGCCCTCTCAGGAAGACCTGTGAAAGGCGACTTGGTCATCTTGCCCAGCAAGCAAGCCTCACATGTCTCGTATGATTCAAAATCAAACGAAGTTAGAATCCCATCAGCATGGAGCTTCTTCATGCGGTTTTCACTTATATGACCCAAACGACAATGCCACATATAGGTAGGACTTAACTCATTAAGCCGAGGCCTTTTAGCAGTAATATTACAGATAGACATAGGTGCATCATCAAGATTTAAATAAACAAACCATTCACAATGGATGCAAAAGCCACAAACATATCATTCTTAGAGATTACACAACCATTGTCTTTACTCGCAAATGAATAGCCATCCTTCATCAAACATGAAGGTGACACAATGTTTCGACTTAAACTTGGAACAAAATAACAATTATTTAACTCCAAAATAAATCCTGATGGGAGGTGTAGTTGCATCGTCCCGACGTTCAACGCAGCAACTCTTGCATTATTGCCCACGCGGAAATCAACCTCCCCTTTTCCAACGCTTCTACCTCTTATCATTCCCTGCATCGTATTGCAAATATGAGCAACCGAGCCAGTATCAAATACCCAAGAATTAATATAAGAGTTAGCGAGGAAAATATCTGTAATATAAACAACAAGTGTATGAGCAGCGGGAGTACCTTTACCACCGCCATCCTTCATCAAGGATGCTAAGTACACCTTGCAGTTTCTTTTCCAGTGACCTTTCCCCTTACAGTGGAAGCACTCAGAATCAGCAGTTGGTCCAGCAGCGTCAGGCGCAGGAGGGTTTGGCTTAGAGATCACATCTTTGGCCTTGCCCTTGCCCTTCCTATTCTTCCAAAAGTTGCCCTTCCTTTTAAAGTTAGGCTTGTTTTGGATCGCCATCACATGGCTGCTGCCAGCACCTTTCTTGATGTCTGCCTCTGCTGTCTTAAGCATGCCACATAGCTCATTCAAGCCCCTCTCCGCACCATGCATATGGTAGTTCGAGATGAAGTTCCCATAGCTAGGTGGGAGAGAAGAGAGAATGAAATCAGTAGCCAGTTCTGGACCAATTGGGAAGCCTAGCTTCTCCAACCTCTGAGTGTAACCAACCATCTTGATCACATGTGGTCCAACTGCTTCACCCTCTGCTAACTTAGTCTCAGCAAGAGACTTAGAAACATTGAACCTTTCGGTTCTAGCCTGAGTCTGGAACATCTCATCTAGCGCTACGATCATATCGTAGGCTGTATGGTTATTATCAAACTGCATCTGCAGATCTGGTTCCATGCTAGCAAGCATCAGACACTTCAAGATCAGCATCACATGCTTTCTTGTAAGCGGTTTTCTTAGCAGGTGCATTATCAGCAGGTTCCTCTGGTAGTGGGGTGTCTAGAATATCTTCCTTTTTCTCAGCCCTGAGAACAATTCTCAGGTTGCGGATCCAATCCGCATAGTTTGTTCCATTCAATTTATCTTTCTCAAGGATTGAACGTAAAGTAAATGGTGGATTGCTAGGTGCCATTGATCTACAACAAAAGTAAATGCAAAATACTAAGACAATGTATCCAAGACAGAGTAAATGATATTAAATCATTAATAAAATCTACTCCCACTAAGATCAATATCCCTCTATTGAATCTCAATGATTCAAGACCCAAACTAACAAGTCTACTAGTGAGCTTTAGCATCACCGCTAGTGGACATGGTAGATCGGTAAGCAACTCTTTGCTAATCATATCACATATGACTCTTGTTGTTGGCCAGCATCTCTATGCGTGCTCAACTCCTTATGCTTCAAGGTCCCTAACCGTTAGGATGACCTTGTTCAAGCAACCAACCCTTCTGCAGTAAGTATCCGATACGAACCTGCCTGGTCAAGGAAAATCAGTGACACCCTAATTTCATAGGCGCACCACCGATTGTACAAGACATATGACAGTGCAAGGTTGGGGAAGCATATGACTTGAACATTACTGAGGGATCGTTCTACACTTTCACTACCGCATGTAGACAATAACACATGAATCATACGTGAAAGTAGAACATAATAAGAGAATAGCATCAACACAGATATGACTTGGTATAGCCCAGTGTTTCTTTGGAGATCTCCATCTCCGCCAATCTGTTCACCATGATGATCTCCATCTACATGGTATATGCACGCCATCCAGCGATGAATCCACCGACTAGCTACAACTAGCGTAATTAATAAAGTAATTACATAGTCGCGTGTAGGATCATCATAATTTGGCACGCAGGCCATTACATCAAATGGACAATATATATGTGGCTCCATCCATATTGTCATAATCACGACATGCAAGTCATGAAACAATTACATACATGCATCACATACACATAAGGGCTATACCAGTCAAATCCTGCAAAACAGAGTTAAACGTTCCCGACGTCTAATCTGAATCGAATCAGAAAACATAATTTTCCCGGCCTTTTTCGCAAATCTAAATTCGATGAACCAGCTAAAGCGGGTGAAAATCGGATGTAAAATTTTCTGTAGATTGATTTTCATTTAAAGATCATCTCAATCCGAGGTCGTATGCAAAAGTTACAGCTGTTTTACCGAACAACGCTCTTTTGCAGATGCCGCGGTACATCTCATGCACCCGCTCTTGATCCAGATTCGATTCGATCAATCTGATTGATCTCCATCTTGCCATGTTGGATTTACACGTATCACTTAACTCGATGGCGGAATTCTGACCGGTAGGAGTAGATCGTTACATGACCAACACAGCAAGATCACGAATCAAGATCAGAGACTGATCTACAACCGTGCATATCTCTATATGCACACAACCGAAACCATAACGAGCAGTAACGGCTCCAGTACCACTGAAGGGTTATGGGGATGCTACGCTAGCCGAATGCTACCGTGTGATAGCGAAAAACGGTTCCTCTAAGTTAGCCGAACGAAAAAAATTCGACCCCATAAACCAGGAACTACTGCTAGTTATAGATCACGGGATTACCACTAGACGCGCAGGTGCAGCGGAAAACGTCTCGGTGTAGTCATGCGGTCGCAGCGATGCCGTGTAGATGTTCACGTCCGTCCTTCACGTTCCACGTGCGGTTCGTCCTTGTGCTCCAGATGCAGCACCTCCGAGGTATCCCACACGTACAGGGAGGAAGCGTCACGCCTCCAGACTGCTAGGTCTGCGAGGAACAATAGGCGCGGGGTGGGGTGGGCGACGGCTGTCAACAATTGATGTGTGTCAACCCTGGTCGCCCACCCCTCTTTATATAGCGTCCCTAATGAGCCCACCGACCTGGAGGCCCATTAGCAAACCCTAATCCTGGTCTGATTCGAGTCCAACTCGAATCAGGCTTCCAGCCCCTTAAGCGTGCGACCCTATGGGTTCACGCACACATAGACACGGCCCGAGAACTCCTACTCGCCCGATAGTTGACAGCGGCCTCTAGCAAGACGTGTCAACTCCTATGTATACACAAAGATCATATCTGACGAACCACCACGATCACATATACGTAATTCCCTTGCCTCACAATATTTGGTTCAACTCATAGGTTAACATTTAACCTAAGCACGGCCATGCATTTTATGATCCAATCATATGAGTGATCCAGTGATATCTCTCTCGCATGGAGAGGGGCAAATCCCATCTTGATCGTCTATGTCTCACAGCATGTTTCCTGACAAACCGAAGACTATCTTTATGACTACCCTGTTACGAAGTAGCGTTTGATAGTCCCTAAGTAAGTCGATTCACATCTTGAGAACATACCACAATCTCAGGTCGAAGGACATAACGTACATGATGTGTAAAGAGATAATAAGAACATCTCACGTTGGGTCAGTCCAGCCCCATGTCATACATGTGCCCACATTATTAGTTTGACATCTCCATGTCTATGACTTGTGAAACATAGTCATCAACTAATACATGTGCTGATCTAATATTCATGTGTGTCCTCACATGAACTCCGATCAGGGACAACTATCGAATAACCATACAAGTAAAAGAGTCTCACAGATTCACATAATTGCCAATCAATACAAGTGTCTTTAATGGATATTCAATGAACATATAATAAATCATGGATACAATAGAAATATCATCATCTTGAAGGGTTATGGGGATACTATGCTAAACGCCCGAAAGGTTCCGCTACGTTAGCGAACGGATAGCCGAAGCTACGCTAGCCGACCGCAACGCTATGATAGCCGAAAGACGGTTCGCTAGTAGCCGAACGCTTCTGCTGAGCTAGCCAAATCGCAAAAACGACCCCATAAACCAGGAACTACTGCGAGTTATAGATCACGGGATTACGGGATTACCACTAGACGCGCAGTTGCAGCGGAAGACGTCTCGGTGTGTAGACGTGCGCGTCGCAGTGATGCCGTGTAGATGTTCACGTCCGATCTTCACGTCTCCACGTGCGGTTCGTCCTTGTGCTCCAGATGCAGCACCTCCGAGGTATCCACACGTACAGGGAGGAAGCGTCACGCCTCTAGACTGCTAGGTCTGCGAGGAGCAATAGGCGCGGGCGTTGGGTGGGCGACGGCTGTCAACAATGACATGGTTTCTTTTTGCCCTAGTCGCCCCACCCCTCTTTATATAGGCGTCCCTAATGAGCCCACCAACCTGGAGGCCCATTAGCAAACCCTAATCCCGGTCTGACTCGAGTCCAACTCGATTAGGCTTCCAACCCCTTAAGCGTGCGACCCTATGGGTTCACGCACACATAGACACAGCCCGTACTCCTACTCGCCCGATAGTTGACAGCGGCCTCTAGCAAGACGTGTCAACTCCTATGTATACGTAAAGATCATATCTGATGAACCACCATGATCATATACGTAATTCCCTTGCCACACAATATTTGGTTCAACTCATAGGTTAACATTTAACCTAAGCACGGCCATGCATTTTATGATCCAATCATATGAGTGATCCAGTGATATCTCTCTCGCATGGAGAGGGGCAAATCCCATCTTGATCGTCTATGTCTCACAGCATTTCCTTGACAAACCCGAAGACTATCTTTATGACTACCCTGTTACGAAGTAGCGTTTGGTAGTCCCTAAGTAAGTCGATTCACATCTTGAAAACATACCACAATCTCAGGTCGAAGGACATAACGTACATGTGTGTAAAGAGATAATAAGAACATCTCACGTTGGGTCAGTCCAGCCTCATGTCATACATGTGCCCACATTATTAGTTTGACATCTCCATGTCTATGACTTGTGAAACATAGTCATCAACTAATACATGTGCCGATCTAATATTCATGTGTGTCCTCACATGAACTCCGATCAGGGACAACTATCGAATAACCATACAAGTAAAAGAGTTTCACAGACAATTCACATAATTGCCGTTCAATACAAGTTGTCTTTAATGGATATTCAATGGACATATAATAAATCATGGATACAATAGAAATATCATCATCTCTATGATTACCTCTAGGGCATATTTCCAACAGTCTCCCACTTGCACTAGAGTTAATCTCTTAGATATCTAATACCCATAGACCTTACGTGCGCCTCATGCCTAGGCTGTGGAAGAGCCTTTGTCAAAGGATCTGATATTCAAATCCGTATGTATTTTGCACATCTTAATCTCATCTCTTCCAATGAACTCTCGAATGAGGTGAAATTTCCGCAGTACATGTTTGTTCTTCTGTGATTCCTTGGCTCTTAGCCTGTGATGGCCACCATTGCTATCACAGTGTAAAGACAATGGCTAGACGCATTTGGAAACACACCAAGATCAATGAGGAACCTCCTCATCCAAACACCTTCCTTTGCAGCTCCACTAGCTGCAATGTACTCGGCTTCTGCTGTAGAATCAGACACGGTCTCCTGCTTGGAACTTTTCCAGCTGACTGCACCACCATTTATTGTGAAACAAAACCTGATTGAGATTGTGAATATCTGTGTCGGTTTGGAAGCTAGCATCGGTGTAACCATTTACAACGAGCTCCTCCTCACCTCCATAGATTAGGAACACATCTTTAGTCCTTCTCAAGTACTTAAGGATGTTTTTAGCAAGTGTCCAGTGACTCTCACCTGGATTAGCTTGATATCTGCTCGCAACACTTAGAGCATATGAGACATCCGGGCGTGTACATATATGGCATACATGATGGAACCAATAGCCGAAGCATATGGAACCTTACTCATGCGCTCTCGCTCATCAGATGTCGAAGGACACTGTTTCTCGCTAAAACGCATGCCATGTGACATGGGCAAGAACCCTTTCTTGGACTGTTCCATGTTGAACCGCTTCAACACCTTGTCAATGTACGTTTCTTGGCTTAATCCTATTAGCCTCTTTGATCTATCTCTATAGATCTTAATGCCCATAATATATGTTGCTTCTCCTAAATCCTTCATAGAAAAACTATTCAATGAAGTCTTTACGGTTTGCAACATCGGAATGTCATTCCCAATCAATAGTATGTCATCTACATACAAGATTAGAAACACAACAGCGCTCCCACTTTCCTTCTTGTAAACACAAGGTTCTTCTTTATTTTGACGGAAGCCAAACCCTTTGACCACCTCATCAAAACAAATATTCCAACTCCGAGATGCTTGCTTTAATCCATAAATAGATTTCTTAAGCTTGCATATTTTTTAGCATTGCTAGGATCAACAAAACCTTCGGGCTGTATCATATACACGTCCTCTTCCAAATTTCCATTTAGTAAGGCTGTTTTAACATCCATCTGCCATATCTCATAGTCATAATAGGCAGCAATTGCTAGAATGATCCGGATAGATTTAAGCATCGCTACCGGCGAGAAAGTCTCGTCGTAGTCAACTCCTTGAACTTGCCAAAAACCTTTTGCGACAAGTCGATCTTTATAAACTTGGACGTTTCCATCCATATCCTTTTTTTTTTATAGATCCATTTGCACTCTATGGGTCTTACCCCATCAGGCGGGTCAACCAAGTTCCAAACTTGATTAGTTCCATGGAATCTATCTCGGATCTCATGGCACTATGCCATTTCTCGGAATCAGGGTCCATCATTGCCTCGGCATAAGTTGCAGGTTCGTCATCGTCCAACAATAAACACATCCCCACGCAACTCACGGATTCTTGCCGACCTTCGTGGTTGGGGCGGGGTGTCTGTTGCCATAGGTAGCTCACTTGATCTGCTACATTAGCATCACTCGTGGAGTCAATCCCTGTTGGCTCATCTGAACTTCTTCAAGATACACCTTCTGCCCTCTCTTGTCTCTTTTGAGAAACTCTTTCTCTAAGAAAACACCGTTTCGAGCGACAAACACTTTGCCCTCTGTGCGGTTGTAGAAGTAATACCCTAAAGTTTCCTTTGGGTATCCCACGAAAAAGCACTTGTCCGACTTGGGTGTTAGTTTATCTGATATAAGTCGTTTGACATAAACTTCACAACCCCAAATCTTTAGAAAAGACAAACTGGGACTCTTACCAGTCCATATCTCATATGGTGTCTTAACTACAGACTTAGATGGTACCCTATTTAATGTGAAAGCGGTCGGCTGTTTCTAGAGCGTATCCCCAAAACGATAAAGGTAGGTTGACTGGCTCATCATAGACCGAACCATGTCTAACAATGTTCGATTACGTCGCTCGGACACGCTGTTTCGCTGAGGCGTTCCTGGTGGCGTAAGCTGTGGAACAATTCCACAACTCTTAAGATGATTGCTAAACTCGTGGCTCAAATATTCACCTCCACGATCAGATCGCAAGGCCTTAATTTTCTTGCCACGTTGATTCTCTACCTCATTCTGAAATTCTTTGAACTTTTCAAATGTCTCAGACTTATGCTTCATCAGATAGATATAGCCATATCTGCTAAAATCATCAGTGAAGGTTATGAAGTATTGGAATCCGCCTCTAGCTGTCGTACTCATTGGTCCACATACATCTGTATGTACAAGTTCCAACAAGTCAGACGCCCTCTCAGGGAAAACCTGTGAAAGGCGACTTGGTCATCTTGCCCAGCAAGCAAGCCTCACATGTCTCGTATGATTCGAAATCAAACGAAGTTAGAATCCCATCAGCATGGAGCTTCTTCATGCGGTTCTCACTTATATGACCCAAACGACAATGCCACATATAGGTAGGACTTAACTCATTAAGCCGAGGCCTTTTAGCAGTAATATTACAGATAGTCATAGGTGCATCATCAAGATTTAAAATAAACAACCCATTACAATGGATGCAAAAGCCACAAACACATCATTTTAAAGATTACACAACCATTGTCTTTACTCTC
This sequence comes from Coix lacryma-jobi var. lacryma-jobi, assembly GCA_009763385.1. Lineage (NCBI taxonomy): Eukaryota > Viridiplantae > Streptophyta > Magnoliopsida > Poales > Poaceae > Coix > Coix lacryma-jobi. The sequence goes on from CM019826.1 coordinate 84,025,835, forward strand.
AAATGAATAGCCATCCTTCATCAAACATGAAGGTGACACAATGTTTCGACTTAAACTTGGAACAAAATAACAATTATTCAACTCCAAATAAATCCTGATGGGAGGTGTAGTTGCATCGTCCCGACGTTACAACGCAGCAACTCTTGCATTATTGCCCACGCGGAAATCAACCTCCCCTTTTCCAACGCTTCTACCTCTTATCATTCCCTGCATCGTATTGCAAATATGAGCAACCGAGCCGGTATCAAATACCCAAGAATTAACATAAGAGTTAGCGAGGAAAATATCTGTAATATAAACAACAAGTGTATGAGCAGCAGGAGTACCTTTACCACCGCCATCCTTCTTCAAGGACTAAGTACACCTTGCAGTTTCTTTTCCAGTGACCTTTCCCCTTACAGTGGAAGCACCAGAATCAGCAGTTGGTCCAGCAGCGTCAGGCGCAGGAGGGTTTGGCTTAAAGATCACATCTTTGGCCTTGCCCTTGCCCTTTCTATACTTCCAAAAGTTGCCTTCCTTTAAAGTTAGGCTTGTTTTGGATGGCCATCACATGGCTGCTGCCAGCACCTTTCTTGATGTCTGCTTCTGCTGTCTTAAGCATGCCACATAGCTCATTCAAGCCCTCTCCGCACCATGCATATGGTAGTTCGAGATGAAGTTCCCATAGCTAGGTGGGAGAGAAGAGAGAATGAAATCAGTAGCCAGTTCTGGACCAATTGGGAAGCCTAGCTTCTCCAACCTCTGAGTGTAACCAACCATTTTGATCACATGTGGTCCAACTGCTGCACCCTCTGCTAACTTAGTCTCAGCAAGAGACTTAGAAACATTGAACCTTTCGGTTCTAGCCTGAGTCTGGAACATCTCATCTAGCGCTACAATCATATCGTAGGCTGTATGGTTATTATCAAACTGCATCTGCAGATCTGGTTCCATGCTAGCAAGCATCAGGCATCCTACTTCAAGATCAGCATCACATGCTTTCTTGTAAGCGGTTTTCTCAGTAGTAGGTGCCTTATCAGCAGGTTCCTCTGGTAGTGGGGTGTCTAGAATATCTTCCTTTTTCTCAGCCCTGAGAACAATTCTCAGGTTGCGGATCCAATCCGCATAGTTTGTTCCATTCAATTTATCTTTCTCAAGGATTGAACGTAAAGTAAATGGTGGATTGCTAGGTGCCATTGATCTACAACAAAAGTAAATGCAAAATACTAAGACAAAGTATCCAAGATAGAGTAAATGATATTAAAATTTTAATAAAGTTTACTCCCACTAAGATCAATATCCCTCTATTGAATTTTAGTGATTCAAGACCCAAACTAACAAGTCTACTAGTGAGCTTTAGCATCACCGCTAGTGGACAAGGTAGATCGGTAAGCAACTCTTTGCTAATCATATCACATATGACTCTTGTTGTTGGCCAGCATCTCTATGCGTGCTCAACTCCTTATGCTTCAAGGTCCCTAACCGTTAGGATGACCTTGTTCAAGCAACCAACCCTTCTGCAGTAAGTATCCGATACGAACCTGCCTGGTCAAGGAAAATCAGTGACACCCTAATTTCATAGGCGCACCACCGATTGTACAAGACATATGACAGTGCAAGGTTTGGGGAAGCATATGACTTGAACATTACTGAGGGATCGTTCTACACTTTCACTACCGCATGTAGACAATAAACATGAAACATACGTGAAAGTAGAACATAATAAGAGAATAGCATAAACACAGATATGACTTGGTATAGCCCAGTGTTTCTTTGGAGATCTCCATCTCCTACCAATCTGTTCACCATGATGATCTCCATCTTCATGGTATATGCACGCCATCCTCCAGTGATGAATCCACCGACTAGCTACAACTAGCGTAATTAAAACAATTACATAGTCGCGAGTAGGATTATCACAATTTGGCACGCAGGCCATTACATCAAATGGACAATATATATGTGGCTCCAGCCATATTGTCATAATCACGACATGCAAGTCATGAAATAATTACATACATGCATCACATATACATTAGGGCTATACCAGTCATCAAACCCTGCAAAACAGAGTTAAACGTTCCCGACGTCTAAACTTGAATCGCAGAAAGCATAATTTTCCGAGCCTTATTTCACAAATCAAAAATTGACGAAACCGGCTAAAGCTGGTGAGAATTGGATGTAAAAATTTCTGTAGATCGATTTTCGTTTAAAGATCATCTCAATCCGAGGTCGTATGCAAAAGTTACGACCCGTTTTACCGAACGACGTTCTTTTGCACATGCCGCGGTACATCTCATGCACCCGCTTTTGACCTAGATTCGATTCGATCAATCCGATTGATCTCCATCTTGCCATGATTGGATTTACATGTATCACTTAACTCCGATGGCGGAATACCGACCGGTAGGAGTAGATCGTTACATGACCAATATGGCAAGATCACGAATCATGATCAGAAATTGATCTACAACCGCGCATATCTCTATATGCACATAGCCGAATCTATAACGAGGCAGTAACCTGCTCCGATACCACTGAAGGGTTATGGGATACTATGCTAGCCGAACGAAAAGGTCCGCTACGTTAGCGAACGAGATAGCCGACCGCTACGCTAGCCGCCGCAACGCTATGATAGCCGAAAGACGGTTCCGCTAGTTAGCTGAACGCTTCTGCTGAGCTAGCCGAATCGCAAAAAACGACCCATAAACCAGGAACTACTGCGAGTTATAGATCACGGGATTACGGGATTACCACTAGACGCGCAGTTGCAGCGGAAGATGTCTCGGTGTAGACGTGCGCGTCGCAGTGATGCCGTGTAGATGTTCACGTCCGATCTTCACGTCTCCACGTGCGGTTCGTCCTTGTGCTCCAGATGCAGCACCTCCGAGGTATCCACACGTACAGGGAGGAAGCGTCACGCCCCAGAATGCTAGGTCTGCGAGGAGCAATAGGCGCGGGCGTGGGGTGGGCGACGGCTGTCAACAATTGACATGGTTTCTTTTTTGCCCTAGTCGCCCCACCCCTCTTTATATAGGCGTCCCTAATGAGCCCACCGACCTGGAGGCCCATTAGCAAACCCTAATCCCGGTCTGACTCGAGTCCAACTCGAATTAGGCTTTCCAACCCTTAAGCGTGCGACCCTATGGGTTCACGCACACATAGACACAGCCCGAGTACTCCTACTCGCCCGATAGTTGACAGCGGCCTCTAGCAAGACGTGTCAACTCCTATGTATACGTAAAGATCATATCTGACGAACCACCATGATCATATATACGTAATTCCCTTGCCACACAATATTTGGTTCAACTCATAGGTTAACATTTAACCTAAGCACGGCCATGCATTTTATGATCCAATCATATGAGTGATCCAGTGATATCTCTCTCGCATGGAGAGGGGCAAATCCCATCTTGATCGTCTATGTCTCACAGCATGTTCTTGACAAACCCGAAGACTATCTTTATGACTACCCTGTTACGAAGTAGTGTTTGGTAGTCCCTAAGTAAGTCGATTCACATCTTGAAAACATACCACAATCTCAGGTCGAAGGACATAACGTACATGATGTGTAAAGAGATAATAAGAACATCTCACGTTGGGTCAGTCCCCTCATGTCATACATGTGCCCACATTATTAGTTTGACATCTCCATGTCTATGACTGAAACATAGTCATCAACTAATACATGTGCTGATCTAATATTCATGTGTGTCCTCACATGAACTCCGATCAGGGACAACTATCGAATAACCATACAAGTAAAAGAGTTTCACAGACAATTCACATAATTGCCGTTCAATACAAGTTGTCTTTAATGGATATTCAATGGACATAAATAAATCATGGATACAATAGAAATATTATCATCTCTATGATTACCTCTAGGGCATATTTCCAACACATCTCTATGATTACCTCTAGGGCATATTTCCAACACTCCAAGTGGCCATTTTTGGTAAGCAGAACTGGCGGTGCGGGATAAACCGGAAGCTGGGTTACGGTGCCAAACTACGGGCTAACCTAGAACGGACAAAGGGTGTTGGTCGAGAATAGGATAGTGGTCATGGAAGTCGAAATCCGCTAAGGAGGTTTGTAACAACTCACCTGCCGAATCAACTAGCCCCAAAACTGGATGGCACTGAAGCACGTGACCCACACCCGACCACCTAGGCAAGCGCCATGCCCCGAGAGTAGGAGGGCGCGATGGTCACCTCAAAACCTAGGGCCTGAGCCCAGGAGGAGTGACCGTCGGTGCATATCTTTGTGGTAGTAGCAAATATTCAAATGAGAGCTTTGATAGCCAAAGAGGAGAAAGGTTCCATGTGAACAACACTTGCACATGGGTAAGCCGATCCTAAGGGACAGGGTAACCCAGGCAGCAGATAACGTGATCTCGCATGTTACTCGAAAAGGAATCGGGTTAAGATTTCCCGAGCCAGGACATGGCGGTTGACGACGACGTTAGGAACTTCGGAGACGTCGGTGGGGGCCTCGGGAAGAGTTATCTTTTCTTCTTAATGGCCTGCAAACCCTAGAATCAGTTCAGTCAGAGGTAGGTCCAGCGGTCGGAAGAGCCACACACGTCGGACGGTGTCTGGTGTGTGTCCCCGGTGGCCCTTGAAAATCCAGAGGACCGAGTATCGTTCATGCCCGGTCGTACTCAAAACCGCATCAGGTCTCCAAGGTGAATAGCCTCTACCCAATGGAACAATGTAGGCAAGGGAAGTCAGCAAAACAGATCCGTAACTTTGGGAAAATGATTGGCTCTGGGGTTGGGCTTGGGGGTCCCGACCCCGACCTCATGGGCTGTCGGCAGACTACTCGAGCTGCTTCCACGGCGACAGCAGGCCACCGCGTGTCCTGCCGGGGGACAGACCAGGAACGGTTCCTTCGGGGGCCTTCCCCAGGCATCAAACAACCGACTCAGAACTGGTACAGACAAGGGCAATTCGACTGTTTAATTAAAACAAAGCATTGCGATGGTCCCCATGGATGCTGACACAATGTGATTTCTGCTTAGTGCTCTGAATGTCAAAGTGAAGAAATTCAACCAGCGCGGGTAAACAGCGGGAGTAACTATGACTCTCTTTGATAGGTTCAGATTTGGATCGGAAATGAATTGGCCCGATCTTCACGACAGTAGGTTTGCGAACAAAGGATAACTTGCTGCGAACAGCGGGATAACTAGCTTTATCTGACAAAGGTTGGATGCGACCAAGCGACGGGGAGAGAGGCACCGAAACCACGAAGACTTCGACTCGATCTCCGAACGACCGCAGAACCACAATCCGGAACTAATCCACACAATACGGCGCAACCGAACGGAAGTCGTAGAGCACGAAGTAATGAACCTCAGAGAGATCTCTCATAAAACAAGAAGAACTCGCAAGAACAAAGGTTTGAGTAAGATCACTCAAGAACTCGCTACAACAGCAGGGGTAGTTTATCAATTTATCAAAAGGTTGCAAATAGCTTAGAGGTAGGGGATATTTATACTAGGAATAACCCTCCTAGATAGGTATGAAAACAAAATAGAGTTTCTGAAGATGAGCAATGTGAAAGGTCTCCTTGAGATGGCTTCCCGAAGTGGTCTCGCATGACTGTTGGTCTCCAGAGCAGTTTCTACTAAACTGACCATAACTCTTTATTGGGAACTCCAAATGACGAGCCCTTTGTTGAGTTGGAAAGTTAACTTGATAAGCTTTCACACTATGTGCAGCGTGCACCACGAAACATCATAAAATGGTACAGTTTTGCATAGGAACTTGAACATCATGCAAACTGTTGAACTTCTGACCAGTCATCACTTATTCAGTCATAACTTAATGATGCGGAGTCCAAATGCGATGAAACCACTTGGGTTTGAAAGTAGGCTCGACAAGCTTTCCAAAATGTCCTCATGGGCCTCAAATGCTTCAGGGAATCAAAAGTTATGGTAATTCTTTTTACTAGTCCGTTTTTGCCATCGCACTGGTCTGTTTCTGCCATTGGACTGGTCCGTTTTTGCCATCTCACTGGTCCATTCTTGCTGGTCCGTCTTCTCTGCGCTGGTCCGACTCTTGTGGTCCGATTCTTCCTTCTCTTCATGTATACTCTTAAGTGAAGGACCGAGAATGCTACCAGAAAGCTACCAGAGGGGGGTGAATGGGAGCTCAAAATTTCTTTCAGAAACTCTGGCCAAATATCCCAAATCAACCCCGAGAAACGGTAACGGAACCGTGATGCTCACGACCCTTGGAAGAGGGTGGATGATCCCTAGGATCACAGCGGAGCACCACAAAGAGATAGAAATCAAAACTCCAAAAGCTCTGGCTCGAACACAACCTCAAAAACCAAGTCCCTAACGTAGATAGACGGTTACGTAGAGAAATCCCCAAATACCGATGCTAACGAGTAGCAAAGATACCTAGAGAAGTTTCTTGGTGAACTACGAGGCCAAACGAGAAGTCCGGAAACCAAGCGAGCAAGCCGGGAGAGCAAACGCACTAACCGGAAGAAGAAGCAGCCAATCCGCGGACTGTGCGGCACGGGGTCCCGGACTGTCCGCCCCTGCTACGGACTGTCCGCGAGGAAATCCCGGACTGTCTGCCGGTCAAAAACGCAAACCAACAATGTCGCTGAAGTTCCTTGCCCGAGTCCCAGACTATCCGCGGAAAACAACTGCGGACTCCGCCGTTCAAACTTAGGCACTGTTCACCGAGACGCGCAGCCACTGCTCGGCTGAGTCCCGACGCGCGGACTGTCCGCCGCTCCAGGCGCGGACTGTCCGTGACCTTGCAGGGAGGGCGATTTTGATCGCCTCCTCCCCAAATCTCTCCAAATCTATCCAACTCAAAACCTCAAGTTCCCAAACTTGGAGAAGATGATCACGAGGTAGTTAGGAGACTATCCCCGAGAAATCATCCACTCAAATTGACTCAAACTCCGGGAAATCGAAAAGGGAGAAGGATGAACCGAAAAACGCCACGAAACAAAATCAACCCGATCTACTTGTTCGTAGGGAGATAGATGAAACCCTTCGGTGGAAAATGATCTCCTTTCAAATACGAACAAGTTGATTCAAACGGATTTCGCAAAGACGCACGGGAGAGGGGAGATCGAGTGACGGGAAAATCGCGGAGAATCGAAGAACGCGAAGAACACGAACCAAAACGCGAATCAACACATCGATCTGCAGTCAAAGCGCAAACACACGCTACAACAGTGAGGTTACGACCTCACTTCCTCAAAATCAACAGTACACAGAGGCAAGTCTCTCTGTGGATCTCAGCTAGCTACAGCAGGGGGGGGAGAGCAGGAAACCCTAGAAAGCAAGAGCAAATGACTAAGATTCCAAGGGAGGAGGGTGTCTCCCTCTACTTATCCTAATTTCTAATTCCTACTCTACCCCTCTCTAATTACAGAGCGAACCAGCTAAACCCTACGGTTATTCTGGACCAACTCAGTGGTAGGTGTATCCGACGGCCACGCCCGCACAAGTCGTAGCGTTGCCTCGACGCAACCTCCCGATTGCAGCCACGTGCTGTCCCTCGCTCTGCACCCCCGGTTTTGTGGCCCAAACGGGAAACCTGCCTTTTCCAGCAACCCCTGGTTTTGAGGCCCAAACCGGGAAACCAGCCCAACAGCTTCTGAGTTTTGAGGTCAAACTCAGCAAACCCTCAGCGCCCAGGTTTGAGCCCCAAACTGGAAACCGTCCTCAGCCCGAGGTTTGAGGCCAAACTCGAAAACCCTCAGCCTGAGTTTTGAGGCCAAACTCAGAAACCCTCAGCCCAAGTTTTGTGGCCAAACTTGGAAACCATCCACGCCCAGGTTTTGAGGCCCAAACCTAGAAACCGTCCATCGATGGTTTTTCTCTGACTCAACCACCAAACCGACGTCGAAGATGGGATGCACCTCCGTGAACCCCGTCCACCGACACGTGTCCCCAAGTCCACGACTCAGGCAACACATGACCGCACTTCTTCACTTGTTGTCGTCACAGGCTGCCAGCTACCACAGCTGATCCTCGGGCCTCTGGTCCCTCAGTCCAAGCCTCACGTCCGCCCTTCGCCACTCTCGGTCCATCGGCACGACACGTCTCTACTTGACCTTCACCTCGCCTTTGATCACTGTATCCAGGCTCGACACCTACACAACACAAGCCAAAGAACATGCGCATCATCCCAGTTGACAATCACTCATCACTCAGAGACCTGGCATACACCCATGTATCCGCACTAAGTACAACCAAAGTAGAGCTATTAGGTAGTATATCATTCTCAGAAGTATAAATATTACAATTAGTAAGGAAAGAATTCACGTGCTCTTGTAGTTTTTTAGCACGGCTTCTTGTAAGTGGACGTTGATTGGTAGTATTTGGACTTGAAGTAGTGTGCACAACTGGTATGTCCTCATCATCCTCCCCCTCTTGAAAATGAGTCGTCCTCGACTCTTCCAATCCAAAGAAAGGAGACAGATCGACGACGTTGAAACTTGTGCTCACACCATATATACTTGGAAGGTCAATTTTATATGCATTGTCATTTATCTTGCGAAACACTTTGAATGGACCATTGGCTCGGGGTTGCAACTCACTTTTAGGTTGTTCAGGAAAATGGTCCTTGCGAAGATGAATCCAGACCAAGTCTCCCAGTTCAAACATCTTCTTACCCTTCGTTGCACGCTTCTCATATAGCTCGGTCATCTTTCTATGTTTGCTCTTGCTTGATCATGGAGGTTTGAGAAATTCAGCTCGTTTGCTTGCATCAAAGTCCACTCGTTCCTGCATAGGCAAAGGCAAAAGATCGATGGGAGCAGTTGGTTTGAAACCATAAACAATTTTAAATGGACACAATTTGGTAGTGGAATGTACCCTGTTGTATGCAAATTCCACATGAGGCAAGCTTTCTTCCACAATTTTAGATTCTTCTTCTGGACAGCTCGCAACAATGTTGACAGTGTGCGGTTCACAACTTCAGTTTGCCCATCGGTTTGAGGATGACACGTAGTGGAGAATAGTAGCCTCGTTCCAAGTTTACCCCACAAGGTCTTCCAAAAGTAGCTCAAAAAACTTGGTGTCATGATCAGACACAATGGTACGTGGCACTCCATGTAGATGAACAATTTCCCTGAAAAACAATTCAGCAATATGTGAAGCATCGTCGCTCTTATGACAGGGAATAAAGTGTGCCATTGCTAAAACGATCAACCACAACAAAGATTGAATCCCTCCCCCTATTTGTTCGAGTAAACCAAGAACAAAGTCCAAAGAAATATCTTCCCATGGTACACTAGGAATAGGTAGAGGAGTGTATAAACATGAGGGTTCAAACGTGACTTAGCTTTGTGGCAGGTTTCGTAGCGAAGAACATGTCGTTCTTCATCTCGCCTCATCTTCGGCCAAAAGAAGTGATCAACGAGGACTTGCTCTATTTTCTTGAAACCAAAGTGGCCCATAAGACCACCGGCATGAGCCTCCTACACAAGCAAAATATGGACAGAACATTCTGGAATGCAAAGTTTATTAGCTCGAAACAAAAATCCATCATGCAAGTGGAATTTTTCCCATCCCTTGCCACCACAACACTTGGAATATGATGTTCAGCAAAATATGAATCAGTGGCATAAAATCTTTATACTTTCCAAACCAAGAATTTTAGCATCAAGTTGTGAAAGCAAAGTATGACGTCGAGATAACGCATCAGCCCTACAACATTATCCTTCCCTTTCTTGTACTTGACAATGTAAGAAAAAAACTCAATGAATTCACTCCATTTTGCATGTCTTCGATTCAGTTTAATTGTCCTTTAAGATGTTTCAAAGATTCATGGTCTGAATGTATCACAAATTCTTTTGCCAAAAGGTAGTGTTGCCAAGTTTCAAACTCCTAACAAGAGCATAAATTCTTTATCATAAACAGAATAATTCAGAGTTGGACCACTTAGCTTTTCACTGAAGTATGCAATAGGCCTTCCTTCTTTCATAAGCACACCTCCAATCCCTACACCACTGCATCACATTCAATTTCAATGTCTTACCGAAATCTGGAAGTGCAGGAGTGGGGCTATTGTCAACTTCTTTTCACTCTTCAAATGCCCGGTCTGTGCTTCACCCCATTGAAAAGGAACTTCTTTCTTTTTCTTTTCATTTCATTGATTGGAGCAGCAATGGTGCTGAAGTCTTTCACAAATCGCCTATAGAAACCAGCAAGGCCAAGGAAGCTTTGCACTTGGCTCACATTTTGTGGGGGCAGCCATTCGCGAATAGCTTTGATCTTTTCCTCATCCACCTTCACACCAAGAGCTGAAACAACAAAACCAAGAAAGACAACCTTGTCGGTGCAAAGGTGCACTGGCAGGTTAGCATACAAGCATCCTCCTCAAAACAGTAACACATTTTATATGTTCAATATGCTCATCAAAAGACTTGCTGTAAATCAAGATATCATCAAAATAAACTACAACAATTTTCCAATGAAACTCTAAGCACATGATTCATTAATCTCATGAAGGTGCTAGGCATCATTGGTCAAACAAGGCATAACCAACCATTCGTACAACCCAAATTTTGTTTTGAAGGCTTGTTTTCCACTCATCTCCTTCTCTCATGCGAATTGATGATAACCACTTCTCAAATCAATTGTGAAATTATAGCACCACTAAATTCATCAAGCATATCATCAAGTCTAGATATGGGATGCCTATATCTTATAGTAATGTTATTAATGGCTCGACAATCAACACACATTCTCCATGAGCCATCTTTCTTTGGTAAGAACGGAACAACCACAGGTGAGAGACTTTCCTTTACATAACCTTTGTTGATGAGCTCTTGCACTTGGCGCTGAATTCTTTTGTTTCCTCAGGGTTGGTTCGGTATGGGGCTTGGTTAGGAAGCGGAGCACCAGGAACAAGGTCAATTGATTTCAATCCCTCTCTTTGGTGGCAGCCCTGGTGGTACTTCCTCTGGAAACACATCTTCATATTCCTGTAACACGTCAAAACATTGCTGGGCAAAGTAGAGGTTAAGTCATTAGTAGAAAGAAATTTTTCCTTGTACAGGAGTACAAGAACTTGGCATTGGGTTCACTCAATTCTTTTAAGTCCCCTTCCTAGCCATCATAACTAATCCCTCTTTTTCCCATTGGCTTGGTTCTTTGTGGCTGTGGAGTTTTATTTGGCTTTGGAGACACTCCCTCACTATGTGTGTGGTCACTCGCAATTGTTTCTTGCTCTCTCGCTGTTTTCTTTTTAGATCATACTTTAAAATATCCTCTGTGTCAAAGGAAGCAAAGAAATTCGCTCTCCTTTGAACATGAAAGACAACTTAGTGGTTCTACCAAAAATCTGAACATCACGGTCATATAACAAGGCCTCCCAACAACAGTGCCATGCTTGCATTGGCCACCACATCACACTCCACTTGATCATTGTATCTTCCAATGGAGAATGGAACAGTCACAACATGATTCACACGCAGTGCCCCACAATCATTGAGCCATTGCATCTGTATGGAGAAGGATGACGCGCTGTTTTAATCCCATCCTCTCAACCAATTTCTGACTTGCAATCTTATTGCAGCTGCCATTATCAACAATAATTCTGCACAACTATCTTGGATCATGCCTCGAGTATGGAATAGATTGTGTCGCTGTCCGTTCTCTTCTTTGGCAGCAGTAACACTAAGCACTCGAAGAGAAATAAGCAATTATTATCACCTTCATCAGGTTGGATCTCACTCTCATCATTTGGATGTTCTTCATCATATCTTGGAGCATCTTCTTCTGGATCACTTTCAGATCCCAATCACCATGCTCATTTATAATCATGGTCCTTCTACTTGGACATTGTGCAGCAACATGTCCACGCCATGACACTTATGACACACAATTTCTCTGCTATGTGTAGAGGAGGTAGCAGCTGAAGCAACGGTTGGGGCTGCTGCATTTGCAGTAGATCGCTGCTGATTGCAGGTGATGATGCTGTAGAAGCTGCTATCTTTGATGCAGCAATGGATGGAGAGGACCTAGCTGCAGCACCTTGGGATCGACCTCCACCAAAAGAAGTCAGCCTGCTGTTTTGCACCATGGGGCTGCAATAGAATTACTTGCATAAGATTTCCCACGTGCTTCTTGCTGAATTTTCTCTCGTGACGCATAGCTTGATCAACAAGGTCTTGCAATTATGGCATGGAAACATCTCAACCAAACCAGAAAGTTCTTCATTGAGACCTCCCAAAATCTTGCCATTTTTGACTCAGCATCCTCTCTAATTCCAGCCCGTACTAACAACAAACTCATCTCTTATAATATTCATCAACCGATCTCTTCCCTTGCTTCAACATTTGCAGCCTATTGCGAAGGTCACGCTGATAGCTAGATGGTACAAACCGTCTCCTCATCACTCTCTTCATCTCATCCCAAGTATTGATATGATCGCGTCCCAACATAGCTGATTTTCTTGGATTTGATTCCATAAAAGTGAGAGCATAACCAGAGAACTCAACTGAAGCAAGATTCACACGCCTCTGATCGGAGAGATTATGGACTCTAAAAAATTTGATCACACTGCTCAGCCCACTCAAGATATGCATCAGCATCTTCTCTTCCTGTAAATTTTGGGACACTCAACTTGACACGAGCAATACTGTCCGGGTCATCTCTGTTATGACGACCACGATGATGCTCTCTATCTTCATGATCAGCACCAACGATGATCTCGTCGCCGCTCAAATAATCCACCATTAGCAAATGGATTCTCATTATCATCAAATCCTTCTCATGATCAAAGCCATCAAATTCTTGATCATCAAAATGGACACGACGACCAGTCCATGTCATCCTCCATGCTGGCCGCGATGACTAGCTCGCCTACAACCACCATGACCACCTCTGAACCGATCATGAAAGCCATGTTCCGCATCTGATTTTTCACCTGCAGATCATCATATTGATGTTGAGAGCCCTTCGTCCATCTCTAGGCATGCACTCAGAGCATCCTCTCCTTGGCCTCCAATAGTGAATTTTCCATATCACGCAACTCAGCCCGTGACACAGGGGGTTCTTCTTCTCCATGACGACCACCATGAATACTCGAATTAGATTCTGCCATGTTAGAGAGCTTGCAAGAAAAAGTGGAATAGATAAAAATTTGTGGAATCACACAAGCTCACCTCTTACTACCAATGTTCTTACTCGTTCTCAAGGACTGTAAGTGTGTGCTAGTGCAGCAGCTCAACGGATGTGATCGAAGGGTCGCAAGGATTATGAATCGAACGTCCCGGTTTTAGATTTTGTGGAGCTATAGGTGGCTGTTCAAGGGAGGCTATGGTACTGAAACAATGTGACATAAATCGTTTCAAACAAAATGTAAATGTTGCTGTTCGGTGCACCACAAACTTGATAAAAAAAAATGATACTTGGAGATAAACAATCTGCAACACAACCCCTTTCACTTCTCTTCTTTTCTTTCTTTTTAACTATTCTTTTTCACCTCTTTTTCAGATTTTTTTCAGCAAACACACATATGAGGGTGCGGATAAAAAAACTTAACAAGAGTACGGGGGGAAGAACACGATGGTGACTAGAACAAGATGAACAAAATAAACACAAAGTAACAGTACCACGAAATGGCTATAGGATTTTTGTGTGTGGCTTTTAGTGGACTGTAGGATAGGAACAAACCACAAATATATGTGATGGATGAAAAGCAGTAATAGATGGTAACGAAAATGGTAGATAAAGGGTGAGAACAAAACCTACCGTTACAACGATAGCTCTGATTACCACATGATAGTTCCGATTGGATTAGAAATGAATTGGCCCGATCTTCACGACAGTAGGTGTGCGCAAACAAGGATAACTTGCTGCAGACAGCGGATAACTAGCTTTATACCTGACAAAGGTTGGATGCAACCAAGCGATGGGGAGAGAGTCACCGAAACCACGAAGACTTCGACTCGATCTCTGAACGACCGCATAACTACAATCCAGAACTAATCCACATAATACTGCGCAGCCGAACGAAAGCCGTAGAGCACGAAGTAGGGGACCTCAGAGAGATCTCTCATAAGCCCAGAAGAACTCGCAAGAACAAAGGTTTGAGTAAGATCACTCAAGAACTCGCAGCAACAGCAGGGGTAGTTTATCAATTATTGAAAGTTGCAAATAGCTTAGAGGTAGGATATTTATACTAGGAACAACCCTCCTAGATAGGTATGAAAACGAAATAGAGTTTCTGAAGATGAGCAATGTAAAAGGCTCCTGAGATGGCTTCTCGAATGGTCTCACATGATGAAGGACCGAGAGAGATGCTACCCGAAAGCGACAGAGGGGGGTGAATGGGAGCTTCAAATTTTCCTTTCGAAAACTAGATGCTACTGTCCCAAAATCAACCCCAAAGACAAACCCTAGAGCTTGCTAGTGTCCACGACCCTAGATGTGGGGTGGATGCTTCCAAGAAGCACAGCGAGACACTACACAACTCTAGAAGCTCAACGCAAAAGACGGAAACCAAATCTAACAACGAACTGGCAAGCTGCGAACGAAAATGCGCTAAAACAGCACTGACCGGACTCTGCCGCTTCCGGTCACTGAGCACCGAACGCGTCCGGTCAGGCAAAGTCCGATTTTGGACCTCCTCTGTGTTGGACCGACGCACTGTGCTCTAGCGTCCGGTCGATCAACCAGCGTCCGTCACAACAGCCAACACCGGATGAACAGTGCAAGGGCGCGTCCGGTCACACTCGAGAAGAGCGTCCGGTCAAGCTGCAAAGGATCTCGCTCAGCGTTCAACGACCGGACGCACGGGGTCAGCGTCCGGTCAGCCCGTGGCCAGCGTCCGGTCAACCCCCGACTGCACTGTTCGTCCACCGATTTGTCTCGATCTCACCCAAACAAAAATCCTCTAGGATCAAACTTGGTGAGATGAGTCACAAAGAGGATAGTGAGCTATCTCTAGGAGATCATGGCTCGAACCTATCTCCAAATCGGTGAATCGAAGAATTTGGGGAAGGGAGAAAACGAGACCCAAAACAAGAATCGATCGATCTCCTAGACCATGAGGTTAAAGGCAAATTCCTTCGGTGGAAAGAAGTGCCTCACGACCTAGAACACTTGGTTCAATGGATTTGTAAAGATGAACCGAGCAAAGAGATCAAGCGACGGGAAGAGCGTGGAGAAAAAGGATTCCGCGAAGAACACGAACAAAACGCGAATCACAACCACAATCTTGCAGCCGAAGCGCAAACACACGCTACGACAAGGAGGTTACGGCCTCCTTTCCTCAAATCAACAGTACACAGAGGTGAGTCTCTCTGCGGATCAGCTAGCTACAGCAGGGGATGGGAGAGCAAGAAACCCTAAGGATGAAAGAGCCAATGACTGAGATGGCTAACTGAGATGAGGGAGGAGGGTGTCTCCCCGACTATTTATCCTAATTCTATCCTAAGTCTATTTCCTACTCTACCCCTCTCTATTCTAATTACAGAGTGAACCAGCTAAACCCTAGGGTTATTCTGGACCAACTCGGTGGTAGGTGAATCCGACGGCCACGCCCGCACAACTCGTCGCGTTGCCTCCACGCAACCTTCCGATTGCCGCCACGTGCCGCCTCGCTCTGCACCGCCGGTTTTGTGGCCCAAACCGGGAAACTAGCCTTTTCCAGCAACCCCGGTTTTGAGGCCCAAACCAGGAAACCAGCCCACCAGCGTCTGAGTTTTGAGGCAAACTCAGCAAAACCCGCAGCGCCCAGGTTTTGAGGCCAAACCTAGAGACCGTCCTCAGCCCGAGTTTTGTGGCCAAACTCGGAAACCTCAGCCCGAGTTTTGTGGCCAAACTCGGAAACATCCACGCCCAGGTTTGAGGCTCAAACCTGGAAAGAACCGTCCACGCGATGTTTTTCCCTGGCTCTACCACCAAACCGAAGCTGTAGAGGGGATGCACCGCCCGTGCACCCGTCCACCGACACAGTGTCCCAGGTCCTCGACTCGAGCAACACCGTGCCCCGCAAGTCTTCACTTGTCGCTGTCCTAGCGTCACCCACCACAGCTGATCCTCAGCACTCTGGTCCCTAGTCAAGCCCCCCTCACGTCCGCCCTTCACTGCTGACCATCGGCATGGCACGTCCGCCGCACGGCACGCCATCTTCATCGCCCCAGTCCGTCGGCACGACACGTCTCAACTTGACCTTCACCTGCCCTCGATCACTGTCTCCGTGCTCGACACCTCACAACACAAGCCAAAGAACCTGCGATCAAACCCGTTGACAATCACTCATCACTCCGAGACCCGGCATACACCCATGTATCCGCAATCTCCCCTTGATGAGTGCATTGTCAACTACTCACACAAATCATAATGAACAGAGAAGAAGAAGAAAGGAAGAAGAAGGAGAAAGAGACTCGACCAAATGACCAAAAGCATAGCAAAGCCGAAGAAGGTCAAGTGGAAGAAGCGAAAAACTTGGTCCCCAAAGACATGGGCAACGGCTCGACACAACCAATCAAAGCAAAACTAGCCCTCAGAAGAGGTAGAACAGGCTCAACACTGCTAGCAAATACCAATGAAGTCGGAGAAAGATCGAAGCAAAAATGCTAGTCCCACAAGATAGAGGCACAGAGGCTCGACACAACTAGCAAAGAAAGCTCGATACAAATGCCTTTCGGCAGAACACGCTCCGAACCAATCAAGGAATCTCCGAACCAATTGAAGATCAATCAAAATCGAAAAGCCCTGAAACTGTTTGCTAGTTCCTCAAGACAGGGCAACGGCTCAACACAACTAGCAAACTCCCCCTAGTCGAACATCCAGGGTACATATAAGTGTCAGAAAAATTCTCCCCCTTAGTTGAAAATGCACTTATCAAGAACCAGAAACCGAACAGGTTCCCCCTTAGTTGGACATCACTCAGAATGCAACTGAAAAGCCATCTTCCCTTCCAAATGCATATGAAGTCAGAAATGCAAGTCAAGAGCTTCAGGCATATAATCAAAAGAGTGCAAAGATGCTCTAAACATATACTCCAATGACTCAATTAAGCACTCAAATAGCGAAGGCTCAAATGATCACACATGCGAAATAGGAGGCATAGGAGCAAGTGAGCAATTTTTAGCCAAAAAGATAGTCACCATCAAAATAGCACTACACATGTATAGGTAGGAATCCAAAATAAGTGTAAACATGTATACAAGGTGAACTCCCTACAAAGTTCAACCATCATGCATAGGATGAAGCATACACTTGTGATTTAGTTTTAAATCGGAGTTGCAGTGGTGCAGTGAACTTGCAAGTTTAAATGCAGCATGTGATTGCGAGAGGTTGAAAGCTTGTCTTTGCCTAACTTTTCAACCGAGCGAAGCCTATGCCGAAGCAATCAGAAGCTTTTAAAACAGCGGTTTCGGTCATACACTACAGCTCAAGTTTAACTCAAAGTGCGATGAGAAACAGTCTTGATACCGTGAGGTGTTGACAAGCAATCCCATCTGATCTTTTCAATTCACTAAAAATTGTTCAAATTTAAACATCATATGAACAGACCAAGCAAGTGAATGACTCGGAACTAGAGACATAGCAACTAGCATATATGAAAAGCAGGGATGGACTCAACGCATCCTACACATGCTAGTTGCATATCTCAATGGTGAACATTTTCAGATTTATATACATTAAGCAAAATTCACCGTTCCAAAATAGCTAAGCTCTTAACATGTACTAGTGATCAGAAAGAGCATAAGCTACAAGCATCATCATAAGCATCAGAGCATACTATGGAGAGCATAGTTACATTCTAGTGTTTTAAAACATGAAGCTCAGAATGTAAATGC
This sequence comes from Coix lacryma-jobi var. lacryma-jobi, assembly GCA_009763385.1. Lineage (NCBI taxonomy): Eukaryota > Viridiplantae > Streptophyta > Magnoliopsida > Poales > Poaceae > Coix > Coix lacryma-jobi. The sequence continues at coordinate 84,043,619 of CM019826.1, forward strand.
GTATGCTAAAATGCAAAAGAAAAGAGATAAACAAAGAGTCAGTCTATCATACAAGAGCAAAATGCTTCCCCATCTAAAAGGGGAAACACACACCAAGCTCACCCTCAACCTGTAAAGGTTGATTCGTCTAAAGGCTTGGTGAAAATATCAGCCAGTTGATGATGAGTATCGACATGGCGGAGGTCGATATCACCCTTCTCCTGGTGGTCTTGCAAAAAATGAAAGCGCACATCAATGTGTTTGGTCTTCGAGTGAAGCACGGGTTCTTAGCAACGCTAATAGCACTCGTGCTGTCACAAGCAAAGGCACGCGAGAAAAGCTCAGACCAAAATCACGCAAAGTGGCCATCATCCAAAGCAACTGAGAACAGCAGCTAGCCGCAGCAACATATTCAGCCTCTGTGGTAGACTGAGCGACGCTAGACTGCTTGCGAGAAGACCACGATACAAGAGAAGATCCAAAATTGGCAAGTCCCAGAAGTGGACTTGCGCTCAATGCGACAACCAGCAAATCGGCATCCGAATAACCGCAAAGCGAGAGAGTGGAGGAAGCAGAATACCAAATCCCAACTCAGGTGTGAAACGAAGGTACCTGAAAATCCGCTTCACCGCCTGACGGTGAGAAGTGCGCGACGACGCTGAAAGCGCGGCACAGACACACCGCGAACTGGGTCCGGCGTGTCGCCGTCAGGTAGAGTAGCGACCCGATCATGCTGCGGTACTCCTTCTGTCCACTGCTTCTCCATCCACATCCGCATCCGGGCAGTCGTCGTCGACATGGGTGTTGGAAGAGGCTGGCCTCACCCATATCGACCGCTTCAGCAAGTCCTTGGTGTACTTGCCCTGTTGCACAAACGTTCCCTCTCGGGATTGCTTAATTTGCACCCGAGAAAGAATGTCAGCTCGCCCATCATGCTCATCTCGAACTCCCTGCTCATAGTATCTGCAAACTTGGCAACCAAAGCGTGAGAAGAACCACCGAAAATGATATCATCCACGAATCTGGACCAAGTGTGTCTTGCCTTGCCGAGGAGAAGAGCGTCTTTCTACGCATCCCATTTTAAAACCCTTAGCTAGCAGAAAAGTTTTCAACCTATCATACCAGGCTCTAGGGGCTTTTTCAAACCATACAAAGCTTTGTGGAGTTAAAGACTGGTTTGGAAACTTGGGATTTCAAACCGGGGAGTTGCTCTACATATACTTCCTCTTCTATGTAGCCGTTTAAGAAGGCACTCTTGACATCCATTTGAAAAAGTTTGAATCCTTTGGATGCAGCAAAAGCCAAGAGGATCCTAATAGCCTCCAAACGAGGCCAGGAGCAAAAGTCTCCTCAAAGTCTATCCCTCCTTCTGATATAGCCTTCGCTACAGCCGGCCTTGTTTCTAACAACGTGGCCATCCTCTCCTTGCTTGTTTTGAAAACCCATTAGTCCCAATTGGCTTACAGTCTGGTGGAGGAGGAACTAGACCCAAACCCGATTTCGCTCAAAGTTCTCAACTCCTAATGCATGGCATTGACCCAATCGAGATCCATCAAAGCGTGTCAAACATCTCGGGGCTCAAAATTAGCAACAAAAGCAGAATGAGCAAAGTGAGAGATGTGATGTGACCTGGAGCAAATCGCTCGCCGATGTCGCGATCATCTGCTGAGGGGGTGCTGGCGCTGAATGTGTCATGGCGCCTCCCGGGAAGAAGTGATCTCCCCCTCAACAGCAGCTGGTTCCACCCGGGTACAAAAGGTACCGCGCGAGGTGGAGGATCCCACGGCACCAGGAAGAAGATGTGTCGGGGCCGTGAATCGTCGTCGAGGCCGCTCTTGGCGGCGCGGCAGGTGGAGGGGGTGCTGGATCATCCATACCTTCAGCACCCTCATCCTCGTCATCGAAAAGAGGCTCTCCAACCTCATGATCACCTGCCGCTCAAAACGAGAAGAAGGACATACAAGAGTCTCATCGAAGGTGACATCTGATGTCTCCCATGACTCGGTTAGTATCAAGGTTAAGTACACGATATGCTCTAGTGAGTGCCATAACCCAAAAATACTCCGTCAGAAGAGAGAGACTCAAACTTGTCCAGGTTGCCTTTCTTCAAATGAAACAGTGGCAACCGAAGACTCTAAAATAACTCACCTTGGGCTGGCGACCAAAACGCAACTCAAGAGGTCTTCTTCAAAATGCTCTTAGAAAAATGCGATTTGAAATGTAGCATGCAGTGTTCATGGCTTCGGCCCAATAGCGCCTAGGAGTCCTATGCTCATCGAGCATCGTCCTGGCCATCTCAACAAGGGTCTGATTCTTCCTCTCTACAACACCATTTTGGGGCGGTGTGTAGGGGGAAGAAAACTGATGCTCAACCAAGGCGGTCACAAAACTTCTCAAAATCTGAATTCTTAAATTCGGAACCATTATCACTTCTAATAGCTCGCATCGAGTTCAAAGGGAACTCGTTCTGAAGACGCAAAATCAGATTGCAAGCAAAAGAGAAAGTCTCGGTCTTCTCAGACAAAAAGAAGACCCACGAATACCTCGAGAAGTCGTCAACAACAACAAGAAATACCCACTTCCCTCCAACCGAGCTCACCCGAGCCGGACCAACAAGGTCCATATGCAAAAGCTCTCCAGGGCGCTAGTCATGACCTGAGTCACCGGATGGTGGGAGCGGCAACCATTTTCCATGTCTACAAGAATGACAAACAGATCCTTCTCCATCGATAACTTGGGCAATCCTCGGATTAGGCTAGTGAGCTAAGTCTTGCAAGCAAGTCGAAACTCAAATGTCCTAGTCTCCTATGCCACTTCCAAAGATCAGAGGAGGAAGGACCAGCCAAAGACAACGCGAAATTCCAAATGACTCCAAAAAATTCACGCGGAAGACTTTCCCAAAGGGCGAAATCAAACATACAAGATTCCCCTGAGGATCTAAGATGCGACTAAGGTTCGTTTAAAACGAATCTCACATAGTCATAAAAAAGTTGCGAAACAGAAAGCAAGTTAAAATGCAGGTTAGAAGAAACAGAGCAACATCGCGCAACACAAAATGCTCATTAACCCGCACCGACCCACGAGACAGCACCTTACTTTGCTGTTGTCGCCGAAGGTTATGTACTCCTTTCCGGCGACCGGGCTAAGGCTGGAGAACCACTGGCGTTTCCGTCATGTGCCTAGAACAACCGGAATCCACAACCAAATGTCCTCCAACCGTCTTACCTATATCAATAAAAAGACATAGGGTGAGCATATGGTCCAACACTAGGGTTAGTTAAGTAAGGGGAATACCAGTGTGGGCCGGCTGCTCAAAAGAACGGTCAGTGTAAAAACCATTCCTAGCCTGTCTACAGGGGTAGCCGATCACCACGCACAGGAAAGCGTGGTCTGCTAGGGAAGGAGCGCTCACCGCGATACTCAAGACGCGGTGGGGGAAAGCGCTCAACTACAAAGCCACCGCCACGGGGGTCCATAGCCTACAACTGCAGGCTCCCACAGGCACGCTCTCTACGAGGCCTACGCCTAGGAACCGGGGGCTCAACACCTCTAGGCCTAGCGTCTCTCTCGGAGCTCTCTCCTGCCTAGGCCTGGCAACTTGAGGTTCTGGACCTCTAGGCCTAGCAGCTCTCCTCGGGGCTCTCTTCTGAACATTCGGCACATGTACATCATGGGAAGGATGGTACATGTCTGGGTTGTTCATCTCCCGAGCACGGCGCGCCTCTCTCTTGCGCCGAAAACAGAACTCACTCAAGTGACCACCCTCCCACAGAAGTCACACTGGTACCTCACGCACGCAAAAGGGGTTGTTGGTACACTGGGCTGTGGGTATGGTCACTTTGCCCTTCTGTGCCAAGCACTCCTGCTGGATAGGTGGCATTGTGTCCAGCTTGTTTTGAGGTGGTTTGGCTTGGGTGCCCATACTTGGTTCTTGGGTGGAGCTCTCGGGGGTTCCTCAAACACCCCGTCCTTGGTGGTAGGCTTGGCAGGCTCTTTGGGTGAAGCTTGGTTAGTTGGGAGTAGTGGTGGAGTTAGGCTTCTCACTAGGATTCAGACCACTCGACTCTCCAATCTTCCCAAAAACGGAAAGATCAACACCCGGAGCAAAACCTACACCTGGACCTCCAGCAGCTCGCTTGAATTGGGAGATCATCATCCCGAGCTTCACCACAAGACACCCATGACAAGATGGTCCGAAGGTATGTTTTTCCTCCTCGGTTTACATCTTGCCATGCTTCACATTGCAATCTCCATCTCCAAGCCCTCACACAAAGCACACCTCGTGACACAAGTGCTACCCGAGCTGGCCTCTTCAAGAGACACAATCTTTGCATTCTTTTTGCCAACTCGGATTGCAAGATAGGACAAGTCTTGCACGCACCCAGCAAGGAAGGTCTAGCCTTCAGCTCATCCAGCTCTCCTACCAACGCAGCATACTACCTCTCAAGGTGAGAAGGTCAGTCATGTGCGTGGTGCATGACTCGCACTCAACCTCCTCTGACACGACCATGGTGGACTTGCCAAACTCAAGCCCTCACCGTGTCCTCCCATTCTGCCTAAACTCCTTGCGCTCTCTAGCAGCATGCCTAAGCAACTTATCTTGGCTAAGGAGGGCAGCAGTAAGCTTCTCAACCTCGGAAGAAAGCTCATCGTAGGTGAGAGATACCTGGGAGGTGTCGTCGTCATCATCCCGAGGTGTGCTCCAGCTCGCCTCCGACCTCGTCACCAAGCGCCATGGTGTAGAGGCCCCCGTCGTTGGCGAAGAAGCATAGTCCATTGAGCTTGTCCTCAATCTTCTTCATCTTCTTGGACTCGTAGTAGTCGCTGAGCAAGCGGAGTCGTCATCCGAGCCATCGACGTCGCTGAGTGTGGCGAAGAATGCACGCTGCTCAGCCTGGGCCTTCTCCAAGTACTTCTTCTTGATGTACTCCTTGTCGAAGCCGCCCCTCTTCTTGCATCTTGGGGGGACGTACTTCTCCTTGCGCTTGGAGTCGTACTTGTGCCCATGATCGCCCTTCCCCGAATGCTTGTTCTTCTTGGGCAGTTGGCGATGAAGTGGTCGGGGTCGCCGCACTCGTAGCATCCCGAGTATCCTCCTCTGCGGCGACGGTTCATGCGGTTGTTGTGGAACCGCGTGAACCGGTTGGCAAGAAAAGCCAACTCCTCGTCTCCAAAGACTCCAGCTGGTCCTCTGTGACAGAAAAGAGTGAAGAGAGTGCAAAAGCCCAGCAGAGGGGGTTAGCGGAAGAGCCAGAAACCAAAGCCATAGGTGGGCCAGAAGGATTCGCATAAGAAGGCCTCGACATGGCGATCACATCTCACTGGACTTGAGCTTACTGAAGAGCTCGTCGCACGTGAGGGTCTCATAGTTAGGCGATTCGATGATCGCCTAAACCTTGGAATCCCACACCGACCGATCAAGAGTATGCAAAAGCTTCAAAGCTCTCTCATGATCGTCGAAAGGCAACTGCTCCTTGTTAGCCCTCATCCTGTTGACAATCACCTGAAAGCGAGCGAATAAACTCTCTATGCTCTCGCCAGGCTGATGTCGAAAGTTCTCATACTCTCTCTTGAACAACTCGTAGAGTCGGGTTTTGACTTGAGAGGTGCCCTCATGAAAGCGCATGAGGGTGGCCTAAATCTCCCGAGCCGTAGAGGTGTGAAACGCGATCAAAACTCTCCACACTCAAACACAAAAAGAGAGCATTACGAGCTCGGCTATTGGCATCGTGTTCATCGATCTGATGCTGAGTCACACGAGCAGCCAAGACAACATAATCGGCAGAGTTGCAAATATCCCAGATGGAAGCACCCAAACTCTGCAGATAGGCCGACATACGTATCTTCCAATACGCATAGTTCGTCCCATCGAAAAACGGCAGTTTTCCCACGCCGCGATCCATGTCGCCTTCTGTGGATCTGGAACCGGCTAAGGTGGAAGATCCTTAACCTACTCCGATACCAATTGAAGGACCGAGAATGCTACCCGAAAGCGACCAGAGGGGGGTGAATGGGAGCTTCAAATTTTCCTTTCGGAAACTAGATGCTACTGTCCCAAAATCAACCCCAAAGACAAACCCTAGAGCTTGCTAGTGTCCACGACCCTAGATGTGGGGTGGATGCTTCCAAGAAGCACAGCGAGACACTACACAACTCTAGAATCTCAACGCAAAAGACGGAAACCAAATCTAACAACGAACTGGCAAGCTGCGAACGAAAACGCGCTGAAACAGCACTGACCGGACTCTGCCTGCGTCTGGTCACTGAGCACCGGTCGCGTCCGGTCAGGCAAAGTCCGATTTTGGACCTCTCTGTGTTTGACCGCCGACGCACTGTGCTCTAGCGTCCGGTCGATCAACCAGCGTCCGGTCACAACAGCCAACACCGGATGAACAGTGCAAGGGGCGTGTCCGGTCACACTCGAGAAAGAGCGTCCGGTCAAGCTACAAAGGATCTCGCTGAGCATTCAACGACCGGACGCACGGGGTCAGCGTCCGGTCAGCCCGTGGCCAGCGTCCGGTCACCCCGCGACTGCACTGTTCGTCCACCGATTTGCCTCGATCTCACCCAAAACAAATCCTCTAGGGATCAAACTTGGTGAGATGAGTCACAAGGAGAATAGTGAGCTATCTCTAGGAGATCATGGCTCGAACCTATCTCCAAATCGGTGAATCGAAGAATTTCGGGGGAAGGGAGAAAACGAGACCCGAAACAAAGAATCGATCGATCTCCTAGACCGTGAGGTTAAAGGCAAATTCCTTCGGTGGAAAGAAGTGCCTCATGACCTAGAACAACTTGGTTCAAATGGATTTGTAAAAGATGAACCGAGCAAAGAGATCAAGCGACGGGAAGAGGTGGAGAAAAAGGATTCCGCGAAAACACGAACAAAATGCGAATCACAACCACAATCTGCAGCCGAAGCGCAAACACACGCTACGACAAGGAGGTTACGGCCTCCTTTCGTCAAAATCAACAGTACACAGAGGTGAGTCTCTCTGCGGATCTCAGCTAGCTACACTAGCAGCAGGGATGGGAGAGCAGGAAACCCTAAGGATGAAAGAGCCAATGACTGAGATGGCTAAAACTGAGATGAGGGGAGGAGGGTGTCTCCCCGACTATTTATCCTAATTCTATCCTAAGTCTATTTCCTACTCTACCCCTCTCTATTCTAATTACAGAGCGAACCAGCTAAACCCTAGGGTTATTCTGGACCAACTCGGTGGTAGGTGAATCCGACGGCCACGCCCGCACAACTCGTCCGCGTTGCCCCCACGCAACTTTCGATTGCCGCCACGTGCCGCCCTCGCTTGCACCCCCGGTTTTGTGGCCCAAACCGAGAAACCAGCCTTTTCCAGGAACCCCCGGTTTTGAGGCTCAAACCGGGAAACCAGCCCACCAGCGTCTGAGTTTTGAGGCCCAAACTCAGCAAACCCGCAGCGCCCAGGTTTTGAGGCCCAAACCTGGAAACCGTCCTCTCAGCCCGAGTTTTGTGGCCAACTCGGAAACCCTCAGCCCGAGTTTTGTGGCCAAACTCGGAAACCGTCCACGCCCAGGTTTTGAGGCCCAAACCTGGAAACCGTCCACGCGATGGTTTTTTCCCTGGCTCTACCACCAAACTGAAGCTGTAGAGGGGATGCACCGCCCGTGCACCCCGTCCACCGACACGTGTCCCCAGGTCCTCGACCCGAGCAACACACCGTGCCCCGCAAGTCTTCACTTGTCGCTGTCCCAGGCTATCACCCACCACAGCTGATCCTCAGGCACTCTGGTCCCTCAGTCCAAGCCTCACGTCCGCCCTTCACTGCTCGATCCATCGGCATGGCACGTCCGCCGCACGGCACGCCCATCCTTCATCGCACCCAGTCCGTCGGCACGACACGTCTCAACTTGACCTTCACCTTGCCCTCGATCACTGTCTTCGTGCTCAACACCTGCACAACACAAGCCAAAGAACCTGCGATCAAACCCGTTGACAATCACTCACTCATCACTCCGAGACCCGGCATACACCCATGTATCCGCACATGACTGTTGGTCTCCACAGCTGTTTCAACTAAACTGACCATAACTCTTTATTGGGAACTCCAAATGACGAGCCGTTTGTTGGGTTGGAAATTTAACTTGATAAGCTTTCACACCATCTGCAGCATGCACCACGAAACATCATAGAATGGTACAGTTTTGCATAGGAACTTGAACATCATGCAGAATGTTGAACTTCTGACCAGTCATCACTTATTCGGTCATAACTTAATGATGCGGAGTCCAAATGCAATGAAACCACTTGGGTTTGAAAGTAGACTCGACAAGCTTTCCAAAATGTCCTTGTGGGACTCAAAATCTTCAGGAATCAAAAGTTATGGTAATTCTTTGCACCGGTCCGTTTTTGCCATCGCACTGTCCGTTTTTCTGCCATTGGACTGGTCCGTTTTTGCCATCTCACTGGTCCATTCTTTCTGGTCCGTCTTTTCTGCACTGGTCTGACTCTTGTGGTCTGATTCTTCCTTCTCTTCATTATGTACTCCTAAGTACAACCAAAGTAGAGCTATTAGGTAGTATATCATTCTTAGAAGTATAAATATTACAATTAGTAAGGAAAGAATTTACGGGCTCTTGTAGTTTTTTAGCACGGCTTCTTGTAAGTGGACCTTGATTGGTAGTATTTGGACTTGAAGTAGTGTGCACAGCTGGTATGTCCTCATCACTCTTAAGGTAGCCAAATGTCTCGTCATCTAATTAGTGACACACAAGAATAGATTAATGAGATTCCCACTGTCCCTGTCTACTATCTAGCGAAACCACAACCAAGGGAACGGGCTTGGCAGAATCAGCGAGGAAAGAAGACCCTGTTGAGCTTGACTCTAGTCCAACTTTGTGAAATGACTTGAGAGGTGTAGGATAGGTGGGAGCCTTCGGGTGAAAGTGAAATACCACTACTTTTAACGTTATTTTACTTATTTCATGGCTCAGAAGCGGGGCATCGCCCCTCCCTTGGCTCTAAGGCCCGCCACACCGGGTCGATCCGGGCGGAAGACATTGTCAGGTGGGGAGTTTTGCTGGGGGGGCACATCTGTTAAAAGATAATGTATGTGTCCTAAGATGAGCGCAACGAGAACAAAAATCTTGGTGGAAAATAGGGTAAAAGCTCATTTGATTATGATTTCCAATACGAATACGAACCGTGAAAGCGTGGCCTATCTACCCTTTATACCTTCAGAGTTTGAAGCTAGAGGTGTCAGAAAAGTTACCACAGGGATAACTGGCTTGTGGCAGCCAAACGTTCATAGCGACATTGCTTTTTGATCCTTCAATGTCGGCTCTTCCTATCATTGTGAAGCAGAATTCACAAAGTGTTGGGTTGTTCACCCACCAATATGGAACATGAGTTGGGTTTAGACCGTCCTGAGACATGTTAGTTTTACCCTTCTGATGACCGTGCCACGATAATAATTCAACCTAGTACGAGAGGAACCGTTGATTCACACAATTGGTCATCGCACTTGGTGTTGATGCTTCTTAAGTGCTCATTTTGACCATCAACAAGGCATTAATTCATGGATAAAAAAGAACATAGAATCTAGGGTTTTTGTTTAATTTGACAGAATTCCACTTGTACATGGAAGATTGTGATTGCACGTACAAAAGAGGAGAATTGGATGAAAAACAAGCAAACCAGGGCAATATCATGGAAATGTGTGACATGTGTCACACTTGGCACGAAGCCACGTGGTGGCCGCCACCTCCAACATGGCGCCCCCATGCCAGGGTGGCGCCTGCCCCCCCCTTGGCTAGCTGCGGGGGTATAAACCCAGGTATCCTCACGGCTAGACTTGGGCTGCTTCATGAAGGATGACCTAACTCACTGCGAAGGACCGTGGCGTTAAGGCCCAGTTGGTTGGGCAAGCGGCCTAGCTGGTCGAATGACGGTGCGGGATCCTTCTCAGACAAGGAAGCGTAGTCGGTTAGGAAAGATATCGTGTTTTCCGCGATATGGAATTGTAATCGACTAGGTTTCCCTATTCTATCATGAGATCCGATCTACTAGGATCTGTAACCCTGCTCCCCGCAGCTATATAAGTCGAGCAGGGACCCCCTCTCAAAAACACGTTCATCAATATACAGAGTAGACAACTCGACGCAGGACGTAGGGTATTACGCTGAACTCGGCGGCTCGAACCTGGATAAACCTCGTGTTCATCTAGTTTCATCCTTGTGTCACGTCCGGATCATCGTTCCACGCGCCTTCCCCGCTAATCTACCACCTCGGGCATACCCCTAGGTGGGCTATCGACCATGTTTCGTCGACAGCTAGCACCCACCGTGGGGAGTGTGCGTGCAGACGTCATGACGGCTCGGGCGGTTTCTTTCCCGGCTTCCATGGATCTTCCGGCAGGCTTGACGTTCACCGTCGGGTCTTTTTCATGGGTTACCGGAGGTGACCCGTTTGTCAGAGGCATGGAGATGCCCTAAGCATCTCAACTACCGGGAGCCCCGACGTCGAGGTCGGAGCCCCCGAGCAAAGCGGCGCTTCCTCGCCACCAAGGACGGCGCCTCGATAACTCTGATCTGATCGAATCCATCGATCGGGTCACGGCGGGCATCACTGAAACTCTCGCTTTGGCAGAATCGATCGGAGATCGTTCGCTTAAGCACGAGCATGACGAAGGAGAATGGCAACAACCTCGATGACCGGCTCGTGCTAGGAGACATGCACAGCTTCAAACCGGTCTGGTCATTACCTCCACTCCTGAAGGTCGCTCCGTCCTATTCCGTCCTCCCCAGGAGTCTGATCTGAGCAAGGCAAAACATGCCCTTTTTCTCCTATTTTTTCTCACGGACTGACAAACTCGGCCTCGGTATATGAGGAACAAGTTATGAGGCTCTTCAAGGGTAATACCGAGAACCGGCGCACTCCTGGGGAGCAGCCATCTAACTTCAAGCAATCTGGTTCCAATACCTGCATGGCAGTTGTGACCACTGTCGCAGCTACCGCTTCGGCATCAGGCGCTGGATCGACCAGATCCAACTCACCGGATCAGACGCCGGATTATCCCCCAGGCTTCGGGCCCCTACCGTGTGACAGAACCGACCAATTTATACCAGATTAAGCACTGGATCCCTGCTTCCGCAGAGGTCACAGATACTTAAGCTCGTACAAACCCGGTAGTCCAGAAATCTCGAAGGATTTCAAATCATTCAACTTTAGCAAAGATCGTAATAGATTAGCGTACATGTCCACAAGGTACATTCAGTTCGCACATAGTTCAATACATCGGAGTTCAACAGTTATTACAAACCATAGTTCGGAATTCAAGAGCAGAAGCAGCATAGTTTCGAAACACAAGTTTTCAGTTCACAATACAGTGCCATTGCCTGATCAGTCCACAAAAGCATCAGGGAAAGACAATAGTTGACCATGCCCATGGTCTATTTATTACCCTCGACGGGGTACAGACAGTTCTCGCAATAGCCGTAGAAGCATTGCCCATCTGCAACAACAACGGGAAAAACCCTGAGTACGAGAAGGTACTCAGCTAGACTTACCCGTCATAAACCAGAAATAAATGACACCAAGGAGTATGCAAGGCTATATCTGGGGATAGGCCATACTTACCTTTTTGCATAAAAGCATTTATTAAAAAATACTCATTATTTAAGTAGGAGCAGTTACTTTTAAGTAATCAACCTGTTTAACTAGATTTGCACCTGATCTAGAGCAAACACTTGACTACTTTATTCAAGCAAGAGTGACTATTTCATCAATAGCCTTTCAGATTCAACATTATAACCATCATTAATTCCATTAGTTACTACGGTAACACATGCCCAGTCAAGTTACTCACTAACCAGGAGCGATGGCGATTATAATCGATTCCTACCAGCTGGGGATAAAATGTCGCACACTCGCCCGATCACACCCTGCCAGGTGGCCGTCGGCGACCAATTCAGGAGGTTCGAGAACACAACACGCGGGACGGCCATGGGCCCTTCTACACCGGGGGTTATCTCAATGCCAGGTCGCTCAAGCTATTAACTGCTCACGGTCATGCCAGGTCGATCAGGCCCTGCCTGCCCACGGACCATGCCAGGTTGATCAGAATAGTTGCCCACGGTACATATAAGGCCCTGGGTGTTAGGCGTCAACATCTCCATCAACGGCTTGAAAAACCTTACTCGGCTTCACGGGAGGTACCCGCACCTGCTCCGTTAAGTGATTGACGCGTTCAAATGACTGAGGTGTGCCTTCGTCGGTTCCTAAACGACACAGATGGGAGACTACTAGCACAGAAAACCCATGTCCTGCTGCTCCTACATCCCGCCCGGTCTCAAAATAATTATCACATGGTTATCTCCATGATAGCACGAGGCTAGTCATGATCAGTATCCACCTATATGCGGGGGATAGGAAATCACCCAACTTTACCGGTCTAAGCAGGGCTAAGCATATAACCGAGCCTAAACTAACAGGGATATTAAGATAGTATTTGCAGGTGGGCAAGGATAATTGATCAATGCAACAACGGTTTCACTCGACTCCTATAACCTAATGCCCAAGCATATCAGGTTAACTTTTGTAAACAGTAACTGCAAACCGTAGGAGTAAGATGCTCCGGGGCTCACCTCGTTCAAAGTCTGAAGGTCGGTGATCACGGCACTCCGGCAGATCTTCAACGTCTCCCTCCGGGACCTTCTCTTCCGGGCGTCTCCTCCTGGTACTGCTCTCTCGGTGGTGGCTCCTGAATCTCCGCTACCGATCCTGTATGATGCATAACATGAATAAATAACACGAATGCACATGGGATGCATGGTGATGCAACATGGAATGAGATATTTCAGGAGATAAACACATGTCATCTACTGCGTTCTCTATAACAAGATAGTCAACATCAACCCAACTAATTAACCTACCATAATCAACTTGCTAAGCCATGCTGTCAGCACATCAAAGTTACTTAGTGAGTTTATTACTCTCTAATCACTTGCTGAAATAAATCTAATTAAACAAGCCTATAACAGTAACCCATCCTAGAGAGCTTTATAAAAATTTAAAAAAATTACTGGAAGTTAACAACACATAATCCAGTTCCCTGTCCAAATTTCACCCCATTTGGACCTAGACTCCATCCTCCATGAAAAAGACAAACTCTACCATGAAAAGTGCTTTGAACTACACCTCCTAGCAAAAAGTGTCAAACAACAGATTTCTTATTTTTTCACTGAACTTCTTAGCACAAGAGCACTGTACAAAAATCTCAGGTTCACATTCCTTTATTTTACCTACTATAAATTAAACAAGGAAACAGCATTTAACCATTTTAATTACAACTACCAAATTATTCCACAAAGCAACTCCATATTATATTTTTCCCAGAAGCTACTCCTTTATACAACCTAACAAAACAAGAATCACATTTTTCTGAGCTATACACAGTTTACTAAGCATTTAACAAGATTTCAGCCTAAACATGAATTAAATATAACTACACAGAAATTTATCACAAACTGGGCATATTATTTTTTCCTGCATAGAACTCATCACAACAAACCTAGCAAAACTTGTTTCACCTTTTTAGCATTCACAGATTGCAAGATATGAATTAAACAAGCAATTTCAACATTTCTGAAACTATTTAAACAAAACTCTGAAAAACACCATAACCTAAACTGCTAGACGCACCCCACTACTTGCACCCGGGTCACTGACAGCGGGACCGAGCCACTGATGCGCGGGCCCTTGGGTCAACATGACCCCACCCATCATACTCTCCTGAGCAGGGGAGAGGTTGACCGCGGCGGAGCTCGCCGACGGCGACCTCCCCGGTGAAACCATCCCCACCGGCGACTCCCCTCGACCTTCCGCACCCGACGGTACCCTCGCTTGGCCTAGCGCACGCACGGATCGAGCTCGCCGTCGACGATGGCGGACACGGCGGCGCGGCCTTGGCTACGCCGGCCGGCTCCGACCACGACGGGCTCATCCGACTCCCGAGATCTACTCCGGCGACCTTCATAACCCTACCCCAAGGCTTAGAAGCCAGGGTTCTTGCTCCGAGCGCCTGCGACCACGGCCATGCCGACTCCGGCGGCCATGGCGAGCGGCGGACGCGACGAACTAGGACTACCAAGCCCTAACCGGCTCAACCAACACCTTCAATGCCTTCTATGGGCCACGGCGACTCGCGAACGCTAGCTAGGACCGGCAGACGGGCACGGGAAAGAGGTTGGCCACGGCGGACCGAGCTCGCCGGCCATGGCGGACATGGCGGACGACGGCGTTCCGCGGGCACCTAACCCTAATCGGCTAAACCATCACCCCTATCTCCTCCTCGGACCTCACTGACCCCTAAACATGTGCTAGGGCAACACGGAACCACGGGGCGAAGGCGGCCATGGCAAACCGAGCTCGGCGGTCATGGCGGCCATGGCGGCGGCTCATCCAAAGATCGCCTAGGGCTTCCTATGGGGCACTAAGGACAGCAAGAGGTGCGAGGGCTCACGGCGAAGCTATGTGGGTTGTCGGGCTTGCGCGGAGCGGCTGGACGGCGGCGAACGGCGACAGCGCTCGCTGCTTTCCCCTTTTCCGCTCGGGCGCCGGCGAACGAGAGCGAGAGCGAGAGAGGACAGAATGGAGGGTGTGCGGCTGCGGGCAGGGGCGAGGGTGACCTTGTGCTCGCCACACGCGCGCGCGGACGCTACACGGCCGGCCAGCGCAAGCCACGCAGCGGAAGATGCCCGACACGGTCGGCCACCCACGCGCGCGCGCGTTTGAACTGAATCGGCCGATTCAGTGGCCATTAGGCCGACTGACAGCCGGTTTTTGAGCGCGATTATCTCCTAATCCACTCGATGAAACGCTAAACCACTTGCTCCATTGCTTAGAGCTATATGCCGGATACAACTTTGGTTACAAGATCATGCTTTGGTTCGGCTTGGATCGCTCTCGAAAAAGCTCCAAAGATGACTAGGCGAAACTGTTTTGACAGTTAGGACTTAGAAGAATTTTTCTAAGTCTAATCTCCCCCATTTCTGCCTTGTGGGTCCTAAAACACCTTGTTAAACCCTTTTCATGAGTTGGCCTTAAACACTTTTTGTTCTACTCTAAAATCTACACGCTTTTGTTAAGGGCCCACAACCAAGAAAAACTTCTGTCAAGAAGGTCTTGGTTAGTCAAACAAAAGGACTCCTAGGGCTCTATTAAGGCAACTAGGGTTAGAGACTGGGTTAGCCAAAATGACCAACACAAACCTAGCTTCACTTTGACTCCTCATCAAGGTTCAACTACTTAGGAGACTTAAACACTCCACAAACAAGTCAAACAAGCATCACTTCAAGCATAACATTACAAGTGCACACATGAAATGACACTTTACAAAAAGGAATGCAACATGGGATGATGATGCTTCATGCTCATGAGATGTCAAGTTATGCATTTAGAATTGCTTAACACCTAGGGTGTTACAGCCCTCCCCTCCTTAAAAGAATCTCGTCCCGAGATTTAAGTTACTAACCAGTCTTTATAAAACTGTGGATACACTTCCTTTAGATAGTTTTCCGTTTGCCAAGTGGCATCTCGATCGTCTTGTTCACTCCAAGATACCTTATATTGCTTTACTATTCTTCCGCGAGTTACTCTTTCTTTTTCATCAAGTACTTGATAAGGCTTCACCGAGTAGGTGAGGTCGGATTGCAACTTAATATTGGCTGGTTGCACTTCTTCTTCTGGAACTCGAAGACATTTCTTCAGTTGTGATACATGGAATACAGGGAATATAGCCTTCAGATGCACTGTAGCTGTAGCTGATAAGCTACTTTTCCTCTCCTTTCCACGATTCTGTAAGGTCCTACAAATCTTGGCGCTAACTTTCTTTTCACGCCAAAGCGTCTGACACCTTTCATGGGCGATACTTTCAGATACACGTAGTCGCCTACATTGAATTCAAGCGGTTTCCTTCTCTTGTCCATAGCTCTTCTATCGAGACTGTGCAGCTGCTATGTGTTGTTGGATTATTCTAACTTGTTCTTCGGCTTCATTAACAAAGTCAATTCCATAGTAACGACGCTCCTCTGGTTCAACCCAATTCACCGGTGTTCTACATCTTCTACCATACAGAGCTTCGAAAGGTGCCATCTGAATGCTTTCTTGATAACTATTGTTGTAAGCAAATTCTGCTAATGGCAACCACTTCTCCCAAGATCCCTTTGCTGAGATTACACAGGCTCTTAACATATCCTCTAATACCTGGTTTACTCTTTCAGTTTGTCCTGATGTCTGGGGATGATAGGCTGAGCTACGGATTAGCTTAGTGCTTAATTCTTTCTGTAGTTTCTCCCAGAACGGTGCAGTAAATTGTGTTCCACGATCCGAAACTATGACCTTGCATTGGGTATACCATGTAATCAGACAATCTGATTGATATAAATCTCTGCATAGTCCGGTGCTCGATAACAAGTTTTAACGGGAATAAAATGAGCAGTCTTGGTGAGACGGTCAACTATCACCCAAATTGAGTCATTTCCTTTCTGGGTGGTTGGCAAACCGGATAAAATCCATACCTATTTCTTCCCACTTCCACTCGGGTACTGGTAACGGTTGAAGTGTTCCGGCTGGCTTCAGGTGAATAGCTTTCACTCGGCAACACGTGTCGCATCTGGCTACATATGCGGCAATCTCTTTCTTCATCTTGGTCCACCAAAATTTTGGACGCAAATCTTGATACATTTTAGTGCTCCCCGGATGAAGAGATAACTTGGAGAGATGAGCCTCATCCATAATCCGGTTTTTGAGTTCTCTGTTCTTGGGTACCACCACTAAGCGCTGGTCGAACCATAACACTCCTTTATCATCAATTCGAAAATGCTTTATTGGTTCAGTTGCGGCTTTTAGCCTTTCCTGATATGATAAATTCCCTTGTTTGTTTTCTGCCCTTCCTGAATTTGATCAACTAAGGTGCCTTGTAGTTTGATATTGTGCAGAATCACAGGGTGTACGAGACTAAACTCGTCCTCTGGTTGTAGCCTCAGACTATTACAATGTGACTTTCGGCTCAGAGCGTCGGCAACCACATTTGCCTTCCTGGATGATAATGTATCTAAAGATTGTAATCTTTGATTAGTTCAAGCCATCTTCTTTGCCTCATATTTAGTTCCGGTGAGTGAAGATATATTTGAGACTCTGTGGTTAGTGTACATTTACACAGACGTTACCGAGCAGATAATGTCTCCATATTTTTAGAGCGTGCACCACAGCGGCACCAACTCTAAAATCATGCGTGGGATAGTTAACCTCATGTTTCTCAACTGACGTGAAGCATAAGCATCACTCTGCCTTCTTGCATCAGAACCACAGCCTAAACCAACTTCGATGCGTCACAAAAGACATCAAACGGCTTCTCGATATCCGGCTGGGCTAAGACAGGGAGCAGTGGTTAATAGTTTCCGCAAGGTACGGAAAGCTATTCACACTTCTCGGTCCACTCAAACTTCTGATCCTTCTAGAGCAAACTGTCATGGGTTTAGCAATCTTAGAGAAATTGGAATGAAACGACGATAATATCCTGCTAAACCGAGAAAACTCCGGATTTCACCAACTGAAGTTGGAGCTTCCCACTCCATTAGTTCTTGTACTTTACTAGGGTCCACAGAGATTCCTTCTTCTGAAAGGATGTGAACAAGAATTGTACTTGCTTCAACCAAAACTCACATTTGCTAAACTTAGCATAGAGTTTATGTTCCCGGAGCCTCGTCAAAACAATCCTCAAATGTTCTGTGTGTTCATCCGGGTCCTCAGAGTACACCAGAATGTCATCAATGAACACCACTACAAACTTATCCAGCTCTGGCATGAATACCGAGTTCATCAAACTCATAAGTAAGCTGGAGCATTTGTTAATCCAAAAGACATGACTAAATACTCATACAGCCCATATCTGGTTTCAAAAGCAGTTTTTGGGATATCTTGTGGTCGAATTCTGATTGGTGATAGCCTGATCTCAAATCGATCTTGGAAAATACCTTGGCTCTGGATAACTGGTCAAATAGAATATCCATCCGTGGCAATGGGTTATTTGTTTTTAACGGTCACGACATTGAGTGGCGATAATCCACACACATCCGTAGAGACTTGTCCTTCTTCTTGACAAACAAGGTCGGACATCCCCATTCTGACACACTAGGTTGAATAAATCCCTTATCCAAAAGTTCCTTAATCTGTGTTTTTGAGTTCAGCTAACTCATTGGGCGGCATACGATAGGGTCTTCTAGAGATTGGTGCAGTTCCAGGTAGCAACTCAATAGCAAACTCCACTGCCGCTTGGGCGGTATCCTGGTAACTCATCGGGAAAACATCTGGAAAATCTCGAACACGGGAATCTTTGACAGATCTCTATAGATAAGGTGCAAGATAGATCGACGAAATCAGCACCTCGAGGAAGAGAGATGCGTACTTTGTGTTCATCCTCCATCAGATAAGGTAAGGGTCTATTTGCAGTGTCTAACACCGCATTCCACATGCTCATCCAACTCATACCTAGGACTACATCCATACCGAGTCCTGGCAAACTACTAGATTGGCTCCAAATCTGTGCCCTCCAATGTCGATGGTTGCGTTACAAACCATCTGCCTAGATAACACGCTACTCCCCACAGAGCTTACGCGAAACCCAAATCCATTTCAGACACCTCTTGATTATGTTTTTGTGCAAATGCTTTGCTCATGAATGAATGTGATGATCCAGTATCAAACAAAACAACTGCAGGATGATGATTAACAAGGCACATACCGGCAGTCACGGGCTCTCCGGCACGAGCTTCTTCGGCGGTCATGTTGTGCAGACGTGCGGGTAGTTAGCTTGCTGTTTCTTTGGGTGAGGGCAATATCTTGCGAAGTGCCCCTCTTGATTGCAGTTGAAGCAGGGTCCCCGAACCAAAGGTTTTCCTCCGGTCGAGCTGCCCTGACCTCCACGAGCTTGACTAGCAGCTACTTTGTATGGTCTTTGATTACGTTGAGCTTGCGGCTGATTCTTCTTCTGCGGCGGTCTGAAACGTGCCCCCGGCGCTGGTGGTCGATACTGGTTACGTTGAGCTGGAGGTCCTCTAGGTTGAGACGG
Source organism: Coix lacryma-jobi var. lacryma-jobi (assembly GCA_009763385.1). Taxonomy (NCBI): domain Eukaryota; kingdom Viridiplantae; phylum Streptophyta; class Magnoliopsida; order Poales; family Poaceae; genus Coix; species Coix lacryma-jobi. Next base: position 84,062,704 of record CM019826.1, read on the forward strand.
TCCTGAATCAAAGGTCCTCTTTCGGGCCATACTTGCAGCATGCTTGTTGTTATGATTCTCTTGAATCAGGCAGTCACTTATAAAGTCATTGAAGACGGTACGGGAAGATGTACCCACTGATTTCCATTTTAGTGTTCAAGCCTCTCTTGAAACTAGCAATCTTCTTGGCATCTGTGTCTACGAAGTCGGGAACATATCGAGACAGCGAATTGAATAAGTGGTGGTATTCTGTGACAGATCGAGTTCCTGTGTCAGATTCATGAACTCTGCCACCTTCATTTGGGTCAAGCCTGGCGGAATGTAATGCACTCGAACAACATCGGTGAACACTCTCCAAGTGATAGGAACATTGACAGGATAGGTGGTACGGTGATGACCCCACCAAATCCCGGCTGGCCCCTGCAACTGATGCGCGGCATATTCTGCTTTGCGCTCCTCTATAAGCCTGAGCAAACGAAATTTTTGTTCCAAAGTGTGTAACCATTCCTCCGCTCTAACGGTTCCGTAGCTTCCTTGAAAATAGGTGGCTTAGTATCCAAGAAATCCTTGAAGGAACTATACTGATTCCGGTTCAGGGCGTTGATGGCCATGCGCCAAATTCTCTCTCAGCAAAGCTTCGATGTTGCATTGACTTCCAAGAAATTGAGCAAAAAGCTGCTCAGCCGTCGGTGGTGGAGGAGGTGGTGGATTGCGGTTTTCTCTAGGGTCCTCATTTCCACCACTACCACCCACTCCACTATGAGTTGTCGTCATCTGCATACATTCACAGCAAGTGATCATTAGGTGGAGTTGCACTATTGTAGAGAACATTAAATCATACCGCTGAAATTATTCGGAAAAACGAATTCACCAACAATCACAGAGGTATAATAAATTTCGATCCACATCGCATCACACATAACAAGAACAAGATCACTTAACACATATCATGCATTAGTCAACATAAACATCCATAGTTTTGCCCAAACATACGGGACTTCCCAAGGTCTCACACCACAACACATAAGTCTGCTACTCATGCTTACATCCAGCCCATAACAAAATCAAAAGATCGGGCGTGCTATCATATGCAAAAGGTCACTAGTACTCTAAGCATACGATCTAAACTACTCTCTCGTGATGTCTCCGATGTCGCCATCCTCACTAACACATCTGAAGAACTACTGGAAGAGCTACGCGGCTCTGGATCCTCCTGCGGAAAGATGGGGGTTCCTCTCATCTCCCTGCGATGGATCTCCTCGTGCAGACGGTCGTTGTAGTCCTGAAGGTGATGAAGTTGCAGCTCTAGGTCTCTCACTCACAATCTCAATAGCCTGTTCTCCTCTGAAGCATGAATGCCCTCAATGCAAACACCTCGAAGCGACTCCTCGGTCTCCCTCATAACCAACGCTAAGAAGGTAGCTGACTCCTGTTGAATGGCGAGCTGATGAGCAGTCTCCTGCTCCCTTTGAAGCGCCTGGTTCCTCTCCACAGTCAAGTGAGCTAGCTGTGTAGTGAGGAGGTCTATCTCTGTAGCATGCTCCTCCTGTCGGCGATGCTGTGCAGCCATCTCCTCACTAAGGATATGATCCAGATGATCATAGCTGCACGATAGGCATCCGTAAGTAGCCATAAGAGCAGCCATAGCACTCCCTGCTGGTCCAGCGCAATGCTCCCTCTCAAGAGAGCTAGCCTCAAGTACTGTAGCTCCTGGCTGACGCCACACTGCTGTTAAGGATCTGCTGTCGGGAAAATGCTGGCGGTAGCTTGAGCAACCACCTCTGGATGGTCCTCCATGATATCCCGGAGAACGTGTGTAAGCAACTCTGTTGGCTCCATCCCATGGGGTCCTCCCCTGCAAAGCAAACACTCGGCGGCACCAGACGTGATCCTGGTCATCACGGCTAGGCACGTCAACTCCACCGTATACATGTGGCGATCCTCTGAAAACTGCACACGGTGCCAGTCGTACTGCGGCTCCTGGCCCTCCTGATATCCCACCAGGTGCAGAACTCTCCAAAGGATAGTGGGCATGCCGAACTCTCCCAGAAAATCCTCTGACCCCTCAGCTGTCCAGGGTCCCAGCATATAATTAGGCCTCTTGCCTCCGGTCGACTTACGAGCGGTGCGCTTGGTACGTGCCATCTGTAAGAAGTTTACCCACATATATTTTCCATTAGTTTGAGAACACACTTTTATTTAAGAAAACGGGACAAATAATCATAAGGAAGGAAGTAAGATTAATGCAAGATTATATGATCATGATGCATGCACGTTACATACGTCCTCACTGCCTAACAATCTAACGGCTAGACGGTGGCATACACGTTCACTCATAACGTTAACTAGACGTACTATACGTTCGCAAGTTAGCGTACCTGCAGAAACTCACTTCAGCCCTGCCCACAGTATGAATATCATGCATTGCTAAAATTAAATCTAATACTAACGTAGGTGCAGACCCAGTGTACACGTAAGCAGTATATGCACCATCAGAATAATATTGCTCCCACAATTAAGTACCTTCACATATACTTGTGTGTAACAGGTATACATGTCAGTACCATTCAAGCACTCCCCTAGACTGGCGGTTGTCCAATCATGCTCTCACAACTCACTTGTTACCTTGGCGTAGAGGCAATTGATCCATACATTACTATTCCGGAGAATAGCACCCATACAATTTCACCATTGCCGTATGGATGACAGAAGAAACAACAGAATTTAAACATGATGCATAGCCTCCAAGTTAGTAGTTAAATAGCCACCTAGGAACCTACTGGGCATAAGGACTTGATCAAAGGCACACCTTAATCTTTATCAAGAAGGTTTTTCAGATCCTATTATAGCTATAAGTTTTGACAAATAGGAAATTTCATTTGAAAATACAGTTTTCCAAATAGAGTTATGAACAGTAACGCTAACCATGCTCCGATGCCAGCTGTGACAGAACCGACCAATTTATACCAGATTAAGCACCGGATCCCTGCTTCCGCAGAGGTCACAGGTACTTAAGCTCGTACAAACCCGGTAGTCCGGAAATCTCGAAGGATTTCAAATCATTCACTTTAGCCAAGATCGTAATAGATTAGCATACATGTCCACAAGGTACATTCAGTTCGCACATAGTTCAATACATCGGAGTTCAACAGTTATTACAAACCATAGTTCGGAATTCAAGAGCGGAAGCAACATAGTTTCGAAACACAAGTTTTCAGTTCACAATATAGTGCCATTGCCTGATCAGTCCACAAAAGCATCAGGGAAGATAAGAGTTGACCATGCCCATGTCTATTCATACCCTCGACGGGGTACGGACAGTTCTCGCAATAGCCGTAGAAGCATTGCCCATCTGCAACAACAATGGGAAAAGAACCCTGAGTACGAGAAGGTACTCAGCTAGACTTACCCGTCATAAACCATAAATAAATGACACCAAGGAGTATACAAGGCTATATCTGGGGATGGGTCATACTTACCTTTTTGCATAAAAGCATTTTATTAAGAAATACTCATTACTTAAGTAAGAGCAGTTAGTTTTAAGTAATCAACCTGTTTAACTGATTTGCACCTGATCAGAAGCAAACACTTGACTACTTTATTCAAGCAAGAGTGACTATTTCATCAATAGCCTTTCAGATTCAACATTATAACCATCATTAATTCCATAAGTTACTACGGTAACACATGCCCAGTCAAGTTACTCACTAACCAGGAGTGATGGCGATTATAATCGATTCCTACCAGCTGGGGATAAAATGTCGCACACTCGCCTGATCACACCTGCCAGGCGGCCGTCGGCGACCAATTCAGGAGGTTCGAGAACACAACACGCGGGACGGCCATGGCCCTTCTACACCGGGGGTTATCTCAATGCCAGGTCGCTCAAGCTATTAACTGCCCACGGTCATGCCAGGTCGATCAGGCCCTGCCTGCCCACGGACCATGCCAGGTTGATCAGAATAGTTGCCCACGGTACATATAAGGCCCTGGGTGTTAGGCGTCAACATCTCCATCAACGGCTCGAAAAACCTTACTCGGCTTCACGGGAGGTACCCGCACCTGCTCCGTTAAGTGATTGACGCGTTCAAACTGACTGAGGTGTGCCTTCGTTGGTTCCTAATCGACACAGATGGGAGACTACTAGCACACAGAACCCATGTCCTGCTGCTCCTACATCCCGCCCGGTCTCAAAAATATTATCACATGGTTATCTCCATGATAGCACGAGGCTAGTCATGATCAGTATCCACCTATATGCGGGGGGGATAGGAAATCACCCAACTTTTATCGGTCTAAGCAGGGCTAAGCATATAACCGAGCCTAAACTAACAGGGATATTAAGATAGTATTTGCAGGTGGGCAAGGATAATTGATCAATGCAACAACGGTGTCACTCGACTCCTATAACCTAATGCCCAAGCATATCAGGTTAACTTTTGTAAACAGTAACTGCAAACCGTAGGAGTAAGATGCTCCGGGGCTCGCCTCGCTCAAAGTCTGAAGGTCGGTGATCACGGCACTCGGCAGATCTTCAACGTCTCCCTCTGGGACCTTCTCTTCCGGCGTCTCCTCCTGGTACTGCTCCTCGGGTGGTGGCTCCTGAATCTCCGCTATCGATCCTGTATGATGCATAACATGAATAAATAACACGAATGCACATGGGATGCATGGGTGATGCAACATGGAATGAGATATTTCAGGAGATAAACACATGTCATCTACTGCGTTCTCTTTAACAGATAGTCAACATCAACCCAACTAATTAACCTACCATAATCAACTTGCTAAGCCATGTTGTCACCACATCAAAGTTTACTTAGTGAGTTATTACTCTCTAATCACTTGCTGAAATAAATCTAATTAAACAAGCCTATACAGTAACCCATCTAGAGAGCTTTAGAAAAATCTACAAAAATTACTGGAAGTTAACAACACATAATCCAGTTCCCTGTCCCAAATTTCACCACATTTGGACCTAGACTCCATCCTCCATGAAAAAGACCAAACTCTACCATGAAAAGGTTCTTGAACTACACCTCCTAGCAAAAAGTGTCAAACAACAGATTTCTTATTTTTTCACTGAACTTCTTAGCACAAGAGCACTGTACAAAAATCTCAGGTTCACATTCCTTATATTTAATTACTATAAATTAAACAAGGAAACAGCATTTAACCATTTTAATTACTACTACCAAATTATTCCACAAAGCAACTCCATATTATATTTTTTCCCAGAAGCTACTCCTTTATACAAACCTAACAAAACAAGAATCACATTTTCTGAGCTATATACAGTTTACTAAGCATTTAACAAGATTTTAGCCAAACATGAATTAAATATAACCTGAAGTTGTGATGGGCCTTGATGATTGCGGTGGTTCTATGAGCTCGCCATTGGGAGCAGAAGTTGGTAAAGAGAGTTTTGCTCCATTGGGTATAAAGAAAAGGTAAAAGAAATAAGAAAAGAAAGAGATACACGGGCAACTAGGTCCTGAACACAAAAACGACAACCGTTCCCCGGCAACGGCGCCAGAAATGCTTGTTGACACTACTAACGTCGCTACCAAGAGTAGAGATAAACTCTATCCCCGACAACGGCGCCAGAAATGCTTGTTGGTATTTCTTAGCGAAGCAGCAAAGTCCGCAAGCGCACGGAAGATACCGTTGCAGCACTTCACCCAGTGGTATTCAGGGTATCGTAATTTCTCAGGGAACGGAAGTGTTCAAGGCACGGATCTAATAAACCCTAGAGAGAGAAAAGAGGGGAACGACTTGGGTAACGAGGTTCTTCTAATGCTCAGAAGCCTCAAACAAGGTAACGTGTTTTCACAACCTTACTTCGGGCACCGGCTTATACCTGGTCTGCCAAGTAACTCCGGCCTATAGCTCTACGCCGTATCCGAACGTGGGGGAAACTAAGGGCAAACAGGGCTGTCACCACCTGCCGCCGACCCCTCACCCGTGGGATACGAGGCAAACGAGGGTAGCTCTTAGCTTAGACACCACGTCTACGCTATTAGCTACTACTCTAGCGTTGGCCAGGAACCCCTCCAAATGATTCAGAGGTTCCTCTACTAGAGTATCCACCAAAAGATGGACAACGAACCGCAAGATTGTAAGAACAAGATAACAATGCTCAAGAACTTACTAGAACAAAAGTAGAACTCAACCTTTTCTTACTCCAATGTAGTAAGTCGGGTTGAAGAGGTACAGCGCAGGAAGTAGTCAATACTTCGGCCTCACGACTAGTGCAACTAGGGGATGGAGCCGGTTACTTGCTACTTCTCTTACTCTACTCTCTATCTCGCTCCCTATTCTATTCCTAACCTAGAGGCTAAGGATATGAGTGAAGCTCTTCCTCTCTACTTCTTCTCTTGTATCTTGATACTTCCCCCCTTGAGAGGTCCTCTCCCCATGCTTATATAGGGGTTCTAGGTCGGTTCAATAGGGGGTTTTCTGCAAATTGCACCCAGCACCGCCTTAGGAACATTGATTGTACCGCCTCTGCCAAGGCGGTGGACAGGTGGCGTCTCCAGGGGGCGGTCGACCCAAGGGGCGGCCCCCCTGGCTGGGCCCCCGTGGGCTGGGCCAAAGCCCATTTGGCCTGAAACGTCGTGCTGGGTCTGAATCTGGTTGAAGTTTGATGCACTTTGGTACTTGGTTTGATTTTCTTCAATTCTTCCTTTACTTTCGGCCCAAATCACGTTGTTCGTGTATAGATACATGTTCACCAAAACTGTGGAACTTGTTAGTGTAAAAAGGGCCTACCTCTAGTTTGGTGACATTTTTATAGAGAATCATATGCATGTTGACGATATAGAATATGTGTTAAGAATCGCCAACAAACTCCCCCACACTTAGTCCTTTGCTCGTCCTCGAGTAAAGTTTTGTGTTTGGACTAAGATGGTTCCTTTTCTCATGATAATAGACCTGCATACAAGTTATTCCATGCTTCACCTGAACTTATGAGCATTCAGAAGTGTCTACCAAGTCATCTTGAGTAATTGAAAAATGGAACAGTGTGGAATCAACTCTCCTTATTCAGCTCTGCTCAAAACTTGGGGTTTTGTATTTTGATAAAAGAAATAGCCTTGCTCTTCAAATGATCTCAAGTCACTCAAAAAGTGTATGATCCTCACCAAAGGCTTTTGCCTTCTTTTCATTCTACCAACTAAAGCTGTATCTGGAGTTTTGGGTAGAGAAAAAAAGTAGGCATACTTGTATTGTAGGTATTGCAAAGTCAAAGAATTGGACCTTAGGAGATTTCAGTCATACACTTAGATCAAGAAATGCAAGTGTGTGGAAATATTTTCTTTTTGGATACTCCTTTTCTCATGTCTTTCTCTCCTTTTGGAAACTTGGGAACTATGGGCTATCTTTATTCATCATTTTTTAGAGAGAGGCGGGCATCGGAGTACCCATTGTTTTCATTTGGACACTTGTCCAATTTTCTTTTTTTTTTACTCTCTCATTTTTTTGGATAGCCCATAATTCTTTTCAAGATTTTGGGAGAGAAAGATCATGATCAATGGTCGAGCATTTATTTTTGTGGTGGATGCATGGCATGTCTTGCGTAACTCTTAATGCAAGAGTTAGCTTTATTTGGTGGGTCTACGTGAATCTTGATCTTGAATGCATGAAAGAAGTCTACACATAGGTCACAACTATTTGAATAAGCTCAATACAAATACAAGCAGCATATGAATATACGGTTTGCAAAGTTTTTTTTCATCATATGGCTTTGGTAGGATATATCATAGAAGAGCAGGCTTTTGAATTTGATTTGTAAAATAAATCCCAAGTTCGTTGCAAGAGTGAACGAGTTCATATCATCCTACTATATCGCAAATTTCAATTATTTGGAGAATTGGGGTCCCTATAACAAGTTGCTCATGAGTCATAGGAATTTTAGCGAGGAATAAAGAGTATGCAAATCATTTTCAATAATAGAAAGGAATTGGAGTAATTTCTCTCTTTTTTTTATATTGTAATGGGAGGAACAAAAGAATGTTGGTGAAATTGCTATGTAGACATACCTCAGTGTTGATTCCTCCTCCCCCACACTTGTTTTTTTACCTTTTGATTTTTTGATTTAAACAAGTAGACACAAGGAATACAAAAACAAGTGGAGACAAATATATTCAAATAAAGGAACATCTCTTTATTCATAATCAGCTCGAGCATTACAAAATAAGGGAAATGATGTAAGGGAAATAATTGAAAAAGGGAAATAAAAAATGCTGGCTAAGGGAGAGCTTCTAAATAAGTTTGGTGTTAACCACATGCTCTACCCCTGCAGCCCTGGCCACTTTAATGATTCGGTTGGTTAGACCGAACTGCACTGCAGTTATATCATTGGCCATTCTTCGAACTTGAGCTGCGTATCAGCTAGCTCTCTTCGGAGGTTTTCTACGGTCAGGCGCAGAGACCGGACTGATGCCCTCAGGGCAGAAATGGTGCGCGCGTCCTGCCGCTTGGACTCATTATCTGAGTCACTAAGGAAACTGTTGGGCTGACCTCTAAGGATGGGGTTTTACGCTTAGGCTTGGTCGCCCGGGAGGTAGCGGCAGATGTGTGGGATGAGGGCAGCTTAGAATCGCTGGCAGCCTAGTAGCTAGTCCTCCGGGTGCGGGATTGGTACGCTTGAAACGCAGAGGACCAGACGCAGAGTTCGTGGCCGCTCTAGCAACCAGTACAGGTGCCTGGGAGCAGATGCAGCTGTGGGCTTAGGCCTGCGCATGAGACCCTTCCCGCATCCTCCGCTGGGGCGCTGCACTCCTACCACAGTGTAGGACGGGTCAGCCCAGGCGGGTGGACCAGAGGCGAGCGACCTAGAGTCTAAACTGCCCGAAGGCATTACATGAAATGGCTCGCATGGTGCTTTCCGCTTGCCGGTTGACGACGTTGGCGCATCCTCGTGCGCAGGCCTTGTGTCGTCACCAAGGTACGGGCCGTGGAACGCATGCTCGTTCCTTGGCTCGTGGTGCTTGGAGGAGGGAGCATGGCAAGGGGAGGCAGCATCTCCCCCTCCTCCATCCCGTACAAGGCCTTCATGTTGGCCTCGGAGAACTCCCCCTCGGGGTCGAAGGAACCGCCCGACTCCACGAACAGTGCTAGCACGTGTCCGGCCATCTCCTAGCACTACTTTGCTGTAGAGAATGTGATTCTAGAGGAAGAAGAGAAGGCTCTTTGGTTTGTGGGAAAGGAGGGGTGAGAAGGGTTCTTTTATAGGGGGAAATGGCACCCCTAGTGATCTCGCGGTCATAAAGTTTGGATTCAATCGCGAAGATCACGAGCATGAGGAGTGAAAGCTCTCAGAGAAAAATGGGGATATGGCGTCACCAGGGGTCGGTCGCCCCCTGGGGCGGCCGCCCTAGTGCCAGCGCCTTTGGCCCCCGAATTTTGCCATCAGCCTTTAATCCCCTTCCCAAATGTGAAAATGCATGCAATTTATTGCACTTATGCGAAGAATAATTCGTTGCATGCAGAAATTTGTTAATTGGCAAGAATAAAAACATCAATGCACCTTGAAATTTTCTTATTAAATTTTCATGGATAGAATATAAATAAAGGCATTTCATTTATTCTGTTCTTATTCAAGTTTTTATTTTGAAAATTCTAATCCCAATTAACCAATTTTATTCTTTCAATTTCTTTTTCAAAAGTGGGTTCTAGGAAAACTTTTAAACGTTGACCATTTACCTTTGTAAATTACCGATGTCGTCTTGAATAGTGATCGCTCCATGTTCAGATGTGTTGACGACAGTGTATGGTCCTTTCCACTTGCTCTGAAGTTTTCCTTCACCGAATAATTTTACCTTGGAGTTGAAGAGCAGAACGCGATCGCCTATCTTGAACTCCTTCGGCTTGATCCGGTGGTCGTGCCATCTTTTTGTTCTTTCTTTGTATAGCTTGGCGCTGTGGTAAGCTTTTTCTCGCCATTCTTCTAGCTCGGATATTTGTCTTTGCCTATTTCTTCCGGCTAGCTTGACGTCCATGTTCCATTTTTTTATTGCCCAGTGAGCTCGGTGCTCAAGCTCAACAGGGAGATGGCATGTTTTGCCATAAACCATCTAGAATGGTGACATGCCTATGGGGGTTTTATAAGCAGTCCGGTATGCCCAAAGGGCATCTGGAAGCTTATTCTTCCAACCTTTCCCCATTTCGTCGACTGTTTTCTGCAAGATGTTCTTTATCTGTTTATTTGAAGTTTCTGCCTGCCCGCTTGTTTGAGGGGATATGGGGTAGCTATGTTGTGTTTGCACCGAGTTCACGCAAGAAGCTTCTGAATGTTTTGTCGATGAAGTGTGATCCTCCGTCACTTATGACCATCCTTGGTGTTCCAAACCGAGGAAAGATTACTTCATGGAACATCTTTCGTGCGTGCTTGGCGTCCGCAGTTCGGCATGGTAGTGCTTCTACCCATTTTGACACATAGTCCACAACCACCAGGATATACTCGCAATCATGGGACTTCTGAAATGGTCCCATGAAGTCAATGCCCCACACATCAAATATTTCTATTGGCATATTGTAGTGGAGAGGCATTGCATTGCGTGCAGTGATGCCTCCTTGGAGCTGACACTTCCGACACCTTCGGATGAATTCTCTGGTGTCCTCGTACATCGTTGGCCAGAAGAATCCGCACTGCCAGATCTTGGATTGTGTGCGGAAAGCTCCGTAATGGCCTCCATATGGTGCCGAATGGCATTGCTCTATGATCTGTTCTCCTTCTATGGCTGGTATGCACCTCCTCAAAAGTTCGTCAGAACAGACCTGGTACAGGTACGGGTCGTCCCAAAGGTGGCGGCGGCTTTCTACTTGCAGTTTCTTCCTGTTCTCGCCCGGTGGTACGTACCCTGTGACCATGTAGTGACGATGTTGGCGTACCACGGGTTCAAGTCGGTCACCTTCAACAGCATGTCGTCGCGCAAGAAGTCGTTGATGGGCAGCTCCTGCATGTTAGTGACTTGCATGCGCGAAAGATGGTCTGCTACTGTATTTTCTATTCCTTTTTTATCTTTTATCTCTAAATCAAATTCTTGAAGTAACAGAATCCATCTAATTAGGCAAGGTTTTGCATCTTTCTTAGTGAGCAAATATTTTAATGCAGCATGATCAGTGTAAACAATGATTTTTGCTCCAACTAAGTAAGATCTGAATTTGTCAATAGAAAAACTACTGCAAGGAGTTCTTTTTGTGTGGTAGCATAATTCAATTGAGCTCCTGTCATAGTTTTGCTAGCATAAGCAATTGCATGCTGCTGTTTATCTTTGTTTGACCCAGAAACTGCCCCTACAGCATAGTACTAGCATCACACATTATCTCAAACGGTAGCGACCAATCTGGGGGTTGAATGATTGGCGCTGAGATGAGTGCTTTCTTAAGGGTGTGGAAAGCATTAAGACACTCATCAGTGAACTCAAAGGGTGCGTCCTTAGCTAAAAGGTTCGTGAGGGGTCTAGAAATCTGAGAGAAGTCCTTGATAAACCGTCTGTAGAACCCTGCATGACCCAAGAAGCTTCGGATTCCCTTAACGTTCACCGGGGTGGTAGACGTTCTATAACCTCGATCTTAGCCTTGTCTACCTCGATCCCCCTCTCAGATACTAAGTGTCCAAGAACTATGCCTTCCCTGACCATGAAATGGCACTTTTCCCAGTTAAGTACCAGGTCTTTTTCTCGGCATCTTTGCAGAACTTTGTCTAGATTCTCCAGACAGTGATCAAAAGTTTTCCATAGACTGAAAAATCGTCCATGAAAACTTCCATGATTTCTTCTATCATGTCTGAGAAAATAGACATCATGCACCTTTGAAAAGAGGCGGGCGCATTGCATAGCCCAAAGGACATGCGCCTATAAGCAAACGTTCCGTAAGGACACGTGAACGTGGTTTTGCTTTGGTCGTCAGGGTGGATAGGTATCTGATGATAACCCGAATACCCATCAAGGAAACAAAAGAAAGAATGTTTTGCCAACCGCTCTAGCATTTCATCAATGAAGGGCAGCGGAAAATGGTCTTTCTTTGTTGCTTTGTTAAGTTTTCGGTAGTCAATGCACATCCTCCATCCTGTTGGCAGTCGTTGAGGAATTAGCTCATCTTTATCATTCTTAACGACTGTCATGCCTCCTTTCTTAGGGACCACTTGGACGGGACTAACCCCATCACTATGTGGTACGGGATAGATGATCCCAGTGTGAAAAAGTTTGAGGACCTCCTTTTTCACGACTTCACGCATCGCATTATTAAGCCTACGCTGAGGCTCACGAGAGGGTGTCATATCAGGGTCTGTAGGTATGCGATGTGTGCAAAGAGTTGGGCTTATTCCCTTAAGATCTTGCAGGGAATATCCGAAGGCTGCACTATGCTTTCTAAAACGGCAATGAGTTTGTCTGTCTCCTCGTCGAATAACTTATCACTGATGATAACGGGAGTTTCTTTGTTGCCTTTAAGAAAATCATAACGTAAACCAGCGGGTAAGGGTTTAAGCTCAACCGGGGGTTTTGGCGGTGTTTCATCCTTGGGGAGCTCTATCGTTTCTCCTAACTCGTCTTCTTCTTGGATGAAGGACTCAGCATCTCTATCTAAAGACGATTCAGGTGTTTCAAAGGGTGAAACGGCCATCACCTCCTTGGGCATCTTGAGGTTAGGGAGAGAGTCTGACACTGAGTTTTTGGCTCGAGTGATTGGAATGGTAAAAGTGTCTCTCCCTAAGTGTAAGTCCAGAGCCCCTATAGGTGGGATAACGTTGGCTAAGCTTTCTAAGGGTTGCCCAATCAAAAGGTCAAAACTTTGTATGTCAAAGACATAAAAGTCGAGACACAATTTGATGTTCTCAAATCGTACTGTAGTTTGGTGGAGAATTCCACAACTTTGCAAATTAGTACGAGGGGCAAACCTAAGAATTTTGTGAGTTGGAGGAGAGACGCTTATCACCAAAATAGGTGGTAGCGAAAGATTTAGACATCAAATTCACTCCAACATGAGGATTGTATAGTACGTAATCCCAGCTACCTCGAACATCACAATGGATGGAAGAAGATGGGAAAGTAATCCGAAGCGTATCGGGGGAACCTTCCACTTCTTCCGTCCATTCATTACTCATGATCGCTGTGAGTTGTTTGATAGAATTGCTTATGAACTCCTCATCTAGCTAATCAGTGGTAGCGGCAACTTGAGGTTTTCTTTGGCACGAGTATTTCGAGGTGTTTCCGTAATCTTTAAAAAGTTCATCCTCGAAATCCGGGAGATCCAAGGAATGATAAAATTCCTTAGGAGGTCCCAACTCGGGTGGAAGTGTCTCTAAAGGTGTGCTTTTAGTGGTAGCTATGGACACTTCCGCAACTTCTGGTTTGGGTTCCACACGGAGGGGTTCTAGCGGAGGAGTGTTTTTTAGAATGCGATCTAGCAAAGCTTCTCCTTCCGCTGTGGTTTTATGGTTAAACGAACCTCCGGCAGCTAGGTCTAGTTGCAGGGCGATTCCTTGTGAAGACCTAGCCAAAAATGTTGTAAAAGAACATGGCTAGGTATTGACAAGTCAGGGCCAGAACGGGTAAGGATTAAGAATCTATCCCAGGCTGTACCTATGGTTTCCTTCTCTTTTTGTTGGAAGCTGAGAATCTCTTGTCGTAGGGCAGCAATTCGAGATATAGGGAAAAATGTGAGACAGAATCTGTTCCTCAGTTCTTCCCAATCTCCACTTACTTTCCCTACGTTGTGGGCGTACCACTGTTTCGCCTCCTCTTCAAGCGAGAAAGGAAACAGTTTCCCCTAAGAGTTTCTTGTGACATGCCTGAAATGGTCAGGCATGCACATAGTTGCTCAAACTCCCGCAAGTGATGGTATGGGTTTTCGTAGTCTAAACCAGAGAAGGGTTATTCCCGAACCATGGCTATAAAACCAGGACAGAGCTCATAACCTGAAGCTGTGATGGGCTTGATGATTGCGGTGGTTCTATGAGCTCGCCATTGGGAGCAGAAAGTTGGTAAAGAGAGTTTTGCTCCATTGGGTATAAAGAAAAGGTAAAAGAAATAAGAAAAGAAAGAGATACACGGGCAACTAGGTCCTGAACACAAAAACAACAACCGTTCCCGGCAACGGCGCCAGAAATGCTTGTTGACACTTACTAACGTCGCTACCAAGAGTAGAGATAAACTTTATCCCCGGCAACGGCGCCAAAAATGCTTGTTGGTATTTCTTAACGAAGCAGCAAAGTCCGCAAGCGCACGGAAGATACCGTTGTAGCACTTCACCCGGTGGTATTCAGGGTATCGTAATTTCTCAGGGAACGGAAGTGTTCAAGGTCACGGATCTAATAAACCCTACAGAGAAAAGAGGGGAACGACTTGGGTAACGAGGTTCTTCTAATGCTTAGAAGCCTCAAACAAGGTAACGTGTTTTCACAACCTTACTTCGGGCACCGGCTTATACCTGGTCTGCCAAGTAACTCTGGCCTATAGCTCTACGCCGTATCTGAACGTGGGGGAAACTAAGGGCAAACAGGGCTGTCATCACCTGCCCACCGACCCCTCACCCATGGGATACGAGGCAAACGAGGTAGCTTAGCTTAGACACCGTCTACGCTATTAGCTACTACTCTAGCGTGTGGCCAGCGAACCCCTCCAAATGATTCAGAGGTTCTCTACTAGAGTATACACCAAAAGATGGACAACGAACCCGCAAGGTTGTAAGAACAGATAACAATGCTCAAGAACTTACTAGAACCAAAGTAGAACTCAACCTTTTCTTACTCCAATGTAGTAAGTCGGTTGAAGAGGTACAGCGCAGGAAGTAGTCAATACTTCGGCCTCCCGACTAGTGCAACTAGGGGATGGAGCCGTTACTTGCTACTTCTCTTACTCTACTCTCTATCTCGCTCCCATTCTATTCCTAACCTAGAGGCTAAGGATATGAGTGAAGCTCTTCCTCTCTACTTCTTCTCCTGTATCTTGATACTTCCCCCCTTGAGAGGTCCTCTCCCCATGCTATATCGGGGTTCTAGGTCGGTTCAATAGGGGGTTTTCTGCAAATTGCACACCAGCACCGCCTTAGGAACATTGATTGTACCGCCTCTGCCAGGCGGTGGACAGGTGGCGTCTCCAGGGGGGCGGCCGTGGCTGGGCCCCCGTGGTTGGGCCAAAGCCCATTTGGCCTAAAACGTCGTGGCGGGTCTGAATCTCTGGTTGAAGTTTGATGCACTTTGGTACTTGGTTTTGATTTTCCTTCAATTCTTCCTTTACTTTCGGCCCAAATCACGTGTTCCGGTTAGATACATGTTCCCAAAACTGTGGAACTTGTTAGTGTAAAAAGGGCCTACCTCTAGTTTGGTGACATTTTATAGAGAATCATATGCATGTTGACGATATAGAAATGTGTTAAGAATCGCCAACAGCCACCCACGCGCGCGCGCGTTGGAACTGAATCGGCCGATTCAGTGGCCATTAGGCCGACTGACAGCCGGTTTTTGAGCCAATTATCTCCTAATCCACTCGATGAAACGCTAAACCACTTGCCCAGCTTAGAGCTATATGCCGGCTACAACTTTGGTTACAAGATCATGCTTTGGTTCGGCTTGGATCGCTCTCGAAAAAGCTCCAAAGATTACTAGGCAAAACTGTTTTCACAGTTAGGACTTAGAAGAAATTTTTCTAAGTCTAATCTCCCCCATTTCTGCCAATGGGTCCTAAACACCTTGTTAAACCCATTTTCATGAGTTGGCCCTTAAACACTTTTTGTTCTACTCTAAAATTACACACTTTGGTTAAGGGCCACAGCCAAGAAAAAACTTCTATCAAGAGGTCTTGGTTAGTCAAACAAAAGGACTCCTAGGGCTCTATTAAGGCAACTAGGGTTAGAGACTGGGTTAGCCAAAATGACCAACACAAACCTAGCTTCACTTGACTCCTCATCAAGGTTCAACTACTTAGGAGACTTAAACACTCCACAAAACAAGTCAAACAAGCATCACTTCAAGCATAACATTACAAGTGCACACATGAAATGACACTTTACAAAAAGGAATGCAAAATGGGATGATGATGCTTCATGCTCATGAGAAGTCAAGTATGCATTTAGAATTGCTTAACACCTAGGGTGTTACATACCGCGCTACGGCGGCTCAGTATGCGCCGTAAGTCACGATGAGCCGGCGGTTGACGGCGAGACAGATGAGGCCAAAGCCCAGCGTTTAGCCAGAAACGCTTACAGAGCTACTCGGAGAGCGGCTGAGGCTAATGGGGGACACCGCATACAGCGCAATTAAATGATGCATTCGACACATGTAACAATCATCAAGTTCATAGGACCCCGCAAGCCAATCTTGCCATGGCCATGAACCTGGTCGAAAACCTCCCAGTAACACCTCAACTCGAGCAGCTCAGAGCATATCTGAAGGCATCTGTAGTTCAAGTCCAAGACCAGGTGGCCGGACCATCCCATGCTGCGCCTACCGGATCCAGGAGAAGTCGCAGAGAGCCGGACCCCCACCCAGAGTCCAGCAGCAACCAGGACCACTGCAACGGCCCGCAACCAACCGCAGAGGCGGCCAAGGTGGCTGTGGTAGTCTTAGCTTCACTAAAGATAGTGCTAGGCAACTATCCCCGGTAACGGCCCAGGAATGTTGTTGGCACTTGCTAACGTTGTCACTAGGAGTAGACTATGGACTCTATCCCCGGCAACGGCGTCAGAAGTGCTTGAAGCAAGACCGGTCACTATACCTAAAGGAGTGGAGCTTAAAGCAGCTATCTACTAATGCCCAGGGGGGTTGGCCATCCCGACACTAGTAGGAGCTAGCAAGAGAGATGCAATCTACCGGAAGGAGATTCTGCAAAGCGCACAGAACTATCGTAGTAGCACTTCGCCTGGGAGTACCCAGGTGTCGATTTATTTGATCCCAAGGAAGGCTATGGTGGGGGATGAGTTGAGTCAAGGAGGGGATGAGAGTCGAAGAAAAAGGGAAAAGAGAAAAGGGGAAGAAGGGCTAGAAAGAATATATGGATGGCTAGGTAAGGATGAAATGGATGGCTAAGGTAGGGTGGATAGATAGGTAGGTAAAAGGGATTATGATAACTAAGGATAACTAAAGATAACTATGATAACTAACCTGGGTAACCACTAAGCAAGATAAACTACTAAGCAAGATAATTACGAAGCAGGGCAGGCAAAAAGACAATCAAGCAACTAAGTTAAGTATAGTTTATTCGATCTGTCAAGTATCGAGGTGTAGTAGCCTTTACCACTTACTTAGGTTGAACGCTAGCACAACGAAGCCTTACTGTTAAACTGGGCCAACTACGTGGTGGAATTCAAGGCGCACAGGGCTGTCACACCTGCTTGCTACCACACCTATCGGGGGTCCAGCCGTATCTGAAGGTAATCTATAAACTAAGCACCACGCCTAATTATATTCTAACTATCTCTATCCTGGCCTAGAATAGAGACACCCTTGCGGACGTCAGAGCAAATACTTGACTTAATAAGATAAACACTAAACTAACTAAGCAACCTATTGGCAAAGATCAAACACTAAGCTCACTAGAGATTAACTACTATGGCTAAGTTGAATTGAACTGTAGGATAGTAGGCACTCAAGCAATCAATCAAGTATAGCACTCAATACTGATAAGTAGAGTAAAGTAATACTTGAAATGATAGTACTAGAAATAGTAAAAGCTTGAGTAACAAGAGCAATACCTGAACTGGAGATGAAAGAAGACTCTTCCTTGCTCAGCACCGATCACTCGCACGCCTCTATCTTGAGCTAAGCCTTGAGCAGTGCTACCGCGAGGGCAAAGATGCCTTGCTCAACTAGCTACCAACTTGCCTAAGCTCTCTAAGCTTCTAACCTAGCTCTCACTTCTCTGCTTGGTGTTGCTTTGCTTGGAATGGTACGAATGGAGAGGTGCCTCCAGGGGGTATTTATAGCTTGAGAAGTGAGGGGGGGTACTTATAGTGGGCAGCACCCGACCTAGGGGTAGGTCAAGTGGCGGGCGCCACCCCCTACGGCGGCCGCTAGTGTCCTGGGCACTGGATGCACGACCATGATACACGGCCTCCAGGAGTTTGTCCGAGGCGGTTTGGAGGTCGGTTGTATGTCCTAGCAACCTCCCATCGGCCTGATCCGCGTCACTCATCCTGAGCCATTCGATGCCACTGACCCTAGTGACCAAGGCCAAGATTGGCCCTAGGGAGGTCACACGGATCGGTGACATGGCACGGGGTGAAGTTGGGCCAACCAAGTGGCGGGCGCCACTTGGAGCTGGCGGGCGCAACCCTGGGTGGCGGGCGCCACCCTCCTAGGCCCATTGGGCCCTGTTGAGTGTGCTCGTCTACTGGTGGGTCAAAATATCCAAATTTGGTTCAAATCTTGCATTCAAATAAAATTTGTGGACATGTGGAATTCAGTTAGTTTGAAACCTATTTGACTGCATTTCATGCCTTTTGGTGGACTTTAGGGTCAAATGTTGACGGTAAAACAGGGGTTTAAGGACCGTCGACAAGCTCCCCAAGCTAACCTTGTGGCGGAAACCGCCCTGATTATAAGAGCTCAAGTATTACCTTAGCCAAATCCGTCTGACTTCGACTCATACTTGAACCCATATAACCCCGGTAGTCCGGAAATCTCGAAGGATTTCTTTCACCATTCATCATACAGGATCGCATCGTTCAAGGATTACATTCGTAAAGAGACATCGCAAGTAAAAAAAACGAAACCGAATTAACACCAGAGTACGAATTAAAATGGAGTTATTACAAACCGAAATTTGAAAAGTGCGGAAGCTTAAATAAGTTCGAAACACGACCACAACACACGTGGTCCAAATAAAACATGTTGATAAATCCGAATCAACACGACTCACTCCTCCTTTTTAAGATAATGTGCCAACAACAGTCTCAGACCAGCAAAAGAAAAGGAAAGCTTCTGGACGACCCTGCCTGGGCCTACTCCTCATCACCTTCCACTGGGTAGAGGCAGTGCTTACAATAGCCGAAGTAGACCTGGCCATCTGCAACAATGGGATAAACCTGAGTACGGGAATGTACTCAGCTAGACTTACCCGTCCACTGAAAATAAAGACTCCGAGGGTATGCAAGGTCTTTTGGGTGGAGCTGGGATCTTTAGTTGCGAAAAGCAACAAATTCAGATAGGAGGTGATTAATGATAATGATGAGCTGCCATTTTTAGACCTATTCCTTAAACTCTAGGTTTTTCACCTGTACTAGAGCACTCACTTGAATCTATCAATCAATAATATAACCATATCCAGTTGACTTATCCACATTTTAGTTGAACCTTAAATCATCACATGGAGTTGCATCGTGGTGAAGCTCGCCATAGTTTCCACTAACCGGGGGAGACGGCGACTCGAATCGAATCCAAACCAGCTGGTGAAAGACCTTTAATACCAGCCCCACTTTCCCCGTCGGGTCCATGCATTGGGCAACCGCTCGACGCTTGTTCGTGGTGGTAATCGTCGCGGCTCACAGCACGGACTGCCCAATTGGAAACCTGGCGATGGCCTCACGCGGCAGATCGCAATTTCCATACTAGAGGGCACGACACGGGTTGAGACGGCCCGAACAGCTTCTAACCGGCTTGGGGGTCGATGATTACAGCACCGACATATCCCTAAGTAAAGGGGCGTTCAAAAATGAACGAGGGCCAACATCGATACAACCTACACGATCCAATGGACGGACTGCCCCCAAGTTCCAACTTGGTGCATTGCCTTCCAGTTGACCGTATTTCATTACTACTCAGGTTCTTTTCCACGATAGCAAATATAGCCAACCGTGATCCGGTAACTACCCATCAGGGTATTACGGAACCTCCTTAACTACTACTTTTATTAAGCAGGCTAAGCAATTCTACATATAAATAAGTACAGGATAACAAGGCAGGTAGTAATCAATAACAAGGAATGGTAATGCAGCAAGTAGGATTCAATCAACTCCTAACCTAATGCATCACAATATAAAAGGACTCAAGTAAATTAATTATAAAAGCTGGGAGACTTAAAATGCTCCGGGGCTTGCCTTGGGTGAAGACCGAGGCCTCGTGGGAGGGGCACTCGGGCAAGTTAGCGTCACTGGCGGGGTCGACCTCCTCGGCTTGCTGAAGCTCCGGAATCTGCTGCTCGGCGTTTGCTTCTGGCTCCTGCTCGGGCTCCGGGAGTGTCGATCCTATTGCATGCGATGAATAATAAATAATTCGAATGCGGGTGCAAGATGTGTGGTATGAAAAGAGCATTTCTTGCAAACCAACAAAACCAACTTGTTGAACCACTTTTGATATTAAGGTAAATACTTATTTAATTCATTAAAAAATCCACGAAAATTCCAGAAGGCAATTAACACTCTCAAGACTCTACTGAACAAAATTTCAGCCCAAAATAAAATGCAGAGCAGCAGATATAAAATGACAAGCAAAACTGCCCAAAAGGTGCTTTGAACTAGCTCCTCACTCAAAAAGGCTGGCGAGAGGGATTGGATGGTGGTGGTCTGGTGTGGCCGGAACGGCGGAGGGGAGTGATGGTGGTGAACGGCCGGCGAGGGTGGCGGACGCTTGCGTGTTCGTGGGAGCGGAGAGGGAGTGAGAGCGAGTGGGAGTGGGAGTGTGGCGCGGTGACTGAGGGAGTGAAGGGGGTGCTCGGGGTTTTGATCGGCTTGACCGGCCGGTGGTCGTGGCGAGGCCACGGCGGCGCGGTCGGCGAGGCAGCGCGGGCGATGCCGTGCACGGCGAGCGGGGCGGGCAGGCGAGGCGAGCGGAGAGTGGCCGGGGGAGATAGCTTGCGTGCTCGGTGAGAGAGGATCGAGCGAGGAGTGGACGGCGAGGATCCTCGGCAGGATAAGGCGGCACGGCCACGTGGCCGGTTGCGGCCGGATACGGCGCGGCGTGTCAGCGGCGGCAGCGCGCGGCGCGCGCGGCACGCGGGCGAGTGCGGGAGCGGGCCGGGCGCACGCGAGCGGGCGAGCTGGGGCGGCGCGCGTGAGTTGGGCCGAAAGGCCGGATGGGCCGAAAGGGTTGGCGCCGGGAAAAATCGTTTTCCTTTTCTTTTTCCAAATTCTTTTCAAAGTTTGACCACTCAAAAACGTTTCAAAAACTCCAAACTAGGTTTTGACCCCAACATAAAAGTTGCTCAAAATAATTTTCTCTAAAACTTTCATATAGGACACTTTTTCCGAAAACCATTTTGAAATCCCTACATAAATAAAGCCAAATAAATAAACAAAAGGCAAAAAGCACTCATATGCACATGAAATGATGCAATGCATTGCTTATTCTCCTTTAGTAGATAATGAAGTTCCTAATGCAGTGCTTGACACTAGGGTGTCACAGCCCTTCCCCCTTAAAGAAATCTCGTCCCGAGATTTGGGTTACGTACCATTTTTTAACAAAAGCGGGATAGTTTACTCGTAGTACTCCTCGGTTTCCCATGTCGCATCGTTGGATCCGTGATTGCTCCAGAGGATCTTGTAAGTCTTCACTGTTTTATTGCGGGTTTCTCGGGTCTGGTATCCAAAATCTCCTTGGGCTGCTCGGAGTTATACTCCAGATCCGATCTGATGGTGGTGACGTCTGGAATCCGAACTTCTTCTTGTTCTGGAACTCGAAGACACTTCTTCAACTGTGATACATGGAACACTGGGAAAACTGTGCTCATCTCTGGGGGTAAGTGTACTTCGTATATGCCACTTCTCCCTTCTTCGCTATGATCTGGTAAGGTCCTACATATCGAGGTGCTAGCTTCTTCTTAACCCCCAAAACGTTGGACTTTTCTCATGGGTGAGACCTTAAGGTATACATAGTCTCCTACTTGAAATTCCAAGGGTCTCTCCGTGTGTCGGCATAACTCTTTTGTCTGGATTGTGCTACCTTAATGTGGTGCTGTACTGTTTGCACAATCTCTTCCGCATCCTTTACGTAATCTGACCCATAGAATCCTCGATCTCCTGATTTCAACCCAATTACGGGGGTTCTGCATCTTCGTCCATACAAAACTTCAAACGATGCCATCCTTATACTTTCCTGATAGCTGTTGTTATATGAAAACTCGGCAAGGGGTAACCACTTTCCCATGATTCTCCTGAAGATAGAACACAAGCTCTTAGGATATCTTCCAGAATCTGATTTACTCTCTCCGTCTGTCCTGCAGTTGGGGGTGATAGGCGGAACTTCTTACCAACTTAGTTCCTAGTTCCTTGTGCAACTATTCCCAAACGTGCTATGAACTGGGGTCCTCTATCAGAAACAATCTTTTCGGAACTCCATGTAATCTCAAGATTTCTGAATATATAGGTCTGCATACTGATGAGGGCGGTGTGTAGTCTTGACGGGTCTATGAAAGTGAGCCACTTTAGATAACCGATCCACGATAACCCAAATAGAATCATTTCCTTTCTGAGTAGTGGGAAGTCCTGTGATAAAGTCCATACTGATCTCTTCCCACTTCCACTCTGGGATGACAACGGTTGTAACAGTCCGGCGGGTTTCAGGTGTATTGCCTTTATCCTGCAACAAGTATCACATCTGGCAACATAGGCTGCAACTTCCTTCTTCATCTTGACCACCAATACCTGGTTTTCAAATCCTGGTACATCTTACTACTTCCTGGATGAATGGATACTTTGGAATTGTGAGTTCATCAGAATTCTTTCTTTCAGCTCTGTATCTTTAGGAACAACCAACCTCTGATTATACCATAGAATTCCCTGCTCATCTGTGCGGAAGTTCAAAGAACTACTGGTTTCCACCTCTTCTTATCTGACAGATCTCTTCATCGGTCCTTTGTCTCTCAATGATGTCACTTCTAAGGTGCACTGAAGAGTGATATAGTTCAGCATAACAGGGTGCATAAGGTTAAATCCATCTTCCAACAGTGGTGTAGGGAGTTGCAATGAGTCTTGCGACTCAAGGCATCGGCTACAACGTTTCCTTTTCCGGGGTGGTAATGCACTTCCAGGTTGTAATCCTTTATCAGCTCTAGCCATCTTCTCTGCCTCATGTTCAACTCTGGCTGGGTGAAGATATATTTCAGACTTTTATGATCCGTGTACACATGACATAGATTTCCCATAAGATAATGTCTCCCAAATCTTGAGGGCATGCACGACGGCTGCTAATTCCAAATCATGAGTGGGATAATTCTCTTCGTGCGGTCTCACTGGCGAGAAGCATAGGCGATAACTCTTCCATTGCATGAGTACACATCCGAGTCCAATCTTGGATGCGTCACAAAACACATCAAAAGGTTCCTCCAGTTTGGCTGAGCCAAAACGGGTGCAGAGGTCAACAACGTCCGCAGAGTGCGAAAAGCTGCTTCACACTCTGGAGTCCATTCGAACTTCTTATTTTCTGCGTTAAACGGGTCATAGGCTTGGCTATTCTCGAAAAAATCCAGAATAAACCGACGGTAGTATCCTGCCAAACCCAAAAAGCTGTGTGTACCTCAAAACACTGTGGGTGCTTCCCAATCCATAACTTCTTGTACCTTAGAAGGGTCTACAGAGATCCCTTCCTCTGAAAGGACGTGACCAAGGAAAGGTACTTTTTCAACCAAAACTCACACTTGCTGAACTTAGCATACAACTTGTGCTCTATAAGCCGGGTCAGAACAAACAACTCGTAGATGCTCAGCATGATCCTTCTCATTTTCAGAGATACCAAGATATCATCGATGAACACTACAACAAACTTATCCAACTCTGGCATGAAGACCGAATTCATCAGGTACATGAAATGTGCCGGTGCATTGGTTAAACCCAAAGGACATGACTAGATACTCATAGAGTCCGTATCTGGTAGTAGAGAAAGCTGTTTTTGGCACATCTTCTCTTCTGATCTTAATCTGATGGTATCCTGACCTCAGGTCAATCTTGGAGACACCTTTGCCTTTGACAACTGATCAAACAAGATATCAATTCGGGGTAAGGATATTTGTTCTTTATAGTTACTGCATTAAGCGGTCGGTAGTCCACGCACATCCTTAAAGTTTTATCCTTCTTCTTCACAAAGATAGCGGGACATCCCAAGGTGACGAACTAGGACGTATCAACCCTATCCAAAGTTCTTGCAACTGAACTTAAGCTCTGCTACTCTTTAGCGTGCATTCTATATGGTCTCCGTGATATGGGTGCCATTCCAGGGATTAACTCTATAGCAAACTCCACATCCCTATCGCGGCGGTAGTCCAGGCAACTCATCAGGAAAACATCTGGAAACTCACACATATTGGGATCTCAGCTATCTGCTTCGCCGTGATATTGAACAACACTCCAATCTCATGGGGGTTTCGGGGTAACTTGAACCGAAAGTAGACCCAGCGAGGGCTAACCATAGAAACTACTCGCTCTGCGACGTCAAGATTGACCTTCCAGAGTTTCATCCAACCCATACCCAAGATTACATCCAGACCTAGACCAGGAATGACTATGGGGTCCACTATGGCCTTCTTATCCCCAAAGTCATTTCCACTCCTTAGCCATTTACGCGCGGAGAGAAGCTCCGGCGGAACTTATCTGATATCCCCGGTCTAACTCTATCAACTCAAGATTACTTCTTATAACAAAATTTTCACTTATGAAAGATGCGATGCTCCAGAATCAAACAGCACGACTGCGGGGCATTGATTAACAAGAAACGTACCAGCGGTGACAGGCTCTCCCTCTGGCACTTCTTCCACGGTGGTGTGGTGCACATGACCTGCGCGAGGCGGAGGCTGAGTGTACTGCTTCTTTGGGCGAGGGCACTGACGCGACAGGTGTCCAGTCTGACCACAGTTATAGCATGGACCAATCACATATGGGGTCTTGGGACCTCCTGCACTTCCTGCTTTGTTCTTGTTCTGCATCATGGGGGCGGTGTAGGGCTTCTGAAACTGGGACGGGGACGGTTGGTGGTGATCTTTCTCTGTGGGGAACGGAATCTTGCTCCTGTAACAGGCGGGCGATACGGGGTACGTGCTCCGAAAGGGGTCCTCTGTTGAGACGAACCTCCTTCGTTCGCACGACGGCGTGTCTCTGTCGCCAGTCGACTGTCATTGGCCTCTTGATTTAGCAGTCACTGACGAAGTCACTGAAGGTGGTGCGGTGACTGTTGCCCATCTTGGAAAGCATGGCGGCACTCATGCCACGCTTAAAGCTTGCGATCTTCTTGGCCTCAGTGTCAACAAAGTCTGGGGCGTAGCGAGCTTGGTTGTTGAAACTGTGGAGGTACTCGGACATAGACCTGGTTCCCTGAGACAACCTCATGAACTCTGCAACCTTCATTTCCATCAGACCACTAGGGGTTGTAGTGGTGCGCATAAGTGGGAGAACTGATCCCAAGTGACACGTGCATTTGCTGGCAAGGATGCACGGTACTAGGCCCACCACAAACCTGCGGGTCCTTCCAACATGTGCGCGGCGTATTCTGCCTTGAGTTGTTCCGTCAGACGAAGCAGTCGGAACTTCTGGTGATGAGGTTGAGCCACTCATCAGCCTCAAGCGGTTCGGTGGCTTCCTTGAACACAAGAGGGCGAGTGTCCAAGAAGTCACGATAGGGAGCTGTACTGGTGGGCTCCGGGCCTTGGCGCTGTTGATGCTGTTGCGCTGTGTTGTTGGCGATGTTGCGGAGGGTGGCCTCCATGTGCCTCTGCATTTCTTCCATGTTCCTTTGGCTACCTAGGAACTGACCAAAGAACGCTTCGGCGTCATTGGTGCTTGTGGGGGTGGCGGCAGATTCTCCTCTGCTCCAGACCTGCCCACGTTGGCTGCGAGTGTGTGCCGGCATCTACATATCCCATTAATAAGCAATCATCAGGTGATGTTACATTGATCATGAATAAATACTGCGCTGTACATAATTCAAAAATTTAGCACACGACCAAGTATAATTACTCATTTCCATACAACATCACAAACAATCGCTCGAACTTAGACATGCAAACGACGGATTTCCATAAAAGATGCCGGATCGAAGTCCGGACTTTGTCCAAAAGCTTACATGCCATCAACCATTTAAACATAAAACTAGCACATGTTTAGGGTGTTACATCACTTAGCGAGCAAGCTCAAGCTATACAAAAGAAAACGATCTCTAAAGCTAACGCTCAGGGGTCTCCAGCGGCGGATGCAGCGTCCTCTGCGTCGGCGTCGATCATCGGCTCGTCAGCGTGATCCTCCTCTGGTGGGGCGTCGGGACCAAAGACCTCTCCGTCCTGGGGATCGGAACCTCAGCTGCTGGGGCGGCGGCCTCCTGTGCTGCATGATGCATCTGATGGACGGCCTCGTGGAGCTGGTCGATGTAGGCCTGCTGTCCGTGGATCTGCTGTATCAACAAGTGGGCTCCCTCTCTGAGCTGGTCGAGCGCGGTGCGGGCTTCATCTCTCTGAAGAGCGGTGGTCAGGTACATCTGCTCTGCAACTGTCCTGGCAGTAGACTGGGCTGCTGCTGCTGTGGTGCGGGCGTCGTCACGCTCAAGAGTGACCTGCTGAATCCTCTCCTGAAGTCGAGCAACCTCAGCGTCAAAATCCTCCTGTAGCTTCCTCTTGCTCTGGTAGGTGGCGGTGAGGGTTAAGGACACGCTCTCGAGAGTGCGCTCCAAACTCTCACATACACCTAGCAAAGTTCCAGTGGCGCTCATCGCAGGTGTCTCACAGTAGAACCTCTCCTCTGGGCTTCCTGTCAAGACTGACTCCGAGTCTGCTTCTCCAGCGCAATGGAAAAAGTGATCCACGGGGAAACACTCCTGCCATAGCGCTAGCTAGATCGGCGGGGAAGCGGGCGATGATATCCTTCAGCACTAGGTATGCTACCCTATTGGCTCCATCCTTGGCACAGGTGCCTCTGGTGACCTCTGTCCACCTGTCCAGTGAGGCTTGGCAGGCAAGGCTTGACCTGATCTCCACCATGACCAAGGAATCCTGCCCGTAGACCTCCTTCTGCCACGAGTACCTGGGCTCCTGTCCCTCTCGTAGCCCACGGCCTATAGAATCCTCAAAGGATAGTGGGTAGCCCGAAGTAGGTCAAGAACGTCTTCCGAGTCAACCTGGTCGCCAGGCGGTGACGCGGAACTCCTCTTCCTCCGGTGGCCTTGCGAGCCGTCAACTTGGTCCGGGCCATCTGTAGAAACAAAGGGTTTCGAACTCTCGTGAGACGGATATAAGTTGGCAATTTTATAGAAAAGAGACAACTTTTAATTAAGGGGAGGAAATGTAAATGCATGAATATAAACATGATGCATGATCGTACTTACGTTCTCACTCACTAATATGACTCATAAGTCCTAACGTTCTAGTCGGTGACAAGAACGATCTCTCATGCATTATCTACACATTCTACTCGTTCGCATAGTTAGTGTACCTGCAGAAGATTCATTTCAGCCCAAAGAAATTCCCATGATAAAACAATTGAGTATTGGCCAATATGCGCAAAATACATAGAAGCCAACACTAAACACCATGCACCAACATAGAAAACACCCTGAAAACATTGATACCCTCGTATGTGTCCGCGTGGAGCTCGCACATACTTGGTATAAGAACTCTCACCTAGACCGACGGTTGGACGGTCATGCTCTCATATCTCACAAAATCATTTTATGCATGTTTTCGCGATCGACGCATTCTCTTTTTCCCGAGAATGGACCAGCAATAAAGATCCAGCATGAAGCAAAACCCCGAACCCGTTAGCAGTTAAGCCACCTGAATCCTAGTATAGGGCTTAAGGACGAGACTGGGCACACTTAGTAATCGAAAATAGTTTTGAAAGTAGTTTTGAAATACTCTTTTAGTTCAAAAATAGCCTTTACAGAGGTAATCACTTGAACCATGCTCCGATACCAGCTGTGGCGGAACCGCCCTGATTATAAGAGCTCAAGTATTATCTTAGCAAATCCGTCTGACTTCGACTCATACTTGAACCCATATAACCCCGGTAGTCCGAAAATCTCGAAGGATTTCTTTCACCATTCATCATACAGGATCGCATCGTTCAAGGATTACATTCATAAGAGACATCGCAGTAAAAAAAAACAAAACCAAATTTAACACCAGAGTACGAATTTAAAACGGAGTTATTACAAACCGAAATTTAAAAGTGCGGAAGCTTAAATAAGTTCAAAACACGACCACAACACATGTGGTCCAAATAAAACATAGTTTGATAAATCCGAATCAACACGACTCACTCCTCCTTTTTAAGATAATGTGCCACCAACAGTCTCAGACCAGCAAAAGAAAAGGAAAGCTTCTGGACGACCCTGCCCTGGGCCTACTCCTCATCACCTTCCACTGGGTAGAGGCAGTGCTTACAATAGCCGAAGTAGACCTGGCCATCTGCAACAACGGGATAAACCCTGAGTACGGGAATGTACTAAGCTAGACTTACCCGTCCAACTGAAAAGAAAGACTCCATGGGTATGCAAGGTCTTTTGGGTGGAGCTGGGATCTTTAGTTGCGAAAAGCAAATTCAGATAGGAGGTGATTAATGATAATGATGAGCTGCCATTTTAGACCTATTCCTAAACTCTAGGTTTTTCACCTGTACTAGAGCACTCACTTGAATCTATCAATCAATAATATAACCATATCCAGTTGACTTATCCACATTTTAGTTGAACCTTAAATCATCACATGGAGTTGCATCGTGGTGAAGCTCGCCATAGTTTCCCACTAACCGGGGGAGACGGCGACTCGAATCGAATTCCAAACCAGCTGTGAAAGACCTTTAATACCAGCCCACACTTTCCCCATCGGGTCCATGCATTGGGCAACCGCTCGACGCTTGTTCGTGGTGGTAATCGTCGCGGCTCACAGCACGGACCGCCCAATTGGAACCTAGCGATGGCCTCACACGGCAGATCGTAATTCCATACTAGAGGGCACGACACGGGTTGAGACCGGCCCGAACAGCTTCTAACCGGCTTTGGGGTCGATGATTACAGCACCGACATATCCCTAAGTAAAAGGGCGCGTTCAAAAATGAACGAGCGCCAACATCGATACAAACCTACACGATCCAACGGACGGACTGCCCCCAAGTTCCAACTTGGTGCCTTGCCTTCCAGTTGACCGTATTTCATTACTACTCAGGTTCTTTTCCACGATAGCAAATATAGCCAACCGTGATCCGGTAACTACCCATCAGGGTATTACAGAAACCTCCTTAACTACTACTTTTATTAAGCAGGGTAAGCAATTCTACGTATAAATAAGTACAGGATAACAAGGCAGGTAGTAATCAATAATCAAGGAATGGTAATGCAGCAAGTAGAATTCAATCAACTCCTAACCTAATGCATCACAATATAAAAGGACTCAAGTAATTTAATTATAAAAGCTGGGAGACTTAGAATGCTCCGGGGCTTGCCTTGGGTGAAGACCGAGGCCTCGTGGGAGGGCACTCGGGCAAGTTAGCGTCACTGGCGGGGTCGACCTCCTCGGCTTGCTGAAGCTCCGGAATCTGCCGCTCGGCGTTTGCTTCTGGCTCCTGCTCGGGCTCGGGAGTGTGATCCTATTGCATGCGACGAATAATAAATAATTCCAATGCGGGTGCAAGATGTGTGGTATGAAAAGAGCATTTCTTGCAAACCAACAAAACCAACTTGTTGAACCACTTTTGATATTAAGGTAAATACTTATTTAATTCATAAAAAAAATCCACGAAAATTCCCGAAGGCAATTAACACTCTCAAGACTCTACTGAACAAATTTCAGCCCAAATAAAATGCAGAACTGCAGATATAAAAATGACAAGCCAACTGCCCAAAAAGGTGCTTTGAACTAGCTCCTCACTCAAAAGTGTCCAACAGCAGATTTCATAATTTTCCCGGCTTCTTCTACCCACAAACACTCTACTGTAGAAATCTTGCTGACAGAGCTTAAACATACAAGCCTACATAAGATAAACAAATCTATTCCAATTTAAACCATTTGAACTACAACCTTACTGGAAAAGGGTGCTAAACTCAACTTCATATTTTTTCCAGATTCTACTTCCCTTATCAAGATGTTCCATGAACAGAAACATTATATTATTCTTACATGAATTTCCAAAGGAAAACACAGAAAAGCACATTTGTAAAGCACCTCCAGATTTCTTCGCATAACCGATCATGCTTACATTTTTCTTAGCTTGGACGTCAGGAACAGAGACTACAAAAATTTTCCCAGATTTTATTTTGACATATAAAGCACCTTAACACTATTTCCAAAAAATCAGCTAAACAAGACTTTAAACCATAACAGAAACTTTTCCACATAAACAGTGCATCATATATTTTTACAGGTGTAAAACAGGATAATAAACCTACACAAAATTTTTCCAGGAATTATCTCAACCAGAAAACATATATAACCATTTATCTTAGCAAAAAGCATATAAAGAATAAATGAAAACAGTAAAATAAACTTCTACCAAAAATACTTTCATATTTTTCCATGGTAGATCTACTCATAAACAAACTAACAAAACTGAAGGCACTCCATTTGGATTTGTAAAACGTGCTACACAAAAATAACAAGCATCTCTGGAAAATAAAACCCTAAAAGAAAAACATTCGAAATCTCCCGGCTTGGCTTGCGTGAACCTGGTCCAACTCGACCTAACCTGGCTCGAGCGCACGGCGGAAGGTGTGTGTTCGCTCGAGGCCCGCTCGAACGAGACAGTGCCCGAGGGTTCGGGTTCGCTCGAGGCCTAGCTCGAGCGAGATGATAAAAACAAAGTCTGTCCGAGGCCTGGCTCGGAGGCTCGGGCGAGACGGAAAATCAATCGCCCGTCCGAGGCCTGGCTCGGAGGCTCGGGCGAGACGGAAAATCAATCGCCCGTCCGAGGCCTGGCTCGGAGGCTCGGGGCGAGACGAAAAATCAATCGCCCGTTCGAGGCCTGGCTCAGAGGCTCGGGCGAGACGGAAAACAGGGAGAATGGTTGACTGACGAAAGATCGTCGACGTGAGGTCGCCGGCGGTGAGGCTAGGCTCGATAGACTCGTCTCGACGAGGCGCATCCAGCGGTGGTGTTGGTTTGACCAGAGGGTGACCGTAGCTCGCCGGCGACGAGCCATGGCGGACAGTGGCGGCGGTGAGGCTCGGCTTGGCCGTGTTCGGCGGTCGCCGGAGAAATTGGCGCGTGCGCAGTTCTTCGTGAACCCTAGGGAGCTACGTGAGTGGTCGGTTTGGCTCGGATGGCTCCAGGAGAGCTTGGCCTCGTGCATGGCCGCGGCGGACGGCCATGGCGCTCAGCCGGGGAAGAAGGGGTGGGAGAGAGCGATAGCGTTGAAGCTAGGTGGTGTTCTCACCTTGCCTTGGCTTGGTGATGCTTGACGGCGAAGGAGGTAGACGCTGGAGGTCGTGTCGGGGAGGAACGACGATGCGGGCTCTGCGGTGGCGACGACGAACCGAAGGGGGCGTTCGTCCTCCGGCGGCGATGGGGCTTGGTCGGGGACGACAACGTGTGCACGGCGTGTGCACGGTGTAGGCGGAGAGGCTGGCGAGAGGGATTGGATGGTGGTGGTCAGGTGTGGCCGGAACGGCGGAGGGGAGTGATGGTGGTGAACGGCCGGCGAGGGTGGCGGACGCTTGCGTGTTCGTGGGAGCGGAGAGGGAGGAGAGGGAGTGAGAGCGAGTGGGAGTTGTGTGCGCGGTGAGCGAGGGAGTGAAGGGGGTGCTCGGGGTTTTGATCGGCTTGACCGGCCGGTGGTCGTGGCGGGGCCACGGCGGCGCGGTCGGCGAGGCAGCGCGGGCGATGTCGTGCCGGCGAGCGGGCGCGGCAGGCGAGGCGAGCGGAGAGTGGCCGGGGAGATAGCTTGCGTGCTCGGTGAGAGAGGATCGAGCGAGGAGTGGCCGGCGAGGATCCTCGGCAGGATATGGCGGCCACGTGGCGGTTGCGGCCGCGTACGGCGCGGCGTGTCAGCGGCGGCAGCGCGCGGCGCGCGCGGCACGCGGGCGAGTGCGGCAGCGGGCCGGCGCACGCGAGCGGGCGAGCTGGGCCGGCGCGCGCGTGAGTTGGGCCGAAAGGCCGGATGGGCCGAAAGGGTGGCGCCGGGAAAAATCGTTTTCCTTTTTCTTTTTCCAAATACTTTTCAAAGTTTGACCACTCAAAAACAGTTTCAAAAACTCCAAACTAGGTTTTGACCCAAACATAAAAGTTGCTCAAAATAATTTTCTCTACAACTTTCATATAGGACACTTTTTCCGAAAACCATTTTTAAATCCTCTACATAAATAAAGCCAATAAATAAACAAAAGGCAAAAGCACTCATATGCACATGAAATGATGCAATGCATTGCTTATGCTCCTTTAGTAGATAATGAAGTTCCTAATGCAGTGCTTGACACTAGGGTGTCACAGCCCTTCCCCCTTAAAGAAAGAAATCTCGTCCCGAGATTTGTGTTACGTACCATTTTTAACAAAAGCGGGATAGTTTACTCGTAGGTACTCCTCGGTTCCCATGTCGCATCGTTGGATCCGTGATTGCTCCAGAGGATCTTGTAAGTCTTCACTGTTTTATTGCGGGTTTCTCGGGTCTTGGTATCCAAAATCTCCTTGGGCTGCTCGTAGTACTCCAGATCCGATCTGATGGTGACGTCTGGAATCCGAACTTCTTCTTGTTCTGGAACTCGAAGACACTTCTTCAACTGTGATACATGGAACACTGGGAAAACTGTGCTCATCTCTGGGGGTAACTGTACTTCGTATGCCACTTCTCCCTTCTTCGCTATGATCTGGTAAGGTCCTACATATCGAGGTGCTAGCTT
Source organism: Coix lacryma-jobi var. lacryma-jobi (assembly GCA_009763385.1). Taxonomy (NCBI): domain Eukaryota; kingdom Viridiplantae; phylum Streptophyta; class Magnoliopsida; order Poales; family Poaceae; genus Coix; species Coix lacryma-jobi. The sequence goes on from CM019826.1 coordinate 84,095,417, forward strand.
CTTCTTAACCCCAAAACGTTGGACTTTTCTCATGGGTGAGACCTTAAGTATACATAGTCTCCTACTTGAAATTCCAAGGGTCTTCTCCGTGTGTCGGCATAACTCTTTTGTCTCGATTGTGCTACCTTAATGTGCTGCGTACTGTTTGCAAAAATCTCTTCCGCATCCTTTACGTAATCTGATGGTGGGATGGTGGTGGGATGGGATAAAATCTAGGAGGAACTTTTAGCAAGGTTTTCATAATTTTTAAAAGAAATCCTCCAGATTAGGTCCTAATTTCACCTAACAAGTTAAAGAATTACTCCATTTCGTACTAACTTTACTCACTAAGCATGATTTCAGTTAGAGCATGTGCAACCCACAAAAGCTACAACTTAGATAATACCAGTTATTCAAACCATAGCAATAGCATTTGCATGACATATTCAAATCTTATTCAGGTTTCAACATGTTTAAGCAGATTTTATCAATATTATTCATGGAATGGATACTTTAGGCAGCATATGACATTCAAAGAGATATAGAATTTAAGTACTGAATGTAAAGGGTAGGCTGGAGACATACCTTATTGGAGTGGGAGTCTCCCCCAAGCTGGCTTCTTGCTTGGTGAAGGGCCTTCTTCTTCTCAGTCGGAGCTCTTGTCTCATTTTATTAAAAGGAAAACTATCTAATGTTGTGAAAAGGGAAACTATCCTATGATATATACCTATGCATATAACTAATGATAACTTATTTTTTTTAGTTGCATGCATGGCATATGTTATTTATTTGAAAAGGGAAATAAAAATTAAAAGTAAAATCGTACCTTAGGTCCATGGAGTTTCATCCTTATCGGGTGGATCTTCTTCCTTGGGCACTTCTTCTCTTAGTACTCCATCTGGTTCTTCTTCTTTTCGCACCCCTCCTTTGTTATGTGAATCACACAACTCAGGAGGAGGTGGTTCTTTCTTTCTGTTCCACCTTGTTCCTGGGCGCCTCTTCTTGGTATGAACGGGCTTTGTTACCTGCATGTTAGCGGCATATGCGGGACCTCGGGAGAAGGAGAATATTTCCTTCCTCCCTCCTAATGTCATATGAATTTTACCACTCACGACATATATGCAAGCATTAACAGTATTCAAGAAGGGTCTACCCAAAATTAAAGGCACATCTTTCCTATTTCCCATATCTAGTATTATGAAATTAGCAGGAACATAGGAGCCTCTAATATGAACAGGTAAATCATTAACTATTCCTTCTACATAGCAAGTGGATTGATCAGCTAGCACAACATAGGCAGATGTGGATGACATGGGTGGAAAGGATGAGTTTTCATAAAATCTTTAGATAGAATGTTCACACTCGATCCTAAATCACACATGGCATTTTTAAAGACTTTACCAAAGATTGAACATCTAATTATGGGACTACCAGGATCACCCTTTTTAACAGTCATGGTTTGATCTTCATAATAGTTAAAGTATTTTATTTCAACCATATTAGCAGTTTCCATATCAGTTTAGCAGGGATTTTACCAGATTCAAAAGATGGTATGATAGCAGCAAGTTGAGCTAATTGGGTTTCTAGCATCTTATTAAAGCTAAGTTGATTTTTCAGAGCAGATGAGAAATCTTCCAATTTAGCATTTATATCTTCAAGGGTTTATCATTCATCATTAATTTCTTATTCAAAATTCAGTAGTTTTACCTTGTGAGTAAACTAAATTTTTCAATAATGAGAGATTATCAGAATTATGAAAATTAGAGCGAGGGAATGTGTTACCTTGAGAATTGGAGTGCTGATTCCATCCTTGATTTGGTTGACGGAAACCGTTGTTGTTGTTGATGAAGTTCAAATCTTCATGTAGCTCAGGGCAGTAGTTCCCAGAATGTCCGGTTTCTCCACAGACTTCACAAGTCATGTAGGATTCTAGAGATTGGACACTCTCTTGTTGGTTCATCTTCTCACAGCTGTCCAACTTCTTTGCTAGCAGGTCCACCTTGGCCACGATCATGTCGGCTTCCTTAAGGGAATGCATACCTCACCTGCGGGGCTGTAGCCTCTCGTCATTCCATCCTTGGTTCGACACCATCTTCTCTATGAGAGCCTTAGCATCTGCAACATTCAGAGAAAAGAATGCACCGCCGGCGGCGGCATCCCAATGGCTTCTAAAGAGTGGGGTTAGGCCATGGTAGAAGTTCTAGATCAATAGCCAGTCCTCCATACCATGGTGCGGACAAGCAGCGACATACTCTTGCAACCTCTCCCAAGCCTCGGTAATAGATTCCTCGGCTTGTTGCGTAAAGCTGGAGATTTTGTTGTGAAGAGCATTCGTCTTGCCCATAGGAAAGAATTTAGCGAGAAAAGCATTGGAACACTTGTCCCATGTGTCTACAGCGTTGCGATCAGTATAGAACCATTGCTTCGCTTTTCCTAGCAAAGAGAAAGGAAAGAGACAAAGACAGATGGCTTCTTGGGTTATCCCCTTAATGGTGAAGGTGCCGCAAATCTCCAAAAATTGTTGGAGGTGAGCATTGGCATCCTCATGAGCCTTGCCACAGAACGTGCTAGCTTGGACCATCGTGATCAGAGCCGGTTTCAACTCAAAATTGGTTGGCATCGATCACGTTTGGTCCCGTCGCTATATTAGCGGCAGAAGGAGCAAAAAATTCATGAATGGCTTTGTTGGCCATCGTGAAGATAGAACGAGATAAGAAAGAAAGAAGTTGAAGAAGATGAAGGAAAAAGATAAGAAGAACTAAGGAAGAAAGAATGGGTAGGATGGGATTCACTAAGCGGGAGCTTAAGCGAAGATAAATTCGACACGGACTCAACCGATACACCGACTGCCTTCCCCGGCAACGGCGCCAGAAATGCTTGTTGGTAGTTCTTAGCTTCACTAAAGATAGTGCTAGGCAACTATCCCCGGTAACGGCCCAGGAATGCTTGTTGGCACTTGCCAACGTTGTCACTAGGAGTAGACTATGGAGTCTATCCCTGGCAACGGCGTCAGAAGTGCTTGAAGCAAGACCGGTCACTATACCTAAAGGAGTGGAGCTAAAGCAGCTATCTACTAATGCCAAGCGGGGTTGTCAATCCCGACACTAGTAGGAGCTAGCTAGAGAGAATGCAATCTACCAGGAGGAGATTCTGCAAGCGCACAGAACTATCGTAGTAGCACTTCGCCTGGGAGTACCAGGTTTCGATTTTTTGATCCCAAGGGAAGGCTATGGTGGTGGATGAGTTGAGTCAAGGAGGGGATGAGAGTCGAAGAAAAAGGGAAAAGAGAAAGGGGAAGAAGGGCTAGAAAGAATATAATGGATGGCTAGGTAGGGAAGGATGAAATGGATGGCTAAGGTAGGGTGGATAGATAGGTAGGTAAAAGGGATTATGATAACTAAGGATAACTAAAGATAACTAAGACAACTAAGATAACTAACCTGGGTAACCACTAAGCAAGATAACTACTAAGCAAGATAGTTACGAAGCAGGGCAGGCAAAAGACAATAAAGCAACTAAGTTAAGTATAGTTTTATTCCTATCTTGTCAAGTATCGAGGCGTACTAGCCTTTACCACTTACTTAGGTTGAACACTAGCACAACGAGCCTTACTGTTAAACTGGGCCACTACGTGGTGGAATTCAAGGCGCACAGGGCTGTCACCACCTGCTTGCTACCATAGCTATCCGGGGGTCCAACCGTATCTGAAGGTAAGTCTATAACTAAGCACCACGCCTAATTATATTCTAACTATCTCTATCCTGGCTAGAATCGAGACACCCTTGTGGACGTCAGAGCAAATACTTGACTTAATAAGATAAACACTAAACTAACTAAGGAACCTATTGGCAAAGATCAAACACTAATCTCACTAGAGATTAACTACTATGGCTAAGTGAATTGAACTATAGGATAGCTAGGCACTCAAGCAATCAATCAAGTATAGCACTCAATACTGATAAGTAGAGTAAAGTAATACTTGAAATGATAGTACTAGAATATAGTAAAAGCTTGAGTAACAAGAGCAATACCTGAACTGGAGATGAAGGAAGACTCTTCCTTGCTCCAGGACCGATCACGCGCACGCCTCTACTCTGAGCTAAGCCTTGAGCAGCGCTACCGCGAGGAAGAAGATGCCTTGCTCAACTAGCTACCTACTTGCCTAAGCTCTCGAAGCTTCTAACCTAGCTCTCACTTCTCTTGCTTGGTGTTGCTTTGCTTGGAATGGTATGAATGGAGAGGTGCCTCCAGGGGGGGTATTTATAGCTTGAGAAGTGAGGGGGGGTACTAATAGTGGGCAGCCACCCGACCTAGGGTTAGGTCAAGTGGCGGGCGCCACCCCCTACTGGCGGCCGCCAGTGTCCTGGCCACTGGATGCACCGACCTTAATCCAGCGGCCTCCAGGAGTTTGTCCGAGGCGGTTTGGAGGTTGGTTGCATGTCCTAGCAACCGCCCATCGGCCTTGATCCGTGTCACTTCATCCTGAGCCGTCCGATGCCACTGACCTAGTGACCAAGGGCCAAGATTTGGCCCTGGGGAGGTCAAAGGATCGGTGACATGGCACGGGGTGAAGTTGGGCCAACCCAAGTGGCGGGCGCCACTTGGAGCTGGCGGGCGCCACCCTGGGTGGCGGGCGCCACCCCTCCTAGGCCCATTTGGGGCCTGTTGAGTGGGTCGTCTCCTGGTGGGTCAAAATGTCCAAATTTGGTTCAAATCCTGCATTCAAATAAAATTCTATGGACATGTGGAATTCGGTTAGTTTGAAACCTATTTGACTACATTTCATGCCTTTTTGGTGGACTTTAGGGTCAAATGTGACGGTAAAATAGGGGTTTAAGGACCGTCAACAGTGGCGTCCCCGACCAGCGTGCCGGAAATAATCCAAGTGTCGGGCCCCGAGACCTGCGCGAGCACATTACCGAGAAATCTGATTGCGCAATTACATCGAAGATTCCAAAGATACAAGGCTCCGTCAAGAGATGGAAAGGCGTAACAAATGGGATCGAGAGCAGGGTCTCTTAGATCAAACCCTCACTGGTCCAAGATAGTTCACGAAAAGATTACGGTCTATATTTGGCCTAGAAGTTCAAGATCCATGACCTGAGGTCGTACGACAGCAAGGCAGATCCCCATCAATGGATCATGTTGTACGAAACTGCGGTTCGAGCAGCCGGAGGAGGAGGAGATGTCATGGCCAACTATTTGCCCGTGGTCCTCAACCAAGCTGCAAGCCAGTGGCTCCTGAGTCTACCTCCCGACTCCATCTATAGTTGGTCCGACCTAAAAAAGGCGTTCATATCCAACTTCAAAGCTACCTGTCAACAGCCCGCAGCAAATACGACCTGGAGCGTGTCAAAGACCCCCTGGCGAACTATTGCGAGACTACATCCGACGATTTTCCGACGCCCGGATTCGGGTAGCCAACGTCACGGACGATGAGTCCATCTCAGCTTTTATAGGGGATTACACCATCATGAAGGGCTGAGGAGGAACAAGCTGCTACGTAAAGAACCAGAACAATCGAGGAACTCCTTAACATAGCCAAGAGCTGGGCCGGGGCAGAAGAATATAATACTCAGCTCGCGGATGACCGCCGGGACCCGAGCCTTGGCACGATGACCGCCAACGCAATGACTATCGTGGCGACCGACACGACGAAACTTACGATGATCGTCGAGAAAGGTTCAGGGATAACCGCCGCCCTTACCGAAGGTATGACAACCGTGACGAGAGGAGAAGACAACCAAATCCTGGTCGAACACCGGGCAGCGAGGTTAATAACACCAAGGCGGGAGGCAAGCGTAATTATGACTCAGCCTACTCCAAGATCCTGAAGCAAGACTGTCCAGCGCACCCCGGCGTAGGGCATACAATGGCGGAATGTAGGGGGTTTAAATCCATATTCCGCAATGGTTCAAAGAAGCAATGTCCCGATACTGAGGACGGACCCCCGACACGACATGAAGGAAAAGGCCCTCAAGAAGACAATGAAGACGACCAGGACCAGGAAGAAACCCAAACACGGCGGCTTCAGAGAGGCGAGAAGTCCATTAGAAACATATTCGGCGGCAAGGCAATCTTAGTTGACACGAGAATTCGCAAGGTAATGGAGCGAGCAGTCTACTCCGTCGACCGAGTCGACGGAAGGATCTCCGACCTCAATTACTTAGCCTGGTCACATCAAGAAATTTTGTTCAGCTGAGCTGATCAGTGGGCTAGGTTCCTGAACCTGGTCGCTTTCCACTTGTTGTTGACCAACCATTGGTGGAGTACGATTTGAGAGGGTGTTAGTCGACGGCGGCCAGCGACCTCGACATACTTTTCAAGCACGCGTTACCAGAACTCGGCATCGCTATAGGCGACCTGGAGCCATACGATGCCCCTTTCTGGGGGATCCTACCATCACATGCTTCTCAGCCTTTGGGTCAAGTCAACTTGCCAGTCCAGTTCGGTACAAAAGAGCGTCATCGCATCTGCTACATCAACTTTATCGTGGCAGACTTCGAAGGATCTTACCACGCACTATTAGGTCGTCCCGCCCTTACAAAGTTCATGGCGATTCCGCACTACACTTACCTCCTGCTAAAAATGCATCTAAAACGGCGTTTTAAGCATTAGGGGAAGCATCTCCACATCTTATGAGTGCGAGAAGGAAAGTTTTGCAACCGGTCAAGCCCATGACCTGTCAATCCGCATGGAGGAGACCCACGTGGATGCAGTAAGAGTGGCTCTGAGGAGCAGTCTATTCCAGTCAAGGAAGCTAAACGTGTGCGACCAGGAGCAAGGACTTCAAGGAGGTGGAGCTAGTCAAAGGAGATTCCAGCAAGATGGCGCGCATGGGCTCGACCTCGACCCCCAAATAGGAAAACGCGCTCGTGAGCTTCCTGAGGGAGAACGTAAGTGTGTTCGCGTGGAAACCCGTGGACATGCCCGGTGTCCCTCGGGAGCTGGTCGAGCACTCCTTGGACGTTTCGAAGACCGCCAAGCCAATCAAACAGAAGCTACGACGGTTTGCTCGCGACAAGAAGGAGGCTATTAGGGTAGAAATCACCCAGAAATCACCCAGGTTTGCCCTCAGTTCAAAAGAAGAATAAAGAATGGAGAATGTGTGTTGATTATACCGATCTTAACAAACACTGCCCTAAAGACTCCTTTGCCTTGCCTCGCATCGACGAACTCGTTGACTCTACGGCCGGATGCGAGCTCTTATCCTTCCTAGACTGCTATTCCGGATATCACCAAATTTCTCTGAGAGAAGAAGATCAGCCCAAAACATCGTTATCACACCCTTTGGCACATATTGCTACACAACAATGTCTTTTGGTCTTAAAAATGCAGGGGCCACGTACCAAAGGGCGATACAAAAATGCCTAGATAAGGAAATCCGAGCAGAGCTCGTAGCAGCTTACGTCGATGATATTGTCGTAAAGACGAAATCAGCCCATACACTGGTAGATGACCTACGCACAACTTTTGCAGCCCTAAACAAGTTCCAATGGAAACTTAACCCTAAAAAATGTACTTTTGGGGTCCCTTCCGGCATCTTGCTAGGCAACATAGTAAGTAATGATGGCCTGAGGCCAAACCCGGAAAAAATACAAGCCGTTCTAAAGATGAAGCATCCTAAAAATGTAAAAGATGTCCAGAAGTAACCGGCTGTATGGCGGCCCTAAGTCCTTACATCTCACGCCTCGGCGAAAAAGGCCTCCCGTTTTTTTAGGTTACTCAAAGCTTCCGAGAAATTTGAGTGGACCGAGGACGCTGAGGTCGCCTTTCAAGAACTCAAGCAACTCTTGACAACACAGCCCTTGCTAGCCGTGCCAAGGGACGGTGAAACCCTGCTCATCTATATAGCGGCTACTGATCGGGTTGTAAGCACGGTCGTGGTCGTGGAACAAGAAGAAGAAGAAGGAACAAGACTACAAAGTACAGCTCGGTCTATTACATCAGTGAAGTGCTCAACGACTCGAAATCAAGGTACCCCCAGGTGCAAAAACTGTTATATGCGATACTCATCACATCTCGCAAACTGCGGCATTACTTCGACCTATTATTCCTATTGCGGTGGTTACTGAGTACCCACTAGGAGATATTCTACGCAACAAGGACACCAATGGTCGAATAATCAAATGGGCTCTAGAAACTAGCCCCCTTCTCCCTCGAGTTTCGCAGTCGAACGTCCATTAAGTCCCAGGCGCTCGTTGATTTTGTTGTTGAATGGACCGATATGACTACCCTAGTCTCCCCGACCAGCAACGAGCATTGGACAATGTACTTCGATCGATCATTAAATCTCGAAGGAGCAGGAGCCGGCGTACATTTCATATCGCCCTCCGAAGACAAGCTGAGCTATGTCCTCCGGATCCATTTCAAAGCGTTCGATAATGCAGCCGAATATGAAGCCTGCCTACACGGCCTTCGAATCGCGGTCGAGCAAGGAGTTAAAAGGCTGGAGGTATTCGGCGATTCCGCTTTAGTCATAAACCAAGTTAACAGGGACTGGGACGCTACCAACGAAAAGATGGACGCCTACGTTGCCTAGATAAGAAAACTTGAGGGGAAATTCTATGGTTTACAATTTCAACATGTGGTACGGGCAGACAACCAAGCAGCTGATGCTCTCTCCAAACTAGGTTCGTCCAGGTCCCAGATCCCTCATGGCGTTTTCGTCAAGGACCTGGTCAAGCCATCCATCGAGCAAGAAACAGCCGGGCTGCCGACCAGCCCCCGACCGACCAGACCGTCGCTTCCGTCCAGCTACCAGGTGATGATTGGAGAGAACAGTTTATAAGATATCTCACTAGCGTGGACATTCCTCAAGATAAGATTGAAGCTGAGCACCTCATTCGGCGCAGCAAGCAGTACGTTTTGGTAGACGAAAAGCTTATGCACAAGAACGCAAAAGAAGAATTGCTCCTGAAGTGTGTTTCTCAAGGGAAAGGCACCCGAATCCTAGCAGACATTCTTGCCGGCATGTGCGGTAACCAAGCCGCCTCCCGAACGCTAGTCGGGAAGGCATTCCGTGCAGGTTTCTATTGGCCCTCTGCCGTTGCGGACGCAGAGAGGCTGGTCAAGTATTGTGAAGGGTGCCAATTTTTCGCCAAGCAAATTCATGTTCCGGCACATGATCTCCAGGCCACTCCAGTCGCTTGGCCTTTCTCGTGCTGGGGTCTAGACATGATTGGGCCATTCAAAACAGCACCAGGCGGTTTCAGGTACGTTTACGTTATAATCGACAAGTTCTCTAAGTGGATAGAGTACAAGCCGTTGGTCAAACCCACAGCCCAAAAGGCAGCAGAGCTGCTAAACAATATCATTCAAAGATTCGGCCTACCCAATTGTATAATCACCGACCTCGGCTCCACTTTCACTGGCTCGGACTTCTGGGATTTTTGTGATGAAAGAAGCATAATTTTCAAATATGTCTCCGTCGCTCACCCAAGAGCCAACGGCCAGGTGGAGCGCGCAAACGGTATGATACTCGACGCATTAAAGAAAAGGTTGCACAGGGCAAACGACTAGGATCAAAAAGTTGGTCGATGGTTGAAGGAACTACCAGCAGTAGTTTGGGGCCTCCGAATGCAACCTAGCAGAAACACAGGAGTCTCACCATATTACATGGTGTTCGGCGCAGAAGCAGTCTTGCCAACATATATAGCATTCAGATCGCCCAGAGTGGAGCAGTACAGCCAGGACAAATCCAACCAGGCTAGAGAACTAGAAGTCTACATTGAGGAACGAAGATTGGATTCGTTCATCAGAACAGCAAAATATGTCGAGGGGTTACGAAGATACTTCAACCGAAACGTCAAAGAAAGATTCTTTACCGTAGGAGATCTAGTTCTGAGGCGAATTCAAAACTGCCGGATTGCACAAACTTTCATCTCATTGGGAGGCCCCTATCTCGTCAAACAAGTTACAAGACCAACCTCCTACAGGCTGGCCGACTTAAATGGGACCGATGTCCCTAACTCCTGGCATATCGACCAGCTTCGACGATTTTATGCATAATTGCATGGGGATAAAAATATATGTACTCAACTCTGTACCTCCACAATATATTATGAATAAAACATTGTCGTCTTTTCGCCCGAATTTTTTCGCCCCTCCTACCGTCACACGCTAACTTAGCAAGCAACATAAAGTTCAAACATACCAAGTTACATCCATAACGATTAACTATTTACAAAAACTAATCCCACACTTTCATGGTCCTATGGAGCGCTGGGCTCCCAGGCTCCTCAAACAGGTCCAGGTCTTTAACAAGAGCAACGGCCGTCTTTCGGGATTCTTCATTCAACTCCGACGCTTGGGCTTCTGAAGTGTTCCGGGGAAGCCACTTTCCAACCTCTTCATTTCAATCCCTGGATAATGGGCTCGCGCAATAGCCAGGACATAGGCACCAACCTGCTCACCGGCATCAGTCACAAATTTCTTCATGGCTGCCCACGATCCAGCACACCGCTCCAGCATGCCATCTGGTCGGGGTAGGTGGCTTCCAGCCCCGTACACGGCATTCAGTACCGGAGTGATTCCTCGCGCCATGGCGTGGCATCGCGTCTCCCAGATCTTCTTGTCTTGGCAAACCATTGCAATCTGGTTTTGCCAAGAACGGCGTCGCTCTACAACAGATCAACAACAGTAACAAGTCATGGATGCCCAGAAAGGAATATACACTAAAGTAAAAAGGACTCAACATCAACCTTCCAGCTCCTTCTCCAGCTCATCCGCTCGTGCCTTTTCCCTGGCAGCTACGGCTTCGCTATCCTGTACCTTGATCTTCTCTACAACAACCTGCGAGGCAAGCTCTGTGTCCAAAAAATTTGTCAAACACAAGTCATTCAAAAAAGGGGGGGTTGTTTGGTTCTTACCCTCATTTTCATGATGAAGCTGTGCAAGCTCGGACACCTGCCTCTCCGCAGCTTCACGCAGCTCGACCTCGGTCTGCCGAGCATTGTCAAGGTCTGCTCGGTAATGCAAGCATGCTTCCTCAAGCTTTTCTTTAGCATCGAGAAAAGGACCGATGGACTCGAAGCATTTACGGCGCTCCTCCGACAAATCAGATATCCCCTGCAAGTCAATACCAGTACTCGACGTTTAAATCCTCGCGATTCGTTTTTACAAGCATCGAAAATTATGGAGACTTACCTGTGCATATTTATGGAGCTGACCTAGCATCCGGTCAAAGTTCTTCATCAGGCGGTTGTCGGTGTTCTCTTCATGAACACCCACTCGCCAGCCCGCTGGCGAGCCACCCTGATTATCCGCTCCGGAGATTTTGGCGGACGATCAATCTCGATGACATCATCCTCGGGCGATTCAGGCACTTCTCCACCCCTCGCGGGACTCGAAGCACGGCCAACCGCGCCACGCGCATTTGCCTCTGAAGGATGGTGCTCCGGGGGTGCTTGAACAGAGTCCGACGGCTCATGACCACCCAACGACCCCAGGTTGGGGGACCTCCCGCTCCCCGACCTGGTCTCCCTGGCACCAGCCATCGTCGGTGGTCCTTCAGCTCCTCCACCTGGCGCCCCACTCACGAGCGTTTCCTCCCGTGGCTGCTAAGACTCAACACCGGAGGTGCTGGTCGGCTCGGGGGCCATGTCATCTCCCGCAGTCTCAACCCCTGGCACAGGATCGCTATGATAGGAAAAAGCGAACGAAGTCACGAACACGCTGATAAGCCACCAACTTGTGACAAAGGTAGCAGGATACTTACAGGTCGCTGACCCGGAGACCACCCTTCAGCTTCAGCCCTTTGGGCTTTTGCGAGGACTGAACGTCCCTCGTCGGCTCCTCAACGCGGATGCGTTTGGGTACCGGCGGCTCTTCATCGTCATCATCATCCCAGTCACGAATGGAGTCGGTGGTATCGGGGGCCGCCCCACCCAGAATCTTCAAGGGGCCCTCAGCTCGCGTCGACGAGCTCGTGGCCGCCCCCCCCCCCCCCCCCCCCAGAAGCTACGCGCCTACCCGCAGCACCCGCAGCTGACGAGTCCGTCGTGCCTGCAGCTCCCTTGTCCTTTCTCGTCGTTTCAGTCGCTGATTCATCGGGTCGGGAGCGTCGAGGATGGCTGGTCGGAGAGCCCTTATCCACACCTTCCGGCCACTCGGTCGATGGCACGATCGAGACATACACAATAGAGCGATCCTACAAAACAACCAAGACAAGCATCATCAACACTATGACAGGATATAATCAGCAAAGCAAATTAGGAAGACAACTCACATCTCTAACAGGATTTGCCAGGCTAAAGGGTTGTGTAACCTTCTTCGGCTGTTTCCATTCAGAGAATTCGAGCACCACGTGAACACGCCTTTCCAACTCCTTCGACTCCAAATCTTCGGCGCGTTCACGGGTCGCGTCGTACCGACCTGCATACTCAAAGCCAGGGTGGACCCTCTCCTTGCACGGCTGTATCCGACGGTGCATAAAGTTGGCCGTAATCTGGATCCCATCAGAAGTTATCTCCTTCAATAAACTAAGCAGCTCTTGAACCTGCTCCATGTCACCTGATTACGGCTTGGACGACCAGGTCCAACTAGAATCAACCACCTTCCCCACATCACAGCTTACAGCGGGAGTTTGGCATTGCATCATATAGAACCATTTCTCTTGCCAGCCACTCACATTACTCTGCAACGGAACACTGATATACTCGGACGCCATTCCCTCACGCAGCAGGATATACGCGCTACCCGCAATACGTGAACCGCGGCTATTTTTCTTCAATTGAAAGAAATAGCGGAACAAATTGAAATGCGGCGTTATTCCAAGCAATGCTTCACACAGGTGGATGAAAATGGCCACAGACAAAATGGAGATCGGCCCGAGATTGCAAAGCCCAATCCCCCAAACTCAAGCAAACCGCGGAGAAAGCATGGCATGGCAGCCCAAATCCTCTAATGAAGTAATGAAGGACCGAGAAAGCTCAACAAGGCGACCAGAGGGGGGGTGAATGGGAGCCAATCAAAATTCTTTCGAACTTTTGGCCAACTATCCCAAATTCAACCTCAAGAAGCACGGACTCAAAGCGTGATGCTCACGACCCTTGGAAGAGGGTGGATGATCCCTAGGATCACAGTGGAGCACCACCAACACAAGCGAATCAAGAACCAAAAGCTCCGGCACAAGTTTGCCTCCTAGAAACCAAGTCCCAGATAGGCAGCTACGTCGAGAAAAACTCCAAACACCGATGCTAACGAGTAGCAAAGATACCTAGAGAGGATCCTTGGTGAATTCTAGGGACAAATGAGAAATCCGGAAACCAAGCGAGCAAGCCGAGAGAGCAAACGCACTAAACCGGAACAAACAGCAGGGTCCGGACTGTCCGGTAATCTGACCCCGGACTGTCCGCCCAAGGCCGGACTGTCCGCGCCTGGGTGGTGGACTGTCCGCCGGCAAAAAGTGCAAAACTGAACTGCTGCTGAAAGCTCCGTGGACCCCTCGGACTGTCCACCAACTTGACCGGCGGACTGTCCGCGGTTCAAGTTCGGCTTGTTCGAACTGACTCGGCCGAACTGACCAGACACGAGCCCGACCCGCGGACTGTCCGCGCCTCCCGTGGCGCACTGTCCGCCAACACACAGTGAAGGCGACTTTGGTCGCCCTTCACCCAAATCTTCTCCAAATCGATCCAAACCAAAATCCCTTGGTCCCAACTCGGAGGAGATGATCACGGGGTAGTTAGGAGACTATCCCAAAGAAATCATCCGCTCAAATCCACTCAATCAACGGGAATCCGAAGGAGAAGGTGTATGAACCGAAAAGCGCCACGAAAACGAAATCGACCCAATCTATTCGATCATGAGGAGTTAGATGAATTCCTTTGGTCGAAATGACCTCCTCAATGATACGAACAAAATGGTTCAAACGGATTTCGCAAAGATGCACAGGAGAGGGAGATCGAGTGACGGGAAAAACATGGAGAAACGAAGAACGCGAAGAACAACGACGAACTCGAATCAAAACACGAATCGACACACGATCTGCAAGCCGAAGCGCAAACACACGCTACGACAAGGAGGATACGGCCTCCTTTCCTCAAAATCAACAGTACACAGAGGCAAGTCTCTCTGCGGATCTCAGCTAGCTACAGCAGGGGATGGGGAGAGCAGGAAGCCTAAGGATGAAAGAGCAAATGACTGAGATAGAAGGGGAGGAGGGTGTCTCCCTCTACTTATACTAAACTAGACTAAGTCTATTTCCTACTCTACCCCTCTCTATTCTAATTACAGAGCGAACCAGCTAAACCCTAAGGTTATTCTGGACCAACTCAAGTGGTAGGTAGATCCGACGGCCACGCCCGCACAAGTCGTCCGCGTTGCCTCCACGCAACCTTCCGATTGCCGCCACGTGCCGCCCTCGCTCTGCCCCCCCGGTTTTGCGGCCCAAACCGGGAAACCAGCCTTTTCCATCAACCCCCAGTTTCGAGGCCCAAACCGGGAAACCAGCCCACCAGCCTGAGTTTTGAGGCCAAACTCAGCAAACCATCCGTCCTGCCCAGGTTTTGAGGCCCAAACCTGGAAACCGTCCTCAGCCCAAGTTTTGTGGCCAAACTCGAAACCCTCAGCACCCAGGTTTTGAGGCCCAAACCTGGAAACCGTCCACCGGTGGTTTTCGCTGGCTCAGCCACCAAACCGACGTCGTAGAAAGGATGCACCGCCCGTGCACCCCCGTCCACCGACATGACCACATTTCTTCACTTGTCGCTGTCCCAGGCTGCCAGCCACCACAGCTGATCCTCAGGCACTCCGGTCCCTCAGTCCAAGCCTCACGTCCCTTCGCTGCTCGATACATCGGCATGGCACGTCCGCCGCACGGCACGCCCATCCTTCATCGCACCCAGTCCATCGGCACGATACGTCTCAACTTGACCTTCACCTGCCCTCGATCACTGCATCCGTGCTCGACACCTGCACAACACAAGCCAAAGAACATGCGCATCATCCCAGTTGACAATCACTCATCACACAGAGACCCGGCATACACCCATGTATCCACAATCTCCCCCTTGATGAGTGCATTGTCAACTACAACACAATCATCATCGTAACAGAGGAAGGAAGAAGGAGAAGGAGAAAAGAGAACCCAACCAAATGACCCAAAAGCATAGCAAAAGCCGAAGAAGGTCAAGTGGAAAGAGCGAACAACTTGGTTCCCAAAGACATGGGCAACGGCTTGACGCAACCAAGCAAAGCAAAGCTAGCCCTCAAGAAGAGGTAGAACAGGCTCAACACCGCTAGCAAATATCAATTGAAAATCGGAGATAAAAATGGCAAAATGCTAGTCCCTCAAGATAGAGGCACAGAGGCTCAACACAACTAGCACGAAACCACTCCAAACCAATTGAAAAACAATCGAAAGGTCCCCGTACCAATCGAAATCAAACTTGACGCCAAATGAGGAAAATGTTTGCTAGTCCCTCAAGACAGAGGCAACGGCTCAACACAACTAGCAAACTCCCCCTCGACAAGCAAGCAACCAGGGAACATTCCCCTTAGAGTCCAACAAGAGAAGAGCCACAAGGATTTGAAAAATTTCCCTTTAGCCAAAAGCTCCCCCTTAGATGAACACCGAGGACATAAGATTTGTCATTTCTCCCCCTTAGTTGAAAAAGTGCACTTATCAAGAAATAGGAACCGAGCAAAAATCTCCCCCTTCAAGATGCATATGAGTCGCAGAAATGCAAGTCAGGAGCTTCAGGCATCTTATTCAAAAGAGTGCAAAATGCTCTAGTCGGTATCGCTCCAATGGCACAACTAAGCCACTCAAATAGCAAAGGCTCAAACTGATCACACATACGGATATGAAGCATATGAGCAAAGTGAGAGATTTTAGCAAAAAAGATAGTCACCATCAAAATAGCACGACATGTATAGATATAGGAATCAGACAAGTGCTAAACATGTATACTAGGTGAACTATCCCTAGCGAGGTTCAATCATCATGCACACAGGAATGAAGCATATACTTGTGATTTCAGTTTTATATCGGAGTTGCAGCGGTAAAAGAATTCACAAGTTTAATTTTTAGCATGTGATTGCGAGAGGTTGAAAGCTTGTCTTCGCCTAACTTTGCAACCGAGCAAAGCCTATGCCGAAGCAATCAGAAGCTTAAAGCTACGGTTTCGGTCATACACTACACGGCTCAAGTTTAACTCACAGTGCAATGAGAAACAGTCTCGATACCGTGAGGTGTTGACAAGCAATCCCATCTCGATCTTTTCAATTCACTAAGACTTGGTTCAAATTTAAAACACTATATGAACAGACCAAGTAAGTGAATGACTCAGAACTAGAGACATAGCAACCTAGCATATATGAAAAGCAGGAAGGAATGGACTCAATACACCTACACATGCTAGTTGCATATCAATGGTGGACATTTTCAGATTTTATACATTAAGCAAAATTCACCATTCCAAAATAGCTCAGCTCATAACATGTACTAGTGATCAGGAGGAGCATAGGCTACAAGCATCAACATAAGCATTGGAGCATACTAAACAGAGCATATTTACATTCTAGTGATTATAAACATGAAGCTCAGAATGTAAATGCGTATGCCAAAATGCAAAGGAAGAAGATCAAAATAAAAGATCCAAAATGTTTCCCCCATAAAAGGGAAAAACAACACCAAGCTCGCCCCTCAACCTATTAAAGGTTGATTCGTCTAAAGGCTTGGTGAAAATATCAGCCAGTTGGTGATGAGTATCGACATGGCGAAGGTCGATATCACCCTTCTCCTGGTGGTTTCGCAAGAAATGAAAGCGCACATCAATGTGTTTGTTTTTGAGTGAAGCACGGGGTTCTTAGCAACGCTAATAGCACTCGTGCTGTCACAAAGCAAAGGTACTTGAGAAAAGCTCAAACCAAAATCACGCAAAGTGGCCATCATCCAGAGTAACTGGGAACAGCAGCTAGCCGCAGCAACGTACTCAGCCTCCGTGTAGACTGGGCGACACTAGACTGCTTGCGAGAAGACCACGATACAAGAGAAGATCCAATAAACTGGCAAGTCCCAGAAGTGGACTTGCGCTCAATGCGACAACCAGCAAAATCGGCATCGGAATAGCCGCAAAGCGAGAGAGTGGAAGAAGCAAAATACCAAATCCCGATCTCAGGTGTGAAACGAAGGTACCTAAAGATGCGCTTCACCGCCTGACAGTGAGAAGTGCGCGGCGATGACTGAAAGCGCGCGCACAGACACACCGCGAACTGATGTCCGGGCGTGTCGCCGTCAGGTAGAGCAGCGATCCAATCATGCTGCGGTACTCCTTCTGGTCCACTGCTTCTCCACACGTCCGCATCCAGGGCAGTCGTCGTCGACATGGGTGTTGGAAGAGGCTTGGCCTCACCCATATCGAACCGCTTCAGCAAGTCCTTGGTGTACTTGCCCTGGTGCACAAACGTCCCTTCCCGGGATTGCTTGATTTGCAACCCGAGAGAAAGAATGTCAGCTCGCCCATCATGCTCATCTCGAACTCCCTGCTCATAATATCTGCAAACTCGGCAACCAAAGCGTGAGAGGAACCACCGAAAATGATATCATCCACGTAAATTTGGACCAAGAGTGTATCTTTGCCTTGCCTGAGGAGGAAAGAGCGTCTTATCTACACATCCCATTTTAAAACCCTTAGCTAGTAGAAAAAGTTTTCAATCTATCGTACCAGGCTCTAGGGGCTTGTTTCAAACCATACAAAGCTTTGTGGAGTTTAAAGACATAGTTTGGAAACTTGGGATTTTCAAAACCGGGGGGTTGCTCAACATAAACCTCCTCCTCTATGTAGCCGTTTAGAAGGCACTCTTGACATCCATTTGAAAGAGTTTAAAACCTTTGGATGCAGCAAAAACCAAGAGTATCCTAATAGCCTCCAAACGTGCTACAGGAGCAAATGTCTCCTCAAAGTCTATCCACTCCTTCTGACTATAACCCTTCGCTACAAGCCTGGCCTTGTTTCTAACAACGTGCCGTCCTCTCCTTGCTTGTTTTTGAAAACCCATTTTGTCCCAATAGGCTTACAGTCAGGTGGAGGGTGAACTAGAACCTAGAAACCAACCCGTTTCGCTCAAAGTTCTCTAACTCCTCATGCATAGCATTGACCCACTCAGGATCCGTCAATGCGTGTCCAACATCTCGGGGCTCAAAATTAACAACAAAAGCAGAGTGAGCGAAGTGCGAGATGTGCTGTGACCTAGAGCGAGTGACTCGCTCGCCGATGTCACCGATCATCTGCTGAGGGGGGTGCTGGCGCTGGATGTGTCGTGGCGCTTCCCGGGAGAAAGTGACCTCCCCCTCAACAGCAGCTGGTTCCACCCCGGGTACAAAAGGTACCGCGCGAGGTGGAGAATCCATGGCCCCCAGGAAGAAGACGTCTCGGGGCCATGAGTCATCGTAGAGCCGCTCCTTGCGGACAGCAGGTGGAGGGTTGCTGGATCATCCATACCTTCAGCACCCTCTTCCTCGTCATCGAAAAGAGGCTCTCTCAACCTCATGATCACCTGCACGCTCAAAACGAGAAGAAGGAGAAACAATAGTCTCATCGAAAGTGACGTCGGATGTCTCCATGACCCGGTTAGTATCAAGGTTAAGTACACGATAAGCTCGAGTGTGAGTTCAATAACCCAAAAACACACCGTCAGAAGATTAAGACTCAAACTTGTCCAGGTTGCCCTTTTTCAAAATAAAACAGTGGCAACCAAAGACTCGAAAATAACTCACCTTGGGCTGGCGACCAAAACACAACTCATAAGAAGTCTTTTTCAGAAAAGCTCTCAGAAAAATGCGATTCGATATGTAGCATGCAGTGTTCATGGCTTCGGCCCAATAGCGCCTAGGAGTCCTATGCTCATCGAGCATCGTCCTGGCCATCAACAAGGGTCCGATTCTTCCTCTCTACAACACCATTTTGGGGTGGTGTGTAGGGGGAAGAAAACTTATGCTCCAAACCAAGGCGGTCACAAAACTTCTCAAAAATCCGAATTTTTAAATTCGGAACCATTATCACTCCTAATAGCTCGCATCGAGTTCAAAGGGAACTCGTTCTGAAGACGCAAAATCAGATTGCGAGCAGAGGAGAAAGTCTCGGTCTTCTTGACTAAAAGAAGACCCACGAATATCTCGAAAAGTCATCAACAACAACAAGCACATACCACTTCCCCCACCGAGCTCACCCGAGCCGGACCAACAAGGTCCATATGCAAAAGCTCTCCAGGGCGCTTAGTCATGACCTGGTCACCGGATGGTGGGGAGCGGCAACCAACCATCTTCCCATGTCTACAAGGATGGCAAACTAGATCCTTCTCCATCGAAAGCTTGGGCAATCCTCGGATTAGGCCAAGTGAGCTAAGTCTTGCAAGCAAGTCGAACTCAAATGACCGAGCCTCTTATGCCACTTCCAAAGATCGGAAGAAGAAGGACTAGCCAAAAGACAGCGAGAAGAACCAAATGACTCTGAGAAATTCGCGCGAAAAACTTTCCCAAAGGGAGAAATCAGACATACAAGATCGCTCTGAGTATCTAAGATGCGACTAAGGTTTGGTTTAAACGAATCTCAAAGTCATCATCAAAAAGTTGCGAAACAGAGAGCAAATTAAAATGCAGGTTAGAAACAAGAGCAACATCGCGCAACACAAAATGCTCATTAACCCGCACGTCCCACGAGACAATACCTTACCTTTACCTTTGTCGCGAAGGTAATGTACTCCTTTCCGGCGACCGGGCTAAGGCTGGAGAACCACTTGGCGTTTCCGGTCATGTGCCTCGAACAACCGGAATCCACCAACCAAATGTCCTCCAACCGTCTTACCTACATCAATAAAAAGACATAGGGTGAGCATACGGTCCAACACTGGGGGTTAGTGAAGTAAGGGGAATACCAGTGTTGGGCCGGCTGCTCAAAAGAACGGTTAGGCAAAAAACCATTCCTAGCCAACCTACGGATCAGGCGTTTACCACGCTTAGAAAGACGTGGTTCGCTGGGGAAGGAGCGCTCACCGCGATACTCAAACTGCGGTGGGGGAAAGCGCTCAACTACAAAGCCTCCACCACGGGGTCCATAACCTGCAACAGCAGGCTCCCGCCGGGGCACGCTCTCTACGAGGCCTACGCCTAGGAGCCTGAGGAACTGCACCTCCAGGCCTAGCGTCTCTCCTCGGTGCTCTTCCTGCCTAGGCCTAACAGCATGAGGTTCTGGACCTCTAGGCCTAGCAGCACGTCTCGGGGCTCTCCTTTGAACGTTCGGCACATGTACATCATGGAAAGGATGGTACATGTCCGGGTTGTTCATCTCCCGAGCACGGCGCGCCTCTCGCTTGCGCCGAAAGCAGAACTCACTCAAGTGACCATCCCTCCCACAGAAATCACACTGGTACCCTCACCGCACGCACAGGGGGTTGTTGGTACACAGGGCTGTGGGTATGGTTCACTTTGCCCTTCTGTGGCAACTCCTCACGAATAGGTGGCATTGTGTCAAGCTTGTTCTTGAGGTGGTTTGGCTTGGGCTGCCACTGCTGGTTCTTGGGTGGAGCTCTCGGGGGTTCTTCAACCACCCCGTCCTTGGTGATAGGCTTGGCAGGCTCTTGGGTGGAAGCTTGGTAAGTTTGGGAGTAGTGGTGGAGTTGGGCTTCTCACTCGGGTTCAGACCACTCGACTCTCCAATCTTCCCAAAGCAGAAAGATCAACACCCTGCGCAAACCTACACCAGGACCTCCAGCAGCTCGCTTAAACTGGGAGATCATCATCCCAAGCTGCGGCTCACCACAAGACACCCATGACAAGATGGTCCGAAGGTATGTGTTTCCTCCTCGGTTTGCATCTTGCCATGCCTCACATTGGCAATCTCCCTCTCCAAACCCTCACAGAGTGCACACCTCATGACACAAGTGCTATCCGAGCTGGCCTTCTCTAAGGACTCAAGCTTGGCATTCTTCTCTGCCAACTCGGATTGCAAGATAGGACAAGTCTTGCACGCACCCAACAGCTGCGGCCTAGCACGGAGCTCATCGACCTCATCTACTAACGCAGCATGCTTACTCCTCAAAGTGAGAAGATCAGTCATGTGCGTGGTGCACGACTCGCACTCAACCTCCTCTGACATGACCACGGTGGACCGAGCGAACTCAAGCTCCTTCACCGTGTCCTCCCACTTCTGCCTATACTCCTTGCGCTCTCTAGCAGCACGCCTAAGCAGTTTATCTTGGCTAAGGAGTGCAGCAGTAAGCTTGTCTACCTCGGCGGAAAGGTCGTCGTAGGAGAGAGATACCTAGGAGATGTCGTCGCCGTCGTTGTCGTACCGAGGCGAGTGCTCCAGCTCGCCACCGACCTCCTCTCCGAGCGCCATGGTGCAGAGGCCTCCGTCAGCGAAGAAGCAGAGGCCGTTCAGCTCATCCTCGATCCGCTTCTTCTTCCCGACTCGTCATCGCTTGAGCAAGCGGAGTCGTCATCCGAGCCATCGACGTCGCTGAGCGTGGCGAAGAACGCACGCTGCTCAGCTTGGGCCTTCTCCAAGTACTTCTTCTTGATGTACTCTTTGTCGAAGCCGCCCCGCTTCTTGTGCCTTGGGGGAACGTGCTTCTCCTTGTACTTGGAGTCGTACTTGCGCCATAATCGCCCTTCCCCGAGTGCTTGTTCTTCTTGGGGCAGTTGGCGATGAAGTGGTCGGGGTCTCCGCACTCGTAGCAGCCCATGCGTCCTCCTCCGCGGCGACGGTTCATGCGGTTGTTGTGAAACCGCAAGAACCGGTTGGCAAGCAAAGCCAACTCGTCGTCTCCCAAAGACTCCAGCTGGTCCTGTGTGACAGAAAAGAGAGACGAAAGCGCAAAGCCAGCAGAGGGGTTAGCAGAAGAGCCAGAAATCAAAGCCATGGACGGGCGAGAAGGATTTCATAAGAAGCCCTCGCCATGGCGTCAATCTCACTGGACTTGAGCTTACTAAAGAGCTCGTCGCACGTGAGGGTCTCATAGTTAGGCGATTCGATGATCGCCTGAACCTTGGAATCCCACACCGACCGATCAAGAGTGTGCAAGAGCTTCAAAGCTCTCTCATGATCGTCGAAAGGCAACTGCTCCTTGTTAGCCCTCATCCTGTTGACAATCACCTGAAAGCGAGCGAAGAAACTCTCTATGCTCTCACCAGGCTGATGTCGAAAGTTCTCATACTCTCTCTTGTACGACTCGTAGAGTCAGGTTTTGACTTGAGAGGTGCCCTCATGAAAGCGCATGAGGGTGGCCCAAATCTCCCGAGCCGTAGAGAGGTGAGAAACGCGATCAAACTCTCCAGCGCTCAAACACGAAAAGAGAGCATTACGGGCTCGGCTATTGGCATCGTGCTCATCGATCTGATGCTGAGTCACACGAGCAGCCAAGACCACGTAATCAACAGAGTTGCAAATATCCCAGATGGAAGCACCCAAACTCTGCAGATAGGCCGACATGCGTATCTTCCAATACGCATAGTTCGTCCGATCGAAGAACGGCGGTTTTGCCCACGCCGCGATCCATGTCGCCTTCAGTGGATCTGGAACCGGCTAAGGTGGAAGATCCTTAACCCGCTCCGATACCAATTGAAGGACCGAGAAAGCTCAACAAGGCGACCAGAGGGGGGGTGAATGGGAGCCAATCCAAATTCTTTCGAACTTTTGGCCAACTGTCCCAAATTCAACCTCAAGAAGCACGGACTCAAAGCGTGATGCTCACGACCCTTGGAAGAGGGTGGATGATCCCTAGGATCACAGCGGAGCACCACCAAACACAAGCGAATCAAGAACCAAAAGCTCCGGCACAAGTTTGCCTCCTAGAAATCAAGTCCCGAACGTAGATAGGCGGCTACGTCGAGAAAAACTCCAAACACCGATGCTAACGAGTAGCAAAGATACCTAGAGAGGTTCCTTGGTGAACTCTAGGGCCAAACGAGAAATCCGGAAACCAAGCGAGCAAGCCGGGAGAGCAAACGCACTAAACCGGAACAAACAGCAGGGTCCCGGACTGTCCGGTAATCTGACCCTGGACTGTCCGCCCAAGGCCGGACTGTCCGCGCCTGGGTGGCGGACTGTCCGCCGGCAAAAAGTGCAAAACCGAACTGCTGCTGAAAGCTCCCTGGACCCCTCACGGACTGTCCGCCAACTTGACCGGCGGACTGTCCGCGGTTCAAGTTTGGCTTGTCCGAACTGACTCGGCCGAACTACCAGACACGAGCCCGACCCGCGGACTGTCCGCGCCTCCTGTGGCGGACTGTCCGCCAACACACAGTGAAGGCGACCTTGGTCGCCCTTCACCCAAATCTTCTCCAAATCGATCCAAACCAAAATCCCTTGGTCCCAAACTCGGAGGAGATGATCATGGGGTAGTTAGGAGACTATCCCCAAGAAATCATCCGCTCAAATCCACTCAATCAACGGGAATCCGAAGGAGAAGGTGTATGAACCGAAAATCGCCATGAAAACGAAATTGACCCGATCTATTCGATCATGAGGAGTTAGATGAATTCCTTTGGTCGAAATGACCTCCTCAATGATACGAACAAAATGGTTCAAACGGATTTCGCAAAGACGCACAGGAGAGGGAGATCGAGTGACGGGAAAACGTGGAGAAACGAAGAACGCGAAGAACAACGACGAACTCGAATCAAAACACGAATCGACACACGATCTGCAAGCCGAAGCGCAACACACGCTACGACAAGGAGGATACGGCCTCCTTTCCTCAAAATCAACAGTACACAGAGGCATGTCTCTCTGCGGATCTCAGCTAGCTACAGCAGGGGAGGGGGAGGAGAGCAAGAAGCCTAAGGATGAAAGAGCAAATGACTGAGATAGAAGGGGAGGAGGGTGTCTCCCTCTACTTATACTAAACTAGACTAAGTCTATTTCCTACTCTACCCCTCTCTATTCAAATTACAGAGCGAACCAGCTAAACCCTAAGGTTATTCTGGACCAACTCAAGTGGTAGGTAGATCCGACGGCCACGCTCGCACAAGTCGTCCGCGTTGCCTCCACGCAACCTTCCGATTGCCGCCACGTGCCGCCCTCGCTCTGCACCCCCGGTTTTGCGGCCCAAACCAGGAAACCAGCCTTTTCCATCAACCCCCGGTTTTGAGGCCCAAACCGGGAAACCAGCCCACCAGCCTGAGTTTTGAGGCCAAACTCAGCAAACCATCCGTGCCCAGGTTTTGAGGCCCAAACCTGGAAACCGTCCTCAGCCCGAGTTTTGTGGCCAAACTCGGAACCCTCAGCACCAGTTGACCCATTTTGAGGCCCAACCTGGAAACCGTCCACCGGTGGTTTTTCGCTGGCTCAGCCACCAAACCGACGTCGTAGAAAGGATGCACCGCCCGTGCACCCCGTCCACCGACATGACCGCATTTCTTCACTTGTCGCTGTCCCAGGCTGCCAGCCACCACAGCTGATCCTCAGGCACTCCGGTCCCTCAGTCCAAGCCTCACGTCCGCCCTTTGCTGCTCGATACATCGGCATGGCACGTCCGCCGCACGGCACGCCCATCCTTCATCGCACCCAGTCCATCGGCACGATACGTCTCAACTTGACCTTCACCTGCCCTCGATCACTGCATCCGTGCTCGACACCTGCACAACACAAGCCAAAGAACATGCGCATCATCCCAGTTGACAATCACTCATCACACAGAGACCCGGCATACACCCATGTATCCGCAACCTGTAAAACTCCTGGTAGAATATTGGCCTTATATTCACACTCTACAAGGCCCTGTATCCATCACTTCTTGGGTTACTCGTCTTGCTGGAAATCTGAACTTAAATGGAAATATTATGTACTCTCCACCCTACGGCCAATGATAGGTTTGTACTTTTTCAGCCAAGCACATCTTATTAAGAAAAGAAATAACAAATCTATATGCAATATAAAGGATATACAAATGAATATGAGTTGCCAAATAGATCACTTGGTCTGTATGTCGTGCAAACCTTTTTGCTTAATCTGCAGAGACCTGGCACGGGAGTAGGAAGAAGCCCATCCGCAAGATTCACTAGAAATGCTGCCCAAGATATCAAGGAGAAGATGATACACCAGCTGGACCAGCCTATACTCACTATCAAGGATTTGAACGAGCCGAACCATCTTCATCACACCATCAAGCCTGGGAAGATACTACTACCTATGAGCCACACTGTTGACACTGGTTAACTATCATAATTAAGTGATAAATAAATATGAAAAGGGCAAGAATATGATCACCAACAAAGATTTTGGGATTCAACTGACAATATTCCATGAGTTTTGGTGAGTTATGATTCTGCAGGGACTAAACCAGGAAATCAGCATCAATAGCTTCCCATAGAAGGAAACCGACGGGAGATAACGCAACCGCCACGTCGGGATACTTCTAGAAGACTCCAGGGGACATAAGATTGCACCACGACGAAGATCACCACCAGAGGATGACTGGTGGGACCGACCGGTCCCACCAGGAGACCGGTCGGTCTCCCCCTGGGCCCACCTGGCTCCTTCCTTTGCAAGCTACCTCAACCGACTCCCTAGATGCATCTCGACCGTACCTGAAGTTGGTTTGATCCAAGGGCCACGAATCATCGCCCAGGGCTATAAATACAGCCCCTGACCCCCTCTCCAGAGCATCTGCAATCCCAGAGCAACCAGGCAATTAGGGTTAGACAATCAGAAGGAGATCAATCAGAGGCTTCAGAACTTCATCCACCTAGATTAGTAGATAGAATAGGATTAGAGGAGGCAAGCTTCGCTTGGATTCCTGATCTAGTCACGAGAAGGCTCGGTAAACCCAAGATCTTCTCTCTTGTATTAACATTATGGATCTAATTCATATTTGTTCTTCTAGTTCATCATTGTTCTTCATTGTTTATGTTCTAGTTCATCGGCTAGTTCATGTTCATCGTCTAGTTCATCTTCTAGTTCATAATCTTGTTCTAGTTCATGTTCTAGTTCGTACTTTAGTTCTTATCGATGATCTAATTCACCTTATTGTTCATTATTGTGTTCTAGATAACAATACAATTGATATGATTAAGACATCAATGATTTATATTCTTAGTTATAATGCTTATAGTTTGCTTTGATTATATATTTGGCATAGATAGTTGATCTTTATGTTTATACTCATGTTCGTATAGCGCTCATCTTAAAGTACAACGGATGGGTGATGAATGTTGTGTAGACGTGGTGTCTATACACTATTTATCTGCGAATACGTCCTATGTTCTGGATAGAGTGGTAGATCGCGGGTGTGACAGACCTGTTGAGTCCTCTGTATTCCACCTCCCGAATATAGTGTTCGGTATGGCTTAGTTAACTCATGGTTTAAGGGTTACTATGCTTAACACCTTAGCTATGGAGTTGCCTCTTGATTATAAATATGATGTGACCTAGTCAATGATTGCTAAATATAATTGCACTAATCAATGTATGCTATGACTTATAATTAGAATAACTTAGGAATGTTCCTTGTTTATACCTGTTCTAATCATCATCTTGCTAGGCAGTACTGTTCTAAGTTTATCCTTGATTGATCTGATCTCTGTTATCCTTTATCATTTATCTATTATATTATTTACTCTGTACCTGTTTCCTGTCTATAGTAGTCAGTGTGTTATTAATCTTTTAATGTGTGCCATGATAGATGCTGTTAAGATCTTTCAATGCTATCATCACCTTGAATTGATTAGTCTCTAGGCTTAATATAAATAATGATACCTGAGACTAGCTTGGGTGAAATGCTCTACAACGGGTATGTTTATCTGTGCGCTTGCGGGTAAATAATATATATATATATCTCTTAATCCAGTGCCCTGATATAATTACATTGCTAGCTTCATGTTGGGGATGACAACTTGACGTTAAGTGGAGTTAGTAGTGTCCCGTACACTCTTTTGTGCTTTCACTAGTTTATTATTCTATGTGACTCATTCTTAGAGTGAATCCATTAAGGAGTGTCAACAAGCATTTCTGGCGCCGTTGCCGGGGATCACATCAATTCAACTAGGGATGATACCTAGGGTTTTTTCATTATAATCTTTATAAACATTGAAAGGATATTGCATTAACAGCATTTAGAATGGTAGCTAGAACATATCATATCATTTACACACATGTGATAATGCACTAATTACTTACTTTTGCAGACTTACCCTGGCCTTGTTTATCTTTATTATTTGTGCAGGGTAATGTATGACTGGTTTCCAACTTCCGAACAACTACACTGAGGATCCCGAAGCTTTACTAAGGAAAACTAGACACAAACTCAAGAGGCCCTCAGTACCACTACCAGAAGTTAACCAGATAAGAAGAAGCCTGACACCAGAATTAGACGCTATGGCCGACAAGACGCTCCGCGAGTTCTCTGCACCAACCACTGCCAACATCAGGACTGGACCAACAATCAATGTAGGGGAAAATGGATTTGAACTCAAGCCAGCTTTGATCAACATGGTGCAAGCTAATCAATTTTGCGGAAAGGCACATGAAGATGCAAGCGCTCATCTCCAACACTTTCTGGAGATTTGCAGCACTTTCACCATCAGAGGAGTCGAAAGGGACGCCATTCTACTTCGCTTATTCCCATTCTCACTCTTGGGAAAAGCAAAACAATGGTTCTACGCTAACAAAGATAAAAAACACCGCGTGGGCGATCTGTTCAACCGCCTTCCTAGCAAAGTTCTTTCCAGTGGGCAAGACGAATGCCCTCCGTGCCAGAATTTCAACTTTCCAGCAACAACATGAAGAATCAATCCCAGAAGCTTGGGAACGCTTTCAAGACTACATATCAGAATGCCCTCACCATGGGATGGAGAATTGGCTACTCATGCAGACCTTCTACCACGGGCTCACTTCGAGTACTCGTGAGAATGTAGATGCCGCTGCGGGAGGATCATTCATGTCACTCACAATCAACAATGCAACTACACTCATAGAGAAGATGGCCTCGAACCAAGGATGGAATGAGGAACGCTCTCAACCACGCAAGAGGGGAGGAATACATCAACTAAAGGAAGTAGACATGCTGTCTGCTAAACTTGACCTACTTTGAAGAAGTCGATGAACATACTCCCAAGAGAGAAGACGTCAAGCAAATCTACGAATCTCGCATGACATGTGAAGAGTGTGTGGAGGCACAGGACACACAGGGAGCAACTGCCCTGAAATTCAAGAGGATACAAAGTACATCAACAACATCAATAACTATCGTACTCAACAAGCTCAAGGATGGAACCAGCAACCAAGGCCTAATTACTCAGGTAACTACCAAGGTAACACTTTTAACCAACCACCTTTGAGAGAGATGATATCTAATCAAAATAAAATTATTGATAATATGTCTAAGAAGATAGCTTCCAATGATAAAACTACTCGAAAATATCAATACTAGAATGGATAGCTTTACTTCTGCCATAAAGAATCAGCATAGCTTTAATAAAATGATAGAATCTCAGTTATCTCAGTTAGCAGCTTTAGTCCCTGTGACTTGAAAACGGTAAGATTCCAAGAAATCCAAAAGAACTAGAAACTGCAAATCTTGTAGACATCTTTGATGCAGGACACCTCATACCCAGACCTTCAAGGGAATGGATGGATGACTCCATTGCCCCAAAGAAAGGAGATCCAGGAAGACCTGTGATTCCAATCCATATTGGACCTCACAGTTTTGAAGAAGCAGTCTGTGACCTTGGAGCAAGCGTCAACATTATGCCAAGGGTAATATATGAACAAATACATGGTGCACCTCTATTATATACAACCATGTGTTTGCAGCTTGCAGATCAGACACTTAGCTACCCATTGGGAATTCTAGACAGAAGACATCTGTATACGAGTAGGAAACTCGTATGTGTGTGCAGACTTTATGATCATTGAAACAGGTGGAAATGAAGGAGCACCCATCATTCTTGGACGCCCGTTCCTAAGCTCAACCAAAGCCATCATCTACACGGACAGCGCCAAGATCTGTTTCACAATCACAGGCAACAAAGAGAGATTCAGCTTCAAGAGCCGTGCACTTACTACTAAAGTCCACCCTCAGACGCCCTACGAATATGCAACCATTGCATCATCAAAGAGGAAGAATAAACACAGAAGAAGGAAGAAAAAGACTACACAACCACATCAAGAAAGTTATGGATGGTCAGCTCTGCTCAAGCAGAATACGACCACCTTCTTGTATCACCATTCCTCGCCAAGAGAGATGACCCAGGTGTACCCACCATTGATTGCAAGATCGAAGGAAGTACATTCCATAAGACGTTCTGCGACATTGGCTCAAGCGTCAATATAATGCCTAAGGTAACATATGAGCAATTATATAAGAATAGACCGATGTATTCGACATATGTGCAGCTGCAGATGGCGGACCAAACCTATCGATTCCCGGAGGGAGTAGTGAAGGACGTAATGATCCAAATTAAAGACCCCTATGTTCCCACCGACTTCGTAGTACTAGACATGGGAAAAGAAGATGACGTTCATATCATCCTAGGAAGACCCTTCCTTAACACCACTGGTGCCATCATCTACATGAGATCAGGAGAGATCCACTTCCAGTTCTTCACAGAAAAGGTACGCTGTTACTTCAATAGTTATGCCACTAATGTACAGGAAAAGAAGAATCACTCACGAAGGGGACGTCGCACATCCCGACACAATAAGAATCAACAAATCAAGGATGGATGGGCTGACTATGAAGGAGAAGTCACCAGAGCGAAGATATCCCATTGGAGGAAATGAAGGACGAAGAAGTAAAGGAGACAAGTCCACCAGTCAAGCAAGTATGGAGAAAGAAAGAGAGTTCTACTGATGTGCAATCATCAAGGTCCTCCTCAGGATCTGTTGATGCACCCAGGAAGAATAAAGAACGTACAAAGAGTCTTGTTCGATAGACTATAAACATCGAATCCTCGTCGGAAGGTAACTCGGTATTTATCCATAAATCATTAGCATTAAATTTATAATTAGATAAAGCATGATCATTTTCCATTAGCATCATATTTACTTTTTAAGCAATTATATCTGCATCAGAAAATAAAAATATGGATACTCTAAGCCCCATGAGAGTAGCATGCTTTCTGTGGAGGCATAAAAATAATAATACAAATAGTTATACATATGCATATTTACTTCTGCATTGCATCCTGTAGCATAAAATAAGTTGAGAAAGAGATCTTACTGAAATTCTAGACATCTAAGACTTGAGTGGACAACCGCCACTACTTAATCTGTTCCACAAGTTTTGCTGTCTATTTGAGTTTCACAGGATTTGAAAGATCAGGAAAAGCTGACGAACAAGTAAATGTTCCATCCACTGTTTGAGCACTGTTCGAACAACTTCAACATCAATCAAAGCTCTAATAGAGGAAGGACATATCCACTGCCAGCCTGCTACATTATAAAATGACTACGTAAACATTCAGCTTGGGGGAAGGCCCCCCATATATCCATAAGTATCTCTATCTTTTGAGTTTTTCATAAATTCAAAACACCAAAAATATGTGAGCACATGAAGGCTCACCCTAAGAAAAAGACAAAAATATGTGGGCACATGAAGGCTCACCTTTAAAACCTAAGAAGAGGCACTATAGAAACACTGCTGAACTCTGCTTAGTGGATAGAAAGAACATAAATAATTTTAAGAGTTTTAAGACGACCGGACATTTGGAGGAATATTTATCATCAATCAAGTTCCACTAGTTATGTTGTCTATCTTTGAATTCAGCAGGAAGAGAAGAAGAGAAGGACTCAAGAAACCATTATCAGTCTACTCGACATCTGAGGAAAAGTATAAGTCAGATCCAGCTTGGGGGAGAGCACCCTCAGTTATCACGATAGTATCACTGTTTTTATAGATTAAGTCAATAAATATAGAGAAGATAAAATACTATTATAAAACCAAAATAAAGATATTTATAATAAATAAATGTCTAGGTGGATAAGAACCTATTTATGCCCAAGATGGACTTTTGCTCTGCATTTTTAAGTACTTAATGTTTAAACTTAATATTCTTGACAAAGTTGTTCGAATAAACTCTGAACCTAAAACCTGTGGATGCAAATACTTGATCTCCAAATCTAGATAATTGTGAGATATGATACAAAAAGGTTTGATGCTGTTTATCTAATTCCTAGAGATACTAGAGTTCTAGAGATTTACATTTTGGAAAGATTAAAAATGCATGATGAGATCCTGTATGACATAACATGAATTCCTACCTAGAGCCATTAATATGATTTTAAGATAAGGCTACTTGCTTTGTTCTGAGTTTAAGTTTTGGTTGAGAAATTTATCATGCTCTAGAGATCAAGAATGTTTTAATAAAAGATTCACTCTTCCGAAGTAGTAGTGTGTGTTAGAGGCATGGGCTATGCAAAAATATAAAGGAGGAAATAAAAAGGGACACGTGTCCGACTACCTCAAAGAGAAAAGAATTATGATAAAAGTATGAGAAAAAGAATGATAGCCCATGGTTCCTCTAACTACAATATGCCAGCAAGAGATGACAAATTTCAAATGTTCTAAGTCTTGATCTATGAGTATGACATGACTTTTTCTTCCTAAACTTTGAACTTTGACTTAGTAAGATATGTTTTCACTTCTTTAAAGCTCCAGATATACATCAATAGAAGAAGGAAAATTGCATCAGTGAGGAATCATAAAATATAAAAGAGCAATTTGAGAGTGTCATACAAAGGAATCTCTGAGCTTTATTTTGAAAATATATACAAAAACTCCAGAATGAAGGTTGATCAAAGAGTTAGAGATATAGTGCTTAACTTGATTGTTCTATCTTTCAATTGTTTAAAGATCCAGGTGAAGGACAAACAAGCTCCATGGTTAAAGGTAAGATGAGGAAAGTCAGAATAATTAACTCTAAATCAAGAAAGATTTTATTTATGAAGGCATAGTAACAGTTTCAAATAAATATTTGCTAAGGGACTAGCAAAAAGGTAAGCTTGGGGGAGTTGTTGACACTGGTTAACTATCATAATTAAGTGATAAATAAATATGAAAAGGGCAAGAATATGATCACCAACAAAGATTTAGGGATTCAACTGACAATATTCCATGAGTTTTGGTATGAGTTATGATTCTGCAGGGACTAAACCAGGAATCAGCATCAATAGCTTCCCATAGAAGGAACCGACGGGAGATAACGCAACCGCCCAGTCGGGATACTTCTAGAAGACTCCAGGGGACATAAGATTGCACCACGACGAAGATCACCACCAGAGGACGACTGGTGGGACCGACCGGTCCCACCAGGAGACCGGTCGGTCTCCCCCTGGGCCCACCTGGCTCCTTCCTTTGCAAGCTACCTCAACCGACTCCCTGAGAGCATCTCGACCGTACCTCAAGTCGGTTTGATCCAAGGGCCACGAATATCGCCCAGGGCTATAAATAAGCCCCTGACCCCCTCTCCAGAGCATCTGCAATCCCAGAGCAACCAGGCAATTAGGGCTAGACAATCAGAAGGAGATCAATCAGAGGCTTCAGAACTTCATCCACCTAGATTAGTAGATAATAAAGGATTAGAGGAGGCAAGCTTCGCTTGGATTCCTGATCTAGTCACGAGAGGCTCGGCAAACCCAAGATCTTCTCTCTTGTATTAACATTATGGATCTAATTCATATTTGTTCTTCTAGTTCATCATTGTTCTTCATTGTTTATGTTCTAGTTCATCGTCTAGTTCATGTTCATCGTCTAGTTCATCTTCTAGTTCATAATCTTGTTCTAGTGCATGTTCTAGTTCGTACTTTAGTTCTTATCGATGATCTAATTCACCTTATTGTTCATTATTGTGTTCTAGATAGCAATACAATTGATATGATTAAGACATTAATGATTATATTCTTAGTTATAATGCTTATAGTTTGCTTTGATTATATATTTGGCATAGATAGTTCATCTTTATGTTTATACTCATGTTCGTATAGCGCTCATCTTTAAGTACAATGGATAGGTGATGAATGTTGTGTAGACGTGTGTGTCTATACACTATTTATCTGCGAATACGTCCTATGTTCTGGATAGAGTGGTAGATCGCGGGTGTGACAGACCTGTTGAGTCCTCTGTATTCCACCTCCCGAATATAGTGTTCGGTATGGCTCAGTTAACTCATGGTTTAAGGGTTACTATGCTTAACACCTTAGCTATGGAGTTGCCTCTTGATTATAAATATGATGTGACCTAGTCAATGATTGCTAAATATAATTGCACTAATCAATGTATGCTATGACTTATAATTAGAATAACTTAGGAATATTCCTTGTTTATACTGTTCTAATCATCATCTTGCTAGGCAGTACTGTTCTAAGTTTATCCTTGATTGATCTGATCTCTGTTATCCTTTATCATTTATCTATTATATTATTTACTCTGTACCTGTTTCTGTCTATAGTAGTCAGTGTGTTATTAATCTTTTTAATGTGTGCCATGATAGATGCTGTTAAGATCTTTCAATGCTATCATCACCTTGAATTGATTAGTCTCTAGGCTTAATATAAATAACGATACCTGAGACTAGCTTGGGTGAAATGCTCTACAACAGGTATGTTTATCTGTGCGCTTGCGGGTAAATATATATATATCTCTTAATCCAGTGCCCTGATATAATTACATTGCTAGCTTCATGTTGGGGATGACAACTTGACGTTAAGTGGAGTTAGTAGTGTCCTGTACACTCTTTTGTGCTTTCACTAGTTTATTATTCTATGTGACTCATTCTTAGAGTGAATCCATTAAGTAGTGTCAAACACACAACACCACAAGATTCATGGGGCAAGAAAATTTTCGCAACTACACTCCACCACATCACGAAGAAGATACGATGTATGACTTTCAGGGAGGACGAATGTCTTTTCTGGGAGAGGTGTTCATGAAGCCACTCATCATCCATACTCTTACCATGCCACCCATGGTTACCCAGAATACTAGCCACACCACCAATTCCCATACCACAGAGACCCCTACTTTCAGGGCAGCGACAATCGTCTTACTCATCTCGAGACGGGTCAAGAAGATATGCGCCACACTCTTGAAGAAATACATCATCAAGGCGCCCAGACAAACCAGAATTTCTGCTACCTCTTT
Source organism: Coix lacryma-jobi var. lacryma-jobi (assembly GCA_009763385.1). Classification (NCBI taxonomy): domain Eukaryota; kingdom Viridiplantae; phylum Streptophyta; class Magnoliopsida; order Poales; family Poaceae; genus Coix; species Coix lacryma-jobi. The sequence continues at coordinate 84,129,479 of CM019826.1, forward strand.
CGGGCAGATGGGATTCGATCCACCTCAGCCACCACCACCGTACGAATGAAACTAGCTTGGGGGAGGACCCCCTATTCCCGAGGTTAGTATGCTATACCCCACTTTTTACTTTATGTTTAGTATTGTTGGTATTTGTTTAGCATTCAAATAAATAATCTTGATGCAGAATATATATTTAAAAGAGAGAGAGAAAGAGCTGCTTTACATGGCCTCAACTGCATAACAATTCCTTTCAAATTCTTAATGAAAAATCTCAAACATTGATCTTAACCAAAGTTTGGATAGTTGAGAATTAGAGATATAAAAGTTTAAGTTGCTATCTATCTTGTTCTTAGTTCCAATGAATCTCCGGAATTTTAATTTTGAAAACTTCAAACATATGATGAGAACCTGTATGACATAATAACTAAAGCTGATAATAAATGATTCATACTTTAAGGCTGCCTGCTCTGTTTAAGTTTTTAGCTATGGTAGAGAGGTTTATCATGCTCTAAAAGATCAAGCTTCTATAAATATAAAGATTCACTCTTCCGAAGTAGTATTGTGTTAGAGGCATGGGCTATGCAAAAATATGATAAGGAGGAAAGAAAAAGGGACAAGTGTCCGACTACCTCAGAAAAGAAAAATGTGTGATAAAAATATGAAAGGAAAAAGAATGATAGCCCATGGTTCCTATAATTACAATATGCCAGTAAGAGTTGACAATTCCAAAAGGTTAAAAAAAATATACTTGATCTAAGAGTATGACATTTCTCTCCCTAAGCTCTGAACGTCGACTTAGTAAGGTATGTTTTTACATATACAATTTGAAAAAAATGTCATACAGGAGTTTTCTGAGCTTTTATTATAAAAACCTTGCAAAACTCCGGAGTAAGTTGGAATGAGGAACTTGAGACATATTGCTTGGCTTGGTTGCTTCTAACTTTTAATTATTCTGAATTAAGGTGAAAGATTGGTGAAAGGAACATGTAAAATAAATTTTCAAATTCTCTTCAAGAAAGATTTTAGTTGAAGGCTTATGTTTCTCTCTCAGAACCCGATGTTTGCTAAGAGACTAGCAAAAGTTTAGCTTGGGGGAGTTTGTTGACACCTATTAACTATCATTATTTATTGTCAACAAGACTTGAATAAATGTTAAAAAGGATTGCCAACTTAGAAATAGGAGGTTTAAACTATCAAATTCCACAAGTTTTGGTGATTCTATATTTTCCAGGGGTTAAACAGGGAAACCAACCATATTACTTCTCCAAGAAGGAACCCGACGCAGATTTCTTCACCGCCACGTTGGGTTATCGCTAGAGGACTCCACAAGACACCACAAGACACCACGAGAAGAGGCACCACAGGGGGCTGACCTGTGGGAACGACCGGTCCCACAGGGCCCACCGATCGGTCGGCCAGTGTAGCTCCACGGCTCCGTCTTCTGCAAGCTACTCCTACCGCCTTCCAGGATGCATCTCGACCGTACCCGACCCCGAGTCGGTTTGATCCAACGATCACGATTCCACGCCCAGGGATATATAAACAGACCCCTGACCCCCCTCCTGGAGGAGAGACAGATCAAGATCAGAAGACAAGACAGAAATTAGGGTTTCTAGAGAGAAGAGTTAGAGCTCTACATCAAGATTAGGGTTTAGTCTAGTTAGATTCAAGTAGAGGGAGGCGACTTCGTTGGCATATCCGGCTAGAAGCTTCGTCTGAGTCTCCGGATCATTGTCGAAGACTTGGTAATTTGTATCTTTATTCGACTTTATGCTACTTTAATATATTTCAGTTTATTCAGTTTTGGAGTTATTCTAGTTATATATAATATAGATCTGATTATGATAGAGTTTTTGATCATGTTCGTAAAGTACTTAGCTTTATTCCGGATAGAGTTAAGTGGTCAAACTGGTGTAAACATGGTGTTTAGGCTAAGTTTACCTGTGAATACATCCTATGCTCTGGGTCGAGAGGTAGATCGCAGGAGTGACAGTCCTGTTGAGTCCTTTGTAGTCCTCCCTCCGAGTGTAGATCTTAGTAGGACGCGGTTGCAAGTTAGAATACATTACTTTGTTCTTGATTCTAATTTAGTAATGTCCCTTGATCATGGATGATAGATTGATTGCTATAAATGATTGTATATTAACTAGAGTAATCACTAAGCTTAGTAAATATGAAGTAACTTAGGATTCGAATCTCTTAATTAATCACCTGACTCTCTGCTTGATCTATGTAGTTCGCTCTATCTCTAGAATTCCCGTTGTTATCATCATTATTTACTTTACTTTGTCTTACCCCTGTTTAGACATATGAGTAGTGAATGAATGAATGAATGAATAAATAATAATCTCTGCTATCTTTGAACCATATTTAATTACTAGTTCCCAGCTTCGTTACTATCTTCGATAAAATATAAATAACGATACCTAGATAACCTGGGTGAAATGCTGCTACAACAGGTATATTTTATCTGTGCGCTTGCGGATAAATATTTGTTTATATCTTTTGAGCTAGTGTCACATATAATTTACATTTCTAGTATCATGTTGGGGATGACAACTTGACATTAAGTGATGCTAGGAGTGTCCTGTACATTTCTGAAGGCTTTTGCTAGAATCGGTTCATTAAAGTTTATTATGAGCAATTGCATTAAGAACTGTCAACACTCCCATCTCTCATCCCTTGGATCCACCGTCATTGTAACCGCCTTGGATGGATGGCCTTGATTTCTTCACGTGTGAAACATGTGCAAGCAACCGACTTTGGATGGGTTTTACCCCGGGATCGGCCGACCCCAGCCAATGACAGGTGGGCCCACCACTCTGCTTCTAGAAGTGCTGATGTCATCAGGTTGAATAGTGCAGCCAGGGCCCACCAAGGGGGGATCGGCCGACCCCCCTATGACAGGGCTGGCCCACCAACTTGTGTCCCCTGATGTCCCCACATGTCATGGAGCATGGTGTCATATGTTGGTCGCATTTGCTTTCTTGTGTGGGCCCATGGATCCATGTGCTTCTCATCTTTCACCATTGAATGCAAACACATTTCTGATCTGATGGTGGAAAGTAGCTTGGTGAGGCTTCACTTGGATAGTGCCACATCACCAAGCCCGAGGAGCTCCCATGGTGGGGTCGGCCGACCCCACCTTGGGTGGGTCCAGGTGTCCATTTCCTTCTTATTCTGTTATACCTGCAAATCAAATACTAAGAGTACAAGTGGAACCTTTTATTGATAAAACATGTCTATGTCATGTCATTCTTCTCTATTTTTGAGCCTGTTGACGATATTTTGATATGTATTTTTATGCTATAATTATCGTCAACAGCTGGCTGTACCTCTTCTTCTGGCACTCGAAGACATTTCTTCAACTGTGAGACATGGATACAGGAAATATAGCCTTCAAATGTTCCGGCAACTGTAGCTGATAGGCTACTTCTCCCCTTGTTTCCATAATTCTATAAGGTCCCACAACCTTGGTGCTAACTTCCTTTTAACCCCAAAACGTCTAACACCCTTTCATAGGCGACACTTTCAAGTAGACATAGTCACCGACATTGAATTCAAGTGGCCTTCTTCGTTTATCAGCAAAACTTTTCTGTCGAGACTGTGCCGCTGCGATATGTTGTTGAACGATCCTAACTTGTTCTTCTGCTTCTTTGACAAAGTCGATTCCATAGTACCGACGTTCTCCTGGTTCTACCCAGTTTATTGGTGTCCTGCATCTTCTACCATATAGAGCTTCAAAAGGCGCCATCTGAATACTTCCTTGATAGCTGTTGTTATAAGCAAATTCCGCTAGAGGTAACCATTTCTCCCAAGAACCTTTTGTTGATATACACAGGCTCTTAGCATATCCTCAAGGACTTGGTTCACTCTTTTTGTTTGCCCTGATGTTTGCAGATGATAAGCTGAGCTTCGGACTAAATCCGTGCCTAGTTCCTTCTGCAACTTTTCCCAAAATGGTGCAGTAAACTATGGTCCGCGATCAGAGACTATAACCTTCGGTACTCCGTGCAGTCGAACAATCTGACTTACGTAGATCTCAGCATAATCTGGGGCCTTGTAGCTGGTCTTGACTGGAATGAAATGTGCAGTCTTAGTGAGACGATCCACAATTACCCAAATTGAATCGTTACCTTTCTGAGTTGTGGGTAACCCAACGATAAAATCCATGCTTACTTCTTCCCACTTCCATTCAGGTATGGCTAATGGCTGAAGCATTCCAGCTGGTTTAAGTGAATAGCTTTTACTCGACAGCACGTGTCACATCTTGCCACATAAGCAGCAATTTCTTTCTTCATTTTAGTCCACCAAAATCTGGGACGCAAATCTTGATACATCTTTGCACTTCCAGGATGAATAGATAATTTGGACAAATGTGCTTCATCCATGATCCGATTTCTGAGTTCTCTATCCTTAGGTACCACTAGTCGTTTGTGGAACCATAGAACTCCATTTCCATCCACTCGAAAATGCTTATCGACTTCCTTTTCATCCTTGAGTTTTTCCTTAATATGATAAATTCCCTTGTCGGTTCTCTGTCCTTCTATGATTTGGTCAACCAACACACTGCGTAACTCCAAGTCATGTAGTACTGCAGGATGCGTTAAGCTGAACTCATCTTCTGGTAGAAGCTTCATAGCGTTACAATGTGATTTCCGGCTCAGAGCATCGGCCACAACATTTGCCTTACCAGGATGATAGTGAATCTGAAGATTGTAATCCTTGATCAATTCAAGCCATCTTCTTTGCCTCATATTCAATTCTACCTGAGTGAAGATATACTTGAGACTCTTGTGGTCTGTATACATATTGCAACTATTACCAAGCAAATAGTGCCTCCAAATTTTTAGAGCATGCACGACGGCAGCCAATTCTAAATCATGTGTTGGGTAGTTCACTTCATGCTTCCGTAATTGCCGAGAAGCATAAGCAATTACTCTTCCTTCTTGCATAAGAACACAACCTAAACCAACTTTCGATGCATCACAAAAGATATCAAAGGGTTTTTCGATATCTGGTTGAGCTAAAATAGGAGTAGTGGTCAACAGTTTCCGCAAGGTACGGAAAGCAGTTTCGCACTCCTCTATCCATTCAAACTTGTGATTTTTCTGCAACAAACTTGTCATAGGCTTCGCAATCTTGGAGAAATCTGGAATGAAGCGACGATAATACCCTGCTAAGCCTAAGAAACTTCGAATCTCACCAACTGAAGTAGGAGCCTTCCAGTCCATCACTTCCTGTACTTTACTAGGATCAACTGAGATTCCTTCTTCTGACAGGATGTGGCCAAGAAAATGTACCTTTTTCAACCAAAACTCACACTTGCTGAACTTAGCATAGAGCTCGTGCTCCCTGAGTCTAGATAAGACAACCCTCAGATGTTCTGCATGGTCTTCTGTATTCTCTGAGTAGATCAGAATGTCATCAATGAACACCACCACAAATTTGTCCAGTTCTGGCATAAACACTGAGTTCATCAAACTCATGAAATATGCTGGAGCATTCGTCAGCCCGAAGGACATGACAAGATACTCATATAAACCGTATCTAGTTGAGAAAGCTGTCTTTGGAATATCCTGTGGTCGGATTCGGATCTGATGATACCCTGACCTCAAATCAATTTTGGAAAACACTTTGGCTCTTGATAACTGATCAAAAAGGATATCTATCCTTGGTAATGGATACTTATTCTTAACAGTCACAGCATTGAGCGGACGATAATCCACACACATACGTAAGAACTTATCTTTCTTCTTAACGAACAGAGCTGGGCAACCCCATTCTGACACACTAGGTTGAATGAATCCCTTGTCCAAGAGTTCCTTGATCTGGGTCTTGAGTTCTGCCAATTCATTGGGCGGCATTCGATACGGCCTCCTAGAGATTGGTGCAACTCTTGGTAACAACTCTATTACAAATTCCACTGCTCTCTTGGGTGGTAACCCTGGTAATTCATCTGGGAAAACATCTAGAAAGTCTCTGACAACTGGGATTTTGGAGAGGTCCTCTATAGCAAGAGTGCAAGATAGGTCAACAAAATCGGCACCTCGAGGAAGAGATACACGAAGTTTGTTACCTGTCCGACTATCGGATAAGGTAAGAGTTCGGTTGGCAGTGTCTAACACGCATTCCACATGGTCATCCAACTCATACCTAAGACTACATCCATACTTAGTCCTGGCAGGATTACTAAATTGGCTCCAAATTTATGCCCTCCAATATCGATGGTTGCATTAGAAACCATCTGTCAAGACAACACGCTACTCCCAACGGAGCTTACGCGAAACCCATAATCCATTGCAGATATTTCTTGATTATGCTTTTATGCAAATGCCTTGCTCATAAAAGAATGCGATGATCCAGTGTCAAACAAAACAACTGCAGGATGATGGTTGACGAAACACATACCGGCAGTCACGGGTTCCCCTGCCCGAGCTTCTTCAGCAGTCATATTATGCAGGCACGCTGGGTAATTGGCCTGCTGCATCTTCGGGTGTGGGCAATATCTTGCAAAGTGCCCTTCTTGATTGCAATTGTAGCATGGCCCATGAACTATAGGCTTGCTGAGCTACCTTGCCCTGCTCGAGTTTGGTTGGCTGCTATCTTGTACGGCCGCTGACCTCACTGAGCTTGTTGCTGACCCTTCTTCTGAGGTGGCCTGAAACGAGCCCCAGGTGCTGGTGGGAGATATTGAGATCGCTGGGCTGGTGATCCCCTAGGTAGAGATGATCCGGACTCAAAAGTCCTCTTCCTGGCCTTGCTGGCAACATGCTTGTTATTGTGATTCTCTTGAATCAAGCAGTCACTGATAAAGTCGTTGAAGACAGTTCGTGATGAAGTACCCACTGATTTTCCCATCTTGGTATTTAGCCCTCTCTTGAAACTTGCTATCTTCTTAGCATCGGTGTCAACAAAGTCCAGAGCATAACGAGACAAGGAGTTGAACAAGTGATGATACTCGGTCACAGATCGGGTTCCTTGGGTTAAGCTCATGAACTCTGCTACCTTCATCTGAGTCAAGCCTGGTGGAATATAATGCCCCGAACAACAGCCTCCGCGAATATCCTCCAAGTGATAGGTGTATGGGCAGGATAGGTGGTACGGTGATGTCCCCACCAGATCCCGGCCGGTCCCTGCAACTGATGTGCAGCATAGCCTATCCTCATCTTCTGTAAGTGATAGCCATGAGCGAAATTTCTGCTCCAAAGTATGGAGCCATTCTTCCATTCCAGAGGTTCTATGGCTTCCTTGAAGATTGGTGGCCTTGTATCTAGGAAATCCTTGAATGAGCTATACTGATTTGGTTCGGGGCATTGATGGCCCTGTGCCAAATTCTCCCGCAGAAGTGCCTCAATATTGCGCTGACTCCCCAGAAATTGAGCAAACAGTTGCTCGGCCGTGGGCGGTGGAGGAGGTGGTGGGTTGCGGTTATCATCATTAACCACTACCGCCTGCTCCACTGCGAGTCGTTGTCATCTGCATATTATCGATAGCGTTGATCATTAGGCGACATTGCTGTTATTGTAGAGAATAATAAAACATGCCAACGGAAATTATTCGGAAAAACGAATTCGCCAAACAATTGCAGTGGCATAATAAATTTCATCCATAATGCATCGTCACATAAATAGAAGTGCTCATCACATAACATGCAAAAGCCATCATAACATCCATAGGTGCCCAAACATATGGGACTTTTAAAGGTCGCACTACACATGCATAGGTCCAACATAGCCATATACATCATCCCAAAAGACCAAAAGAGAAGGATATGCGACAAAGGTTACTACATGCCAACACTAACTAATCTACTCCCTATCGGCCTCATACTCAGCATCCTCATCATCACCATTGCCACCATCGTCACTCGAGATATCCGAAGAACCACTAGACGACGCACGAGGATCCGGGTCCTCCTGAGGAAGGAGGGGTTCCTCTCATTCTCACGACGATGGATCTCCTCATGTAGGCGGTCATTATAATCCTGGAGATGGTGAAGCTGTAACTCTAGGTCTCCCACCTGATGCCTGAGACGCCTGTTCTGCTCGGTCACACGGATACCCTCAAACACCATGAAAGTGACTCCTCAGTCTCAGCCATGATCGTAGATAGGAAAGATCATCCCCTGCTGATCACTAAGCTGCTGTGCTGTCTCCTGCTCCCTCTGGTGAGCCTGGTCCCTCTCAATAGTCAAGTGTGCTAGCTGGGTGGTGAGAAGGTCTATCTCTGTAGCATACTCCTCCTGATGCCGGTGATGTGCAGCCACCTCCTCATTGAGAACATGGTCCAGGTGGTCGTAGCAACATAGGTAGCCATGAGTGCCGCCATAGCACTCCCAGCTAGTCCTGCACAGTGCTCTCGCTCCGAAGAACTAGCCTCAAGTACGGTGGCATCCGGCTGTCGCCACACTGACTGGTAAGGGTCCGCCGTAGGAAAGATGCTAGCAGTGGCTTGCGCGACAACCTCCGGGTGATCCTCCATAATGTCCCGAAGAACAGTATAGGCAACCCTGTTAGCTCCATCCCACGGGGTCCTACCCTGCAGTGCGAAGACCCGGCGGCACTATACATGATCCTGCGGATCACGTCAACTGTACAGGTAGCGATCCTCGGAAAGCTGAACACGATGCCAATCATACTACGGCTCCTGGCCCTCCTGGTTTCCAACCAAGTGCAGCACCCTCCACAGAATGGTAGGCATGCCGAACTCCTCTAGAAAGTCCTCTGACCCTTTAGCAGTCCAGGGCCCCAGCATATAGTTAGGCCTCTTGCCTCCAGTCGACTTATGTGCGGTACGCTTGGTGCTGGCCATCCGAAAGAAGTATATCCACATAGTTTTTAAATAGTTGAGAACAACTTTTATTTTAAAGAAACGGGACGGATAACATAAGGAAGGAAGTAAGATTAATGCAAAGTTGTATGATCATGATGCATGTGCGTAACATACGTCCTCACTATCTAACAATCTAACGGCTAGACGGTGGCATACAACGTTCTCTCATAGCGTTAACTAACGTACTACACGTTCGCAAGTTAGCGTACCTGCTGAAAATCATTTCAGCCCTGCCCACAGTATGAATATCATGCATTGCTGAAATTAAATCTAATACTGACTTAGGTGCACACCCAGTATACAGTATATGCACCCATCAAAATAGTATTACTCCCAAAATCAATACCTTCACATATACTTGTGTGTAACAGGTATACGTGTCAGTACCATTCAAGCACTTCCCTAGATTGGCGGTTGTCCAATCATGCTCTCACAACTCACTTATTACCTTGGCGTAGAGGCAATTGATCCATACATTACTATTCCAAAGAGTAGCACCCATACAATTTCACCCTTGCCGTATGGACGACAGAATAACAAAATTTAAATATGATGCATAACCCCCAAGTTAGTACTTACATAGCCACCTAAGATCCTATTGGGCATAAGGACTTGGTCAATGGCACACTCTAGTTTTAAACTTTACAAATTTCAAATCCTCCTATAACTATAGGTTGGCAAATACAGCTTTATCCTTTGCAAAATACTGTTTTTAAAATACACCCATGAAAGTAACACTGAACTATGCTCTGATGCCAGCTATAACAGAACCGACCAATTTGCACCAGATTAAGCACTGAGATCTCCTCTTACGCAAAGTTCATCAAGTACTTAAGCTCGTACAAACCCGGTAGTCCGGAAATCTCGAAGGATTTCAAATCATTCAACAACATCCAGCCAAGATCGTACTAGTTCAGCGAACATGCTCACGGATTACATCACAATTGCACATAGTTCAAATACATCGGAGTACGAAATAATATTACAACCATAGTTTTGAATAGTAGCGGAAGCAGCATAAACTTAAAACATAAGTTCGATTGTACTTAATACAGTGCCATCGGTCTGACCAAGCCCACAAAAGCATCAGATAAGATAAGTGTTGACCATGCCCCTGGTCTAGTCCTCTCCCGGGTACAGGCAATTCTCGCAGTAACCAAAGAAGCATTGGCCATCTGCAACAACAAGGGAATAAAACCCTGAGTACGAGAAGGTACTCAGCTAGACTTACCCGCCATAAACCAGAAATAATGAGACTCACTACAAAACTTTCTGTCTACTGCAACGCCAAAAAAGTGTAGCAAAAGACCCAAAAATGGTAGCAATAGTAATTTTGCTACCATTTTTTTGTTAAATGTCATTGCACTTGTAAGGGTAGCAATAGCATAATGCAACGGGTTACATTTTAGTTGCGTCACACATCCCTGTATTGCAACACTTTGACGCTTTTGCCACACCTGGTGAGTGTTGTAACAAAGCATTGCAACCACTATGGTGTGGTAATAGTATCAATTGCAACGAACTAAGCGTTGCTAGCGATACGTATTGCGACACGCTGGTCGTGTAGCAACACAATGCAATCGCAGCGCAACACAAGTGTTGCAATCATGGTTGTTGCTACGCAGAGAAAGCATTGTGTTGGCACCAAAAGTGACGCACTGTGCCAATCACACAGCAAGCCGAGAAGCTGGCTTCGTGGCCGTGCTCAGAAGTCCGGTGCGTGCCAGTTAGTTTGCCCTGTAACTAACAAGGGAAAGAAAACTGTTAAATACAAAGCTGGAACGTGCCGGGTATGACCAGACAGTTCCAAAATATACGGCCCTGAAGCCACTTACGACGACATATAGCTATGAAAGCTATCTGCCAACAGGTTTAAAGATTATTCGGCAATATGAACAGAGTTACGTGAAAACAGGTTGCCGAACACGTTTGCATGAGAATCGTACTTGCATGACGTATTAAACATAGGTTAAAGCTTAACCAATCTCGATTGTACAACCGAGTTGGGGTCCATGGGGATTGAGCATACAAACTAAGCATGGTTAAACCAATCTAAAGCCTGCGCCTGCCGCACGACACCTAGCTATATCATAGATCAAACATACTCAACGTGCATGAACCCTCGCCATGTGGCAATCTAGATATGATCGAATCGGCTATTGCAAATAGATCTATCGTGTAAACCTTACAAAATAAAAAAGGATAGATCTTATACAAGATGAAGCCGAACCGAGCAAAATCTAGATTGGGCAATAAAGTGTTACAACGAAATAAGCACATAACACAGGTAACTTAATGAATCTATTAGATCTTGCCAAACCTAATAGAGCCGATAACCATCTTGTTTATGCTAAGGTTACCAAGTAAGTGCCTGCCTCACGATACTTACTCGCAATCTTATCATAAACTAAGACTTCCCGATCATCGAGTAATGATCCGCGCACGATCATTACCAACAAACGAGACTACTTGCATCATATCTAAATCCGCCGCACGATACTACAATAACAAGGTTGCCGGAACTTACGGAGGTCGACGGATCGATGGCCCTCTCGAAGAACACGACGACACGACTTGGACTCGAAGACGGCACGGGGCCGGGTTGGTTGTTTTGATTGTGAACGTTTTTACAATAGTCAAGGGTTTATATTTATACCCCGGACGCAATACAAGTCCTAAGAGGACACGACTATGAAATATTAAAGGAAAATACAATATTCTTGGCCTTCAACTCCTTTCGGAATCTTCATTGCCTTAATTGACGCAATTTGTTGCTCGATCGGCTCCCGCTTCCATCGTTTCAATGGAAACTCCGTTTTCTCAGAATAGCCGACCGCATGGGCAGTTGCCGAATCCTTGGAAACTAGCCGACCGCATGGATACTTGCCGAATGCCTCATACGCCCATCTCCGCACACTAGACATGCATGTCGTCTTCTAGCCTGTCCTTTATGCTAAATATAGAACTGGACATGCACGCCGCCTCTAGCCTTTCCTTTATGCTAAATATAGAACTGGACATGCACGCCGTCTTCTAGCCTTTCCTTTAGGCTAAATATAGAACTGGACGTCGAGACGTGCATGCTTATATATATTGCCTTCTTTGCATGCTTGCCACACACATAAATCCAACTCCTGGCCAATGAGAACAGACCCCTCTGGCTTCTTGAATACTCGTTTAATCTGTCACGGTCATGGTCGATTATTCTCGTGATCGGCTTCTCTTGCCATAATTATTTCCTGAATGGAATAACCGATCGCTTGGCCGTCTACCGAATTCTCTTCTCATTGCTCGTTGGGTCCACCTGTCATCTTAATGTTGACCAAAATCCAGTGTTAACACAGGCCCCCTAGTTCGGAGTATGAATTGTCATGCTTCGAACTATTTGATCTCTGTTGGTCTTCTTCAATAAGCCAAGAAATCCACTGATAGCAATAACATTTTCTCACCATGTTTCCACAATTTTGCCTGTAAAACAATAATTCTCCGATACATGTGGAAACAAATTAGTTACAAATGCATATGTGCATAAACATTATAGTTCTTCCATTTTATTGATCAGAAGATGCTGCAATGCCGACTACACCTCAAAAGTATCATATTATAACCAATTTCTTTTAAACTTGAATAAAACGGTACCTTACTCATCCGTCTCTTTAATTATGGGGCTTTAGATCTCACTGAATCTTCAAGCGATTGCAAAACAGAATAGCTACAGAAATGCTTATCTTTTATCCCTTGATCACTTTTCATCCGGAGTTTTATCATTATCTTTATATAAAATCGTATCACATAATATTGCAAAGTCAAAGTTTCGACCATAAGGAGATACAAGCCATAAACCTAGATCAAGAAGTGCAAGTGAATATTTTTATTACTTTTCCTTTTGCATATGTCATTCTCCCTACTTTTAAAATTATGAGGCTACTGGGCCTTCGGCCATCTTTTATTTTATTTGGCGGTCACTTGACCTTTTTCTAATTTTTCATATTTTATTTCGGCGGTCACTTGAACCCCCCCTTTTTTTTCTTCTCAGTTCTGGCGGACACGTGTCCGTCGTTTTTATTTCTGAGATTATAGAATAGCATCATATTTTAATCAAAGAGAGAATGCACATGCAAAACACTTTTAGTTTATAACGTGTACGTGAATCTTGATCTTGAGAATATGATTGTAATCTCAACTAGTAGTCACGATGATTTGACAGTGCTCAATATGACATTAAGTAAATTTATTATTTCATTAAATCTCCGAATTTCAAGTATCTCTCAGAATAATGTCATAGCAAATTCTACCTCTATTCATATCCCGCAACTACTTTCAGAAAAAGTTTAAATTCTATGCAACCCACAAATTTCAAAGACTTCAAGATAAATATAATAACCATTAGACCCAAATCTTAAAGAAATCAAAGCTTAAACCAGACACAGGTGAAACATAAAACAAAGCATCTATTTATCATTTCAACAGGTGGATAAACCAAAACACTTATATCACATATGTAGGGTGGAATTGTTCTCGAGATTTTAGTTCCAGCAGTAACATGGATATTCAATTCAAAAATTAAAACTGCTGAAGAAGTGGAGATAGAATTTTGCAAACCAACGTTGAAGATAAAGAAGCCAACGGGAAGCCGTCTTGTTCTCATTGTGATGAATCACCCTACGTCGCTCAATGTACATGTATGGCGAATCCAGGCCCCCCGAGCCATAGCTTATGCAGAAGCTTGAACTACTGAGCATGTTTTCTTCAAGGGTTTTCCTCGCCATTGGCTCCTCATCCGCATACGCGCCCCTTTATTCTGAGCCGAAGAAGATGCTGGTGATTCATTACCTTGAAATCGGCCGTTGCAATATGAGATTTGGGCTGATTGAAATTTGATTTCAATGATTTCTTCTGCATGATATTCATTCTTCTTCCCCCATTGCTGCTTGTCTTCTCCTATAAGCGTACATTAATTCCTGCTGATGCATACTGATAATAGCCTTTAGCCGGTACACCTTTCCATGCGTGGCGTTGGCTATCTGCATCAATCTTTGAACATACCCTTGTCCTTGATGTAGGGAATTAGGACTGGTGGTGATGGCGAAGAGTGAGCCAAACTAGATCGCCTGGAACAACCGGCTTTCACAGAATATCTTGGAATCAATGAAGCTTCTCTTGATATGTTTTTTGTGTCACCATGATCAGACGTCCGACTGCCACGTCCAACAACAGCAGCTTGCATGCATATGTGCCTCCTGCGGTTATGTATCTCCCTTTTCTTCGTGTTTCCTGAGGATGCACATCTTACTTGTAGTTTGCCGCTTAATTACACCTGTTGCTTGCAGTTCGGATGTGAATAATCCTGAGCTTGAACTCCACTTCTGTACATGAACTCCTCTCATATATACTATCCGAACCAAAAGGCATGGCCAAATACGAACGTTCATTGGTCGTACGTGCACGAATATTTCCAAGACTAATATCTTGCGCATGCATGCTATTTGCTCTTCTTTATTGGTGTATATATGTGTATATATCCTTGAACACCAAGCACGTGAGCCTCTGTTTCTGCTTCCTTGAATGTGGTGGAGCACAATGGCTGCAGCTTTTGATCTTCTCCTTCACGTAAAAAACCTGGTATGCATGCGTCATAGATGCGAAGAATCACAGATCTCTTCCGTGCCATACAATGTTCTTAAGATGATTACCGTATCTGATCTTCTCCTGAATAACCGATCCATGATATCTCATCAGCTTACGAGGAAACAAGCATGTCATCAGTTGAGGATAGGGTTCTTAGTCGATTTGGAATTTTCCAAGCCAATGACCAATGCGTGTCTGACACCTGCATGCATGGTTTCCAATCTGAATCATCATTTAATTTGTTCTTCGGACTTCTTCCTGGTCGGTATATTCCACTTAGATATGTGCCCATCGAGGCCTGCATCTGTATAGATGATTCCCAATGACCTCATTTATCATCTTTCTTCAGCACACCGCTATGTATAGAAATATTTTGCCTTTGCTCTCGTAGCATATATGTTTAGCAGATGAACTAATTCCTTGAAATCGGCAAATCATATCTGGTTTCCGTGCGGCTCGTATTTGCTAGGATCTCTTGGATACTCTGCAGCTTCCATAACGTTCAATGTCCTTCGTCAGCCCCATCGAAAGTCAAGATACGACTCAGCTTCAAAATCATCGTGCAAGATATCTAGCCGAACCAATAATGGACATCAGCCTCTGTTGATTCAATACATGGCCTTTTTTCTTCTTTATTGAATAAATCTGAATAGAACTTTCTCCCATGACCGACAAATCCTCTTGAGGTTTTTGGACAACGAGGCATGGTTTGTTTTAACTTAAGAGTTGCCACTGTAGGTTGCCGAAACCATCGGCTATTTATTTGTAAGACAACCAATGCTTCCCTTGGATAGCCGATCTGCACTTTTGCCGATTAGCTACTATCCATTACTTCTTCTGAATAGCCGATCCTGTTAGGCTCGAAATAGTCGCTAGCCTTTCTTATGCTTCCTTGGAATCCTGGAAATTTATTTCAATCTTCACGCGTCGATCTAATTCAGCATTGAGGTTAACAGCCACTCAATTTTAGGACAGCAGATCTCCATAACTCTGTTTAATTGGCTACTAACACTTGCCATAGAACTTTCCCGAATCAAAGTCAACATCAGGCACTTCGGTCATGAAAACTGGGAAGCCTTGCCTCTTGCTTGCACCGACTTTGAATTCCTGCGTAAGCCTCCTGTCGCATAGTATCGGCAAAAATAGCCGATTGCTTGCTTGGCCACGTACTCCCTTTGGACTCCTGAAAGCTTCCACTATTTTCACGTACGAGCTCCATCAATCCTTGTATTATCTTGGGTAACTTGGCCAAACAACAGTACCTTTCTTGCTAATATAATCTTCTTCATTTGCCCGGCTTTACATGAGAGAAGTGATCTCATCGGCTTTTACTGGACCCTGTATCATGGTACTTCGGTTAGAATAGCCGATCTATTCTCCTCTCGTGAACTCCTCTAGCTTTCCCCAAATATGTCAAGAGTTTCCTTCTGTACATCAAAACTGAACACACAAGGCCAAATATGCTAATGGGCCGCTTGTGCATGATTATGCTCAATGGTCAACTTCTTAATAACCCATCTCATTAGTCCGGTGACCACGTATATATGTAACCCTTCTGCTTTGCTCTTGCTGGCCAACTGCTTGTTTCCATTAGCTTAAAAAATCTAGTGAGCCGGTTAATACCTTTTGTGACTTCTGAGTCGCACCTGTAGATCTTGATTGTCACCGTGGAGATCTTCGAGCTGGCCTCGTCGAGTCATCGCTTGGTGCGTTAGCTAAAAGAGCTGGCCCCCCGAGCTAATTTGTGTATATTTGTTTCTGCTTTTGGTAAAAGATGTCATCAGCTTTTACTAGAACGTGTGCCAGACAGCCGATACAAATAGCCGATTTCTTCTTTTGATGTTGCCGCCGGCTATGTCCTTCCAATTCAGTGTACTGACACCTGTGTGGCTTCGTGTACATCCTGGATTACTCTTCGAATCCTTAGCATGGTCACTTCTCAAAACTTGATGATTGGTATGAGAGTATCTTGAGTTGAAAATGGTGACAGAATAGTTGATAATAATGACCGATGGAGGAAAACTCAAATTGATTCTGTCACGACCATCGGCCTCATGGCTTGAATATCTCGACGCCTATAGTTTTTGGATTTTATACTCTCCATGTCATATTCAACTCCGCACCACGTGCAATTAATATCTCCTTCTTGGATCTTTAGCTATCAAATCGTCATGATCCGTGATTTGGTCGTTGATATCGGTTAAAAGAAAACAGCCGATTCGGGTACTCTGACCATGTCTCACTGATACTTTAATGACTTCTGTACATGTCCTCCTTGCTTTCGGCTTTATGTAGCAGAATCCCTGTATAGAAACACATCACCTTGCCGAGCCATGTGTATGTGCGTACGTGATATGTCTCTCATATGTATTACCGGCAAATAGCATCTTTTCCTCAAATAATTAAACTGGACTCTGCTTCCAATTGCCAAAGGCAATACTCATCATGTCATGCACGTTGTCCTCAGCATATCCTTGTTTAGCCGATAGAACCATCTTTGAGCCATGGAAATATCAGCTTTTGACTTCTTTTGTCCCTCATTAGTGCCAACGTGTTGTTTGGAAACTTGCAACATTACGGTGGCAATCCAGCACATGATGCTATACATGCTTGCCGATTCTCTGGTTCCTGAATCGGCCCTGAACATACAAATGCACATGTACTGCTCGAGTCTTGCATGCTTAAGTCTTTGCCACGGAGAACTTTTCCTGATGGTCAATGCTTCGCTCGCATGCTTCCTCCATACGACCAAAATAGGCATGCGCACTATGTGACTTTCAGTGGTGCTCGCCGAACTACACCATGGCCTTCACCACGTATAGCTCCAATTCTTGACAGAAAACACCTAGATGTGTGCAATGTTTTGGGGACCTTTCCTTAGTTGATGGCATGAGCAACCTTTTAGGCCTTCCAAGTATGCTTGTCCGTCTTTCACTTTCTTGACCAGCACACTTCAGACTTGTATATGCAGTACTTAGATTGCCATGATTGCTGCACATGATCGGGCAGTAATAACGAAGATATCACATATATGCGATCGACTAGTCAGAGAAAGACATAAAGCAATGTTTCGATCTTCAAGGCTAACAACCGACTCAGTTTTAGGATAGCCGATTCAGCTTTAGGATAGCCGATTCAACTTTAGGATAGCCGATTCAGCTTCAGAAAATAGCCGATTTCTTTTTCCAATGCCGCCATCAGCTATGTCTTCTCAATTTCGTGTACTGGCACCCATGCGGCTTCATGTATATGTCCTGAATTACTTGTTGAATCCTCTCCTCCGTGTCTTTACGACATCTTGGTGGAGAATACTGAGCCGATATTACACATGTCAGTCATCTTTGCGCATATGATCGGCTATCACAGATCCTGCAAATGCTCCCACTCTAGCTCCACATACTGAAGGCTACCTGGTTCATATCAAAATATTCCATCGGCTATTTGTCTGATCTTCCACTTTAAGCTGATGAGTGACCTGATGCACATGTCAAGTTTAGCCGATGATACACTACCTCTGTTTTGGTCACTTAGCTTCTTTCAGGTCGGTTGGTGTAGTTCATGGGTCTGATCGATTAGAGATTAGGAATTCTGCCATGCTACTTGACTTGTTGGCGTCTCCGGCAATGTCGTGGCAGCGGCTGAATGAAGTATACCAAAACTTCCATGTGTCGACTACGTGTGAACCTTCAGGACACTTTGACACATCTATGACAGGAACTGGCTCTCCCATAAACCAATCAGCAAAGTCAAGCAGCCAAAGACGACAAACTAAGGTAACAGCTCTCCAATTATATGTCTTCGGCTAAAGAGTCATTAAGAGAACATGCACATGCCTTCTCCTCTTAGGACCTCCGAATCCTTGTAGCAGTAGCGTGTAGTGACATGTGGCGGACTTGGCCTTGTATCTGATTTGATAATGATATCGGCCATCAAATTGGCTCGCAAGAAAATTGCTCTCCATCTTGACGACCGCGCTGCAGCTAGCCAATGTGCCTCTTTCTTGGATTCTGATTTTTTAACATTGAAATCTAATGAGACAGGAGCTTCCGATGCCGTATTTTCTTACTTGATCATGGCATGCTTTGTACATGCATGCATCTTCTATAATTATCTTGCTTTCTTCCTTTACGCATGCATCAATTCATCTGGACTCTAACTCCAGGCATCATCGAAAGTCACCTAATCAATTTTAAAATGTTCCATCGGCTATTACCTTAATGTTCCCTGACATTGATGTACATGTGAAATTTAGCCGATGGTGCACTGCCTTCATTTTGATCTTGAACCCACCAATCTGAACTATTGATTTAGCCGATTAAACATAATCAGCTATCGACCAGATATGAGAATATCCTAAACTGCCCAGACTAGTTGAATCCATCTTCTTCACTCTTGATTGTTCGTTTGCAATAGCCCTGATAATTAAAATTTGATGAGCACATATACGGTAACATCGTCCAAATACCTTGATCTTTCAAGTCTGACTTGATGAGTATTCTTGCAATTCCGTTTTATTGGCCGACTTGACGTACTGTCCCTGAGGCATTATTAGTCAAGATTGGATGAACATCGTTAGGCAGGTCCTGTACAACAATATTTTGTGGAACTCAATTAGCCGATTGCATCTCCTATTTGTTTCATCGGCTTATTGGACCTTGTTGATGAAAAAATTAAATGGCATCTCCATCATGATCTGATCTGGAAGGTGATAAATATTTGGAGAGAATCTGACTTCCGATCAAATACTTATTGTCATGGGTGAATATCGTTCGGTCCCACCAGGCGTGCCAAAAAGTGTGTTGACACAAAAAGTGACGCACTGTGCCAATCACACAGCAAGCCGGAGAAGCTGGCTTCAAACGTGGCCCGGGTGCTCAGAAGTCCGGTGCGTGCCAGTCAGTTTGCCCTGCAACTAACAAGGGAAAGAAACTGTTAAATACAAAGCTGGAACATGCCGGGTATGACCAGACAGTTCCAAAATATACGGCCCTGAAGCCACTTACGACGACATATAGCTATGAAAGCTATCTGCCAACAGGGTTAAGGATTATTCGGCAATATGAACAGAGTTACGTGAATAACAGGTTGCCGAACACATTTGCATAATAATTGTACTTGCATGATGTATTAAATATAAGTTAAAACTTAACCAATCTCGATTGTACAACCGAGTTGGGGTCCATGGGGATTGAACATACAAACTAAGCATGACTAAGCTAATCTAAAGCTGGCGTCTGCCGCACGACACCTGGCTCTATCATAGGTCAAGTGTACTCAACGTGCATGAACCCTCACCATGTGACAATCCAGATACGATCCGATCGGCTATTACGAACAATAGATCTACTGCATAAAAGACTTTTCAATAATAAACGTAAGTGAAAGAACAGAGCAGATCTATAAAGATAAAACCGAACCGAACGGTATCTAGATTGGCAAAAGTGTTATGATGAAATAAACATAACAAAACATATAACACAAGGTAACTTAATGAATCTATCAGATTTGCCAAATCTAACAGAGCCGATAACTAATTTTACTCATGACTCAATCCGCCGCACGATACAAGGCATAAGCAAAAACTTCCCGTCATAAGCTTGAATCCGCCGCACGATACTAAGCTTAACGTACGAGACTACTTGCACCATATCTAAATCCGCCGCACGATACTAGACATGATAACATGGTTGCCGGAACTTACGGAGGTCGACGGATCGAGGTCCCCTCTCGAAGAACATGACGACACGAATTGGACTCGAAGACGGCACGGGGCCGGGTTGGTTGTATTGATTGTGAACGTTTTTACAATAGTCAAGGGTTTATATTTATACCCCGGACGCAATACAAGTCCTAAGAGGACACGACTATGAAATATTAAAGGAAAATACAATATTCTTGGCCTTCAACTCCTTTCGGAATCTTCATTGCCTTAATTGACGCAATTTGTTGCTCGATCGGCCCCCGCTTCCATCGTTTCAATGGAAACTCCCTTTTCTCAGAATAGCCGACCGCATGGGCAGTTGCCGAATCCTTGGAAACTAGCCGACTGCATGGATACTTGCCGAATGCCTCATACGCCCATCTCCGCACACTAGACATGCATGTCGTCTTCTAGCCTTTCCTTATGCTAAATATAGAACTGGACATGCACGCCGCCTTCTAGCCTTTCCTTTATGCTAAATATAGAACTGGACATGAACGCCGTCTTCTAGCCTTTCCTTTAGGCTAAATATAACTGGACGTCGAGACGTGCATGCTTTATATATATTGCCTTCTTTGCATGCTTGCCACATCACAACGCCACTAAATCCAACTCCTGGCCAATGAGAACAGACCCCTCTGGCTTCTTGAATACTCGTTTAATCGGTCACGGTCATGGTCGATTATTCTCGTGATCGGCTTCTCTTGCCATAATTATTCCTGAATGGAATAACCGATCGCTTGGCCGTCTACCGAATTCTCTTCTCATTGCTCGTTGGGTCCACCTGTCATCTTCTTAATGTTGACCAAACTCCAGTGTTAACACTTAGGTTCTAATCATACCTTGCTACTAGCGATCCGCAGAGACGGGAATCATACCTCTGTGTATTTGGATCTTTTGAGGAAACGAGACCGTATTCTCGTTGTCTCCTCGTGTGGAGGAATTTCGGCTGAAATTGAATCGATTCGCGTTTTGGTGTTGGTGTTCTTCGCGTTTTGATTTTTCATCTCCTGGAGATTTGCCTCGTTCTCCCTCTCCGCGAAATGATTTTCGATTCCACTTGAATCAATTCGTTCTAGGTTGTGAGCTCCTTCTTTTCACCGAAGGATTTCTCCCCGAACATTACGAATTCATAGATCGGGTTGATTTCGCGTTCGTTCTTCGTTCTTTCCCCCTTTCCGGTGATCCTCGGATTTCTCGTGATTGACTTGGTTTGGTGCGATGATTTCTTTGGATTAGCACCCCAATACATAGGGGAACATCTGGGAGGAGTTGATCGAAGTTCCTTTTGATTTGGTTGAGATCGAATCGAATTTGGTTTTGAGCCCGTGCAATTTTGTGTTCTCTCTGTATTGGCGGATAGTCCGTGACCTGACGGCGGACAGTCCGCACATTGGGATTTTGCAGAGTCAGTCAGGCACAGCCCCCTGACTGTTCACTGTCGAGTGAATGACGGACAGTCCGCGGTACAAACCCGCGGACAGTCCGAGACTCATCCAAATTTGTTTCAGATCAGTTATGTTTCTGGTCTATAGCCGGCGGACAGTCCGGACTTCCAGTGTCGGACAGTCCGACAGTCACCTGACAGTCCGGGACCCTGACCCCGGACAGTCCGTGAATCTGCAGACTTTGTAGTTTTGCTCTAGGGCTTTGGCAGTTGGATTTGGGGTTTTCTCCGGGGTCCGCTGTACCACTAGGACATCTCCTAGGGTATCCACCTACTCGTAGGTCGTGAACTCTTCGGTCGTTTGAGTCTTAGCTTTTGGGGTGACTTTCTGGGACAAGGGCCATTCTGTTCACGAGTTGAATTTGAGGCTCCCATTCACCGCCCCCCTCTGGTTGCCAATCCGGTCCTTCATTCACATGGTTATTCCACGATAGCACCAGGCTAATCATGATCAGTATCTATTGGTAGTTCTTAACTTCACTAAAGATAGAGCTAGGCAACTATCCCCGGTAACGGTCCAGAAATGTTTGATGACACTTGCTAACGTCGTTACTATGAGTAGACTATGGAATCTATCCCTGGCAATGGCGCCAGAAATGCTTGTAGCAAGTCCAGTCACTATACCTAAAGGAGTGAAGCTAAAGTAGCTATCTACTAATGTCAAATGGGGTTGTCAATCCCGACACTAGTAGGAGCTAGCTAGAGAGATTGCAATCTACCTAGAGGAGATTCTGCAAGCGCACAGAACTATCATAGTAGCACTTCACCTGGGAGTACCAGGTGTCGATTTATTTGATCCATGAGGAAGGCTAGGGTGGTGTATGAGCCGAGTCAAGGAGGAGGGATGAGAGTCGAAGAATAAGAAGGGAAAAGGAGGAGAGAAGAGAAGAGAGGAGATGAAAGGCTAGAAAGAATTTATGAGTGGATAGGTAAGGATGAAATGAATGGTTAAGGTAAGGTGGATGGATAGGTATAGGGGGAAAAGATAACTAAGGATAACTAATATAACTAACTAATAAATAATAACTACTCCTAGATAACTACGAAGCAAGATAGGCAAATGCCAAATAAGCAACCAAGTTAAGTATAGTTTTATTCCTATCTTGTCAAGTACCGAGGCGTACTAGCCTTTACCACTAACTTAGGTTGAACGCTAGCACAACTAGCCTTACTGTTAAACTAGACCAACTACGTGGTGGAATTCAAGGCGCACAGGGCTGTCACCACCTTTGCTACCACAGCTATCCGGCGGTCTAGCCGTATCTGAAGGTAAGTCTATAACTAAGCACCACACCTAATTATATTCTAACTATCTCTAATCTGGCCTAGAATAGAGATACCCTTGCAGACGTCAGAGCAAATACTTGACTTAATAAGATAACACTAAACTAACTAAGCAACCTATTGGCAAAGATCAAACACTAAGCACACTAGAGATTAACTACTATGGCTAAGTGAATTGAAATGTAGGATAGCTAGGTACTCAAGCAATCAATCAAGTATACTACTCAATACTGGCAAGTAGAATAAAGTAATACTTGAAATGATGAACTAGAATATAGTAAAGTGCTTGAGTTACAAGAGCAAAACCTGAACGGATATGAAGGAAGACTCTTCCCAACTCAGGACCGATTACTCGCACGCTTCTACTCTTGAGCTAAGCCTTGAGCAGCGCTTCCGCGAGGGCAATGAGGCAAGGATGCCTTGCTCTACTAGCTACCTACTTGCCTAAGCTTGGCTAAATCCTAAGCTATTAGCTCTCTAGTTTTAGCCTTGCTTGTTTCTTCCTTCCTTTCCTTGCTTGAAATGAAGTGACACCTCCAGGGGGGTATTTATAGTAGTGCGGTGGAGTAGGGGCTACTCCACCGCCACATCATCGATCCGCGTGATGATGGATGAGAGCCCTTGGATCGTAACCTCCTTCAGATCAATGGTGGAGAAGAATTAAGCATGTGCTTCTTTAATTCAACATGTGCTTCTTTGCATGGCGGCATGCATGATCCACGCCACTCCCTCCTGAGCCCTCTGATGCCACCGACCTAGTGACCGAGGGCTAAGATTTGGGCCTTGGGTGGTCACACGGATCAGTGACAGGCAGGGGAGAGAGTTTGGGCCCTGGTGAGTGGTCTCGGCCCCTGGTGGGTCCATTCTCCAAATTTGGTCCAAATCCTGCATTCAAATAAAATCTATGGACATGTGGAATTTGGTTAGTTTGAAACCTATTTGACTACTTTTCATGCCTTTTTCATGAATTTTTGGGTAAAATGTTGATGGTAAAACAAGTGTTTAAGGACCATCAACAAGCTCCCCCAAGCTAACCTGTTGCTCGTCCTCGAGCAACAATGCGGTTTAAGCATAGAGCATGAAATAGATAGCACTTAAGATGTATACAAGTGCATATTGTATAGTGAGAAATAACTTAGTGTATATCATTAATCATAGCAATGTGGGGCTTATAGCTTTTCACTTCAAACATGCAAGAGTGAAATAAAGCAGTAGATAGGAAACTTTATCTTGCTTAGGTTTGACTAGGATTCTGTCTGGAGGTTTTTTAAGGTTTTCAAAGATAAAAACTTGCTTAAGTCCTCCAAGATTCACTCAATCACTCAATGGTGTTTAAATCCTCACTTAGGCCAAAATATAGCCTCTCCTATTTCTAAAGAATGATATGTGGAGTTATAGGTAGGCTAAGAATCATGAGCAAATTGCATAATGTTTATTGCTAAGCTAGACACTCAGATCATAAGGAGCAACAAATCATAAATATTGATCAAGATGTGCATGTGTGGTTATGTGGAAGTGTATAGAGAGATATTTCATAATCCTTCCTAGTTAATTCTGGGGCTCTAGAGCTAATGAAACTCTCTCTCTCGTTTTTTTTACTCTCGATACATAGTGAGTAGACAAAAATGTGTCCTCACATTTTCTTAGGACATAGTCCTCTCTTGAGCTACTTTGCTCACTTTCTTTTTTTTTCATATCTCTCTTCTTTTTTAGCTCTAGATTTCCCAGATTGTTTATAAGAAAGGATTTTAGAAATGAAAGGGGAAGAGAGAGAAATGCTTATTCCTATTGTAGGAATAGCATAAGGCTAGCAATGGAACGTTTGGCAAGGTATTGCATATCTCCAGTGTAGGATGAGCATTTATTCGGTGGTTGCAACTTCCAAAGTGAGAGTAAGCAATTTATGGTGGGTGTGTATCTTGATCAAAAAAATGATAAGCTTCTCTACTAAGATCTATGAGGTCTAACCAAGCTCAACACGAACAAAGCTCTTTGTGGTTTCGACTAACAAAAATTGGGCTAGTGGTGGGATGGGATAAATCCAGGAGAACTTTTTAGCAAGGTTTTCATGATTTTAAAATAAATCCCTCCATATTTGGGCTAATTTCACCTTAGCAAGTTTAGATACTACTCCATTTCTAACTAACTTTATTCACTAAGCATGATTTTATTTAAAACATGTGCACCCACAAAAGCTACAACTTAGATAAACTAGTTATTCTAACTATACAATAGCATTTGCATGGCATATTTTTATTTCTTATTTCACATTCCAACATTTTAAGAAATTTTATCATTTTTACTCATGGGAAATACTTAGGCAAGTATATAACATTCAAAATTTTCAAAAGATACAGAATTTAAGAACCGAACATAAAGAGTAAGGGTTGAAACATATCTTATTGGCGCGAGGATCTCCCCCAAGATTGCTTCTTGCTTGGTGAAGGGTCTTCATCTTCTTTCTATCCGTCGGAGCTCTTGTTCTTATTTTATTTTATTAAAGGAAACTATCTAATGTTGTGAAAAGGGAAACTAATCCTATTATGATATTTTATTATTCTAGCTAATTAACATATACTTATGCATATAACTAATGATAACTGATTTTTTTTAGTTACATGCATGACATATGTTATTTATTGGAAAAAGGAAATTTGAATGGAATTTAAAAGTAAATCCATACCTTAGACCATGGAATTTCATCCTTATGGGTGGATCTTCTTCCTTGGGTGCTTCTTCTTTAAGTACTTCATCGGTTCTTCTTCTTTTGGCACCTCTCCTTTGTTATGTGAATTACACAACTCAGGAGAAGGTGGTTCTTTCTTTTTGTTCCCCTTGTTCTTAGGCGTCTCTTCTTGGTACAAACGGGTTTTGCTTCCTGCATGTTAGCGGCATATGTTGGGACCACGGGAAAAGGAGAATATTTCCTTCCTCCCTCCTAATGTCATTTGCATTTTACCACCTCCCCACATATATGCAAGCATCAACAGTGTTCAAGAAAGGTCTAGCTAAGATTAGAAGCACATCTTTCCTATTCCCATATCTATATTATGAAATCAGCAGGAACATATGAACCTCTATATGAACACGTAAATCAGTGTCTATTCCCTTCTAATAGCATGTTGATTGATCAGCTAGCACAACATTGGCAGATGTGGATGACAATGGGGGGAAAGAACGAGTTTTCATAGAAATCCTTAGATAAAATGTCACACTCGATCCTAAATCACACATGGCATTTTTAAAGACTTCACCAAAGATTGAGCATCTAATTGGGACTACCAGGATCACCCTTTTTAACCAGTCATGGTTTTGATCTTCATAATAGTTAAAATATTTTATTTCAACCATATTTGTAGTTTCATGTTAGTTTAGCCGAATTTTGCCAATTCAAAAGATGGTATGATTGCATCAAGTTGAGCTAATTGGGTTTCTAACATCTTATTAAAGCTAAGTTGATTTTTCAGAGCAGATGAGAAATCTTCCAATTTAGCATTTATGTTCTCAGCATTTTATCATTGACATTAATTTCTTATTCAAAATTCAGTAGTTCTACCTTGAGAGTAGACTAGATCTTTAAGAACGAGAAATTATCAGTACTTTGGAAATTAGAGCGAGGGAATGAATTATTATCTTGAGAGTTGGAGTGCTGATTCTCCCTTGATTTTGTTGACGGAAACCGTTGTTGTTGTTGTTGATGATGAAGTTCAAATCTTCATGTAACTCGGGTAGTGTTCCCAGAATGTTGGTTTCTCCCAGACTTTACAAGTCATGTAGGATTCCAGAGATTGGACACTCTCTTGTTGGTTCATCTTCTCACAGTTGTCCAGCTTCTTGGCCAGCAGTCCATCTTGGCCACGATCATGTCGGGCCTCCTTAAGGAATGCATACCTCGTTTATGGGGCTGCAGTCTCTCGTCATTCATCCTTGGTTCGACACCATCTTCTCTATGAGAGCCTCACATCTGCACTTCAGAGAAAAGAATGCACCCGACGCGGCGGCATCCAAATGGCTTCTGGAGAGTGGGGTTAGGCCATGGTAGAAGTTCTGGATCAACAGCCAGTCCTCCATACCATGGGGTGGACAAGCAGTGACGTACTCTTGCATTCTCTCCCAAGCCTCAGGAACAGATTCCTCCTCTTGTTGCGTAAAAGCTGGAGTTTTGTTGCGAGAGCGTTCGTCTTGCCCATCGGAAAGAATTTGGCGAGAAAAGCATTAGAACACATGTCCCATGTGTCTACAGCGTTGCGATTGGTATAGAACCATTGCTTCGCTTTTCCTAGGAGAGAAAAAGGAAAGAGACAAGACGGATGGCTTCTTGGGTTATCCCCTTAATGGTGAAGTGCCGCAAATCTCCAAAAATTGTTGGAGGTGAGCATTGGCATCCTCATGAGCTTTGCACAGAACGGGCTAGCTTGGACCATCGTGATCAGAGCCGGTTTCAACTCAAATTGAGGTGGCATCGATCACGGCTGGTCCTGTCGCTATATTGGCGGTAGAAGGAGCAGAAAACTCACGAAGGTCTTGTTGGCCATCGTGAAGGTAGAACAAGACGAAGAAAGAGTTGAAGAAGATGAAGGAAAAATAAGAAGGACAAGAAAGAAGAATGGGGAAAGATGGGATTCGCTAAGCGGAAGCTTAAGCGAAGATAAATTCAACAAGGACTCGAGATACACCCGATTGCCTTCCCCAGCAACGGCGCCAGAATGCTTGTTGGTAGTTTCTTACTTCACTAAAGATAGAGCTAGCAACTATCCCCGGTAACGGCCCAGAAATGCTTGATGACACTTGCTAACGTCGTTACTAGGAGTAGACTATGGAATCTATCCCTGGCAACAGCGCCAGAAATGCTTGTAGCAAGTCCAGTCACTATACCTAAAGGAGTGAAGCTAAGCAGCTATCTACTATGTCAAATGGGGTTTTCAATCCTGACACTAGTAGAGCTAGCTAGAGAGATTACAATCTACCTAGAGGAGATTCTGCAAGCGCACAGAACTATCATAGTAGCACTTCGCCTAGGAGTACCAGGTGTCGATTATTTGATCCCAGAGGAAGGCTAGGGTGGTGTATGAGTCGAGTCATGGAGGGGATGAGAGTAGAATAAGAAAGGAAAAGGAGAGGAGAGAAGAGAGGAGATGAAGGCTAGAAAGAATTTATGAGTGGATAGGTATGGATGAAATGATGGTTAATGTAAGGTGGATGGATAGGTAATAGGGGGAAAGATAACTTAGGATAACTAATATAACTAACTAACCTATAACTACTCCTACATAACTACGAACAAGATAGGCAAATCCAAATAAGCAACCAAGTTAAGTAAAGTTTTATTCCTATCTTGTCCAAGTACCGAGGCGTACTAGCCTTACCACTAACTTAGGTTGAACGCTAGCACAACGAGCCTTACTGTTAAACTAGACCAACTATGTGGTGGAATTCAAGGCGCACAGGGCTATCACCACCTGCTTGCTACCACACTATCCGGGGTCTAGCTGTATCTGAAGGTAAGTCTATAACTAAGCACCACGCCTAATTATATTCTACTACTATCTCTACTGGCCTAGAATAGAGATACCCTTGCAGACGTCAGAGCAAATACTTGACTTAATATGATAAACACTAAACTAACTAAGCACCTATTGGCAAAGATCAAACACTAAGCACACTAGAGATAACTACTATGGCTAAGAATTGAAATGTAGGATAGCTAGGTACTCAAGCAATCAATCAAGTATACTACTCAATACTGGCAAGTAGAATAAAGTAATACTTGAAATGATGAACTAGAATATAGTAAAGTGCTTGAGTTACAAGAGCAAAACCTGAACCGGATTTGAAGGAAGACTCTTCCCAACTCCAGGACCGATTACTCGCACGCTTCTACTTTGAGCTAAGCCTTAGCAGCGCTTCCACGAGGGCAATGAGGCAAGGATGCCTGCTCTACTAGCTACCTACTTGCCTAAGCTTGGCTACATCCTAAGCTATTAGCTCTCTAGCTTTAGCCTTGCTTTGTTTCTTCCTTCCTTTCCTTGCTTGAAATGAAGTGACACCTCCAGGGGGTATTTATAGTAGAGCCGGTGGAGTAGGGCTACTCCACCGCCACATCATCGATCCGCGTGATGATGGATGAGAGCCCTTGGATCGTAACCTCCTTTAAATCATTGGTGGAGAAGAATTAAGCATGTGCTTCTTTAATTCAACATGTGCTTCTTTGCATGGCAGCATGCATGATCCACGCCACTCCCTCCGGAGCCCTCCGATGCCACCGACCTAGTGACCGAGGGCTAAGATTTGGCCCTGGGGTGGTCACACGGATCATGACATGGCAGGGGAAAGTTTTGGGCGCCACCTAGGTGGCGCGCCACCCCCACTAGGGCCCAAATGGGCCCTGGTGGAGTGGTCTCTCGCCCCTGGTGGGTCCATTCTCCAAATTTGGTCCAAATCCTGCGTTCAAATAAAATCTATGGACATGTGGAATTTGGTTAGTTTGAAACTATTTGACTACTTTTCATGCCTTTTTGGTGAATTTTTGGGTAAAATGTTGATGGTAAAATAAGTGTTTAAGGACCATCAACAGTATCCACCTATATGCAGGAGACAAGAAATCACTCGACTTTTCCCGGTCTAAGCATGGCTAAGCATATAAACGAGCCTATACCTAATATGGATATCAGATAACATTGCAGTGGACAAGGTATAGTAATAATGCAACAACGGTAGCAATCAACTCCTATACCTAATGCAACAAACATAGCAGGTTAATTGTAGGTAATTTGCAAACTGTAGGGAGTTAAATGCTCCGGGGCTTGCCTCCCTCGAAGTTAGACGACTGGTGGTCCTGACACTCGGGCAAGTCCTCGATGGCGGCCTCTTCGGTCCTTTCGAACAACGTCTCCTCCCGCGGCTGCTCCTCCGACCGCGTCGGGTTCTGGTTCTCTTCTAGCGATCCTATATGGTGCATTGCAGTATAAATATGATGAATGCACATAGGATGCTTATGCGGTGCAACAACAAGAAAAGACAATTAGGAGATAAGCACATGTCAACTACTGTATTCTCTTCAACAAGATAGTCAATATCATCCAGTTGACAACTAACTATCTTGCCAACATCCTATAGACTAATGATTCATTTAACCTTCCTAAACAGCCACTTAATATACCGAATCATAACAACATTACTTAACTTATACAACCTTACTTATCTATCCACTTATCCCCTTTTAATTGATTTATTTAAACATGGCATAACTCTCTCATAATTGAAATGACTTCAGAAAATTCCCAAACTTTTACACAGGCTACTACAAACTAAAACTAAATTACCATAAATTTCAGCCAAAACTGTAAACCTATCATGCAATAAAAATTAACCCCTATTAATTCACAAATCAAGCACTTTCCATAATTTGCACTACCAACTGTCACAACAGTCCAACCTAACTTTTTTATGGCAACTTTATACTCTAACATAACTGTACAAAAATTACCAAGCTCATAATCTAAGCATTTCTATTTATTAAAATTACAGAAATAAACAAACATTTAACAACTTTAAATGCTACTGCGCAATACTTTCCACAGAACATACACAAGATATATTTTTCCCAGATACTACTCAACAACACAAACCTAAGAGAATCAGAATCTCATTTTCTGAGCTACATAGAATTAGTTATGCATTTTCCAAGTTAATAGCCATTTACTTGATTAAATAAACTGCATATAAAAGTATCACAAAGCCTTGCATCAATTTTAGAAGCATTTAACTATTCCTGGAAAACTGAATAAAGAAAACTCGGTCTAAAACGCTATGGGTACCCGACTACAAGCACCTACAGACTCAGAGCAAAACGCTGGGCACACCCGGATTCCCGAACGCTATTGCACCAAGAGCTTTCTTCCTCCCTCTCACTCTCTCTGCCAGCGGGGCTCGCTTGTTAGGCGCCCACACCCTCGGTCAACCGGCCCACGCGTCAGCGACGCTTCACCCCCGCGATGTTTGACCGGCGCTAGTCATCGGTGGCGAAATTTCCGGTGACACCAACCCCATCTCTAGACTCACCTTCGCGAGGCGGACACGATCGCCTAATAGCTGAGCCAGAGGGACACCGGAGCAAGCTCGACAGCGGCGCTGCGACGCGGCGGCGAGGCTCTTCCCGCTACTCCGAGGCTCGATAAGGCGAGCACGAGCTGCAGCGAACCCTAAGCAACGTAGTGGTGAGGCGCACGAGCCATGCCGACTCCGGCATGAGTCGGTGCCACGCACAGCGGCGGTCCGCGGCGGACATTGCCATGGCAAGGTCGGGTTCCCGGTGAAACTATGGCGCTAGGGGGCTCTCCATCTAGCCCTAAGCTTCAGCGGAGGTGAGGAAGGCTAGAACGAGCTCGGTTCGAGATGGTTTGGCCGGAGATGGCCGGTCCCATATGAAGGTCATGGCGGCGGACATGGCGGATGGCCGAGGATGCATTCGTGTTCCGCCGGCTAGGACGAGAAAGAGGGGAAACCACCGGCGCAATCGAGAGAGGAGGTCAAGGCGGGAAGGTTGGCAGAAGAATCAAACGGCGGTGCTGTGGTTGGGAGTAATCGCTGGTGAAAGCTCGGTGGCTATGGCGGTGGTGCGGTGGAAAAGAAGATAGGCAGAGGATGCGAGCGAGTGAGGGAGTGAGCGGTTCTGCTTGCAAGAGCGAGGGGGCGTGAAGGCGAAGGCGGCGCGTGTGAGAGTTCAATGAACCTGGCCGGTTCCCGTCTCGCCGTTCCGACCGGCGCGGCGGCGGCCCATCGGGGACGACCCGGCAGCAGAGCGTAGAGGGGACAGAGAGGTTTGTCTGGGGAGTGGGAGAGTCGGTCGCTGAGCGGGCGGCTTCAGTGTTTGGTTTCGGGCAGCCGAACTTACACCGAGCGGCACGGCGCGGCGAGCGAGCGGCGCGGTGCGCGCGAGAGGAAGAAGAAGAGAGCTGACAGGTGGGTCCCACTGATATTTAAACAAAGGAGGTTTTGTTCATTTTCTTTCCTAATTTTTATTTCCTAAACTAGGCCAAACTAGGAAAAGGTCCTAAAAGCCAAGTTGCTTAGAATTTCACAAGAAACAATTCATCTTTAAGCTCAGTCCAAATTATGCATGTAAAGTTGAATTTTACTCCTAGCCTATTTTCTAATGCAATAATTAAACTCTAAATGACATTTTCTGAAAAAGTGCTTTCAAGCAAAGTTGTTTCTCTCTGTCAAGATCTACACACTTTGGTTTAAGGCATTTGGTCAGAAAAATAAAGCATCTATTAGCTACACTAGAGACTTAACAAGACTTAAACAAAAGGATAAACAAACATACACACAACATGCATATGAAATGATATGATGTTGTGCTCATGACATGTCAAGTTATGCATTTAGGGTTGCTTAACACCAGGGTGTAACACCTCTAGTGTTTAAGCTAAATAAACCTGACATGTCATCATGAGCATGGAAAGCATTCATTAGCAACACTAATGATGCATTTACATTTGCTTAGAACTTGATCTCAAGTGCATCATGTGTGTGTTTAAATTCTGTTTCTGCTCATTTGATTGTGATGCTTAGGGTATCATAGTGGCTGAATTCTAGAAAGAATAAGATTATAGGGTTACATGGTTCATGAAATCACAAGTCATTATAGAGGCCCTATGATAGAGACTATGATCCAAGTGGAATCTGGACATGGCCCTAAAAACAAAGTTGTAGGTACTAATGAATGGAACAACTTTGGTATATAAAGTTAACATGGATTCTGCACAGGATTTGAATTGAAACAAATTTGTTTAAACCCTAGAATCTACCATTGAACTACAGCTTTCAAACTCTTGAGAATCTGACCTTCATCCTTAAATCAAAGTTGTAGGAAATCATAATGTGACAACTTTCATGTCACAGAATTTGAACTTCTTCGGAAAATTCTAAAGTAATTTGAGAATTCAGTTTGGGCAGATTTGAATTCAAACTATAATTCAAAAACTAGGCCGAATTGGAACATGATCCTTTAAGAAGTTTGTAGAGCATAAAATTTTGAACAACTTTCATTCTTACAGATTTTGCACTTCTGTTCAAATTTGGACACATTTTGAGAGGGGACAGGAACTACTGTAGCTACAGTTTATGGAACCTTGCATGGCCTCCACAGCAGCCATCTAGTCCACCACGGCATTTCCTGTATCGCCACGTTCACATCCACGCGCCACTCTCTCCTCCCTTTGCATGCGTAACTCATTGGCACACTGCCTGAGCTCCTCACCGTCCACAAAACCAGCTTCCCGTTCCATCCCTCGTTCTTTCCGTTTCCTAGGTCTCCGCCCGCGTGGTGCAAGAGGAGCTCCGCCGAGCTCTAGCGCCACCGTCGAGCTTCCACCATCACAAACAACGTTTTCCCGAGCTCCGCCATAACCCCATGAACTTCTCCACCCACTGAATCGAACTTCAGTCACCCACATTGCTCGGTCCGAGCATTTCTCCTCAACTCCGGTGAGGCGCCGCCATTAACGAATTCGTTGTCGTACGGTGAGCTCCGTTCCTCTCACGACAATTAACCCGCACCGATAGTTCCGCCTTCCCTCACTCTCTCTGGTCGGCTCGACATCCGAGTCCCTGCCACGCAGGTTCGCCGGAACAGCGCCGCGACGCGAACCGCCGCGCGACCATCACCGCCACGTCACCACCCAAACTCCCGAGCTTCTCCGGCCGTGACAGCTTGAGTTCTAACCCTAGGTGAGCTCGCTGGTGCTCCTGCTTCTCTTCGTTTGAACTCTACCGCCCGCTTAAGCCGCCGGAACACACACCCCAGCGCCGCCATGACGCGAGCCGAGCCATTCTTTCTCGTAGCCGAGGTAGCTCCGGCCAACCCTAACCCTAACCGACCTCACCAATGGCTTCGCGATGTCGGGAAACATGTTTAGCTAGTCTTGGTCGGGTCACTAGCCTTTGCTCGGCGAGGAACGCCGACAGTCAACGCCGCCCGCGGCGCGGTCAAGGTTGAGCCCTAGGTGAGGCCTCTGATGCCGATGCTTGCCTCGGTTTGGTCATTTCTTGTCGTAGCGGCGGACGCCACCAAGCCGTCGGGAACGGCGAAAAAAAGCCGCCATTTTCCGAGGCCTGGCTAGCTCCGTTTGCGGCCGTCCTTAGCCCCGACCGAGACCTCGGGAGTTCGCGAGGCAAACCCGAATGTTGGAAGCCTCGGCTGAACCCCTGGCCTCGCCATCGGCGAGTTGGCCGGTAGTCAACGGCCGTCGCCGCAGCGGTCAGCGCCGTTGCGCGCTGCGAGCCTCGGCATGGTCCGTTCGCGCGATCCTCAGCACTGGTTCGTCGCGCAGGCCTCGGGCGAAGCGGAGTCTTACGCTCCGAGCCCCGCATCTCCGAGGCTTAGTGTTAGGGTTGTTTTCTATTTTAGCGTTTTTGGATAGTGCTGCATTTTGTTATTTTTGTCACAATTATTTACAGCTCCTCTAAATCATGAAATTTTTTGGGTAAGCTCTCTGACATGAGAAGAAAATTTTCAAAATATGAACTTAAAGTTTGGATAAGTTTTTATTTGAGTATTAAAATAGTAAATAAATGGTTTAGACTCCTTAAACATTTTTGTAGCTTGGTATCGGCAGGATCCCCGTGGCAATCATTATGGTACTTTGAAAAACCTTCAAAATTATTTTCTAAGAAAAATTTAAAAAGACTCTTTCTAATCTTATCTATCGCTTTCCTCAACTTACTTCTTGCTTACTAGAGGTGTGCTGGAAAGTATTGCCCTATGTTTAAAAAGGTTACAAAAATTATTTTGTAGGTATGTAAGTAAGCAAATAATGTCGTATGCGTAGAATCGTAAGTTTGCATCATTTCATCTTGCATCATTAAATTATAAAATTCTCCTCCTTTAATAGATATCGGGTCATGGGTATAATTATGCTAACTTATAGGGGCACGAAACTGACTTTAGTTTAAAATTATTCAGGATGGCTCGCGCAAGCAGACTGCGCGCAAGAGCACGGGGCAAGGGGAGTCCCGCGTCGCCATGCTGCGCCGCGTTCAGGGGAGGCTAGCAGCAGCCGTAGCACCCGTCGTCCTGAGGCAGAGCTCCTTGCAAGATCCGGAGCTCACTACTACCCTAGCAGAGTCCCCAGGGATAGAGCTCTGGACGCCATGATCATTAGTCTCACGCGCGAGCAGCTGAAGGAGGCAGCTGAACTGGAGGCTGTATTGCGCGCGCAGCTTAGTGAGGCATCCAGGTAGAAGCTGATTTGGAGAGTGAGAATGAGCAGTTCCGTGCTCAGAGGATGAGCCTGGATCCGAGAAACCATGCCCGCGCACGAGTCTTTGAGCTTGAGTTCATATAGAGGATATGGAGGTGTATGCCAACAACTCCATGAGGAGATTCACCCCTGCATAACCAGCTCCATCCTCACCATGCTCCAGGGGCAGTCGAGATGGAGGACGGTGTGGTCTGGATGACGAAGAGAGCCCGACGAGGAGGAGGACGAGCCGAGTTGGTGATTGAGATCGACGATAGTGACGACGAGGGTGGTCCGTCTCCTCCGGCCTCGACACTGACCATGAGGAGTGATCGTAGTTCGAGTAGTTCTAACTAGTAGTATGGGAGGATAGTTGCACTAGATAGTCCTGCTAGGAGCGGACTTATGTATAAATAAATTAGACCTTGTGATGTTCATGCAACTGCTTTTTGCTAATATAATGGAAGTTATGATGACTAGTTAATTATGAGTACTTATGGATGTTGTGCAATACTTGCTGTATATTACAGATGATGCCGGTGAATACGCGTGCTTCCGGGGCTGTACAAACATCCCAGGGGGGAAAACCCTCCACACCCCACCACGGCTACCCCCGACATTGGCCGGCGCAATTGCTGCATTAGCCACTGTGACAGCTGATAACACTAGGCTGTTATAAGCTATGGCTCAAGGTCGCGGGCAAGGACACCGCGAGCAAGAAATCCGAATGCCAAGCAGTACTCAGATTTCATGGATACCGCGCCTCTCTCTTCACAAGGCTGAAGAGCCTTTTGGAACAATGAGTGGCTGCATACTATTGAGCAAAATTTGAGTTAATCCGGTGCACCCGACATTCAGAAGCCCTTATTTGCCGCACAACAGTTTAGAGGACCGGCAGGCACTTGGTGGGCAAAATATCTGGCCGCACAAGTTCCTGGACACCAAGTTACTTGGGCTGAGTTTTGTGAAGTTTTAGAGCACATATATCCCAGCGGGTGTCATGCAAATGAAGCTAGAGGAGTTTCTCAAGGCTGCAGCAGGGTACTCAATCTCGTGATGCAGTATGTGAGCAAGTTCAACCATCTCTCCGCATATGCTCCTGATCATGTAACACTGATGCTAAGAAGAAGCAGTGCTTCATGCGAGGGCTGAGCACCAAGCTGCAAACATGATGACCACCTGTGCCAACTCCACCTTCAATGACATTGTGAGCATTGCCATTACTCTTGAAGAGAAGAATCGTGTGCCAAGAAGCAAAAAGGAGGAAGACTGGCTCAAGCTGGCGCATCTGGGAGTGTGCCGAAACGTCCCAAGTTCCTATACCACCCTGTTCTCATGCACATGTACCTGCTCGCCCACCCCAGCAATATTACCAACCTCAAGCTAATGCCAAGGCCTCTTCTCAGTTCCAGTACCCACTCAAGCCAATGCACCTAGCTCCCAATCCACAAATGCTCCTAAGACCAGTAACCCCTGTTACAACTGTGGCGGGTCAGGACACTTTGCTAAGAGTTGTCCTTCACCGAAGAATTATAAACTCAATGTCCCTCGCCAGCAAGGTATCAAGCTAATCTACAGAATAATCAGCAGCAAGGCAACCAATCGGCTCTCGACCAGTCACACGGAAGATCTATGTGGTACCCAAGACTGGACAGGTTCATCATACTCAAGTTGAGACTATTCCAGAAGGCGAACCGGTTATGCTGGGTACGTTCCCTGTTGCCAACCAATTAGCAGTTACACACTCTTTGACTCTGGTGCATCGCATTCATTCATCAATAGAGAGTTTGTCAGAAGCATGCAATTCCAATATGTGAATTCCAAAGGAAAATATCTATACTGTCGCTTGGGGTCGACTGTTTTGCCAATGAGATTGTACATTAAGTTCCTATAGAGATGGGACGACATGTTTATTCCACTTCTATGATTGTGCTGAACCATCAACCTTAGATGATTTTGGGAATGAACTGGATGCAGCGTTATGGGGCGTTTTTAGATACTTTGAATAGGACTTTTCGTCTAAATTCACCAGACCGAAAATCCAATTCTTATCAGCTTCCAAAACCCAAACTAATCAGCCGAAAATATATGCCATGGTTAGTGACGGAGTTGAGAATGTCCCAGTGGTCCGAGATTCCCTGATGTGTTCCCCGAAGAATTACCTGGTCGCCACCAGACAGAAACGTGGAGTTTGTGATTGAGCTGCAACCAGAACACCACCTGTATCGGGAGGCTTATAGAATGGCTCCAAAGGAGTTAGCCGAGTTGAAGACTCGTTACAAGAACTTTTGGAGAAAGGTTTTATCCAACCTAGTTCTTCTCCCTGGGGATGTCCCGCTATCTGTGAAGAGAAAGACAAGACAGACTCTGATAATGTGCGTAGATTATCGTCCTCTCTCAATGATGTAACCATCAAAAACAATATCCCCTTCCACGCATTGATCTTCTCTTTGACCAGCTTTGCCGGAGCCAAGTCTCTCCAAGATAGATCTTAGATCCGGTACCACCAGATAAAAATTAGACCCGAAGATATCCCTAAAACAGCCTTCACCACTCGATTGGTCTATATGAATACCTTGTCATGTCTTTGGTCTAACCAATGCTCCAGCCCATTTCATGTATCTCATGAACTCCGTGTTCATGCCTGAGCTCGACAAGTTCGTAGTAGTATTTATTGATGCATCTTGGTATATTTCCAAACCAAAGAAGAGCATGCTGAGCATCTGCGGATAGTACTGACTCGTCTGCGTGAGCATCAGTTATATGCTAAATTCAGCAAGTGTGCTTTCTGGTTAGAAGAAGTGCAGTTCTTAGGTCATGTGTTATTAGCTAAAGGAATCGCAGTGGATCCCGGAAAAGTGCAGGATATTCTGAAATGGAAGTCGCCAACCACAGTTCACCAAGTCCGCAGTTTTCTCGGAATGGCTGGTTATTATCGCCGTTTCATCCTTGGTTTTTCAAAAATAGCCAAACCTATTACCGAGTTGCTCAAGAACCAAGTCAAGTTTAAATGGACTCCTGAGTGTGAGCAGGCTTTTCAAACCCTAAAGAAGCTGCTTACCACCGCACCAATTTTAGCTCAACCAGATATTGAGAAGCCTTTTGATGTATACTGTGACGCCTCCGGAATTGGTCTTGGCTGTGTGTTGATGCAAGAAGGTAGGGTCATTGCCTATGCATCAAGACAGCTCAAACGGCACGAAGAACATTATCCTACGCATGACCTAGAGTTAGCTGCAGTTGTACATGCACTGAAGATATGGCGACATTACTTGTTGGGAAACAAGTGCCATATGTACACTGATCACAAGAGTTTGAAGTACATTTTTACTCAGGAAGACTTGAATATGCGACAAAGGAGATGGCTGGAATTAATCAAGGATTACGATCTAGAAATACATTACCATCCAGGTAAGGCAAATGTAGTTGCTGATGCTCTCAGTCGGAACCCTCACTGCAGTTGCTTGTCAGTAGCACCCATGCATCTTAGTTTGTGTCAAGAGGTGGAAAAGTTGGGTATAGAGATAGTTTTGCAAGGAAGTTTGAATAATATTAGGGTCAAACCTACCATACGAGAAGAAATTATAGCAGCTCAGAAAGTGAATAAGGGAATAAGTCAAATTATAGCAAAAATCAAAACAGGAGAAACAACTTGTTTCAGAGTTGATGAAGCAGGTGTACTATGGTTTAAAGACCGATTGGTTGTTCCCAAGGTACCCAAGCTCAGACAGAAGATTCTTGATGAAGCTCATCTTACTAGGTTAGCCATCCACCCTGGAAGTAATAAAATGTATCAAGATTTGAAGCAAAGGTTTTGGTGGACAAAGATGAAGATTGAAATAGCTCGCTACGTGGCTCAGTGTGACACTTGTCAAAAAGTAAAGGCAGTACGTTTGAAGCCAGCCGGTGAGTTACAGCCTTTGCCTATTCCAGCTTGGAAATGGGAGGATATTAGCATGGATTTCATCGTGGGTCTTCCCAAAACCTCCAACGGATTTGATTCAATTTGGGTAATTATTGACCGTCTGACAAAATCAGCTCATTTTATTCCGGTAAAAGCTAAATTTAGAACTCCTGTCTATGCCCGAATCTATATTGCCAGAATTTTAAGTCTCCATGGGGTGCCAAAGACCATAGTCTCTGACAGAGCAACGCAGTTTGTCTCTCAGTTCTGGAAGCATTTACATAAATCATTAGGAACCAAACTCCTTTTTAGCACAGCATACCATCCTCAGACTGGAGGTCAAACTGAGAGGGTAAATCAAATCTTAGAGGATATGCTGAGATCCTGTGTGCTCACCTACCCTGATCAATGGGATAAATGTCTTCCATTAGCAGAATTTTCCTATAATAATAGCTATCAAGAGAGTATCAAGATGGCACCATTTGAAGCACTTTACGGACAAAGATGTCGAACCCCGCTAAACTGGTCAGAGCCTGGCGAGAGAAGATTTTTCGGAGTTGATTTAGTAAAGGAAGCTGAAGAAAAAGTAAAGCAAATACAAAGCAACCTGAAGGTAGCTCAGACCCGACAAAAGAGTTACGCAGACAGAAGACGTAGACCGTTAGTATTTTCTGAAGGAAGTTATGTGTACTTAAAAGTATCACCAATGAAGGGAGTGGTTCGGTTTGGGGTAAAAGGGAAGTTAGCACCTCGATACATCGGACCGTTCAAGATTATAAAACGGTGTGGAAAGCAAGCTTACCAGCTAGAGCTGCCTGAACAACTTGCCGCCGTACAT
Source organism: Coix lacryma-jobi var. lacryma-jobi (assembly GCA_009763385.1). NCBI lineage: Eukaryota > Viridiplantae > Streptophyta > Magnoliopsida > Poales > Poaceae > Coix > Coix lacryma-jobi. The sequence continues at coordinate 84,169,343 of CM019826.1, forward strand.
AATGTATTTCATGTGTCTCAGCTGAAGCAATGTTTGTGAGTACCCGATCAAGTAATGGATTATGAAGGTATAAACATCGAGCCTGACATGACCTACTCTGAGTATCCAGTCAAAATACTTGATCAAAAGGACCGAGTTACTCGAAACAGAACCATCAAGTTTTATAAAGTACAATGGGATCGACACTCAGAAGAAGAAGCTACTTGGGAATCCGAAGATTTTCTGTTGGAACATTTTCCGGAATTTCTTGCTTCTCGTTAGGTACGTATTTCACTAACCGGGAAGAATTTACAATGGTACTTAAAGGAGAATTCAGGATCTAACAAACCTGACACATTTCCTTTTCCGTTACTTGTGTGATCATAGATTTAGATCCTGACACATTTCCTTTTCCATGACTTAGTCAGTCAAAACCAATCTCGTGACGAGATTTCTTTAAGGGGGGAGGAGCTGTAACACCTCTGGTGTAACACCTCTGGTGTTTAAGCTAAATAAAACCTGACATGTCATCATGAGCATGGAAAGCATTCATGTAGTAACACTAATGATGTATTTACAATTTGCTTAGAACTTGATCTCAAGTGCATCATGTGTGTGTTTAAATTCTGTTCTGCTCATTTGATGTGTGATGCTTAGGGTGTCATAGTGGCTGAATTCTAGAAAGAATAAGATTATAGGGTTACATGGTTCATGAAATCACAAGTCATTATAGTGGCCCTATGATAAAGACTATGATCCAAGTGGAATCTGGACATGGCCCTAAAACAAAGTTGTAGATACTAATGAATGGAACAACCTTGGTATATAAGTTAACGTGGATTCTGCACAGGATTTGAATTGAAACAAATTTGTTTAAACCCTAGAATCTACCATTGAACTATAGCTTTCAAACCCTTGAGAATCTGACCTTGGTCCTTAAATAAAAGTTGTAGGAAATCATAAATGTGACAACTTTCATGTTCACAGAATTTGAACTTCTTTAGAAAATTTTAAAGTAATTTGAGAATTCAGTTGGGGGCAGATTTGAATTCAAACTATAATTCAAAAACTAGGCCGAATTGGAACATAGTTCTTTAAGCAAGTTTGTAGATCACAAAATTCTGAGCAACTTTCATTCTTACGGATTTGCACTTTAGTTCAAAATGTTGGCGTAATTCAAAAGGGGGCAAGCTGCACTGTGGCTACAGTTCAAGGAGCCTTGCATGGCGTCCACGACGGCCACCACACGCCGTGGCGTCTTCCGGCGCCAACACGCCGCCTCCACGCGCCAACTCATGCATGCGCATGCGCAATGCATTGGCACACCGTCCGCACACTCCCTCGCCTATAAAAACCTCACCGTTGCCGCACTCCTCTCCTTTCTCTTCTCTCTGTTCTCCGCCGGTGAGAGCAGTAAGTTTTCGGCGGCGAAATTCGTCGCCGACGAGCTTCCACCGTTGCCACCAAACCATTCCCGAGTTCCGCCACAACCCCACGAATTTCTCCACCCGCTGAATCGGACTCCAGTCACCCACATTGCCCGGTCCGACCGTTTCTTCCCCATCTCCGGCAAGCAGCCGTCGCGAGCAGGTTCACCGTCGCACGGTAAGGCCAGGGTTTCCCAGATCAATTCACTTGCGCAAATAGCTTCGCCATGACTCACTCTCTCTGGTCGGCTCGACATCCGGAGTTCCTACCACGCAGGTTCGCCGGAACAGCGCCGCGACGCCGGAACCGCCGCTACGCCATCACCGCCACCGTCGACCCCAAACTCCCGAGCTTCTCCGGCCGTGACAGCTTGAGTTCTAACCCTAGGTGAGCTCGCTGGTGCTCCTGCTTCTCTCCGTTTGAACTCTACTGCGCTTAAGCCGCCGGAACACCACCGCACCGCCATGAACGGCGGAGCCGAGCCGCCATTCTCGTGGCCGAGATAGCTCCGGCTAACCCTAACCCTAACCGACCTCACCAATGGTTTCGCGATGTCGGGAAACATGTGTAGCTAGTCTGGGTCGGGTCACTAGCCTTGCCGCCGACGAGGAACGCCGGGTCAACGCCGCCCGCGCTGCGGTCAAGGTTGAGCCCTATGTGAGGCCTCTGATGCCGATGCTTGCCTCGGTTTGGTCATTTCTTTGTCGTAGCGGTCGGACGCCGCCAAGCCGTCGGGAACGGCGGAAAAAGCCGCCATTTTCCGAGGCCTGGCTAGCTCCGTTGCGGCCGTCTTAGCCCGACCGAGACTCGGGCGAGTTCGCGAGGCAAACCCGAACGGGTTGGAAGCCTCGGCTGAACCCTGGCCTCGCCGTCGGCGAGTTGGCCGGTAGTCAACGCCGTCGCCGCGCGGTCAGCGCCGGTGCGCGCGCGAGCCTCGGCACTGGTCCGTTCGCGCGAGCCTCGGCACTAGTTCGTCGCGCAGGCCTCGGGCGAAGCGGAGTCTTACGCTCCGAGCCCCGCATCTCCGAGGCTTAGTGTTAGGGTTGTTTCTATTTTAGCGTTTTTGGATAGTGCTGCATTTTGTTATTTTTGTCACAATTAATTTACAGCTCCTAAAATCATGAAAATTTTTGGGTAAGCTCTCTGACATTAGAAGAAAATTTTAAAAATACGAAACTGAAGATTTGGATAAGTTTATTGGAGTATTAAAATAGTAAATAAATGGTTTAGACTCCTTAAACAATTTTGTAGCCTGTTCCTGTGGTCCAAAAATTGAGAAACAAATTTTGTAGTGCTTAGTAACACATAACACATCCCTGGTAAAACTTTTAGCCCTTTTGTGAAAATAAATTTTAAACCTTAATAACTAAGCCATTAGTTAAATAATGATTAGTTAATTATTAATAAGGTCTTATAATTTTTCTGTTATCCTATCTGCTGTCCATAAATCAATGTAACATTGTTGTTATATTTAGGGACTATTTACACCAAAGTTTGGGTAAACATATGACCCTTAGTGATCAATTAGATAGTTTAGTTTGGCAATTGCTAAGTTGATTTTGATCTGTGAACCAGTTTGAATGGGAACATGTTAACATCATAATAATTTGATTTTCTGTCAAAATGTTGTATAGCAAAGTTGTAGCACTTTGTATATCTAGTTGCTCCTAAAATTTCGTAATTATTGGAAGTATATGCTGGGAGTTATGTTCTGTACAAACTGGGTGTGCAGTGCTGTCCAGAATCTGGACAGGTTTAACCAAATGAATTGTTTGGTCCATAAGATCCTGGAATCAGCTGTTGTGTATTATAGGAAAGTTGTAGAGAATTTGTTAAACTTTCCAGATGTCCCTGAATCACCTAAATAGCTATGGTAAGTAGCTCCAGTTATGGTTAGAACAATTTGGTACATGAAATCTGTTCGGGTTATCGTTTATACAAATTTTGTTCCAATTGTGTTTTTGTTCTTGAATTCAGTTTTGGATTATTGTTTACTGCTGTACTGTTCTACTTACATATGTCTAGCATCATAAGCATTCATTCATATTCGCATCGCATGCATCTTATATACTCGTTCGTGTATTGCGTTTAGAAACCGAGGTTAGCAAGGAGCAACCGGAGATTGCAGCTCGTGGGCACCGGTATTCTACGAAGTGGATTTGATATTGTGGCAGCGAGCCGGAAGAAGAACCCCAAGGCAAGCCCCGGTGCATTTGCCCCTACCTTGAAATTTTCAAATAATATACTTGTTGATAAAATTTGTGCATTAAGTTTAGGAGTTGAATGTTACTACTTGATGCATTGACTACCTTGATTATTCCTTATACTATCCTTGTCACTGGGTTATTTACAAATGCTTAGATTGCTTAGCCTTGCTCATTAGAGTAGAGTGATTTTTGAAATGAGAGATGCTATTGTTGGGAACCCTTCCCCGGTTGGGATGGTATAATTAAACTGAGACCGGGCGGGTAACTTGCACAGGAAGGGAGTCCTGGTGTAGTGTTTCCGCCTGTGTCGCTTAGGACCCGTCTGCTGTTGCCCGTTGGATCGAGAACTATTTGTTAGTACTGGTCACATGCTACGGTAAGCCCTACTGTGGCTATGCTCTTACTGGAACGCGCACCCGCGCACTGGGAGTGGAGAGATGCGGGAGTAGCGTGTACCCACCTGCTCGGTCCCCTGTTGGACGGACTCAGCAAGGCCGAGGTAGGGCGGTGGTGTACTGTATTCCCGGGTGGCGCGGCTCCGGTCCGGTTTGAGCGGATCCACGGGACAGTTGATATATGCGAGTTCGGTCTCGCATATGTCGTGTGATAAGGAAGCCCCAGCTGGGTAGATCAAGCGGTTCGAATCGTCGTTTGCTCCACGAGAAAAGGAGACTCGTCCTCGCCCCCTCAGCGTAGTAGTTTAATGATGAAACAAAGGAGGATTAATGGGTTGATTTTATGATGTACATTCATTTACTTAGTTAATATTAGAAGTATGAAATGACACAAACTAATAGTTGCAGGAGCTCTTATCCAAAGGAAAACTTTTGGATTCTTGCTAAAAACCTCACCTTGACTTCCCCCTCAGCCTGCATTCCTGAGTCTTCTCCCCAATTTATTAGTCGGGTAAGTCTTGTTGAGTACTCCTGCACTCAGGGTTCTATGACCCCTTGTTGCAGGTGAGCCCGGTGAGCAGTTGTGCTTTGGACCTTGTTGTATGACCATCTTCCCGGTGGAGGACGATAATATGTGCCCTTGGGCAGGTTTATTAGTATGGTTATGTTATCAGACATTTATTCCAGCACTTAGTACTATCGCAACTTGAACTCCTTTTCATCTATGTTGTAATAATCAAACACTGGTTTGTAATAACGTTTATGTAAGACGCCGCTAAAGTCTCCGATCTGGTATTTTGTATGAAATGTATATGCTGTAATGATTACACTCGGATGATTCCTGTGACCCATGGATACATCGATCGTATCCAACAGATTAATCCAGTCTTGTGGCACACTTACATAGCAGTCAGAGGTCGTTGGACAAATGACAGGTGTAAGTGGGCCACATTGTTGGGTGAGTCTGTTACACAGGGGTGTTACAAAACTGACAAATTCCATAGCTTTGGTGAATTACTATTTCCCAGGGAGTTTTAAAGTAGATGGAAAGAGGTAGAGTCCTACTCCAACACGAGAAATTACGCAAATGTATGAAAAGTCGTATTAGGGCAACAAGGAAGGTTCCAGAAGACACCACGACGAAGGAGGGGCGAGGTGGCCACCAGGTGGACACCACGACAAATTAAAACGTTAACAACAACAAAGTTTCATAACTTTTTGAGATCTACAGCTCTTGTTTTGTTCGTTTTTCATCTAAGGTATTGTGAAAAATTTGAATTTCACAATTTTTAAATTCAAATGTAGTTTTGCAGAATGACATGATTTCAAATTAAAAATTTTCAACTACAAAGTTTCATAACTTTTCAAGATCTACGAGTTCCATTTTGGTAATTTCTCCAACCGAGGTCTTCTGAATAATTCAAATTTAAAATTTTTAAAATCAGACGCAGTTTTGCATGACAAGATGACTTCAAATTAAAAAGTTATGCGGATACATGGGTGTATGCCGGGTCTCTGAGTGATGAGTGATTGTCAACTAGAATGATGCGCATGTTCTTTGGCTTGTGTTGTGCAGGTGTCGAGCCCGGATGCAGTGATCGAAGGCGAGGTGAAGGTCAAGTAGAGACGTGCCGTGCCGATGGACCGAGAGTGGCGAAGGGCGGACGTGAGGCTTGGACTGAGGGACCAGAGGCCCGAGGATCAGCTGTGGTGGCTGGCAGCCTGTGGCAGCTACAAGTGAAGACTTGCGGTCATGTGTTGCCTGAGTCATGGACTTGGGGACACGTGTCGGTGGACGGGGTGCACGGGAGGTGCATCCCATCTATGACGTCGGTTTGGTGGTAGAGCCAGGGAAAAACATCGGGTGGACGGTTTCCAGGTTTGGGCCTCAAAACCTGGGCGTGGATGGTTTCCGAGTTTGGCCACAAAACTCGGGCTGAGGGTTTCCGAGTTTGGCCTCAAAACTCGAGATGAGGACGGTTTCTAGGTTTGGGCCTCAAACCTGGGCGCTGAGGGTTTGCTGAGTTTGGCCTCAAAACTCAGATGCTTGGTGGGCTGGTTTCCGGTTTGGGCCTCAAAACTGGGGGTTGGCTGGAAAAGGCTGGTTTCCCGGTTTGGGCCACAAAACCGGGGGTGCAGAGCGAGGGCGGCACGTGGCGGCAATCGGGAGGTTGCGTCGAGGCAACGCTACGAGTTGTGCGGGCGTGGCCGTCGGATACACCTACCACCGAGTTGGTCCAGAATAACCCTAGGGTTTAGCTGGTTCACTCTATAATTGAGAGGGGTAGAGTAGGAATTATAAATTAGGATAAGTAGAGGGAGACACCCTCCTCCCTTCTATCTCAGTCATTTGCTCTTGCCTTCTAGGTTTTCCTGCTCTCCCTCTCCCTGCTGTAGCGAACCTGAGATCCACAGAGAAGAGAACAATACCTCTGTGTTCATGAGATTTTGAGGAAGTGAGGCCGTAACCTCACTGTTGTAGCTGTGGTAGCCACACGGTTGCAATTCGTGGTGTGATTCGCATTTCGTTCGTGTTCTTCGCGGAATCCTTTTCTCCACGTTTTTTCCCGTCGCTTGATCTCTTTGCTTGGTTCATCTTTGCAAATCCATTTGAACCAAGTTGTTCTAGATCATGAGGCACTTCTTTCCTCCGAAGGAATTCACCTCTAACCTCACGGTCTAGGAGATCGATCGATTTAGTTTCGGGTCAAGTTTTATCCTTCCCCCGAATTTCTTCGATTCATCGATTTGGGGATGGTTCGAGCCATGATCTCTAGAGATAGCTCACTATACTCCTTGTGACTCTTCTCACCAAGTGTGATCCCTAGAGGATTTGTTTTGGGTGAGATCGAGTCGAATCGGTGGACGAATAGGGTGCTGTCGGGGTGACCGGACGCTGTCCTCGCGTTGACGGACGCGTCCGGTGGTTGAATGTTGTGCAGTGATTTTCTGATGTTGGACGGACGTCCTTCTGACATGCACCGGACTCAACACATGCACTGTTCACCGTTCTTCTTTTCACTGACCGGACGCTTGCTTTTGATCGGACCCTCCCCTCTGTGAGTCCGGTCAGAAACAGTAAGTTCCAGAGAGGTTTCTGGTGACCGGACGCGTCCGGTGGTAACTGACCGGACGCACAGCATTTGACCGGACGCTCTGCTCCTCAGGGTCCGGTCCAAGTCAGAGGGTTCTGTTTTGGTTTTGCCTGATCGGACGCGTCCGGTGCTCTTGACCGGACGCAGGCAGAGTCCGGTCAGTGCTGTCTCGGACTGATTCGTTCGCCGTTGTTCGCTCGTTGTCGGATTGTTTCTGTTTCCGTGAGTTTCTAGAGTTGTATAGTGCCCGCTGTGCTTTTGGAAGCATCCACCCTACGTCTAGGGTCGTGGACACTAGCAAGCTCTAAGGTTGCCTTGGGGTTGATTTACGGGACAGTGGCAACAAGTTTCGAAGGGAATTTTGAAGCTCCATTCACCCCCCCCTCTGGTCGCTTCTGGTAGCATTCTCGGTCCTTCAATTGGTATCGGAGCGGGTTAAGGATCTTCCACCTTAGCCGGTTCCAGATCCACAGAAGGCGACATGGATCGCGGCGTGGGCAAACCGCCGTTTTTCGATGGGACGAACTATGCGTATTGGAAGATACGCATGTCGGCCTATCTGCAGAGTTTGGGTGCTTCCATTTGGGATATTTGCAACTCTGCCGATTACGTGGTCTTGGCTGCTCGTGTCACTCAGCTTCAGATCGATGAGCACGATGCCAATAGGCGAGCCCGTAATGCTCTTTCTCATGTTTGAGCATGAGTGAGTTTGATCGCGTTTCTCACCTCGCTACGGCTCGGGAGATTTGGGCCACCCTCATGCGTTTCCATGAGGGAACCTCTCAAGTCCAAACCCGACTCTACGAGTCGTTCAAGCGAGAGTATGAGAACTTTCGACATATGCCTGGCGAGAGCATAGAAAGTTTATTCGCTCGCTTTCAGGTGATTGTCAACAGGATGAGGGCTAACAAGGAGCAGTTGCCTTTCGACGATCATGAGAGAGCTTTGAAGCTTTTGCATACTCTTGATCGATCGGTGTGGGACCCAAAGTTCAGGCGATCATCGAATCACCTAACTATGAGACCCTCACGTGCGACGAGCTCTTAGTAAGCTCAAGTCCAGTGAGATTGACGCCATGGCGAGGGCTTCTTATGAGAATCCTTCTGGCCCGACTATGGCTTTGGTTTCTGGCTCTTCTAACCCCTCTGGAGGTTTGCTCTTCGTCTTTTTCTCTTTCTGTCACAGAGGACCAGCTCGAGTCTTGGGGGATGACGAGTTGGCAATGCTCGCCAACCGGTTCTCGCGGTTTCACAACAACCGCATGAACCGTCGCCGCGGAGGAGGACGCTCGGGATGCTACGAGTGCGGCGACCCCGACCACTTCATCGCCAACTGTCCCAAGAAGAAGAACTCATCTGGGAAGGGCGATCATGGGCACAAGTACGACTCCGGCAAGCGCAAGGAGAAGTACGTCCCCGCGAGGCACAAGCGGAGGGGCGGCTTCGACAAGGAGTACATCAAGAAGAAGTACTTGGAGAAGGCCCAGGCTGAGCAGCGTGCGTTCTTCGCCACGCTCAGCGACGTCGATGGCTCGGATGACGACTCCGCTTGCTCAAGCGATGACGAGTCCGAGAAGAAGAAGAGGATCGAGGACAAGCTGAACGGTCTCTGCTTCTTCGCCGACGACGACGGCCTCTGCACCATGGCCCTCGGCAAGGAGGTCGACGGCGAGCTGGTGAACTCCCCCGGAACGACGACGACGACGACGAGACACCTCCCAGGTATCTCTCACCCACGATGAGCTTTCAGCTGAGGTAGAGAAGCTTACTGCCGCCTTGCTTAGTCAGGATAAGCTGCTTAGGCGTGCCGCTAGAGAGCGCAAGGAGTTTAGGCAGAAGTGGGAGGATACGGTGAAGGAACTTGATTCTGTCAAGTCCACCGTAGTTGTCACAGATGAGGAGGATGTGAGGCGTGCACCATGCAATGACTGTGTCTTCTCACTTTGAGAGTAAGTATGTTGCGTTGGTAGGAGAGGTGGATGAGCTCCGGGCTAGGCCCAGCTGTTGGGTGCGTGCAAGACTTGTCCTGTCTTGCAATCCGAGTTGGCAGAGAAGAATGCCAAGATTGTGTCTCTTGAGGAGGCCAGCTCGGGTAGCACTTGTGTGACTAGGTGCGCTTTGTGAGGGTTTGGAGATGGAGATTGCTGGAGATGTGAGAATGAAAAGATGAAAGAGAGAGAGGAGAAAAACATACCTTCGGACCATCTTGTCATGGGTGTCTTGTGGTGAGCCACAGCTCGGGATGATGATCTCCCAATTCAAGCGAGCTGCTGGAGGTCCCGGTGTAGGCTTTGCTCAGGGTGTTGATCTTTCTGCTTTTGGGAAGATTGGAGAGTCGAGTGGTTTGAACCCGAGTGAGAAGCCCAACTCCACCACTACTCCCAAACTGACCAAGCTTCCACCCAAAGAGCCTCTCAAGCCTAACACCAAGGATGGGGTGTTTGAGGAACCTTCGAGAGCTCCACCAAGAACCAAGTGTGGCATCCCAAACCCAACCACCTAAAGAACAAGCTGGACACAATGCCACCTATCCAGGAGGAGTTGCCACAGAAGGGCAAGGTGATCCACACCACAACCGTGAGTACCAACAACCCCCTTTGAGAGCGGTGAGGTACCACTGTGAGCACTGTGGGAGAGATGGACACCTGAGTGAGTTCTGCTTTAGGCGCAAGAGAGAGGCGCGCCGTGCTAGGAGATGAACAACCCGGACATGTACCATCCTTTCCATGATGTACATGCGCCGAATGTTCAAAGGAGAGCACCGAGACGTGCTGCTAGGCCCAGAGGTCCAGAACCTCAAGTTCCCAGGCCTAGGCAGGAGAGAGCTCCGAGGAGAGACGCTAGGCCTAGAGGTGTTGAGCCTCAAGTTCCTAGGCGTAGGCCTCGTAGAGAGCGTGCCCGGCGGGAGCCTGCAGTTGTAGGCTATGGACCCGTGGCGGTTGTTGAGCGTTTCCCCCACCGCGTTTTGAGTATCGCGGTGAGCGCTCCCTCCCAGCGGACCACGTTTCTCTAAACGTGGTGATCGCTTCTCGTAGGCGTGCTAGGAATGGTTTTTTCACTGACCGTTCTTTTGAGCAGCCGGCCCAACACTGGTATTCCCCTTACTTCACTAACCCCAGTGTTGGCCCGTATGCTCACCCTATGTCTTTTTATTGATGTAGGTAAAACGATTGGAGAACGTTTGGTTGGTGGATTCCGGGTGTTCGAGGCACATGACCGGAAACGCCAAGTGGTTCTCCAGTCTTAGTCCGGTCGCCGGAAAGGAGTATATAACCTTCGGCGACAACAGCAAAGGTAAGGTGTTGTCTCGTGGGTCTGTGCGAGTTAATGAGCACTTTGTGTTGCGCGATGTTGCTCTTGTTTCTAACTTGCATTTTAACCTTCTTTTTGTTTCGCAACTCTTTGATGACGACTATGAGATTCATTTAAACCGAATCTCAGTCGTATTTGGATCCTCAGGGCAATCTTGTGTGTGATTTCGCCCTTTGGAAAAGTCTTTCGTGCGGATTTCTCGGAGTCGTTCGGAATTTCTCGTTGTCTTTTGGCTGGACCTTCCTCCTCTGATCTTTGGAAGTGGCATAGGAGACTAGGTCACCTGAGCTTCGACTTGCTTGCAAGGCTTAGTTCACTTGGCTTAATCCGAGGATTGCCAAGTTATCCATGGAGAAGGATCTTGTTTGCCATTCTTGTAGACATGGGAAGATGGTAGCCGCTCCCCACCATCCAGTGACTCAGGTCATGACTAAGCGCCCTGGAGAGCTTTTACACATGGACCTTGTTGGTCCGGCTCGGGTGAGCTCGGTTGGGGGAAGTGGTATGTGCTTGTTGTTGTCGATGATTTTTCGAGATATTCGTGGGTTTTCTTTTTAGCTGAGAAAACCGAGACTTTCTCCTTTGCTCGCAATCTGATTTTGCGTCTTCAGAATGAGTTCCCTTTGAACTCTATGCGAGCAATTGAGTGATAATGGTTCCGAATTCAAGAATTCAGATTTTGAGAAGTTTTGTGACTCTTTGGGTTAGAGCATCAGTTTTCTTCCCCCTACACACCGCCTCAAAATGGTGTTGTAGAAAGAAAGAATCGGACCCTTGTAGAGATGGCCAGGACGATGCTCGATGAGCATAGGACTCCTAGGCGATATTGGGCCGAAGCTATGAACACTGCATGCTATATTTCCAATCGCATTTTTCTTCGAGCTTTCTTGAAAAAGACCTCTTATGAGTTGCGTTTTGGAAAACTACCCAAGGTGAGTTATTTTGAGTTTTTGGTTGCCATTGTTTTATACTCAAAAAGGGCAACTTGGACAAGTTTGAGTCTCGTTCTTCTGACGGTGTGTTTTTGGGTTATGGCACTCACACTCGAGCTTATCGTGTACTTAACCTTGACACTAACCGAGTCATGGAGACATCCGATGTCACCTTCGACGAGACCATGGTTTGTCCTTCTCTCGTTTTGAGCGTGCAGGTGATCATGAGGTTGGCGAACCTCTTTTCGATGATGAAGAAGAAGGTGCTGAAGGGATAGATGACCCAGCACCTCCTCCACCTGCTGTGCCGCAAAGAGCGGCCTCTACGACGACTCACGGCCCCGACACATCGTCTTCCTGGGGGCCGTGGGATTCGCCACCTCGAGCGGTACCCTTTGTACCCAAGGAGGCACCAGCTGCTGTTGAGGGGGAGGCCACTTCGGCAAGGGAGGCGCCACGACACATTCAGCGCCAGCACCCGCCTCAGCAGATGATCGGCAGCATCGACGAACGCGTCACCGGTCAAGGCAAATCTCTCACTTTGCTCATTCTGCATTTGTTGCTGATTTTGAACCCCGGGATGTTGGACACGCTTTGACGGATCTGGATTGGGTCAATGCCATGCATGAGGAGCTTGAGAACTTTGAGAGAAATCGGGTTTGGGTTCTAGTGTCTCCACCTTCTGAGTGTCATCCAATTGGGACAAAATGGGTTTCAAAAAAAAACAGGGAGAAGATGGCCATGTTGTGAGAAACAAGGCCAGACTCGTAGCCCAGGGATATAGTCAGAAGGAGGGGATAGACTATGAGGAGACATTTGCTCCTGTAGCACGTTTGGAGGCTATTAGGATACTCTTGGCTTTTGCTGCATCCAAAGGTTTCAAACTTTTTCAAATGGATGTCAAGAGTGCCTTCTTAAACGGCTACATAGAAGAGGAGGTGTATGTTAGACAACCCCCGGTTTCGAAAATCCCAAGTTTCCAAACCATGTCTTTAAACATCACAAAGCTTTGTATGGTTTGAAACAAGCCCCTAGAGCCTGGTATGATAGGTTGAAACCTTTTTGCTTGCTAAGGGTTTTAAAATGGGATGTGTAGATAAAACGCTCTTTCTCCTCAAGCAAGGCACTGATACTCTCTTGGTCCAAATTTACGTGGATGATATCATTTTCGGTGGTTCTTCTCACGCTTTGGTTGCCAAGTTTGCAGACATTATGAGCAGGGAGTTCGAGATGAGCATGATGGGCGAGTTGACGTTTTTCCTCGGGTTGCAAATCAAGCAAACCCGGGAAGGAACGTTTGTGCACCAGGGCAAGTATACCAGAGATATCCTGAAGAAGTTCGACATGGGTGAGGCCAAGCCTCTTCCAACACCCATGGCGACCACGACGGCCCTGGATGCGGACAAGGAGGGAGAAGCAGTGGACCAAAAGGAGTACCGGAGTATGATCGGGTCGCTGCTGTACCTGACGGCGACACGCCCGGACATCCAGTTCGCGGTGTGCCTCTGCGCGCGCTTTCAGGCGTCGCCGCGCACCTCTCACCGTCAGGCGGTCAAGCGCATTATGAGGTACTTATCCTTCTCTCCAGAATTCGGGATTTGGTATTCTGCTTCCTCCACCCTTTCCCTTTGCGGTTATTCCGATGCCGATTTTGCTGGTTGCCGTATTGATCGCAAGTCCACTTCTGGGACTTGCCAGTTTATTGGTTCTTCTCTTGTTTCGTGGTCTTCTCGCAAGCAGTCTAGCATCGCCCAGTCTACCACGGAGGCTGAGTATGTTGCTGCGGCTAGCTGCTGTTCCCAGTTACTCTGGATGATGGCCACTTTGCGTGATTTTGGTCTGAGCTTTTCTCGTGTTCCTTTGCTTTGTGACAGCACGAGTGCGATTAGCGTTGCTAAGAACCCCGTGCTTCACTCGAAGACCAAACACATTGATGTGCGCTTTCATTTTCTGCGAGACCACTATGAGAAGGGTGATATCGACCTTCGCCATGTCGATACTCATCATCAGCTTGCTGATATTTTCACCAAGCCTTTGGACCAATCAACCTTTAATCGGTTGAGAGGTGAGCTTGGGTGTGTTTTCCCCTTTTAGATGGGGGAAACACTTTGGATCTTGTATATACACTGACTTTGTGTTTCAGTTGTTCTTGCTTCTCTTTGATTTCTTCGTGCATCTTTTGCATTTCAGCATACGCTTTTACATTTGAGCTTCATGTGTAATCTGAAGAATGTAACTATGCTCTGTGTAGTTTTTGCTCCGATGCTTTATGTTGATGTGTAGCTTATGCTCTTTCTGATCACTAGTACATACTATGAGCTGAGCTATTTTTGAATGGTGAATTTGATAATGAACTTAAAACTTGAAAATGTTCACCATTGAGATATGCAACTAGCATGTGTAGGATGTGTTGAAGTCACATGTGCTTTTCATATATGCTAGGTTGCTATGTCTCTAGTGTTGAGTCATTCACTTGCTTGGTATGTCATATTCTGTTTAAAATCTGAACCAAGTTAAGTGAATTGGAAAGATCGAGATGGGTTTGCTTGTTAGCACCTCACAGTTTTGAGACTGTTTCTCATTGCACTTTGAGTTAAACTTGAGCTGTGTAGTGTATGACCGAAATGTTGCTTTAAGCTTCTGATTGCTTATGCATAGGCTTCGCACAGTTGAAAGTTAGGCAATAACAAGCATTCAACCTCTCGCAGTCACATGCTGTTTTCTGAACTTGTGTAATTTCACCGCTGCAACTCCGATTAAAATTGGAAATCACAAGTAAATGCCTAAATTGGTATCAGCATGATGATTGAACTGTGCTAGGGGTAGTTCACTTGGTATACATGCTTAGCACATTTGACTTCCTGTCCATACATGTCTTGTGCTATTTTGATGGTGAATACCTTTTCGGCTTAAAACTGCTCACATGTTCATATTTCATTCCTGGTGATCAGCTTGAGCCTTTGCTAGCATTCTGTGCATTTTCTGAGTCATCGGATTTGAACTCTATAGAGCATCCTTGCACTCTTTTGAGTATACTCCTGAAGCTCCTAACTTGCATTTTGCCTCATTTGCATTTTGGAAGGGGAGAATTCTGCGTGTTGGCACTTTTGTTGTGCATTTTCTGAGGGGGGGCCTTATTTCTTGATAAGTGCATTTTCAACTAAGGGGGAGAAATTGCAAATCATTACCCTCCGTTTCAGCTAAGGGGGAGTCTTCCTGGTTGTTTGCATATTCAAGGGGAGTTGGGAGTTTGTTTCCGGTTGAGTCTTTGACATTTTCAATTGTTTGGTGCGGTTTGCTAGTTGTGTTGAGCCTTAGCCTCTTTCTTGAGGGACTAGCATTTGCTTTTCAGATTTTCAATTGGTGTCGAACTCTTTTTGGTAACAGTCGGTATCGAGCTTTCTTTGCTAGTTGTGTTGAGCCTCTGTGCCTCTATCTTGAGGGACTAGCATTTTGCTTCGATATTTTTGATTGGGATTTGCTAGCGGTGTTGAGCCTGTTCTACCTCTTCTTGAGGGCTAGCTTTGCTTTGCTTGGTTGCGTTGAGCCGTTGCCCATGTCTTTGGGGACCAAGTTCTTTCGCTCTTTCCACTTGACCTTCTTCGGCTTTGCTATGCTTTTGGGTCATTTGGTCGAGTTCTCTCTTCTCCTTCTTCCTTCTTCACTTTCTATTATGATTTGTGTTGGTAGTTGACAATGCACTCATCAAGGGGGAGATTGCGGATACATGGGTGTATGCCGGGTCTCTGAGTGATGAGTGATTGTCAACTGGGATGATGCGCATGTTCTTTGGCTTGTGTTGTGCAGGTGTCGAGCCCGGATGCAGTGATCGAAGGCGAGGTGAAGGTCAAGTAGAGACGTGCCGTGCTGATGGACCGAGAGTGGCGAAGGGCGGACGTGAGGCTTGGACTGAGGGACCAGAGGCCCGAGGATCAGCTGTGGTGGCTGGCAGCCTGTGGCAGCTACAAGTGAAGACTTGCGGTCATGTGTTGCCTGAGTCATGGACTTGGGGACACGTGTCGGTGGACGGGGTGCACGGGAGGTGCATCCCATCTATGACGTCGGTTTGGTGGTAGAGCCAGGGAAAAACCATCGGGTGGACGGTTTCCAGGTTTGGGCCTCAAAACCTGGGCGTGGATGGTTTCCGAGTTTGGCCACAAAACTCGGGCTGAGGGTTTCCGAGTTTGGCCTCAAAACTCGAGCTGAGGACGGTTTCTAGGTTTGGGCCTCAAAACCTGGGCGCTGAGGGTTTGCTGAGTTTGGCCTCAAAACTCAGATGCTTGGTGGGCTGGTTTCCCGGTTTGGGCCTCAAAACTGGGGGTTGGCTGGAAAAGGCTGGTTTCCCGGTTTGGGCCACAAAACCGGGGGTGCAGAGCGAGGGCGGCACGTGGCGGCAATCGGGAGGTTGCGTCGAGGCAACGCTACGAGTTGTGCGGGCGTGGCCGTCGGATACACCTACCACCGAGTTGGTCCAGAATAACCCTAGGGTTTAGCTGGTTCACTCTGTAATTAGAGAGGGGTAGAGTAGGAATTAGAAATTAGGATAAGTAGAGGGAGACACCCTCCTCCCTTCCTATCTCAGTCATTTGCTCTTTGCCTTCTAGGTTTTCCTGCTCTCCCTCTCCTCTGCTGTAGCGAACCTGAGATCCACAAAGAAGAGAACAATACCTCTGTGTTCATGAGATTTTGAGGAAGTGAGGCCGTAACCTCACTGTTGTAGCATGTGGTAGCCAAACGGTTGCAATTTCATGGTTGTGATTCGCGTTTCGTTCGTTTTCTTCGCGGAATCCTTTTCTTCACATTTTTCCCGTCGCTTGATCTCTTTGCTGGTCATCTTTTGCAAATCCATTTGAACCAAGTTGTTCTAGATTGTGAGGCACTTCTTTCCTCCGAAGGAATTCACCTCTAACCTCACGGTCTAAGAGATCGATCGATTTTAGTTTCGGGTCAAGTTTTTCTCCCTTCCCCCAAATTTCTTCGATTCATCGATTTGGAGATAGGTTCGAGCCATGATCTCTTAGAGATAGCTCAATATCCTTGTGACTCTTCTCACCAAGTGTGATCCCTAGAGGATTTGTTTTGGGTGAGATCGAGTCGAATCGGTGGACGAATAGGGTGCTGCGGGGTGACCGGACGCTGTCTCAAGTTGACCGGACGCGTCCGGTGGTTGAATGAGATTTGACTCCCTCCGAGTTTCATCGGTCTTGATGTAACGAACCTGCTGCGCTCACTTCTGACATGTTCCGACTCACGACTCATGACACTTGTTTGTCTGTTCTCTTTCCGACTTATTCGTGTCATTATACCGACGTTTCCTGCTTCACCTGTGACGTCTGTCATCTTGAAATCACATAAGCGCTAGTCTTAACCGATTTCTTTGTCTTTTGACCGCACGCTCCACCTCTAAGTGAGCTATTCCAGCAATGACATACATTTGTGTAACATCTTTCAGAGACGGGTTCTGTGATTTTCGAACGGTCCTTCTGACATGCGACCCGTCAACTGCACTCACGTTCTGTCTTTCACGACCGGACGCTCTGCTTTTGACCGACGCTCTCTTGTGAGCGGTCAGAAACAGGTTCCAGAGAGGTTTTCTTGTGACCGGTCCGGTGGTAACTGACCGGACGCCAGCATTTGACCAGACGCTCGCTCCTCAGGGTCCGGTCCAACTCGAGAGATTTGTTTTGGTTTTCGCCTGATCGGACGCGTCCGGTGCTTCTTGACCGGACGCCGGCAAAGTCCGGTCAGTGCTGTCTCGGACTGATTCGTTCGCCGTTCGTTCGCTCATTGTCGGATTTGGTTTCCGTCTTTTCCGTTGACTTTCTAGAGTTGTATAGTGTCCCGCTGTGCTTCTTGGAAGCATCCACCCTACATCTAGGGTCGTGGACACTAGCAAGCTCTAAGGTTTTTCTTTGGGGTTGATTTACGGGACAGTGGCAACAAGTTTCCGAAAGGAATTTTGAAGCTCCCATTCACCCCCCCTCTGGTCACTTTCTGGTAGCATTCTCGGTCCTTCAAGTTATCAACTACAAACTTTCATAACTTCTCAAGGTCTATAAAGTTTATTTTAGCGATTTGACCATTTATACATTTGACCTTGTGGTTCTAACATTATTCATAAATCTTATATATCACTCTTGTAGTTTCATAAACTACCAGAGAGATAAGATTTGTGAACACACTATTTTGTATCGGCTATTCAATGCTAATGGTTGTCATGTAATGACCATAATGTGAATGTCTAACAGCCTTGATGAGAGCTATATGCGATGTGTTGCCTATAAATAGGAAGGCCTACATGTATTTTCTTTTCTAATACTTGAACTGAAACATTATTTTGTGTTACTAGAGGCATATATTGGTAACACATTTTATAAAATATAGTACACTTTTGTAACATTTTTCTTGTAACATTAATTTTGTGTCACTATAATTGTTGTTAGTAACACCTTTTTTTTTAAAAAAAAGTATTTTGTGTTACAGCCGAAGTTTGTAACACACTATTCTGTGTTACTATGAAATTTTACTAGAACACATTGATGAATATGTTACATGAAAGTGTTACAATATCCTTGTTGTGTAGTAGTGTTAGCTACCCCCTCTGGCCTGCATATCGTGTTGTTGGCCATCTGGAGTGTGATGTTGGTGGTCGACAACGGACCACCAAGGAGAGGATGTTGATGCTTGCTCAAAGGTCACAATATGCGTTGCGGAACTTGTGTGCCCCTATGGCACACTCGATGGTGGGTCGGCCCGGATCTTCCTTCTTTGCCATGAAGGGTGGATCAAGATAATAATGGTAAACGGGCCAACTCGGGGGCTTGTTGTACTTGAAGTGAATGAGCTTTGACGGGAGGGGGGGCCAGGTTGCCCTGGGATCTTCCCCGAGTCGTTGACTGGGATTGCCGCCACAATCTGAGCTAGTTGGGTTTCGATCATCTTGTTGAAGCTCAGTTGGTTCTTCACTGCCGAGGCTAGGCATTCGATCTTGAAGTTCATCCCTTCAAGGGTTTTGTCGTTGTGGGCAAGCCTCTTGGAGATGCTTTCATTGATCTTTGCTTGTCCTAACACCAGATCGTTGAAGGTAGGTGTGTTGGAGTTATTGGAGTTGTAGCCCTGGTTACCTCCCTGGTATGAAGGCCAATGCTGTTGTTCCACGAGTTTCCGCCCTGCGAGCGAAACCCGTTGTTGATGTACGCAACATCTTCGTGGGTCTTGGGGCAATCATTCCCCGACTACCCGGTTTCTCCACACAGCTCGCACGTCATGTGCACATCCATGGCTTGGACGATACCTCTTTCATCTCTTGTCGCCGTCTTCTCGTCTAGCCGCTTGAGCAGAAGGTATATTTTTGCGGCGAGCATATCCGCCTCCTTTACGGTAAGCATGCCTTTTTGTGACTTAGCTTGGGGTCTTCCATCCCCCCAGGCTTGGATTACCATCACTTTGTCAATCAGGGCCTTAGCCCTGTTGACAGTCAGGGACATGAATGCCCCTCCAGCTGCAACGTCCAGGTGCCCCCTTGACATGGGCTGAGCCCCTCGTAGAAGGTTTGGAGCACCAACCATTCTTCCATCCCGTGATGGGGACATGCTACAATGTATTCTTGTAGCCGTTCCCATGCCTAGGACATGGACTCCTTGAGTTCTGCTGAAAGCTGGTAATTCGTTCCCTTAGGGCAGTTGTTTTGCCCAAAGGGAAGAATTTCGCAAGGAATGCCACCGAACATTTGTCCCAAGTGATGACATCTGTTGGGTTCTTGTAGAACCACTGCTTCGCCTTCCTTACGAGGGAGAAGGGAAATAGTCGGAGCCTGATGATGTTTGGAGTGATGTCCTTGATGACGATGGTGTCACAGAGCTCCAGGAAGTTCTGAAGGTGTCCGTTTGTGTCCTCGCTTGGCAAACCACAGAACGGGTTTACCTGCACCATGGTGATGAGGCCAGTCCTCAGCTCAGTCTTTGTCTCACAAGCTTGTCACCATTGACAGCGGGCCCAGTGAGCACGTTGGCAACAGCGGGGAGAGAAGTCGCGCAGCGGTCTGGCCATGGCGAGGAGTGAGAGCTGAGGGTGCAGACACTGGTGGTCATCTGTCGGAGGTGGAGCTGTAGGAGAGGAAGAAGATTTCTTCTTCTCCTGCCGATAGCTGCTGGATATATCGTGAAGTTCTCCAGTAGAGCGAAACCATGCATACACTATCCTGTTTTCATCAACAACAGAAGAAAACAGTAAAAGGTTATCCTGCATGATCAATTAGCAATTATACATATATTAGTTCATGGTCATGTTCTATCTGAATCTTTCATATCTATGCCTTCTCCGGCAATGGCGCCAGACATGCTTGTTGCATTTCTTAGCGCAACCACCGGAGGATAGGTTTAGAGTCCATCCTCGACGATCACGCCAGAAATACTTACTGGTATCTCTTAGCATCATCACTAGGGTAGGCCATCATCCCCAGGCACGGCACCAGGAATTGCCTTCCTTGACGAGACATACACTGAGTATGTTGGTTCCTAGCGATGCTACCAAGGGACATCAGTGTCAGCCTCAGACGCAGCGACTCTAGCTACACATCCGGTATCGGCGCCAAAGTGCAATGGCACTTCATATACCAAAACATGTGGCTTTAGTGACGGCCTGAGAGGATGGCCTGGTAAACCAATTCGTTTACAGACAGGGTCCGCAAGCGCATGGGATTATCGTTGTAGCATTTCACCGGGAGTATTCCAAGTATCGTTATTTATATTTTACCACTTGGAAGGCTAGGTGCGAAAGGATTCAAGATATATCCATGTCAAGAACATAATAACTGCATAGTTGACCAATTAACCATAGCCGGAGGATAAACGGTGATTTGGATAGTGGGATCAACACACACGCATTGCCTAAGATATATGGAGCTTCTACAGGGATAGAAGAAAGAATAAAAGATTAAAGAATATCCTACGGAGCATGGATCTGAACATGGTCATGTTAATGAATTAAGTGTACATGTTATGATCAAGTTAACAATAGTGCTAAGTACTGGATGGATTAGGAGACCCGGGAACACTGGTCTACCAGCAGGATACACCGAACAATTTAGACTCCTACCCCAAAGCCGAACATGGGGGATTACAAGGGACGGACAGAGCTGTCACCACCTTCCGCCTACCCCTCAATCGTGGACTAAGCTAGGCATTCACCCAACTCCATATACCTGAGAACCACTCTCGTGTACATGAAGAACACTTGTACCCCCTCGGGTCCCCAACCCTACTGATTGACAGGAAAAGGGCACACGCGCGCTCGAAGGCACGACAAAATACCACCCAACACATATCACTAAGCTATGAGGATCTAAACATGTTGAATGAAGAATAGTATTCATGTTCATGATGAACAAAGGTCTAAAACTATGAACTAGCTCTAGAACGATGAACGATGAACAGGAACATAGCTCTATTTCAAGAACATAACAATGTTGATCATAAGAGAACAAGAACAAGTATGAAAAAGAGGAACTTAGTATTCATACCAAGTAGATCTTTACAACTTCTCCTCCTCTCTTGAAAGTAGCACTTGCTCCAACTACTAGAAGATCTAAACTAAGGTAGAGAGCTCCAAATACAAAGTGGAATGACTAACAAATGTGTAAATGTGTGATGACCTTTTGAAGAGGGAGCTTTACCCCTACATTTATACTACAACATGGTCGGTTTGGTTGATGTAAATATGGAAACCATCATAACCGACGTCTGCATGGAGGCATGCAACCAACTAAAGAAGGTGGACCGGAGGGGCCACACCGGTGGTGCGGGTGCACTAGGGGTGCGGGCGCACCCCTGGCACCGCCTCTAGCCATCGACCTTCTCCTGTGGGTCTCTAGCTGGGCCTGGATGCCTCCTTTGTGGGTTTCAAGCCCAGGTTTGATCTTTAGGTGGGCTTCTTCCTTGTTCCATGATTTTACGCTTTGTCAAAAAGCGCATTCTTCTTGCCTTTTCCACTATTTTTATGTTTGATACCTGTAAAGCAATGATTCTCCAATACAAGTGGACATAGGTCAAGGTGATAACATATGTATGCAAGTATGCTTTGTTTTGTCCTTAGTTGGCTTATAAAAGTTGTCTGTAAGCACCGCCAACAAAGTAGAGGTCCCTCTAGATGAATCTCTTCTAGTTCATCTAGAATTAGATCTAGTTCTAGTTCTTCTAGTTGTAGTTGTCTAGTTCATCTAGTTGTAATTAGAAATCAGATTAGAGAGAGGAGAAGGAGAGAGCTGAGGAGGAGCTAGATCTGTCGGATCTTCCTCGACATTATATTGGTGCAACATCTGGATCGTCTTCAAGTAATCTCTAGGTTCTTCATTATCTATTCTTAAGTATTCTATTTAATTTCAGTTCTTGCTTTATTCTATTTACTGGATCTCTGCTCGTATTGAGTGTTGTAGTTATCGTACGTAATCAGAGTAGTAAGCGTTAGTGTAGACTGTGTCTAGACTAGGGTTTACCTGAGTTTGGGCCCAATACTCCAGATAGTTGTGGTAGCCCCAGAGGTGACAACTCTGTCAGGTCTTTGTAATCCACCACATTAGGGTTGGTGTTCTCGTAGAGCTTTTGGCAGCCTTCCCCCAACTACCTTCTTCTCAGTCTTTCTCGAGAGTTGGAAAGGATGTCCTGCTCCGAAGTAAGTATAGTAAGCATTTGATTAGATAGACCCACTTAGGAAACCCTAAAATCTCTCTCTACCCACATTATCATTCTTTTCTTGGACATTCTTAATTCTTCTAGTACACTTCACGTTCCCCGTGGAAATCGATACCCTGGAATACTCTCGGGTGAAAGATACATCGGTATCCATGCACTTGCGGATTTTTTTGTATGCATTTAAAATACCCAACAAGCTTTCTGGCGCCATTGCCGGGGAACCATAGCTTTTCTAGAATCGAACCAAATTCATTCGTGTTTCTTTTCTTTTACCACCACCTTTACCTCACCACCACACTTCTTACCACATGGATTTCACTCCTATCTTTAAATTCTTTGCTCCAAAGGGCGACTTGTTGGATCCTGCACCATCATCACACCCCATTCATACAGATGGCTATGAGCTTCGCCCTGCTCTTATAGCCATGGTTCGGGAGAAATCCTTCTCTAGATCAGAAGACGAAGATCCATACACCCACCTTAGGGAATTTGAGCAGTTGTGTTCTTGTTGAACTATTGTTGGCATGACACAAGAGACCATTAAATGTAAATTATTTTTGTTCTCTCTTTTGGAAAAGCGAGAAAATGGTATGATCATTTCGTAAGGGGCGTAAATGAAAATTGGGATGAACTTCGCGACAACTTTTGTCTTGCTTTCTTCCCTGTTTTTTGAATCGCTGATCTTAGAATCAAAGTTCTTACATTCAAACAAAAAGAGAAGGAGACACTAGGAGTAGCTTGGGTTAGGTTCATAAGCCTAACCAATTCTGGCCCAAATCTTTCCTTGCCTGATCATGTCCTACACTTACACTTCTATCGTGGTCTTAACAAGGAAGCTGCTCTACATCTCGATTTAGCTTCTGGAGGATCATTGTCACATAAACTTGTTAGTGAACGAAGAGACATCCTAGAGAAAGTCCTTGAAAACAGTCCTTACACTAGCACTTTTGACGAGGAGGAACACACAACCGAATTTGAAATTCCTTCAAATCCTTCTAATAATTTGGTTGTGTAACACCCCAGGCGCCATAAAAGCCCAAGATGTCACTAATGTCCCTTTCCTCATGCCAGAGTGTGAAACTCGGCAACATACAACCATCATCAAAATAAAGCACGGAAGTAACAACAAGAACAAAACTATGATTGAGAAAGGTTCCACCTTAAACATTTTTATTAAACTAAGAAGAATGAACAAGCTAGGTGATTCTAAGTTTATTACAATAAAATAAAAGTATCATCATTATTATCACTAAGTGAATAGAATAGTGAAAATGTGCATCTATTGCCATCCCTTCAAGCAAAGAATCCAACCAAGCACCTAGAAAGATAAGAGGGATGAGAATAAATCTCAGCAAGCAAACTGCCTGAACATGTCATTTAAACTACAAGTTAATTAGACATCGGTTTAATATGGAAGATAACAACATGAAAACAATAGTTAATACTTAAGTTGTTTATCAAATGAGATATTCATACAAAAGTAAACGATTGTTGACACTCCTTAATGGAATCACCCTAAGAATGAACCTCATAAACAATAATCTAGTGAAGGCACTAAGGAATGTACGGGACACTACTAGCATCACTTAACGTCAAGTTGTCATCCCCAACATGAAGCTAGCAATGTGATTATATCAGAGCACTGGATCTAAAGATAAATATTTATCCGCAAGCTACAGATAAATACACCCGTTGTAGAAGCATTTCACCCAAGCTAGTCTCAGGTATCGTTATTTATATTTAGGCTAGAGACTAATCAATTCAAAGGATGATGGTACTACACTAGTGAGGACGTAACATCAATTAATGTGGCACACACTTATGATAAAGACATATAAACACTCTTTACTCCAAATAGGGATCAGATAGTAGAAACAATGATAATGATAAATAGTAACAGAGAGTAGATCAATCAAAGATAATCCTAGAACAGTACTACCTAGCAAGTGATGATTAGAAAGACATAATAAGAAATATTCCTAAGTTATTCTAATTGCAAGTCATAGCATACATTGATCAGTGCAGACATATTTGGCAATCATTGGCTAGGTAATATCATATTTATAATCAAGAGGCAACTCCATAGTAAAGGTGCCAAACAGAGTAACCCCTAAACCATGAGTTAACTGAGCCATACTGAACACTACATTCGGGAGGTACAATACAAAGGACTCAACAGGAGTGTCACACCGGCGATCTACCACTCTATCCGGAATGTAGGACGCATTCGCAGATAAATAGTGTATAGGCACCACGCCTACACGGTATCTATCACCCACCCAATGATCATTAAGATGAGCGCTATACGAACATGAGTATAAACATAATGGTGATCTACCTATGCCTTAGTCATAATGGTGATCAACACAGTGTAAACATAATGAGCGCTATAATCAAAGCACACTATAAGCAATATAATTAAGAATATAATTATTGATGTCTTAGTCATATCAGTTGTATTGCTATCTAGAACACAGAGATGAACAATAAGATGAACTAGATCATCTAGAAGAACTATAGTACGAACTAGAACATGAACTAGAACTGAATTATGAACTAGAAGATGAACTAGACGATGAACTAGAACTAGACGATGAACTAGAACATAAACAATGCTGAACAATGATGAACTAGAAGAGCAATTATGAACTAGAAACGTAATTAGATCTATAATGTTAATACAAGAGAGAAGATCTTGGGTTTACCGAGCCTTCTCATGACTAGATCTGGAATCCAAGCAAAGCTTGCCTCCTCTAATCCTATTCTATCTAACTATTCTAGGTAGATGTAGTCCTAGGGTTTCTGAATGATCTCCTTCTCCGGTGATGACCTGGTCTGATTGCTTCTGATCAATCTGATGATGTGATCTCTTGGAGAGGGGGGTCTGGGGCTGCTTATATAGCCCTGGGCGAGGAACCATGGCTGTTGGATCAAACCGACCTTAGGTACGGCTGAGATGCATCATCGTAGGCGGTGGAGGAAGGTTCCAGAAGGCGGAGTCCAGCGGGGCCAGGGGCTAACCGACCGGTCCGAGGGTGGGACCGGTCGGTCCCACCTGGCGGCCTCTCGGGGTGCCCGGCCTCCTGGTGTCCTCTAGGTCCATCTAGAATAATCCTGATGCGTCGGTTCGGCTATCTTCTGTCGGGTTCCTTCCTGCGGATACATGGGTGTATGCCGAGTCTCGAATGATGAGTGATTGTCACCGGGTTTGATCGCAGGTTCTTTGGCTTGTGTTGTGCAGGTGTCGAGCACGGAGACAGTGATCGAGGGCAAGGTGAAGGTCAAGTAGAGACGTGTCGTGCCGACAGACCAGGAGCGGTGAAGGGCGGACGTGAGGCTTGGACTGAGGGACCGGTGGCCTAAGGATCAGCTGTGGTGGCTGGCAGCCTGGGACAGCGACGAGCGAAGACTTGCGGGACATGGTGTTGCTCGGGTCGAGGACCTGGGGACACGTGTCGGTGGACGGGGTGCACGGGCGGTGCATCCCTCCACAGCATCGGTTTGGTGGTAGAGCCAGAGAAAACCATCGGGTGGACGGTTTCCAGGTTTGGGCCACAAAACCTGGGCATGCTGCGGGTTTCCGAGTTTGGGCCACAAAACTCGGGCTGAGGACGGTTTCCAGGTTTGGGCCTCAAAACCTGGGCGCTACGGGTTTGCTGAGTTTGGGCCACAAAACTCAGGCTACGGTCGGCTGGTTTCCCGGTTTGGGCCTCAAAACCGGGGGTTGGCTGTGAAGGCTGGTTTCCCGGTTTGGGCACAAAACCGGGGCGGAGTCCGTGAAAAGGACGCAGAGCGGTGGCGGCACGTGGCGGCAATTGGTGAGGTTGCGTCGAGGCAACGCTACCTATTGTGCGGGCGTGGCCGTCGGATCACCACCTACCACGAGTTGGTCCAGAATAACCTTAGGGTTTAGTTGGTTCGCTCTGTAAGTAGTTAAGGGTAGAGTGGGAATTAGGAAGAGTTAGAATTAGGATAAGTAGGGGGAGACACCCACCTCCCCATCTATCTCAGTCATTTGCTCTTGCTTCTAGGGTTTCCTGCTCTCCCAATCCCCTGCTGTAGCTAGCTGAGATCCGCAGAGAACCATACCTCTGTGTACTGGAGATTTTGAGGAAGTGAGGCCGTAACCTCACTGTTGTAGCGTGTGGTAGCCACACGGTTGCAGATCGATGTGTTGATTCACGTTTTGGTTCATGTTCTTCGCGTTCTTCGTTTCTTCGCGATTTTCCTGTCACTCGATCTCCCTCTCTATTGCGTCTTTGTGAAATCCGTGTGAATCAACTTGTTCTTTATAGTGAGGAGATCATTTCCACCGACGGAATTTGTCTAACTCCTCACGAACAAGTAGATCGGGTTGATTTCGTGTTCGTGGCGCTTTTTCGTTCATACTCCTCCCCTTTCGATTTTCCGGTGATTGAATCGATTTGAGCGGATGATTTCTTGGGGATAGTCTCCTAACTACCTCGTGATCATCCTCTCCAAGTTTGGGAACGTGGGATTGTGAGTTGATTCGATTTGGAGAAGTTTTGGGAGAAGGGCGACTAAAATCGTCCTCTCTGCAAGGTCGCGGACAGTCCGCGTCTGGTACCACGGACAGTCCGGGCATCGGGGGTGAGACAGATCAGTGGCTGCGTTCCTCGGCTGCCTTGGCGATTTTTGACCTGCGGACAGTCCGCAGTTGAATTTCGCAGACAGTCCGGGAGTCGACCAGGGACGTTCAGCAACCTTGTTGTTTTGTCCATTTGGCCGGCGAACAGTCTGAGCTTCTGTGGCGGATAGTCCGCAGTAAGCCCGGACAGTCCGGGACTATACCGGCGGATAGTCCGCGAATCGGCTGAAGCTCTCGGTTTAGTGCGTTTGCTCTCCCGACTTCTCCGCTTGGTTTTCGGACCTCTCGTTTGACCCTAGAGTTGATCAAGGAATCTCTCTAGGTATCTTTGCTACTTGTTAGCATTGGTATTTGAGGATTTCTCGACGTAGTCTTCCATCTATGTTTGGGACTTGGTTTTTGAGGGTCGAACTTGTGTCGGTGTCTTTGGCATTTTGGTTTGCTATCGCTTTGTGGTGCCTCGCTGTGATCCTAGGGATCATCCACCCTCTTCCAAGGGTCGTGAGCATCACGGTTTTGATCGAAGCTTTCAGGGGTTGATTTTGGGAACATAAGGCCAAAGTTTCGAGAGAAATTTTTGAGCTCCCATTCACCCCCCCTCTGGTCGCCTTGCTATTGCATTCTCGGTCCTTCAATTGGTATCAGAGCGGGTTAAGGATCTTCCACCTTAGCCCGTTCCAGATCCATAGAAGGCGACATGGATCGCGGCGTGGGCAAACCGCCGTTCTTTGATGGGACGAACTATGCGTATTGGAAGATACGCATGTCGGCCTATCTCCAGAGCTTGGGCTCTTCTGTTTGGGAGATTTGCAACAGGGACAATTACGTTGTCTTGGCTGCTCGTGTTACTCAGCTTCAGATGGATGAGCATGATGCCAATAGCCGAGCGCGTAACGCTCTTTTCTCCTGTTTGAGCATGTCCGAGTTTGTTTGCGTCTCTCACCTCCCCACGGCTCGTGAGATTTGGGCGACCCTCATGCGCTTCCATGAGGGAACCACTCAAGTCAAATCCCATCTCTATGAGTCGCACAAGCGGGAGTACGAGAACTTTCGACACATGCCTAGCGAGAGCATAGAGAGTTAATTCGCTCGCTTTCAGGTCATTGTCAACAAGGTGAGAGCGAACAAAGAGCTGTTGCCTTTTGACGATCATGAGAGGGCTTTGAAGCTTTTGCACACTCTTGATCGGTCGGTGTGGGACTCAAAGGTCCAGACGAACATTGAATCGTCTAACTATGAGACCCTCACTTGCGACGAGCTCTTTACTAAGCTCAAGTCTAGTGAGATTGACGCCATGTCGAGGGCTTCTTATGAAAATCCTTCCGGCCCGACTATGGCTTTGGTTGCTAGCTCTTCTGCTAACCCCTCTGGAGGATTTGCACTTTCTTCACTCTTTTCTGTCACAGAGGACCAGCTGGAGTCTTTGGGGGATGACAAGTTAGCATTGCTCGCCAACCGGTTCTCGCGGTTCCACAACAACCGCATGAACCGTCGCTGCGGAGGAGGACGCTCAGGATGCTTTGAGTGCGGCGACCCCGACCACTTCATCGCCAACAGTCCCAAGAAGAAGCACACATCTGGGAAGGGCGATCATGGGCACAAGTACGACTCCGGCAAGCGCAAGGAGAAGTACGTCCCCGCGAGGCACAAGCGGAGGGGCGGCTTCGACAAGGAGTACATCAAGAAGAAGTACATGGAGAAGGCCCAGGCTGAGCAGCGTGTGTTCTTCGCCACGCTCAGCGACGTCGACGGCTCGGATGACGACTCCGCTTGCTCAAGCGATGATGAGTCCGAGAAGAAGAAGAGGATTGAGGACAAGCTGAACGGCCTCTGCTTCTTCGCCGACGACGATGGCCTCTGCACCATGGCCCTTGGTGATGAGGTCGACGGCAAGCTGGAGGACACCCCTCGGAACAACGACGACGACGACACCTCTCAGGTATCTCTCACCCACGATGAGCTTTCTGCTGATGTCGAGAAGCTTACTGCCGCCTTGCTTAGTCAAGATAAGTTGCTTAGGCGTGTTGCTAGAGAGCGCAAGGAGTTTAGGCAGAAGTGAGAGGACACGGTGAGGGAGCTTGAGTTGGCTAAGTCCACCGTGGTCGTGTCTGAGGAGGGTGAGTGTGAGATGTGCACCAAGCGCATGACTGACCTTCTCACCTTGTGAAGTAAGTATGCTGCTTTGGTTGGAGAGGTGGATGAGCTCCGGGCTAGACCCCTGTTGTTGGGTGCGTGCAAGTCTTGTCCAGTCTTGCAAACCGAGTTGGTAGAGAAGGATGCCAAGATTGAGTCTCTTGAGAAGGCCAGCTTGGGTAGCACTTGTGTGACTAGGTGCGCTTTGTGTGAGGGTTTGGAGATGGAGATCGCTAATGTGAAACATGACAAGATGCAAACCGAGGAGGAAAACACATACCTTCGGACCATCTTGTCATGGGTGTCTAGCAGTGAGCAACAGCTCAGGATGATGATCTCCCAATTCAGGCGAGCTGCTGGAGGTCCTGGTATAGGCTTTGCTCCGGGCGTTGATGTTTCTGCTTTTGGGAAGATTGAAGAGTCGAGTGGTTTGAACCCGAGTGAGAAGCCCAAATCCACCACTACTCCCAAACTTACCAAGCTTCCACCCAAAGAGCCTCTCAAGCCTAACACCAAGGATGGGGTGTTTGAAGAACCTCCACGAGCTCCACCCAAGAACCAGCAATGGACTCCTAAACCCAATCACCTGAAAAACAAGCTGGACACAACGCCACCTATCCAGGAGGAGCTTATGCCACAGAAGGGCAAAGTGATCCACACCCACAACCGTGTGTACCAACAACCCCCTTTGAGAGCGGTGAGGTACCACTGTGAGCACTATGGGAGAGATGGACACTTGAGTGAGTTCTGCTTTCGGTGCAAGGCGCGCCGTGCTAGGGAGATGAACAATGCGGACATGTACCATCCTTTCCATGATGTACATGCGCCGAATGTTCAGAGGCGTGCTGCTAGGCCCAGAGGTCCAGAACCTTAAGTTTCCAGGCCTAGGCAGCGGAGAGGACGTGCCCGGCGGGAGCCTGCAGTTGTAGGCTATGGACCTCGTGGCGGTGGCTTTGTTGTAGAGCGTTTTCCTCCACCGCATTTTGAGTATCGCGGTGGACGCTCTTCCCTTAGCGGACCACGTTTTCCTCAACGTGGTGATCGCTTCCCCCGTAAGCGTGCTAGGAATGGTTTTTCTTCTAACCGTTCTTTTGAGCAGCCGGCCCAACACTGGTGTTCTTCCTACTTCACTAACCCCAGTGTTGGACCGTATGCTCACCCTATGTCTTTTTATTGATGTAGGTAAAATGATTGGAGGACGTTTGGTTGGTCGATTCCGGTTGCTCGAGGCACATGACCGGAAACGCCAAGTGGTTCTCCAGTCTTA
Organism: Coix lacryma-jobi var. lacryma-jobi; assembly: GCA_009763385.1. Taxonomy (NCBI): domain Eukaryota; kingdom Viridiplantae; phylum Streptophyta; class Magnoliopsida; order Poales; family Poaceae; genus Coix; species Coix lacryma-jobi. Next base: position 84,199,387 of record CM019826.1, read on the forward strand.
GCCCTGTCGCCGGAAAGGAGTTTATCACCTTCGGCGACAATAGCAAAGGTAAAGTGTTGTCTCGTGGGTCGGTGCGAGTTAATGAGCACTTTGTGTTGCGTGATGTTGCTCTTGTTTCTAACATGCATTTTAACCTTCTTTCTGTTTTGCAACTCTTTGATGACGACTATGAGTTTCGTTTTAAGCCGAATCTCAGTCGTATTTTGGATCCTCAGGGCAATCTTGTTTGTGTGATTTCGCCCTTTGAGAAAGTCTTTCGTGCGGATTTCTCGGAGTCGTTTGTAGTTTCTTGTTTTCTTTTGGCTGGACCTTCCTCCTCTGATCTTTGGAAGTGGCATAGGAGACTAGGACATTTGAGCTTCGACTTGCTTGCAAGACTTAGCTCACTTGGCCTAATCCGAGGATTGCCCAAGTTATCGATGGAGGAGGATCTTGTTTGCCATTCTTGTAGACATGGGAAGATGGTTGCTGCTCCCCACCATCCAGTGACTCAGGTCATGACACAGCGCCCTGGAGAGCTTTTACACATGGACCTTGTTGGTCCCGCTCGGGTGAGCTCGGTTGGGGGGAAGTGGTATGTGCTTGTTGTTGTTGATGACTTTTCGAGGTATTCGTGGGTCTTCTTTTTGTCTGAGAAGACCGAGACTTTCTCTTTTGCTCGCAATCTGATTTTGTGTCTTCAGAACGAGTTCCCTTTGAACTCGATGCGAGCTATTAGAAGTGATAATGGTTCTGAATTCAAGAATTCAGATTTTGAGAAGTTTTGTAACTCTTTGAGTTTGGAGCATCAGTTTTCTTCACCCTACACACCGCCACAGAATGGTGTTGTAGAAAGAAAGAATCAGACCCTTGTAGAGATGGCCAGGACGATGCTCGATGAGCATAGGACTCCTAGGCGATATTTGGCCGAAGCTATGAACACTGCATGCTATATTTCCAATCGCATTTTTCTCTGAGCTATCTTGAAAAAGACTTCTTATGAGTTGCGATTTGGGAGACAGTCCAAGGTGAGTTATGTTAGAGTCTTCGGTTGCCACTGTTTTATATTGAAGAAAGGCAACCTGGACAAATTTGAGTCTCATTCTTGTGACGGTGTATTTTTGGGTTATGGCACTCACACTAGAGCTTATCGTGTACTTAACCTCGATACTAACCGAGTCATGGAGACATCTGATGTCACCTTCGACGAGACCATGGTTTGTCCTTCTTCTCGTTTTGAGCGTGCAGGTGATCATGAGGTTGGTGAGCCTCTTTTTGATGACGAGGATGAGGGTGCTCAAGGTATGGATGATCCAGCACCCCCTCCACCTGCTGTGCCGCAAGGAGCGGCTTCTACTACGACTCACGGCCCTGACACTTCTTCTTCCCGGGGGCCGTGGGATCCGCCACCCCGAGCGGTACCTTTTGTACCCGGGGAGGCACCAGCTGCTGTTGAGGGGGAGATCACTTCTGCATGGGATGCACCATGACACATCCAGTGCCAACACCCCCCTCAGCAGATGATCGGCAACATTGACGAACGTGTCACTCGGTCCAAGTCTCAAATCTCTCACTTTGCTCATTCTGCTTTTGTTGCTGATTTTGAGCCCCGAGATGCTGGACACGCTTTGACGGATCCGGATTGGGTCAATGCCTTGCATGAGGAGTTAGAGAACTTTGAGCGAAATCGGGTTTGGGTTTTAGTTCCACCTCCTCCAGACTGTAAGCCTATTGGGACAAAATGGGTTTTCAAAAACAAGCAAGGAGAGGATGGCCACGTTGTTAGAAACAAGGCCAGGCTTATAGCGAAGGGCTATATTCAGAAGGAGGGGATAGACTATGAGGAGACTTTTGCTCATGTGGCTCGTTTGGAGGCTATTAGGATACTCTTGGCATTTGCAGCATCCAAAGGTTTCAAACTTTTTCAAATGGATGTCAAGAGTGCCTTCTTAAACGGCTACATAGAAGAAGAAGTTTATGTTGAACAACCCCCCGGTTTTGAAAATCCCAAGTTTCCAAACCATGTTTTCCAACTCCACAAAGCTTTATATGGTTTGAAACAAGCCCCTAGAACCTGGTATGATAGGTTGAAAACCTTTTTGCTTGCTAAGGGTTTTAAAATGGGATGTGTGGATAAAACGCTCTTTCTCCTCAAGCAAGGCAAAGACACTCTCTTGGTCCAGATTTACGTGGATGATATCATTTTCGGTGGTTCTTCTCACGCTTTGGTTGCCAAGTTTGCAAATACTATGAGCAGGAAGTTTGAGATGAGTATGATGGGCGAGCTGACTTTCTTTCTCAGATTGCAAATTAAGCAATCCTGAGAAGGGACGTTTGTGCACCATGGCAAGTATACCAAGGACTTGCTGAAGAGGTTCGATATGGGTGAGGCCAAGCCTCTTCCAACACCCATGTCGACCACGACGGCCCTGGATGCGGACAAGGATGGAGAAGCTGTGGACCATAAGGAGTATCGAAGCATGATCGGGTCGCTGCTCTACCTGACGGCGACACGCCCGGACATCCAGTTCGCGGTGTGCCTGTGCGCGCGCTTTCAGGCGTCGCCACTCACTTCTCACCGTCAGGCGGTGAAGCGCATTTTCAGGTACCTTCGTTTCACACCTGAGTTCAGGATTTGGTATTCAGGTTCCTCCACCCTCTCCATTTGTGGTTATTCCGATGCTGATTTTGCTGGTTGTCGCATTAAACGCAAGTCCACTTCTGGGACTTGTCAATTTATTGGTTCTTCTCTTGTATTGTGGTCTTCTCGCAAGCAGTCTAGTGTCGCCCAGTCTACCATGAAGGCTGAGTATGTTGCTGCGGCTAGCTGCTGTTCCCAGTTGCTTTGGATGATGGCCACTTTGCGTGATTTTGGTCTGAGTTTTTCTCATGTTCCTTTGCTTTGTGACAGCACGAGTGCGATTAGCGTTGCTAAGAATCCCGTGCTTCACTCGAAGACCAAACACATTGATGTGCGCTTTCACTTTTTGCGAGACCACTATGAGAAGGGTGATATCGACCTTCGCCATGTCGATACTCATCATCAGTTAGCTGATATTTTCACCAAGCCTTTGGACGAATCAACCTTTAATCGGTTGAGGGGTGAGCTTGGTGTGTGTTTCCCCTTTTAGATGGGGAAACATTTTGGATCTTGTATCATAGACTGACTATTTTCTCATTTGCTTTGTTTTTCTTTTGCATTTCAGCATACGCTTTTACATTCTGAGCTTCATGTATATAATCTTTAAAATGTAATTATGCTCTGTTTAGTGTGCTCCGATGCCATATGCTGATGCTAGTAGCTTATGCTCTTTCTGATCACTAATACATGTTGTGAGCTGAGCTATTTTTTGAATGGTGAATTTGCTTAACAAACATAAAACTTGAAAATGTTCACCATTGAGATATGCAACTAGCATGTGTAGGATGTGTTGAACTCACTCGTGCTTTTCATATATGCTAGGTTGCTATGTCACTAGTTCTGAGTCTGTCACTTGCTTGGTCTGTTCATATTCTGTCAATAAAATCTGAACCAAGTTTTAAGTGAATTGAAAATATCGAGATGGGATTGCTTGTCAACACATCACAGTTTCGAGACTATTTCTCATTGCACTTTGAGTTAAACTTGAGCTGTGTAGTGTATGACCGAAACTGTCGCTTTAAGCTTCTGATTGCTTCTGCATAGGCTTCGCACAGTTGAAAAGTTAGGCAATGACAAGCTTTCAACCTCTCGCAATCACATGCTGAAATTTTAACTTGTGTAATCTTAACAGCTGCAACTCCGATAAAATTTTGGATACACAAGACTATGTTTCACTCTATAGCATGATGATTGGACTGTGCTAGGGGTAGATCACCTTGTATACATGTTTAGCACCCTTATGATTTCCTGTCTATAAATGTTTTTGTGCTATTTTGATGGTGAATACCTTTTTGGCTAAAAACTGCTCACTTTGCTCATATGTTCATAATTCATATTTGGTGATCAGTTTGAGCCTTTGCTAGCGTGCATGCTTTCCAGTGAATCGTTGGAGCTATACTGTTTAGAGCATCTTTGCATTTTCTTGACTATATTCCTGAAGCTGCTAACTTGAACTATGACTCATATGCATTTTGGAAGGGGGAGAACTTCTCTTGTTGGTTGTTGCTTTTTTCACTTGATGGTGCATTTTCAACTAAGGGGGAGAATTTGGACAAATCATGCCTCCCATGTTCAACTAAGGGGAGAGGAATCGGTTGTGTGCACCATGCAAGGGGGAGTTTGCTCGTGATAAATTCTTGAAATTTCCAATTGGTTCAGAGCACTTTGCTAGTTGTGTTGAGCCTTTGCCTCTATCTTGAGGGACTAGCAGTCGCATCTTTGCTTCAGTTGGTTTCGGGTTTTTTAGTTGATGTCAAGCTTTCTGCTAGTTGTGTTGAGCCTCTGTGCCTCTGTCTTGAGGGACTAGCATTTTGCTTTGATTTTTCAATTGGTATCTGGTAGCGGTGTTGAGCCTATTCTACCTCTTCTTGAGGGCTAGTTTTGCTTTGCTTGGTTGCGTCGAGCCGTTGCCCATGTCTTTGGGGACCAAGTTGTCTTGCTCTTTCCACTTGACCTTCTTCGGCTTTGCTATGCTTTTGGGTCATTTGGTCGAGTTCTCTCCTCTCCTTTCTTCCTTCATTCTATTTTCATCATGTTTTGTTTGTGTAGTTGACAATGCACTCATCAAGGGGGAGATTGCGGATACATGGGTGTATGCCGAGTCTCGAGTGATGAGTGATTGTCAACGGGTTTGATCGCAGGTTCTTTGGCTTGTGTTGTGCAGGTGTTGAGCACGGAGACAGTGATCGAGGGCAAGGTGAAGGTCAAGTAGAGATGTGCCGTGCCGACGGACCGGGAGCGGTGAAGGGCGGACGTGAGGACCTCTTCTTGAGGGCTAGTTTTGCTTTGCTTGGTTGCGTCGAGCCGTTGCCCATGTCTTTGGGGACCAAGTTGTCTTGCTCTTTCCACTTGACCTTCTTCGGCTTTGCTATGCTTTTGGGTCATTTGGTCGAGTTCTCTCCTCTCCTTTCTTCCTTCATTCTATTTCCATCATGTTTTGTGTGTGTAGTTGACAATGCACTCATCAAGGGGGAGATTGCGGATACATGGGTGTATGCCGTGTCTCGAGTGTTGAGTGATTGTCAACGGGTTTGATCGCAGGTTCTTTGGCTTGTGTTGTGCAGGTGTCAAGCACGGAGACAGTGATCGAGGGCAAGGTGAAGGTCAAGTAGAGACGTGTCGTGCCGACGGACCGGGAGCGGTGAAGGGCGGACGTGAGGCTTGGACTGAGAGACCGGTGGCCCGAGGATCAGCTGTGGTGGCTGGCAGCCTAGGACAGCGACGAGCGAAGACTTGCGGGACATGGTGTTGCTCGGGTCAAGGACCTGGGGACACGTGTCGGTGGACGGGGTGCACGGGCGGTGCATCCCCTCCACAGCTTCGGTTTGGTGGTAGAGCCAGAGAAAAACCATCGGGTGGACGGTTTCCAGGTTTGGGCCACAAAACCTGGGCATGCTGCGGGTTTTCGAGTTTGGGCCACAAAACTCGGGCTGAGGACGGTTTCCAGGTTTGGGCATCAAAACCTGGGCGCTACGGGTTTGCTGAGTTTGGGCCACAAAACTCAGGCTACGGCCGGCTGTTTTCCCGGTTTGGGCCTCAAAACCGGGGGTTGGCTATGAAGGCTGGTTTCCCGGTTTGGGCCACAAAACCAGGGGCGAAGTCCGTGAAAAGGACGCAGAGCGGTGGCGGCACGTGGCGGCAATCGGTGAGGTTGCATCGAGGCAACGCTACCTATTGTGCGGGCGTGGCCGTCGGATCACCACCTACCACGAGTTGGTCCAGAATAACCTTAGGGTTTAGTTGGTTCGCTCTGTAAGTAGTTAGGGGTAGAGTGGGAATTAGGAACAGTTAGAATTAGGATAAGTAGGGGGAGACACCCACCTCCCCATCTATCTCAGTCATTTGCTCTTTGCTTCTAGGGTTTCCTGCTCTCCCAATCCCCTGCTGTAGCTAGCTGAGATCCGCAGAGAACCATACCTCTGTGTACTGGAGATTTTGAGGAAGTGAGGTCGTAACCTCACTGTTGTAGCATGTGGTAGCCACACGGTTGCAGATCGATGTGTTGATTCGCGTTTTGGTTCGTGTTCTTCGCGTTCTTCGTTTCTTCGTGATTTTCCCGTCACTCGATCTCCCTCTCTACTGCATCTTTGCGAAATCCATTTGAATCAACTTGTTCTTTATAGTGAGGAGATCATTTCCACTGAAGGAATTTGTCTAACTCCTCACGAACAAGTAGATCAGGTTGATTTCGTGTTCGTGGCGCTTTTTCGTTCATACTCCTCCCCTTTCGATTTCCCGGTGATTGAATCGATTTGAGCAAATGATTTCTTGGGGATAGTCTCCTAACTACCTCGTGATCATCCTCTCCAAGTTTGGGAACGTGGGATTTTGAGTTGATTCGATTTGGAGAAGTTTTGGGAGAAGGGCGACCAAAATCGCTCTCTCTGCAAGGTCGCGGACAGTCTGCGCCTGGTACCGCGGACAGTCTGGGCATCGGGGGTGAGCCAGATCAGTGGCTGCGTTCCTCGGCTGCCTTGGCGATTTTTGACCTGCAGACAGTCCGCAGTTGAATTTCGCGGACAGTCCGGGAGTCGACCAGGGACGTTCAGCAACCTTGCTGTTTTGTTCATTTGGCCGGCGGACAGTCCGAGCTTCTGTGGCGGACAGTCCGCAGTAAGCCCGGACAGTCCGGGACTATACCGGCGGACAGTCCGCGAATCGGCTGAAGCTTTCCGTTTAGTGCGTTTGCTCTCTCGACTTCTCCGCTTGGTTTCCGGACCTCTCGTTTGACCCTAGAGTTGATCAAGGAATCTCTCTAGGTATCTTTGCTACTTGTTAGCATTGGTATTTGAGGATTTCTCGACGTAGTCTTCCATCTACGTTCGAGACTTGGTTTTTGAGGGTCGAACTTGTGTCGGTGACTTTGGTGTTTTGGTTTGCTATCGCTTTGTCGTGCCTCGCTGTGATCCTAGGGATCATCCACCCTCTTCCAAGGGTCGTGGGCATCACGGTTTCGATCGAAGCTTTCAGGGGTTGATTTTGGGAACATAAGGCCAAAGTTTCGAGAGAAATTTTTGAGCTCCCATTCACCCCCCCCTCTGGTCGCCTTGCTATTGCATTCTCGGTCCTTCACTTCTAGGAGAAGTAATCTATGTTGGTTTCTTGGTTTAGTCCCTGCAGAATCACAATTCACCAAAACTCATGGAATATTGTCAATTAAAACCCTAAACCTTTATCAGTGATTGAATTCATGCCCTTTTCATATTTATTTATCCTTTAATTTTGATAGATAACCAGTGTCAACAACTCCCCCAAACTTACCTTTTGCTAGTCCCTTAGCAAATAGTCATGATGAATCAGGAATTGCTACTATGCTTTCAAACCTCAACGGTCAAATTTTTTTCCTTTGGATCAGAGTTAACTATTCTGACTTACTCATATTACCTTTAACTATGGATCTTTTGCCTTCACCTGTGTCAAGCAATTGAAAGATAGAACAATCAAGTTAAGCACTATATCTCTAACTGTTCGATCAACCTTCATTCTGGAGTTTTTATATATTTTCAAAATAAAATTCAGAGATTTTATTGTATGACATTCTTAAATCACTCTTTTATATTTTTATAATTCCTTACTGATGCATTTTCCTTCTTTTCTATGAATATATATCAGGAGCTTTTTAAGAAGTTAATAGCATATCTTACCAAGTCAAAGTTAGGGAAAAAGATGCCATACTCATGGATCAAGAACTTAGAACCATTGAAATTTGTCACCTCTTGCTGGCATATTTTAATTAGAGGGACCATGGGGTATCATTCTTTTTTCACTTTTATATTTTTATCATAATTCTTTTTCTTTTGAGGTAGTCGGACACTTGTCCCTTTTATTTCCTTCTTTTACACTTTTGCATAGTCTCATGCCTCTAACACAATACTACTTCGGAAGAGTGAATTTTTTAATAAAACTTTCTTCATTTCTAGAGCATGATAAATTTCTCAACCATAACTAAAAACTTAGAACAAAGCAAGTAGCGTCATCTTATGATCATATTAATGGCTCTGGGTAGGAATTCATGTTATGTCATACAGGATCTCATCATGTGCTTTTAATCTTTTCAAAGTGTAAATCTCCATGACCCTAGTATCTCTAGGAATTAGATAAACATCAGCTCAAACCTTTTTATATCATATCTCACAATTATCAAGAATTTAGATCAAGCATTTGCAATCCATAGGTTTCAGGTTCAGAGTTTATTCAGAACAGCTTTGTCTAAAACTCAAGAAAATTTAAGGTTGAACACTAGGTACTTAAAAGGAATTACGGCAGAGCAATTGTTCATCAGTTCCATCATGAGCATCATTAAGTTTATATTTACCTAGACATTTATTTATTTTATAATATCTTTATTTGGTTTTGTAATAGTTATTCATCTTTTTATGGGTTTTTATGTTTATTGACCTAATCTAGCTAAACCGAACTAATAATAGTAAATAAAAATAGTCGTGATACTTATCGTGATAACTGAGGGTGCTTTCCCCCAAGCTAGATCTTGACGTGGTCTTTTCCCCAGAAGATGAGTAGACCGTTAGCGGTTTCTTGAGTCCTTCTCTTCTTCTCTTCCTACTGAATTCAAAGATAGACAACACAACTAGTGGAACTTGATTAAGCGTTAGTGATAAATATTCCTCCCATTTGTCTAGTTGTCTTAAAGCTCTTAAGATCATTTATGTTTTTCCTTTCCACTAAGCAGAGTTTCAGCAGTGTTTCATAGTGTCTATTTTTGGATTTTTGTTTTATGGATGAATGCAATGCAGAAGTAAATATGCAAATGTATTTTTATGCCTCCACAGAAAATATAATACTCTCATGGGGCTTAGAATTTTTTATATTTTTATTTTGTTTTCTAATGCAGATATAATTGCTAAGAAGTAAATATGATACTAATAGTAAAATGATTATGCTATATCTATTAATTATGTAATGATGAATTTAATGCTAATGAATATGTTATGTAATGATGAATTTAATGCTAATGAATATGGATAACTACCGAGTTACCTTTCGGCGAGAATTCGATGTTTATAGTCTATCGAACAAGACTCCTTGTACGCTCCTCATTCTTCCTTGGGTGCATCAGCAGATCCTGAGGAGGACCTCGATGATTGCACGTCAGTAGAACTCTCTTTCTTCTTCCACACTTGCTTGACTGGTGGACTTGTCTTCTTTACTTCATCGTCCTTCATTTCCTTTAATGGGATATCTTCACTCCTGGTGACTTCTCCTTCATAGTCAGCCCATCCATCCTTGATTGGTCGGTTCTTGTTGCGTTGGGATGTGCGGCGCCTCCTCCTTGACTAATTCTTATTTTCCTGTTCATTAGTGGCATGACTATTAAAGTAATAGCGTACCTTCTCCCTTTGAAGGACCAAAGGTGCTACCAGAAAGCGACCAGAGGGGGGTGAATGGGAGCTTCAGGTTTTCCTTTCGGAAACTTGTTGCCACTGTCCCAAGAATCAACCCTAAGAGCAAACCTAGAGCTTGCAAGTGTCCACGACCCTAGATGTAGGGTGGATGCTTCCAAGAAGCACAGCGGGACACTACACAACTCCAGAAACCCAACGCAAAAGACGGAAACCAAAACCGATAACGGACGTGCGAACCGCGAACGAGACAACGCGAGACAGCACTGACCGGACTCACCAGAGCGTCCGGTCACCAGGCACCGGACGCGTCCGGTCACAGGAAATCGGTTCTGGAACCTCTCTGTTCCTGACCGGACTCACTGAAGGGAGCGTCCGGTCATTTGTGCAGAGCATCCGGTCGAACTGAAAACAACAGATGAACAGTGGAAACGCCGAGTCCGGTCACAGGGAGGAAAGAGCGTCCGGTCAGCACAGTGAAGAATCACACGAGACATTCATCGACCGGACTCTCACCCGTGCGTCCGGTCACCATGATGCATGCGTCCGGTCAGCTCGAAACTGCTTCGTTCGTCCACTGATTCGACTCGATCTCACCCAAAACCACTCCTCTAGGGATCAAACTTGGTGAGAAGAGTCACAAGGAGGATAGTGAGCTATCTCTAAGAGACCATGGCTCGAACCTATCTCTAAATCGATGAATCGAAGAAATTTGAGGGAGGGGAGAAAAACTTGACCCGAAACAAAAATCGATCGATCTCCTAGACCATGAGGTTAGAGGTGAATTCCTTCGGGGGAAAGAAGTGCCTCACGACCTAGGACAACTTGGTTCAAACGGATTTGCAAGAGATGAACCGAGCAAAGAGATCAAGCGACGGGAAAAATGTGGAGAAAAGGATTCCGCGAAGAACACGAACGAAACGCGAATCACAACCACAAAATTGCAACCGTGTGGCTATCACACGCTACAACAGTGAGATTACGGTCTCACTTCCTCAAAATCTCACGGGCACAGAGGTATTGTTCTCTTCTCTGTGGATCTCAGGTTCGCTACAGCAGGGATGTGGGAGAGCAGGAAACCCTAGAAGCAAAGAGCAAATGACTGAGATGGATGGGGAGGTGGGTGTCTCCCCCTACTTATCCTAATTCTAACTATTCCTAATTCCCACTCTACCCCTAACTACTTACAGAGCGAACCAGCTAAATCCTAAGGTTATTCTGGACCAACTCGATGGTAGGTGGATCCGACGGCCACGCCCACACAAATGGTAGCGTTGCCTCGACGCAACCTCACTGATTGCCGCCACGTGCCGCCACCGCTCTGCGTCCTTTTCACGGACTTCGCCCCCAGTTTTGAGGCCCAAACTGGGAAACCAGCCTTCACAACCAACCCCCGGTTTTGAGGCCCAAACCAGGAAACCAGCCTCAGCCCGAGTTTTGTGGCCAAACTCGGAAACCATCCATGCCCAGGTTTTGAGGCCCAAACCTGGAAACCGTCCACCCGATTGTTTTTCTCTGGCTCTACCACCAAACCGAAGCTGTAGAGGGGATGCACCGCTCGTGCACCCCATCCACCGACACGTGTCCCCAAGTCCATGACTTAGGCAACACATGACCGCAAGTCTTCGCTCGTCGCTGTCCCAGGCTGTCAGCCACCACAGCTGATCCTCGGGCCACCGGTCCCTCAGTCCAAGCCTCACGTCCGCCCTTTGCCACTCTCGGTCCATCGGCACGGCACGTCTCTACTTGACCTTCACCTTGCCTCTGATCACTGCATCTGTGCTCGACACCTGCTCAACATAAGCCAAAGAACATGCGCATCATCCCAGTTGACAATCACTCATCACTCAGAGACTCGGCATACACCCATGTATCCGCACCCTTAGGAGCTGGAAGTGGATCTCTCTAGATCTTATGTAGATGATGGCGCTAGTAGTGTTGAGGAAGGGTCTTCCTAGAATGATGTGGATATTGTCTTCTCTTCCCATGTTAGTACCATGAAGTCAGTGGGAACGTAGTAGTCTTCAATTTGGATCATTACGTCCTTTACTACTCCCTCCGGAAATCGATATGTTTGGTCCGCCACCTGCAGGTGCATATGTGTCTGATACATAGGTCTATTTTTATATAATTACTCATACACTACCTTAGACATTATGTTAACACTTGAATCGATGTCGCAGAACATCTTGTGGAATGTACTTCCCTCGATCTTGCAATCGATGGTGGGTACGCCTGGGTCGTCTCTCTTAGCGAGGTATGGTGATGGAAGAAGGTGGTCACTCTCTGTTCGGACAGAGTTGACCATCCACACTGTGTCTTGATGTGGTTGTGTAGCCTTGTTCTTCCTCCTTCTGTTCCTATTCTTCTTCTTTGATGATATAGCGTTTGCATCCTCGAAAGACTTCTGATGGTAGACTCGAGCAGTGAGTGTGTGCTTCTTGAAGCTGAATCTTTCTTTGTTGCCTGTGATTGTAAAACAGATCTTGGTGCTATCCGTGTAGATGATGGCTTTGGTTGAGCTTAGGAACGGGCGCCCAAGAATGATGGGTGCTATGTTGTCTCCACCTGTTTCAATGATCACAAAGTCTACACACACATACGAGTGTCCCACTCGAATACAAACATCTTCTAGAATTCCCAATGGGTAGCACATTGTCTGATATGCAAGCTGCAAACACATATTTGTATATAACAGAGTTGCACCATGAATTTGTTCGTAAATTACCCTTGGCATAATGTTGACGCTTGCTCCAAGGTCGCAGGCTGCTTCTTCAAAACTGTCAGGTCCAATGTGGATTGGAATGACAGGTCTTCCTGGATCTCCTTTCTTCGGGGCAATGGAGTCATCCTTCCACTCCCTCGATGGTCTAGCTGTGAGCTGCCCTGCATTATAAATATCTACAAGATTTGCAGTCTCTAGCTCTTCCAGACTTCCGGGAATCTTACCTTTTTTAGCCATAGGGACTGAAGCTGCTAGCTGAGATAACTGAGATTCTATCATCTTATTAAAGCTATGTTGATTCTTTATGGCAGAAGTAAAACTATCCATTCTAGTATTAATGTTTTCGAGCAGTTTATCATTGGAAGCTATCTTCTTAGACATATTATCAATGATCTTGTTTTGATTAGATATCATCTCTCTCAAAGGTGGTTGGTTGAATGTATTACCTTTGTAGTTACCTGAGTAGTTACCTGAGTAATTAGGCCTTGATTGTTGGTTCCATCCTTGAGCTTGTTGAGGATGATAGTTGGTGTTATTGTTGATATACTTCGCAACCTCTTGAATCTTAGGGCAGTTGCTCCCTGAATGACTAGAGCCTCCACACTCTTCACATGTCATGCGAGATTCGTGGATGTGCATGACGTCTTCTTTCTTGGGAGTGTGTTCATCGAACTTCTTCATGAGTAGGTCAAGTTTGGCAGACAACATGTCTACTTCCTTTAGTTGATGTATTCCTCTCCTCTTGCGTGGTTGAGAACGTTCCTCGTTCCATCCTTGGTTAGAGGCCATCTTCTCAATGAGTGTAGTAGCATTGTTGATAGTGAGTGACAAGAATGATCCTCCAACAGCGCCAACCACATTCTCACGGGTACTTGAAGTGAGCCCGTGGTAGAAGGTCTGCATGGGTAGCCAATTCTCCATCCCATGGTGAGGGCATTCTGATATGTAATCTTGAAAGCGTTCCCAAGCCTCTGGGATTGATTCATCGTATTGTTGCTGGAAAGTTGAAATCTTGGCACGGAGGGCATTCATCTTGCCCACTGGAAAGAACTTTGCTAGGAAGGCAGTTGAACAGATCACCTAGTGTTTCTGTCCTTGTTGGCATAGAACCATTATTTTGCTTTTCCCAAAAGTGAGAATGGGAACAAACGGAGTAGAATGGCGTCTCTTTCGACTCCCTTGATGGTGAAAGTGCTACAGATCTCCAAAAAGTGTTGGAGATGAGCGCTTACGTCTTCATGTGCCTTCCCACAAAACTGGTTAGCTTGCACCATGTTGATCAAAGCTGGCTTGAGTTCAAATCCGTTGTCTCCCACATTGACTGTTGGTCCAGTCCTGATGTTGGCAGTGGTTGGTGCAGAGAACTCACAGAGTATCTTGTCGGCCTTGATGTTGAACACTGGTGTTAAACTTCTTCTTATTTGGTTAACTTCGGGAAGTGGTGGTTGGTCTCTTGAGTCTGCGTCTTGTCTTCTTCAGTAAAGCTTCGGGATCCTCAACGTAGTTATTCAGAAGTTGGAAACCAGTCATACATCACACCCTGCATAAGATAAAAGATACACAAAGCCAGGGCAAGTCTGTTTGAGTAGAGATAAACAATCAGTGCATTATCACATGTGTGTAAGTTAAATGATATGTTCTAGCTACCGTTTTAATGCTGCTAATGCAATGTCCTAACAGTGTTCATAATGATTTTAATAAATAACCCTAGGTACCATTCCTAATTGAATTGATGTGATCCCCGACAACGGCGCCAGAAATGCTTGTTGACACTCCTTAATGGAATCACTCTAAGAATGAACCTCATAAACAATAATCTAGTGAAGGCACTAAGGAATGTATGGGACACTACTAGCATCACTTAACGTCAAGTTGTCATCCCCAACATGAAGCTAGCAATGTGATTATATCAGAGCACTGGATCTAAAGATAAATATTTACCCGCAAGCCACAGATAAATACACCCATTGTAGAAGCATTTCACCCAAGCTAGTCTCAGGTATCGTTATTTATATTTAGGCTAGAGACTAATCAATTCAAAGGATGATGGTACTACACTAGTGAGGACGTAACATCAATTAATGTGGCACACACTTATGATAAAGACATATAAAACACTCTTTACTCCAAATAGGGATCAGATAGTAGAAACAATGATAATGATAAATAGTAACAGAGAGTAGATCAATCAAAGATAATCCTAGAACAGTACTACCTAGCAAGTGATGATTAGAACAGACATTAATAAGAAATATTCCTAAGTTATTCTAATTGCAAGTCATAGCATACATTGATTAGTGCAGACATATTTGGCAATCATTGGCTAGGTAATATCATATTTATAATCAAGAGGCAACTCCATAGTAAAGGTGCCAAACAAAGTAACCCCTAAACCATGAGTTAACTGAGCCATACTGAACACTACATTCGGGAGGTGGAATACAAAGGACTCAACAGGAGTGTCACACCTGCGATCTACCACTCTATCCGGAATGTAGGACGCATTCGCAGATAAATAGTGTATAGGCACCATGCCTACACAGTATCTATCACCCACCCAATGATCATTAAGATGAGCGCTATACGAACATGAGTATAAACATAATGGTGATCTACCTATGCCAAATATATAATCAAAGCACACTATAAGCAATATAATTAAGAATATAATTATTGATGTCTTAGTCATATCAGTTGTATTCCTATCTAGAACACAGAGATGAACAATAAGATGAACTAGATCATCTAGAAGAACTATAGTACAAACTAGAACATGAACTAGAACTGAATTATGAACTAGAAGATGAACTAGACGATGAACTAGAACTAGACGATGAACTAGAACATAAACAATGATGAACTAGAAGAGCAATTATGAACTAGAAACGTAATTAGATCCATAATGTTAATACACGAGAGAAGATCTTGGGTTTACCGAGCCTTCTCGTGACTAGATCTGGAATCCAAGCGAAGCTTGCCTCCTCTAATCCTATCCTATCTAACTATTCTAGGTAGATGTAGTCCCAGGGTTTCTGAATGATCTCCTTCTCTGGTGACGGCCTGATCTGATTGCTTTTGATCAATCTGATGTTGTGATCTCCTGGAGAGGGGTGTCTTGGTTGCTTATATAGCACTGGGCGAGGAACCGTGGCCGTTGGATCAAACCGACCTTAGGTACGGCTGAGATGCATCCTCGTAGGCGGTGGAGGAAGATTCCAGAAGGCGGAGTCTAGCGTGGCCAGGGGCTGACCGACCGGTCCTAGGGTGGGACCGGTCGGTCCCACCTGGCGACCTCTCGAGGTGCCTGGCCTCCTGGTGTCCTCTGGTGTCCTCTAGGTCCTTCTAGAATAATCCTGATGCGTCGGTTCGGCTATCTTCCGTCGGGTTCCTTCCAGGAGAAGTAATCTGTGTTGGTTTCCTGGTTTAGTCCCTGCAGAATCACAATTCACCAAAACTCGTGGAATATTGTCAACTAAAACCCTTAACTTTTATTGGTTATTGAATTCATGCCCTTTTTATAATTATTTATCCTTTAATTTTTATAGATAACCAGTGTCAGCAACGACATTATGTAAGTTACCCAATAAATATTCCATAAAGAAGTAGAGAATATGATAGACAATACATAAACCACCTCCACATATGAAAAAACAATAGTCCTCATAAAAAGCAATACGCATCATATCCACCTTCATTCCACCAAAACTTCAATACATATAAACCTCAAAGAGTGCAAATGCAACGCATATGCATGTCCACTGCCTCCATACCCAACAAGGTATGAAGCTGCATCGTACCCCTCCTCGGGCAACGTACGATGCTGTACTGGTACGGTCGCGGCCAGCAAGCGGCGACATAATCCACAAGAGCACTCCGGAATAGTCATATAACTTTCTCACCGACCTGGCTTAAGAGCACTCCGGAATAGTTATATGACTTTCTCACCAACCTGGCTTGATGCATATGCTGATAACAATAATGCACATGATGCAATGATGATGGAGCTTCAAATATACTTACCACATAGGTCATATACCTCCACAAATTCAGAACAAATCACTTACCTTCGGATGATAGACAAACACTTACTAGATATACCATATATCTCCACAAGAATAAAGATTATTACTTACCTTCCAATGATAGACAAATAAGATTCAACAATGAAGATCATATATAAATTACTTTAATAGACAAGTAAGTTCACATTTAGTTATATCATCTTGATTTCATTCATGCTATGACAATGTATAGGTAGAATAAATAACAACTTAAGTTGTAGCAACCACCGCTTTGTTTACTTGCCTTAAAAAAAGCAAATGACACTAGACATGATCCAAAGCATTGCAACCTGTTTAGCAACAAGAACCAATTCATACATTTGAAGGACCGAATTGGTGACCAGAGGGGGGGTGAATGGGAGCCTCAAATTTCTTCTCGAGAAATAGGTGGCCCTTGTCCCAGAAAGTCACCCAAAAGACAAAGACTCACAATCGACAAGTTCACGACCTACAAGTAGGTGGATACCCAAGGAGATGTCCTAGTGGTACAGCGGAACTATTGGAGAAAGCCAAAAACTAATCGCTAAAGCTACAGAAGAAATCTGCACCTTCAGCAGGATCCCAGACTGTCCGCGATCATGGTCCCGGGCTGTCCGCTGTTCAACGCCGGACTGTCTGCCCTTGGGTGCCGGACTGTCCGCCGGCAAAAACACCTAAAACAGACTTCCCTAGAAACCTCGGGTCCCAGACTGTTCGTGGTTTGCACGTCGGATAGTCCACGGTTCACGTGAACAGTGAAACCCAAGCGTCCGAGGCTGGCCCTGTGTAGCGTCCGATGTGACCCCGGACTATCCGCTGGTCACTGGCGGACTGTCCGCCAGTCACTTGACCGAGAACAGTACCGAGGTAGCCAACTCTGCCTGGACGAAGTCCGACGTGCGGACTGTCCACCGCTTGGGGGCTGGACTGTCCGCCAACAACCTGAGAAGGCAAAAACAGCACGGGTCAAAGACAAAATCAATTTGATCTTCACCAAATCGAATGGGACTTCAATCAAACTTCTCCCAAGTGTTCCTCTATGTATTGGGGTGCTAATCCTAGGAAATCATCGCACCAAACCAAGTCAATCGAGAGAAATCCGAAGAACACTAGAAAAGGGCGAAGAACGAACGTGATTTCAGCCCGATCTACGTGCTCATGAGGTTAGAGAGGAAGTCCTTCAGTGGAAAGAAGGAACTCACGTCCTAGCATGATCTGGTTTAAACGAAATTGAAAACCATCCCTCGGATTGGGAGAACGAGGCAAATCTCCGAGGAGGCCAAAACCAAAACACGAAGAACACAACACAAAATGCAAATTCGATCACGATTTCAGGTGGAACTCGTCCCCACCAAAACACGGTCCCGTTTCCTCAAAATCACAAGTGTTAACACCAGATTTTTGCACACACGAGGATATGACATGTGGGTCCAGCCAGCAGAGAAGAGAAGGATTCGGCCAGCATTCGGACGGCTATTTGGTCTTTAAGACTTTCGGTGAATACCTGCGCGGTCGGCTATTTCGTGAAGTAGTAGCCCCATTCGGGAAATGGATGATGCAGGTAAAGCTGGCTTGCACGAGAAGATATGCAACGATGGGAGATGCCGAAAGGATTAGGAATATGATTTATATCTTTCCTTGTTTTTTAAGTCCTAATCGTCTAGGATTCGTGTTTCGTCCAGGGTATAAATATAAGCCCTCGACCATTGTAAAACTGTTCACAACCACATCAATACAAACCGGCCCCGTGCCATCTTCGAGTCCTTAAGTCGTGTTGTCGAGTTCTTCGAGAGGAAACATCGATCCGTCGACCTCCGTAAGTACCGGCAACCTTGCTATCATGTCTAGTATCATGCGGTGGATTTAGATATGATGCAAGTAGTCTCGTATGTTAAGCTTAGTATTGTGCGGCAGATTTAAGCTTATGACGGGAAGTTTTTGCTTATGCCTTGTATCGTGCGGCGGAATAAAACATGAGTAAAAATAGTTATCGGCTCTATTAGATTTGGCAGATCTAGTAGATTCATTAAGTTATCATGTGTTATGCGTTTTATTTATTTAATTCTTGTAACACTCTTTTGCCTAATCTAGATTGATCTCTATTCGGCCTCGTTTCACAAGTTTGCTTGTGCTTTGCTAATCATAAGATCATGATGGCCGGATTAGCTTTCAATCTAGGTTGTTACATGTTGCGGGTTCACACATGTTAATCATATTTATGCTTTGATAGAACTGGGTGTCGTGCGGCAGATGCAGGTTTTAGATTAGTTTGATCATGCTTTGCTTGTATGTTCCTTCTTCATGGACCCCAGTTCGGCTAGTTTGCCGACTCTGGTTAAGCTTACATGAGTAATGAGTTTTTATAGATCTGTTCAGATATATGTATGCTTTTAGCTTCTTATAATTAGATCGTATCATGCGGTGGATTAATCTAATTATAAAGAGTGGTATGGACTTATAGGAAGTGGTATCATGCGGTGGATTAGCTTTGCTTGAGTTTATACTCGACGGGTTCATGAAGGCTAAACGTGCGGCAGATTAGTTGGATTAGCCTATGCATATGTTATTTGAATAGATTTAAATTTACAAATTACCCTTTTTACCCTTCTGTTATTCATGCGTTCCGCATTCAACATGTTTATAAGCTCCATCTTTATACTTGCCGAATGACATTATAAACCTGTTTCGACAAACAGCTTTTATAGTTGTGTGCCGTCATGATTGGCTTTCAAAGCCGTACATATGGAACTGCCTGGTCTCACCCAACATGTTCCAAGGTATTCTCATATTTTTATCCCTTGTTGGTTTTCAGGTCAAACCGACTGGCACGTTTCCGGATTCAGAATACTCCGGGCACCCGATTGAAGCCAGCCTCGTTCGGCTTGCTGTGTGCCTGGCGCAGGGCGTCACGTTTTGCGTCAACAACAAGTACATAGAGGTATTGCAGTTCTCTCTGTGGATCACAGGCAGTAGGTGGAAGAAAACCTATCAAAGGCTATGAGAATGAAATGCTGCAAGGATAGAATGAGAGGAGGGGCTGCCTCTCTATTTATAGCCTAATACACTTATTCCCCTTCTACCCCTAGATACATAGAGCGAACAGGCTAACCCTAGGGGTATTTCGGTCTAGCTCCATCAAGTCTTGATCCGATAGCCACACGCCTTCCTCATCCTTCGCTTCACCTCGACGCAAGCTCCAGGATGCCGCCATGTGTCGTCCCGTCAACCGCCACGCCTTCCTCACCGATAGCTTCGCCGCAATGCAAGCCTCTCGGCGCCGCCACGCGTTGACCATTCCTTTTGGAACCTCCCTGCGGTTTTGAGGCTGAAATCGGGAAACCTATCCTCAGGCTGAGTTTTGTGGCCCAAACTCAGAAACCCGCCAGCCTAGATTGTCGCAGAACCGACCAATTTATACCAGATTAAGCACAGAAATCACTGCTTACGCATTGACAGTCATGTACTTAAGCTCGTATAAACCTGGTAATCCAGAAATCTCGAAGGATCTCAAACTTTTCGCATTCAGCAAAGATCGTACTAGTTTAGCATACATGTCCCTGAGTTACATCATAGTTCGAACATAGTTCAAATCCATCAGAGTATGAAACAATATTACAAACCATAGTTTGACAAAAGCGGAGGCAACATAGTTTTGAAACATAAGTTGACATTTGGTTTGCAATACTATGCCATGACCTGATCACCCTCGGTGTAGAAGGGCCCATGGCCTCCCCGCATGACTGTGGTCGCTCAAGCTATGCTGCCCACAGTCATGCGGGTCGATCAGGCCCCGCCTGCCCACATACCATGCCAGGTTGCTTAGTCAAGTTGCCCACGGTACATCTGAGGCCCTGGGTGTTAGGCGTCAACATCTCCATCACCAGCTCGAAGAACTTTACTCGGCTTCACGGGAGGTACCCAGACCTACTCCGTTAAGTAATTGACGCGTTTAAAATGACTGAGGTACGCCTTCGAACGGGTCCTAAGAGACACATATGGGAGACTACTAGCACACGGAATCCATGTCCTGCTGCTCCTACATCCCGCCCGATCTCAGTTTAATTATCACAAGGTTATCTCCATGATAGCACCAGGCTAGTCATGATCAGTATCCACCTATATGCGGGAGACATGAAATCACCCGACTTTTACTGGACTAAGCAGGGCTAAGCATATAAACGAGCCTAGACCTAACAGGGATATCAAGATAATAAATTGCGCTGGACAAGGAATAGTAAGTAATGCATCAACGGTAGCAATCAACTCCTATAACCTAATGCAACAAACATAGCAGGTTAAGTAGTTAATTGCAAACCCCAGGGAGTATAATGCTCTAGGGCTTGCCTTGCTCGAAGTCAGCTGGATGATGATCCTGGTACTCGGGCAAATCATCGACGTCGGGTCCTTCGCTCCTCTCGAACTGGGCTTACTCCTGGTTCAGCTCCTCCGGCTTGCGGATACATGGGTGTATGCCGGATCTTGAGATGATGAGTTATTGTCAACCGGTATGATGCGCATATTCTTTGGCTTGTGTTGTGCAGGTGTCGAGATTGGAGACAGTGATCGAAGGCAAGGTGAAGGTCATGTAGAGACATGTCATGCCGATGGACCCGGAGCGGTGAAGGGCGGACGTGAGGCTTGGACTAACGGACCGGTGGCCTGAGGATCAGCTTTGGTAGCTGACAGCCTGGGACAGCGACAAGTGAAGACTTGCGGGTGGACGGGGTGCACGGGCAGTGCATCCCTATACGGCGTCGGTTTGGTGGTAGAGCCCCAGAAAAACCACCGGGTGTTTGGTTTCCAGGTTTGGGCCTCAAAACCTGGGTGCTGGCCGGTTTCCAAGTTTGGGCCTCAAAACTCGGGCTGAGGACGGTTTCCAGGTTTGGGCCAAAAAACCTGGGCGATGGCGGGTTTCTAAGTTTGGGCCACAAAACTCAGCCGGAGGACTGGTTTCCCGGTTTCAGCCTCAAAACTGGGGGGAGGTCCAGGAAAAGGACGGACGGCGAGTGGCGGCACGTGGCGGCATCGGGTGAGGTCACGTCGAGGCGAAGCTACCAGATGTGCGGGTGTGGCTGTCAGATCGACATCAACTTCGAGTTGGACAGGAATACCCTTAGGGTTAGCCTGCTCGCTCATTACCAGTAGGGGTAGAAGGGGAATAATTGTATTAGGCTATATTAGGAGAGGCAACCCCTCCCTCCAAACCATCTCAGCCATTGCTATTTTCACTCTAGGGTTTCTTGCTTCCCATTCCCTGCTGTAGCTACTGAGGTCCACAGAGACGGCTTAATCATACCTCTGTGTATTTGGATTTAGCGGAAACAGGACCGGATTCCCGTTGTCTCCTCGTGGGGACGAATTTCGGCTTGGAATTGAGATTGTGATTTGTGTTCTTGAGTTGTTCTTCGTGTTTTGCTTTTTGTCTCAATTTTCCCGTCGCTCTATCTCCCTCTATGCTGCGTCTTTTTTGAATCCACTTGAATCAACTTGTTCTTTGATGTGAGGAGAACATTTCCACTGAAGGAATTCATCTCAATCCTCACGAACAAGTAGATCGGGTCGATGCAAGGTTCATGGCGATTTTTTTGTTCCTACACCTTCCCTTTTGATTTCCCAGAGTATGAGTTGATTTGAGTGGATGATTTCTTAGGGGTAGTCTTCCAACTACCTAGTGATCATCTTCTCCAAGTTTGGGATCGAGGGATTTTGATTTGGATCGAATTTGGAGAGTTTCGGAAGAGGGGCGATTGAAATCGCCCTCTCTGGGTGCTCGCGGACAGTCCGTTGTGGGCACTGCGGACAGTCCGCGCATCGGGATCCATCCAGGTCAGTGATGTTTGTTTCTTGCTGTACTGGCTCGATTTGACCGGCGGACAGTCCGCCGTTGAGGATCTTGGTCAGTCTGCGACCGAGCAGGAAGTTTTCAGCAGATTTGTAGTTTTCCAGTTTTGGCCGGCGGACAGTCCGCCACCAATCCGCGGACAGTCCGGGGTAGCCGTGGACAGTCCGAGACCTCCAGTCCGGACAGTCTGGGATTCTGCTGTGTGTTGGTTTTGGTGTGTTTGATCTTTCGGCTCTTCCGCTTCGTTTCTGGACTTCTCATTTGCACCTAGAGTTCACCAAGGAACCTCTCTAGGTATCTTTGCTACTTGTTAGCATCGGTATTTAGGGACTTCCAACGTAGCCCTCCATCTATGTTTGGAAGTAGGTTTTTGGGCTTGGACTTGACTCGGCGCCTTCAAGTTTTGGTTTGCTCTTTGTTTGGTGGTGCCTCGCTGTGATCCTAGGGATCATCCACCCTCTTTCCGAGGGTTGTGGGCATCACGTTTATGTCTGAAGTTTTTGGGGTTGATTTGTTGGGACAAAGGCCAAAGATTCAAAAGAAATTTTTAGGCTCCCATTCACACCCCCTCTGGTCGCCTTTGGTGGCATTCTCAGTCCTTCAATTGTTATCAGAACGGGTTAAGGATCTTCCACCTTAGCCGGTTCCAGATCCACAGAAGGCGACATGGATCACAGCGTTGGCAAACCGCCGTTTTTCGATGGGACGAACTATGTGTATTGGAAGATACGTATGTCGGCCTATCTTTAGAGCATGGGTGCTCTCAAGCTTCTTCATAATCTCGATCGGTCGGTGTGGGACTCTAAGGTTCAGGCGATCATCGAATCGTCTAACTATGAGACTCTCACGTGCGACGAGCTCTTTAGTAAGCTCAAGTCTAGTGAGATTGACGCCATGGCGAGGGCTTCTTATGAAAATCCTTCTGGCCCATCGATGGCTTTGGTTTCTGGCTCTTCTGCTAACCCCTCTGGAGGCTTTGCGTTGTCTTCTCTTCTTTCTATCACAGAGGAGCAGCTGGAGTTCATGGGAGATGACGAGTTGGCTATACTTGCCAACCAGTTCTCGTGGTTCCACAACAACTACATGAACCGTCACCGCGGAGGAGGACGAGCTGGGTGCTTTGAGTGTGGCGACTCCGACCATTTCATCGCCAACTGCCCCAAGAAGAATAAGCAGGCGTTTGGGAAGGGTGACCATGGCTTGAAGTACGACTCCGGTAAGCGCAAGGAGAAGTACATCCCCGCCAAGCACAAGCGGAAGGGTGGCTTCAACAAGGAGTACATCAAGAAGAAGTACTTGGAGAAAGCCTAGGCCGAGCAGCGTGCTTTCTTCGACCACGCTCAGCGACATCGACGACTAGTACAATGACTCCACTGCATCAAGCGATGATGAGTCCGAGAAGAAGAAGATCGAGGACAAGCTGAACGGTCTTTGCTTCTTCGCCGACGACGAGGGCTTCTGCACCATGGCCCTCGGTGATGAGGTCGATAGCAAGCTGGAGGAGATCCCTCGGAACAACGACGACGATGACTCCACCTAGGTATCTCAAACCCCTGATGAACTCTCTGTTGAGGTCGAGAGACTTACTGCTGCTCTTCTTAGTCAAGACAAGTTGCTTAGGCTTGCTGCTAGAGAGAGGAAGGAGTTTAGGCAAAAGTGGGAGGATGCGGTGAAGGAACTTGAGTCTGTCAAGTCCACCGTTGTAGTCACCGAGGAGGATGAGTGTGAGATGTGCTCCCAGAACATGACTGACCTTCTCACTTTGAGGGGAAAGTATGTTGCTTTGGTTAGAGAGGTGGATGAGCTTAGGGCTAGACCCGTGTTGCTGGGTGTGTGCAAGTCTTGTGCAGGCTTGCAATCCGAGATGGCAGAGAAGAATGCCAAGATTGTGTCTCTTGAGAAGGCCAGCTCGGGTAGCACTTATGTGTCTAGGTGTGCCTTGTGTGAGGGTTTGGAGATGGAGATTGCAAATGTGAAGCATGACAAGATGCAAACCGAGGAAGAAAACACATACCTTTGGACCATCTTGTCATGGGTGTCTTGTGGTGAGCCGCAGCATGGGATGATGATTGCCCAATTCAAGCGTGCTGCTAGAGTCCTGGTGTTGGTTTTGCTTAGGGTGTGGAGAGTGCTACATCTTTTGGGAAGGTTGGAGAGTTTAGTGGTCTTAAGCCGAGTGAGAAGCCCAATTCCACCACTACTCCCAAACTGACCAAGATTCCACCCAAAGAGCCTCTCAAGCCTAACACCAAAGATGGAGTGTGTGTGGAACTTCCAAGAGCTCCACCCAAGAAACAGACATGGGCTCCAAGACCAAACCACTTCAGGAACAAGCTAGACACTATGCCACCAATCCATGAGGAGCTCATGCCACAAAAGAACCAAGTGATCCACACCCAATACCGTGAGTACCAACAACCCCCTATGAGAGCGGTGAGGTACCACTATGAGTACCGTGGGAGAGATGGACACTTGAGGGAGTTTTGCTTTCGGCGCAAGAGAGAGGAGCATCGTGCAAAGGAGATGAACAACATAGACATGTACCATCCTTTCCATGATGTACATGTGTCGAACGTTCAAAGGAGGAGTGCTAGGCCTAGAGGTCCAATGCCTCAAGGTCCTAGGCCACAAGGAGGTTTTGCCCGGTGGGATCCTAGTTTTGTATGCTATGGACCCCGTGGCGGTGGCTTTGTTGTTGAGCGTTATCCCCCACCGCATTTTGGCTATCGTGGTGAGCGCTCTCCTCCTAGCGAACCACGTTTTCCTGTGCGTGGTGATCACTTTCCCCGTAGGAATGCTAGGAATGGTTTTTATACTAACCGTTCTTTTGAGCAGCCGGGACAACACTAGTGTTCTTCCCGTTTTACTCACCCCAGTGTTGGACCGTATGCTCACCCTATGTCTTTTTATTAATGTATGTAGGTAAGTAGATTGGAGAACGTTTGGCTTGTGGATTCCGGGTGCTCAAGGCATAGGACCGGAAACTCCAAGTTGTTCTCCAGTCTTAGTCCAGTCACTGGAAAGGAGTTTATTACCTTCGGTGACAATACCAAAGGTAAGGTGCTATCCCATGGTTCTGTGCGAGTTAATGAACATTTTGTCTTACGTGATGTTGCTTTTGTATCGAACTTGCATTTTAACCTTCTTTCTGTTTCTCAACTTTTTGAGGATGACTATGAGATTCATTTTAAGCCGAATCACAGTCGTATTTTAGATCCTTAGGGCAATCTTGTATGTTTGATTTCTCCCTTTGGAAAAGTCTTTCGTGCGAATTTCTCATTGTCTTTTGGCATTTCTCGTTGTCTTTTGGCTGGATCCTCCTCTGATCTTTGGAAGTGGCATAGGAGACTTGGTCATTTGAGCTTCGACTTGCTTGCAAGGCTGAGTTCACTTGGCTTAATCCGAGGATTGCCCAAGCTACACATGGAGAAGGATCTTGTTTGCCATTCTTGTAGACATGGGAAAATGGTTGTCGCTCCCCACCATCCTGTGATTCAAGTTATGACCAAGCGCCCTGGAGAGCTTTTACATATGGACCTTGTAGGTCCAGCTCGGGTGAGCTCGGTTGGTGGGAAGTGGTATGTGCTTGTTGTTGTTGACGACTTTTTGAGATATTCATGGGTTTTCTTTTTAGCTGAGAAAACTGAGAGTCTCTCTTTTACTCGCAATCTGATTTTGCGACTTCAGAACGAGTTCCCTAAGAACTCGATGAGAGCTATTTGTAGCGATAATGGTTCCGAGTTTAAGAATTCGGACTTTGAAAAGTTTTGTAACTCTCTGGGTTTAGAGCATCAGTTTTCTTCCCCCTACACACCGCCACAAAATGGTGTTGTAGAGAGGAAAAATTGGACCCTTGTTGAGATGGCTAGGACGATGCTCGATGAGCATAGGACTCCTAGGCGATATTGGGCCGAGGCTATTAACACTGCATGCTATATTTCCAATCACATTTTTCTCCGTGCCTTCTTGAAAAAGACCTCTTATGAGTTGTGATTTGGGAAGCAACCCAAAGTGAGTTATTTTAGAGTTTTTGGTTGCCACTATTTTATACTTAAGAAAGGCAACTTGGACAAGTTTGAGTTTCGCTCTTCTGATGGTGTATTTTTGGGTTATGGTAATCATAATCATGAATATCGTGTACTTAACCTTGATACTAACCGAGTCATGGAGACATCCGATGTCACCTTCGACGAGACCATGCTTTGTCCTTCTTCTAGATTTGAGCGTACAGGTGATCACGAGGTCGGTGAGCCTCTTTTTGATGATGAGGAAGATGGAGCTGAACAGATGGATGATCCAGATCTTCCTCCACCTAATTTTCCTTTAGGATCGACTTCGACCATGACTGCTCGTGGCCCCGACCCATCTTCTTCCACTACATGGGGGCCGGTCGATCCTCCACCTCGGGGTTTGCTAGTGATACCCGAGAAGGGACGTTTGTGCACCAGGGCAAGTACACCACGGACATAGTGAAGAAGTTCGATATGGGTGAGGCAAAGCCTCTTCCAACACCCATGTGGACCACGACAGCCCTGGATGCGGACGAGGAGGGAGAAGCCGTGGACTAGAAGAAATACCGGAGTATGATCGGATCACTGTTGTACCTAACGGCGACACGCCCGGATATTCAGTTCGCGATGTGTCTTTGCGCATGATTTCAGTCGTCGCCGTGCACCTCTCATAGTCAGGCGGTTAAGCGCATTATGAGGTACCTTCGTTTCACTCCTGAGTTCGGGATTTAGTATTCTGCTTCTTCCCACCCTCTCTCTTTGAGGTTACTCTGACACTGATTTTGTTGGTTGCTAACTTGATCGCAAGTCCACTTCAGGGAGTTGTCAGTTTTTGGGTTCTTCTCTTGTATCTTGGTCTTCTCGCAAGCAGTCTAGTGTTGCCTAGTCTACCACAGAGGCTGAATATGTTGCTGCGGCTAGCTGCTGTTCCTAGTTGTTGTGGATGATGGCCACTTTGCGTGATTTTGGTCTGAGCTTTTCACGAGTTTCTTTGCTTTGTGATAGCACGAGTGCGATTAGCATTGCTAAGAACCCCGTGCTTCATTCTAAGACCAAACACATTGATGTGCGCTTTCATTTCTTCCGTGACCACTATGAGAAGGGTGATATCGATCTTCGCCATGTCGATACTCATCATTAGTTGGCAGACATTTTTACCAAGCCTTTGGACCAATCAATCTTTGCTAGGTTGAGAGGTGAGCTTGGTGTGTGTTTCCCCTTTTAGTTGGGGGAAACATTTTGGTTATTGTATCATAGACTGACTTCTTTTATTTTGTTCTTGTTTAGTCTTTGCATTTCATCATGTTTGCATCTTTACTTTTTCAAGCTTCATGTCTATAATCTTTAGAATGAATCTATGCTATGATTAGTGTATGCTCCGATGATATATGATGATGCTTGTAGCTTAGGCTCCTCTCGAGCACTGATACATGTTGTGTGCTGAGCTATTTTTTTCAGAACTGTGAATATGCTTAATCAAACATGACATTTGAAACTTGTTCACCATTGAGATTGACAACTAGCATGTGTAGAATGTGTTGAAGTTACTTGTGCTATTCCTATATGCTAGGTTGCTATGTCTCTAGTTCTGAGTCTTTCACTTGCTTGGTATGTGTTGACACTCAAAAGTGTCATAAGAAAATAATAAAGTTAGAAGATATATTTGGCTTATAGTTTGAAGACGAATTTATTTTCTGATACTTTTATCTGAAGGTCGGATGCTTTAGGTAAGATGAGCTTGCTTGTTTGTTGTTTTCCGACCAGTTATGTTGTTTCCGACCAGATGTGCTGGTCGGAAATCCTGGAATAATGATGAATGAACCGATTCGAGGATCTTTATTATGCAAGGTTTGAAGGTCTATTGATCGGTGTGATCAATTTGGGCTGATGTCTATAAAAGCCCATTGAGCCGGTTTAGTCGATTCAAAGATCGACGAGATCAAGTTTAGCTTGTTTAGTCCGGATTGGACTCTTGGATTCCATGCTTTGATGGAGTCCAGATAGGAAACTTGGAGATCGTATCTGGAGATGTTTCCTATTAGGATAAAACCAACCCCATCTATATATATGAGAGGATCATGGCCGATTGAGGCATCCAACCCTAATCGATCAAAACCAATCTACTATCCCTTTTACCCTTTTCCTCTATCTACTCTGTTGTTCGACGCGTCTCCCGGTGAGGCTCGACGGCGTCCTAGGCGGCCTTGATGGTCCTAGGGCAACCTCTACGTGCTTCTCCCCGATGGGTCTTCCCGGGAGGACTTCTAGAGTTATCAACACAGGGATCCATAACCCTAAATCGACCTAAAACCGTTCATTAGATTGGTTTTCATCGGTTTAGTTGAGTTCCCTGCTGTATCAGGTTGATCTGCAACCTCTTCGGGCACTCTAGCCCTGCTGGTGTGTGATTCGGATCAATTCCGACGTCAACACACTTTTTGGCGACTCCACTGGGGACGATTGAAATTCCATCTACTACCAATATGGGCGGCAAAGACGGTGCTATGGATAAGGATAACATCGTCCGTCCTGCGGGCATCGACAAACTCCCCGACGAGTTAAAACAACAAGCACAGGCCAAGCTCGACGCCGTCTTGAAGCCATTCCTGGAAAGCTGCTCGAAGGACCGGCGTGGCAGGGTCACTAAAGACAAGGAGCCGGACATCAGCGAGATAATCCCTATTGTGTCAACCACGACCGTTGAAGACGCTACTGATAAGGTAAACAATAAGGTACATGAGGATCCTTACCCTACCCATGCTAATTATTCAGCAATGCTAGTTGATACTTCAAAAGCTCTTACCAATACTATTCAGCATTCATTTAAATTACTTAGTGACCGCATGGATAAGTTAGAAGGTAAAACCGTCGAACCCGAGATTCCAGTCGAGCAACCACAGTTCGGCATGCCTTTTAATTCCTTTAGAGGACAAACTTCACATATAAATTTTGGGCAACCAGGGTCTGCTGAGACCAAGCGTGGTGAAGTCGATACCTCAACGAATGTCAATAGCACCCATCATAACTCTGGTCGGACTGCACAGACTGACCAGGGAACAACGACAAATAGAACTTCAGGAGGACAGGGGACAGTATTGACCAATCCACTGAAGTCCCCAAGTAATAATCCCATACATAATGGCGCTCCTAACCTTGCCGAAACCGATTTTGGGCGAGCTATAAATCGGTTTAAGGAAGAAATAACCAGACCAGTTTAGGGGTCCAGTTTAAACCTAATAGGACCACCTATTCTAAATTGTATCCTTCATATTTTGACTTTATGAAAGCACCTGATGGTTGGAGGGTACCAGATTTTTATAGATTTAGTGGTGACGGCAGTAAAACAACCATGGAGCATGTTAGCATGTTCCTTGCACAAATGGTCAAAGCCAGTACTTTAGATTATATGAATGTACGAAATTTTCCTTTGTCTCTTACTGGTACGGCTTTTGCTTGGTTCACGTCACCACCGGAATGTACCATAGCTTCTTGGACCGAATTAGAAGAAAAATTTCATAATCACTTTTATGACGGGGTCCAAGAAACTAGGTTATCGCATCTCACGTCGGTTCGACAAGGACGTAGCGAGCCTGTAGTCGACTTCTTTAAGCGCTTTAATGAAATTAAGAACCGATGCTTTCATTTAATGATTTCCAATAGAGACCTGACAGATCTATGTCTCACTGGTCTGCGTTGAGAGATCCAGGATAAGCTGGAACATTATGATTTCTTTAATGTAAATCAACTTTTGCAAAAGGCCGTTTCAATCGAATCGCGCCTTAAAGAACCTTACGATCCCCATAAGACACATCGACCGGGTGTGCATATTGTTGAGATGAACTCTGATAGTTCAGATGATGAGTCTAAAGACTGTTATGCTGCTGAGTTTTTATGGCCAGCACAGAATAAATTAGTCACTTGTCTTTCTCTCAAGCCGATTCAAAAGAATCGGGGGCTTAAGGACAAGACTTGGCACACTTAAATTTTTCCAAAATAGTTCAAAAATAGTTTTAAAATACCCATTTAGTTCGAAAATAGCTCCTCACGGATGCAATAACTTGAACCATGCTCTGATACCAGTTGTGGCAGAACCGACCTGATTATAAGAGCTCAAGTACGTACCGTCTTAGCCAAATCAACTGGCTCCGACCCATACTTGAACCCGTATAACCCCGGAAGTCCGGAAATCTCGAAGGATTTCAAACAACTTTACAACTTACCAGGATCGCATCGTTCAAGTACCATATTGACGAGGATACAACAATTTGATAATGAAATTGAAATTAACATCAGAGTGCGAAGACTCAAAGTTATTACAACACTGAGTTCAAATAGCGAAAGCTTTAAACAAGTCTGGGATTACGACCACCACACATGTGGTCCAAATAAAACATTGTTTTTAGATAACTCACTCCTCCTTTTTCACCTTGCTTTTGCGTGATGAAGAGCATCGGAGAAGGAGAAGGCTCGGGGTGGTTCGGTTGACATGGAACGGGGACGTGCACTCCTCGGCGATGGCGGCGGCCGAAGAGGGGAACTCCACGATCCGGCGGCGAGGAAGCTTGGCTGGGGGTGTTAGCGTGCGCACGACGTGTGCACGGTAACGGCGAAGCCTCCGACGCGAGGAATCGGATGGGGGAGCTTTGGTCTGGCCGGAACGACGGTGGCGTTCGTGCGGTGGCGGGCGAAGGCGAGCAGGGCGCTCGGCTCGTGTTCGTTCGGGAGAGAAGAAAGAGAGGTGAGAGCAGGCGAGTGCAGTGCTTGCGAATGATGAATGGGAGAGAGGGAGTGAGCGGGGTGCAGGTTTTGCTCGCTGGCTTGGTCGGACGGGCGGTCGTGGCAGGGGCCACGACTGGCGACGGTGAGAAGCGGGGCGCGGTCCATGTGGCAGCACGGTAGGCGAGGCGGGCGAGGAGTGGCCGCAGCGGATTGTGGCGTGATGCAGGCGGGCAAGATCGTGCGCTGAGTGGGCGAAGGGGATACGGGCGAGTGTGGGGGCGGCCACGCGGCGGTCGGCCGACGTATGGCGCGGCGCGCGGCGCGCGAGCGAGTGTGCGGCGTGCGGGCTGGCCAAGCGCGCGCGCGGGCGAAGCTGGGACGGCAAAGGCCAAATAGGCCGAAAGGTTGGCGCCGGGGAAAAACAAACACTTTTCTTTTTCTAATTTCTTTTCCAAACTTTGACCAATTCAAAACAGTTTCAAAAACTCAAAATTAGGATTTGACCGACTCCATCGTCTTCTCCCGACTTGGCCGATGCACCGCACATTCTCATGTGCACTTGCTTGTCGATGCCAAGTGCCAGCTACCACAGCTGGTCCTCCGGCCTCCCGGTCCGTCGCTCCAAGCCTCACGTCCGTCCTTCACCGCTCCCGGTGCATTGGCACGACCCTCTCTACATGACCTTCACCTCGCCATCGACCACTCTCTCCGAGCTTGTCACCATGCAGTCGTGCAGTCAGGCCACCTCCCTGTCATAGTGCCGCTCGTCCTTGCCTACCTCCTCCCTGGTTGCTATCGCGAGTTCACGGCAGATGTGCCTCATGCACAGGATGCTACCCAGCAGTGACACCGAGCATGCTAGCGAGTGGAGCGCCGGAGTGGTGAACTGCGACCACGGTCCAAATTTTTTTTTGCTCTCCATCTAAACACCCCTATGTATATATGTCTTTTTTGTTTACAAAATTTACAAACAAAGCAAAAACAAGCTCCACTATACTTTGGAAGCCACTTTTCATCTTCTCTCTAAAATAACCATTCCCACACTCCTAGATGCTAGACAATATAGTTGCTTGCATACACTAAACAATTATATGTTCACCTAGAAAACAAGAACTTGACGAGAAAAATAAGAGAGCTGCTATGTTTCAGGTTTCGTTTTCAGGCAAGACAAACAATAAGTAATACCCTAAAGGAATAATTTATAAAAAATTTTAATCAAACAATGACAAAATCACATGTTTGTATGAATAATAAGAAGAAAACAGAAAGCTAAAATATTGGCGAAGGTGGAAAAATAAATGTATTTGAAGCCAAGAGAGCATATCGGAGAGGATGGTGACGTCCTTGGCAGTGAGGCTGAACCTGATAGCAAACAGGTTGATGATGTCGGTGATGTTAGTGTCCGGTGCCGACGAGAACAGGGCCACGTCGGCGGCCACCGTCCTGTTGCCGCAAGGTGGAAGATGGGAGATGCTGAGAGGGAGCTGCCGCAGTGCCACCCCAGGCCGGATCTGTCGGACTGGGACCAAGACCAGGGAGGCCAACCAAGGAGGTCACTGGGAGGGAGATGGGAGAGGCCTAGAAGGAGTGAGCGACTGGATCCGCCGGATCGGGACCAAGACCAGAGAGAGCGCCAGGAAGGAGATGGGAGGAGTGAGCGACTGATAGGAGGGAGCCACCGCAGCCCACCGGAGGTCGGATCCGAACGACGCAGGCAGCCTCACGCCGGGAGCGCGACAAGCCACTGCCGGGATTCCGGTGAGCCGCCGCAAAGGCACTCGCGACCCGCAACAAAGATGATGACGATTGACGAGAGGCTTCTGTTGAGTCATATTACCTCCGTGTGTCTGCCCCTAAATAGTTGTTACCTATATTACGCAGTTAAAACTTTCACAACAGTTGTTTTATTCCATTGGTTTGTCTAGATCCCCTAATTCATCAGGGCGTGAGGTCGAGTCCTCACGCGTGCGCCTTTTTTTTTTACAATTTTCCAGCCCTTGCATGCTGGCTTGGGCTGCACGAGCACGCTGAAATCTGTATTGGGCTAGAAAATCAGCGACGGAGACAGTTTTCAACAGCTCACTAGCCTTGGGCTGGAAAATCAGAGATATGTAAAAAGATGCCATAATAATCACTTACTGCTATGTCTATTTTGTTACATAATGTTTTTCTGATCAATCTTTATTCGATCCCACATGCTTCTGATCCATCCGTATTACCCTTCCCACTTGATTATATGTGGCGGTTGGGTCAATAAATTAATTTCAAAATAATATTTAAAAATTAATTAAAGAAGTTATGACAAAACATTTTAGTCGTCATATAAAGTACTTTTGACAAACTATTCTTCTCATACATTTATGACAACTACAATTGGTGTTTATGACAAGGCAAAAATTGTCATAATATGAAATTTGACTACCTTGAAGATGTTTTTGTGACATTTATTTAGTTATATCACTAAGTTAAAATGCTTCCAAAACAAACGTCATAAACACATTGACTTAGTGACTTTTCGATCCAATGGCATGTCATAAACGTCATAAACCAACACATTTCTTGTAGTGCTCTCCCGGTCCATCGGCATGACCCGTCTCTACTTGACCTTCACCTCGCACTCGACCACTGTCTCCGAGCTCAACACCTGCACATCAACACAGCCAAGAGACACATGTTGTCACTCACCCCTTCTGGTGAGCCTGTTGACCGATCACTCATCACTCAGAAAAGGAACCATAAGGGCACATATCAACCTTGTTGTGGCAGAACCTCCTGAATTAAGTGGCCCACGTGCACCCATCATTGTCCTAAAGACCTTTGATCGGCGTACACGCGTTCCAAATGACCCAAGAGGTCTGTCGGGTGTCCTCGAGAAACCCGAATCATCCACGTTACATTACTTCCAGGAAAATTCCTCATCAAGCATCACAGTATTACAACAGTTTTATAGATAAGATAAATCAGAGTAAAGCGGAAAGATTATAATACATAGGTTAAAAACTTAGAGTTTTACAAACCATAAGTACTTATTACATAAACGGTTCGGAACTTTATAATACATATATCACCCAAATTCTTGTTACTTGCCCAAGGTCACACATCAGAATCGTTATCACTCTCCTCTACAAGAGTGAAATAGCACTGTCCATCAAAAGGTGGATCCATGTACTCTCCTGCAACAAGGGTAACAAACCCTGAGTACAAAAGTACTCAACAAGACTTGCCCGCCAACAGAAAAGACTTCAGGTCATGCTAGCTTTAATGGATGTAGTGGGGCTAGCAATAGAGAAGAGATTTCCAGAAAAAGCTTTTTAACAAAACCTTTCTCTTTTCCTTAGTAATTCCAGATATATCATCAAAACACTTTTAGAAAGAAACATCATTTCTCAAATGCTTTGGTTTTGAAAACTCTACGTTGAGGGTCAGAGATCGAGTCTCTTTTTATCGTAGAGCAACGACGATTCGAACCGCTTTATCTACCCAGCTGGGGGTTCCCAATCACACAATATGGCAGGACTCTAACCTGCAACATATTGTACAACCATAAGTGATTTGTATGGCAGGACTCTAACCTGCAACATATCAAAGCACCACGGCGTTGTATGGCAGGACTCTAACCTGCAACATATCAACCCGTATCCCGTGATTGGTACTATCATGCACTCGATCAAGGGCCAACAACGGACAGTTCCTAATTGACACAGACGGGATTAGCACGACTAGGGTGACCCTGCCTGCCATCTTTCCATGAACGGCTTCCCGTCTGGTCTGAAATTCATTTTTCATCCATTTAACAGTTTGTACCTGAGAGAGGTATCCTAACAATGATGACTCATCATCCCTAAGTTTGCTCAAGGC
The DNA here is from genome assembly GCA_009763385.1 of Coix lacryma-jobi var. lacryma-jobi. Lineage (NCBI taxonomy): Eukaryota > Viridiplantae > Streptophyta > Magnoliopsida > Poales > Poaceae > Coix > Coix lacryma-jobi. The sequence continues at coordinate 84,234,061 of CM019826.1, forward strand.
CTAAGCGGAGGATAATCTCATCACCGTGCATCTTGGCTAAGCATTTATAAACAAATAGGTAACAAGGATAGGGTAAAGGTAACCAACTGGTAATGCAACTACTGGTGTCATTCAACTCCTACTACTTAAATGCAGTTGATAAATCAGTGTATAAACTTTGCAATAGAAACAGAAAGGTTAAATGCACCGGGGCTTGCCTTGAGGATCAGCGAAGTTTGAAGATTCTGAAAATCGAGAAGGGTCTACACCCTCAGGAGGAATCCACTGAGAGTTAGGACCTTCCGAAGCGGGATCTACACGTAGAAGTGCATATGCATGAATAATGAGATGCTTATGATATGATTATGGTAAAGATGGAAATTTTCTTAAACTATAACTTTTATGGAGTACAACTTTCCCTTGCGGTAAAGTTGCAAACCAACAAACCAACTTTAGCTATTAAAAGTACTAAACAAGTTTTGTTATTTTCTTTAAATATGGTTAGGCAACTTAACAAGCAACAAAAGGTTATTTGCATAAAGGAATCCATAACCAGGGAGCAAATCTTGCTAGTTTTCCACTGGTTGTCAAACAATTCCAAAAGTCACACAAATCCTAAAGTGATTAACTAATTTTATTTATTTCCTAAGCCACTTAGAATAGCTTTCTACACAAACATAACTTATACTTATTCCAACAGAGCTGAAATTAATCCTGAAGATTGATATTAATGATACAAACTCACATGTCAAAATTCATGATTTTTGGAGAAACACAGAAATATACATAATTCCTCAAAGTTGCATTTATTAATTAAAGCACAGATTTAATTGTCCTATAAAAAGTACTCAAAACATAAGTTTTATAATTTTTATATTAGCATAGACAGGTTAACATCTATTATGTCAAATTTCATAATTAACAGAGCTATAGATTAATTATAGCAAAAACAACAAAACTGATTACTGTACATAAAGCCAGAAAAAGAAAAAACTTGAACGAACCCAAACTGGGCTTTCGGCCCAAGCCAACTCGGCCCAGCGTGACGCGAGCGCACGACGGTGAGTGCGGGTGCGTTCGCTCGAGGCTCGGCGCGAGCGAGATAACGCCCGAGGGTCCGCTCGAGGCTGGACTCAGGGCTCGGACGAGACGGAAAAACGCTCGTCCGTCCGAGGCCTATCTCGACCGAGACGATAAACACCAAACGCCCGTCCGAGGCCTGACTCTCGGCTCGGGCGAGACGGAAAAAGCTCATCCGTCCGAGGCCTATCTCGGGCGGAACGGTGAACACGTTCGCCCGAGGCTCGGCTCGAGCGAAGCGGAGGAGGCGCCTGCTCGAGGCATAGCTCGAGACGTGAGCACGTGTCCATATGTCCGCTCGAGACCTGGCTCGAGCGAGACGGAGCGCCCTGACAGCTTTGCAGAAAAGCCCTTCGGCTTACGCGAAACTAACCCGCAGTCCAAGGTGCTACTCACCTGAGTCTTGGACTTTGCAACCAACACCCTGGAAGATCTTATCTTTACAAACGCGAGGTCCCTGGCCATGGCCCGAGCGCACGGCGGCGAACCGAGCGGCGACCGTCCTTACGCCGGCCAACCCCGGCCAGTAGAGACTTAGACGACGCGCGCATCATCACCGGCGTGTCACCCGCGGCCGACAGAGCTTCTAACCCTAAACGCTACCGCTCCGGTGAGGTGTGGCCACGCACGGCGGCGGACCGAGCCACGGCGGAGATGTTCCGGCGAACCTAGGTCGGTAGCAGTAGAACGGAAGGGCTAGGAAGCTTCAGTAGCTCACCCTGGTGCTGCCTGTGTAGTTGGTTCGAGCGGAGGATGAACGTAGGGAAGGTACCCACGGAGCAGTGGCTTCCGGCGGCGAGCTCCGGTGTAAAGACGGTGGTTCCGGCGAGACCTGGGCACCACACATGAAACCAGTGAGCCTAAGAGGTTTCTGGGATCAAGATGAAGCATAAACGCGAGATAAAGAGAGTAAGGAAGTGCCCAGTGGATCGGACCACGGCGAGATTGAGCTCGGCGGAGCTTTCTTGCCTGGCGGGAAGAAGAACAATAGTTACCGGCTCTCTGAGTGAGTAGAGGTTGCAAGAGTGAACTCTGGAGATGCGCAAGGATGTAGGGTTTTTATACCCGCGGTTATACTGGGATAAGAACGATCGGTGTGCGGTGAATCGGAGATTGAGCCGAGAAGGTGCTCGTTGGGGCTTCGTGGCAAGAGGTCGACGGCGAGCGCGAGAGAGGACGCCACGACGTGAGAGAAAAGGGTCAGCAGCTGAGTAACCTCGCCACGGAGATGGTCGCACGCTTATTCGAGAGGGAGCGATACCCAGAACGCTGGCGTCGCCGATCAAAGCTTCGGCGGCCACCGCCATGAACAGAGCCAGAAGCTTATCTCCCCCTTTTCCCATTTCCTTTTCTACCCTTTCTGTAAATTTAAAATTACTTTGAAAATTTGAATATAAGTTGAAAGTATGCTAAAATATCAAATGCTCAGAATTTAATACTGAACATCTTTTATTTTTGCAACATTTTCAAAATATGCTCAAAATTTGAATTAGAGTTGGAAAAACAAAAGAGGATAAAAAGGGCAGAAAAGTATTTTCCAAATTACTTTTGATTTCATATGAAAACTTGGAAAACTTTATACATCAAAGTTGTTCCTTATCAAAAATAGAACATCTTTGCTTTTTAGAGCATACCCAAATTCTTTCAAAATTTTGATTTATAGAAAAGGGGATAAAATAGGGTTTTTGAATTATTTAAACTATTCATTTGAATTTCATTCCAAACTGGAATTATACCTCAAAGGTAGCTTGAAACATGTTCTTACTACACCTTTGAGACATAATACCAGGGTTGGGTATAAAATTCGACTACTATACATAAGATTACCATAATACCCTTATAAAGCCTAAAAGCATTATTCTTAACAAGAAAGCATAAACTAGGATTGCAAACTTAATCACTCCTTATCACTAAGCACAAACATGAAAATTAAACTTGTTTTAAGTGAATGCATAATCAGGTTATTAACTCAGATAAAATGCCAATGCATATGATGACATGTCAAGTTTTAGTCTTGCTTAACACCAGAGTGTTACAGAATGGTATCAGAGCCGACTCTCGCGGTTTCACGGGCGCGTGTGTCGCAGTTGGTCAGGCATGGTGCGCATGGCTGGTGTGGACCCGGAGTGGTCACACAACATGGCACATGTGCTGACACTGGACACACGGACGTGGCCAAGAGAGGAGGTTCCTGGCTTGGGATTGATCGACGAGGACGTCGATCTCTTAAGGGGGTGAGGATGTAACATCCTGGCCCAAGGCTTAATAGGAATAATAGGATACTCATACCAACAAGTTGCAACTTCTTTTTCGGAAGCCCATCTCCAAAGAACTCTAAAGTTAAGCGTGCTTGACCTAGAGAAATTTAGGGATGGGTGACCGACCGGGAAGTTCTTCCCGGGTGCGCACGAGTGAGGACAAAGTGCGCAGAAAAGACTGGTGTTGGTCTGTGAGGGAAGTCTATGTCCTAGAAAAGCTGCCAGATGTAAGTGGGCCCGACCGCGTGGAGGCGGGACGTTACACTTGTGTTCACAACATTCACTCAAGCATACATGAATAACATGTAAAGGCTACAAGTACGCTCTAACTCATCAAGCAAACAAAACAAACAAGCACAATGTATTGGTTAACAACAACATAGCTTCTTAATATTTATACATCTTTAAATATACAAAAGTAATGATAGTAAATAAATATATATTCAGAAACTAAAAAACAAGAGCTATAGCTTTGATGAAGATATACTATATGTATTCTGAACTCAAGCATGCTCAAACTTTAGTTTAATTCAGACAATGAAATCTGCCGTGAAAAATATGTTAGCCATTGGTAAAGAAAATAAAATCTACTAAAATACCTGTCCAAAAATTATAAAACTTTTTCAGATTATTAAGAACACCATTATCTACAACTCTTATATTATAACTTTTAGATTCTAAAGAAAACAACATACCCAAATGAAGCCAACAAAGTATCTGAACTTTTTTGTCAACTGAAAAACAGCAGCTAACTAAAACATGCATAACTGGAGATATACTAATCTAGAACTTATGATCTCTAACAATCTGGAAAGCCTATAAAATTATCTACAACTTTCATGTAGACCATTCCACGAGATTAAAAACTTAAGATAAAGTAAAATTGAATGCATCTAATACTGTCCAGAATTCTGACAGCACAAAGGCATCATCAAACAACAATCATATCTCCCAAACCACAAGGGCTATCAAGGTGTTCTCTATAAAAAAGAAACGTACAGAAGTATACTAACACAATATAATTTTTATATGTTTTTAGAGGATATAAAGGAAGCCTTAAACAACACATAACCATCAACTACAGAATCTGAAAACACAAGAAGGCTTAAAATCAAGATTAGAACCCTAACCCAATCAATTAAACAATCCAATTCACTAAACCCTAACATAATCTTCACATCAAAACAGTGGGGAAAAACATGATCTTACCCTAGCAGTGATAACCACAAAGATCGATAAAGATAGAACTCTTGATTCCCCTTCTCCCTTTCATCGATCTCCCTAGCTACACCTCTTGTCCACTTGATCTACTCTATGGATGACATCCCCATCAAAAACAACAAAGAAAACATGAGATCGAGGAAGAAAGAAAGACAAGGAGGTGCCTAACCGATTTTATACGAGGAACAGAGATGGCGATGAACAACGATCAAGTCCTCCCACTCATCGCCCCTCCCTTAACATCTCTTCTCCTACGATCTCGTATGAATAGGACGTTGAAGGACAGGATTAGCGACCAGAGGAGGGGTGAATGGGAGCCTCAAATTCAACTCGTGAATAGAGTGGCCCTTGTCCCAGAAAATCATCCCAAAAGCTAAGACTCGAAACGACCGAAGAGTTCACGACCTACGAGTAGGTGGATACCCTAGGAGATGTCCTAGAGGTACAGCGGAACCCCCGGAGAAACACCAAAGCCAACTGCCAAAGCCTCAGAGCAAAACTGCACAAACAATAGAATCGCGGACTGTCTGGGGTCAGGGTCCCGGACTGTCCGTCGTTGAACCTGGACTGTCTGCGACTAAGAGCCGGACTGTCCGCCGGCCAAAAACCAGAAAACGAACTGTTCTAAAACAGTTCTGGTCAAGTCCCGGACTGTCCGCGGGTTTGTACCGCGGACTGTCCGCCGTTCACTCGACAGTGAACAGTCAGGGGGCTGCGCCTGACTGACTCGGCCAAAACCCGATGCGCGGACTGTCCGCCGTTCAGGTCACGGACTGTCTACGACTGCACAGAGAACACAAAACTGCACGGGTTCAAAACTAAATCCGATTTGATCTCAACCAAAACGAAAGGGACTTCGATCAAACTCCTCCCAGATGTTCCTCTACGTATTGGGATGCTAATCCTAAGAAATCATCGCACCAAACCAAGTCTATCAAGAGAAATCTAAGGATCACCGGAAAGGGGGAAAGAACGAAGAACGAACGCGAAATCAACCTGATCTATGGTTTTGTGAGGTTAGGAGAGAATTCCTTCGGTAGAAAGAAGGAGCTCACAACCAAGAACAAATTGATTCAAGTGGAATCGAAAATCATCTCACGAGGAGGGAGAACGAGGCAAATCCCCGGTAGTTGAAAAACCAAAACGTGAAGAACACAAAACACAAGACACAATTCGATTCGATTTCAGCCGAAATTCCTCCACACGAGAAGACAACGAGAATATGGTCTCGTTTCCTCAAAAGATCCAAATACACAGAGGTATGATTCCCGTCTCTGCGGATCGCTTGCAGCGAGGTATGATTAGAACCTAAGCGGGGGCTAGAGAGAGTGCTCAGGAACAAAAGACTGCAAGGATAGAGAGAGAGAGAGGAGGGGTGCCTCTCTTATTTATAGCCTAGAACAATAATCCCCTTCTACTCCTACATACAAGAGCGAAGCGGCCAACCCTAGGTGTATCCCGGTCCAACTCTGCTTGATGACGATCCGACGGCCACGCGCCCATCTCATCCTTAGCTTCGCCTCGACGCAAGCCTCAGGATACCGCCACGTGCCGCCCTTGTCGACCGTCGCGCCTACCTCGTGGACAGCTTCGCCGCCGCGCCAGCCTCTCCACGCCGCCACGCGTCGACCGTCCTTTTTGCGGACCTCCCCCCGGTTTTGAGGCCGAAACCGGGAAACCTGGGCCTTCCCCCGGTTTTGAGGCTGAAACCGGGAAACCTGTCCTCCGGCTGAGTTTTGTGGCCCAAACTCAGAAACCCGCGCGCCTAGGTTTTGAGGCCCAAACCTGGAAACCGTCCTCACCGAGTTTTGAGGCCCAAACTCGGAAACCGGCCACCCCGAGTTTTGAGGCCCAAACTCAGAAACCGTCGAGAGTAGCTTTTTGAGGCTCAGCTACCGAACCCATGCCGTAGACGGGATGTGGTTCGCACACCCCGAGTTCCAGAACCGATGCCGGAGCATGTCCAGCCTCCATGCCGGGCACAGTGCATTCGCCATCCTTCTCGGCCTCCCGCTGAGTGTCACAACGCCATCACCTTCCTTCTGACTCGGCCGATGCACCGCACATCCCCATGTACTCTTGCTTGTCAACGCCACGCGCCAGCTACCACAGCTGGTCCTCAAGTCTCCTGGTCCGTCGGTCCAAGCTCCACGTCCGCCCTTCACCGCTCCTGGTCCGTCGGCACGGCACGTCCCTACTTGACCTTCACCTCACCTTCGACCACTGCCCGAGCTCCGCACCTGCACATCAACACAGCCAAGACACATGTTGCCCGTTGATCGATCACTCATCACTCAAGAAGAGAACCACAAGGGCACATATCAACCTTGTGTTCGCAATCTCCCCCTTGATGAGTGCATCGTCAACTCATAGTAACCGTAACCAAAATAAAAGAAAAGCAGAATTAGATAGAAGGAGAAGAACTCACTCGAGATGTCCAAAAGCCAGAGAAAAGGCCGAAGAAGCACAAATCGAGATTAGCGAAGCTTGGTCCCCAAAGACATGGGCAACGGTTTGACACAACCAAGCAGAAAGATCGAAGCAACAACTCAACAGAGAGCAAAACTCGATCAAAATCAGAGCACAAGACTTGGTTCCCAAAGACATGGGCAACGGCTCGACGCAACCAAATCAGAAACAAGCTAGTCTTTAAGAAGAGGCAGAAAGGGCTCAACACCACTAGCCGAAAGCTCGATACCAAATAAAGACTGCATGAGAAGCTGCTACTGCTAGACCCTCAAGATAGAGGCACAGAGGCTCAACACAACCAGCAGTAAGCCCGATACCAATCAAGAACCATCAAAACATGATAAAAATAGCTAGTCCCTCAAGACAGAGGCACAGAGGCTCGACACAACTAGCTGAAATGATCGATATCAAATAAAAACCGACTCGAAGCAGGCAGAAAAACTCCCCCTCACTCAAAGAACTCCCCCTCAGCAAGTGAAGCATAAATTGCAAATTGATACCACCGGAAACATTCTCCCCCTTGGGGGCAAATTGCAATCAAAAGAGAGGGGAAAAGGGCTCAAGTAAGTCAAACGAAGCTAGGTCATGCCTATCGGAGTCAAGCAAATGCACATGAGTCAAAAATGCATGTTAGCAGCTTCAAATATATACTCGAAAGAGTGAAAGAATGCTCTAAAGAGTGCTGATCCGACTACATAGCAACACGTAAAAGTGCCAGCAAAGGCGCAAACTGATCACCAAATACGAAATATGAGTGCATAAGCCGAGTGAGCAGTTTTAAGCCATTTAGAAAGTAGTTTCACCATCAAAATAGCACTGAACATGTGTAGACAGGAAGTCAAACAAGTGCTAAACATGTATACAAGGTGAACTACCCCTAGCACAGTTCAATCATCATGCTATAGAATGAAACATAGACTTGTGTTTTCAGATTTTATCGGAGAATTTGCAACGGTTATTAACACAAGTTTAAATTCAGCATGTGATTGCGAGAGGTTGAAAGCTTGTCATTGCCTAACTTTTCAACCGTGCTAAGCCTATGCATATGCAATCAGAAGCTTAAAACATCGGTTTCGGTCTTACACTACACGGCTCAAGTTAAACTCAAAGTGCTATGAGAAACAGTCTCGATACCGTGATGTGCTGACAAAGCAATCCCATCTCGATCTTTTCAATACACTAAAGCTTGGTTCATTTTAAGTAGAATATGAACAGTCCAAGCAAGTGAAAAACTCAGAACTAGAGACATGGCAACCTAGCATATATGAAATAGCACATGTAACCTCAACACATCCTACACATGCTAGTTGCTAATCTCAATGGTGAACATGTATCGTTTTAAGTTCATTAAGCATGTTCATCATTCTGAAAAATAACTTAGCTCACAACATGTATCAGTGATCAAAGAGAGCCTAAGCTACAAGCATCATCATATATCATCGAAGCATACACTAATCAGAGCATAAGTTTATTCTCAAGAATATAGACATGAAGCTTAAAATCGCAAGATGCACATATGATGAAGTCAGAATTGGAGCCAAATCGAAATCAGAAAGACTCAAAACCCAAAAACAAAAAGGATCAGAAAGTCAGTCTATTGTACAACAAGCAAAATGCTTCCCCCATCTAAAAGGGGAAACACACACCAAGCTCACCTCTCAACCTAGCAAAAGTTGAGAGATCCAAAGGCTTGGTGAAAATATCCGCAACCTGGTTATGGGTGTCCACATGCCTAAGATCAATGTCGCCTTTCTCATAGTGATCACGAAGAAAGTGAAAGCGAACATCGATGTGTTTGGTCTTGGAGTGAAGAACAAGGTTCTTTGCTACACTAATGGTAGAAGTGTTGTCGCAAAGCAAAGGGACCCGACTGAAGTCTAGACCAAAATCACACAATGTAGCAACCATCCATAAAAGCTGCGAAGCACAAGAAGCAGTGGCAACGTACTCAGCTTCTGTAGTAGACTGGGCTACGTTTGACTGTTTATGAGAAGACCACGAAACCAAAGAAGAGCCAAGAAACTGACACGTCCCAGAAGTAGACTTACGCTCAAGCCGATAGCCGGCAAAATCCGCATCAGAATAACCACAAAGCGAAAGGGTCGAAGAAGAAGAGTACCAAAGTCCGAACTCAGGAGTGTATGAGAGGTACCTCATGATGCGCTTGACCGCTTGCTTGTGGGAAGTCTAAGGGGGCGCCTGGAAACGAGCGCACAGACACACAAAAAACTGTATATCCGGCCTCGTCGCCGTCATGTACAGAAGCGAGTCGATCATGCTTCTGTACTCCTTCTGGTCAACCGGCTCTCCGTCCTAGTCCGCGTCCATTGCAGCAGTCGTCTCCATGGGCGTCGTAAGAGGCTTGGCCTCGCCCATGTCGAACTTCTTCAGGATGTCCTTCGTTTATTTGCCTTGATGCACGAACGTCCCATCTCGGGTTTGCTTGATTTGCAACCCGAGGAAGAAGGTCAACTCACCCATCATACTCATCTCAAACTCCCTGCTCATAGTATCTGCAAACTTGGCAACAAGTGCGTGAGAGGAGCCACCAAAGATGATATCATCCACGTAAATCTGGACTAAGAGGATATCGTTGCCTTGCTTGAGGAGAAACAAAGTTCTATCGACCCGTCCCATTTTAAAACCCTTGGAGAGTAAAAAGGTTTTCAAACGATCATACCAAGCTCTTGGGGCTTGTTTCAAACCATACAAAGCTTTTGAAAGTTCATAAACATGGTTTGGAAACTTGGGATCCTCGAAACCAGGGAGTTGCCTAACATAAATCTCTTCCTCTATATACCCATTCAAGAAGGCACTCTTGACATCCATCTGGTAAAGCTTAAAACCCTTCGAAGCAGCAAAGGCTAGAAGGATTCTAATCGCTTCTAAACGGGCTATAGGGGCAAAGGTTTCCTCATAGTCTATCCCCTTTTTCTGGCAAAAACACTGGGCTACTAGCCTAGCCTTGTTCCTTACTACCATCCCATCCTCACCCTCTTTGTTTTTGAAAACCCATTTGGTACCTATAGGGTGGCATTCTGATGGAGGTGGAACTAGGGTCCAAACTTGGTTTCGCTCAAAGTTTTCTAGGTCCTCATGCATGGCATTAACCTAGTTAGGATCAAAAAGTGTGTGTCCAACATCTTTGGGCTCAAAAGAAGCAACGAATGTAGAATGAGCAAAGTGAGAGATTTTATACGCTCGCGACCGCGTGACTCGCTGGTCGATGCCGCCGATCATCTGCCGCGGGGGGTGAACTTGCTGAACGCTCCGGGGCGCTTTTGCCTCGCTGAAGTCGCCTCCCCCTCGCCAGATGTTGTCGCTCCCTCAGGTGCAGTGGGTGCTCGCTGGAGAGGTGGCTCAAGAGGACCCCAAGAAGAAGATGTCGTGGGATCGGGTCCTCGAGCTGAAGTAGTCATCGCAGGGTCGATGGAGGCATCCAGTGGAGTTGGCTCGGGATCACCCCAATTGGCATTCTCCTGCTCCTCCTCCACAAAGATGGTCTCTCCCAGCTCCTGTTCTCCTGCAACATCAAAAGCAGAAGAAACACAAGGCATAGTCTCGTCGAATGTGACATCGCAGGTCTCCACTATTCGGTTAGTTTCAAGGTTAAGAACTCGATAAGCGCGTGAATGCGAAGCATAACCAAGAAACACGCCATCAGTAGAGCGGGATTCAAATTTGTCCAAATTGCCTTGCTTTAGGATAAAACACTTACACCCAAACATCCGAAAATGAGACACCTTGGGAACCCATCCAAAACGCAACTCATAAGATGTTTTCTTCATGAAAGCCCGGAGAAAAATGCAATTTGAAACATGGCAAGCGGGGTTGATCGCCTCAGCCCAAAAACGCCTAGGAGTCCTATGCTCATCGAGCATCGTCCTGGCCATCTCAACAAGGGTCCGGTTCTTGCGCTCAACAACACCGTTCTGCTGGGGGACATGAGGTGAAGAAAACTGATGCTCGATTCCATTAGAAGAACAGAAAGAAGCAAACTGGGAGTTATCAAACTCAGTACCATTATCGCTACGAATAGCTCTAATAGTATCAGGAGAAACACAGTTTTGAACTTCAAAATCAAATCGCGAGCAAAAGGAAAAACTTCATCCTTGCCCTCCATAAAGAACACCCAAGAGTACCTCGAAAAATCATCAACGATCACTAGAACGTACCACTTCCCACCCGCTGAGCAAACCCGAGCTGGACCAACTGTGTCAATGTGTAAAAGCTCACCGGGTCGCTTTGTCATCACTTGATTAACAGGTGGGTGAGAAGCAGCAACCATCTTCCCATGACGACAAGGATGACAAACAAGGTCCTTCTGAAACTTAAGCTTGGGCAATCCTTGGATTAGGCCAAGTGAGCTATGTCTTGCAAGCAAGTCAAAACTCAAGTGACCAAGCCTCCTATGCCACTTCCACAAATTAGAAGAAGGACCAGCCATCAAACATCTAGCAGAGCCGAAAGAACGAGAAAAATTGGCTCTGAAAACACGGCCAAAAGGGACGATCCAACAAATAAGATCTCCCCGAGGGTCTAAAACACGACTCAAACCCTTCTTAAAGCGCACTTCACAATCATCCTCAAGAAGTTGCGAAACAGAAAGCAAATTGTAATGCAAGTTAGAAACCAAAGCAACATCCTTGAGAACAAAGTTCTCATTGAGCCGAATAGCTCCATGAGAAACAACCTTACCTCTACTGTTATCCCCGAAAGTGATGTATTCCTTGTGCATCACGGGGCTAAGGCTAGAGAACCATTCCTTCTTTCCGGTCATGTGGCACGAACATCCAGAATCCATGAGCCACATGTTCTCCAACCGAAGTTCCTGCATCAATAGAAAGGCAGGAAGTGACCATATGGCACAACACTGGGGTTAGTATACTGAGAAGGATACCAGTGCTGTGTCATAGGACCAGAAAAAGTGTTAGTAGCAACACCAAGCTATCCTCGTCCCATGGGTGGATAGCGATCACCACCAACCTGAAAGGGTGGTCCGCTATGGAACGGAAAACCTCCAAACTGACCTACTTGTCCCATTTGAGCAAAGCGATCACCACCATACTGAAAAGGTGGTCCTCTATGGGACTGAGCAGCAAAACCTCTTACACTCGGCTCACGGTCATATTAAGGACGACCAGAACCGCGATGGGCACGACCACCACCCTGTGGTCTAGCTGCCTGGGGCCTAGCTACCTGAGGGGGTGCACCTCCAGGCCTAGCGCCCTGCCTCTGAACTCCCCGACCTTGCACACCATGAAGAGGGTGGTGCCTGGCCTGGTTGTTCAGCTCCAGCTCCTTCCTAGCGTCTCTCTTCCTCCGAAAGCAAAACTCAGCTAGGTGACCCTCACGGTGACAGTACTCGCACTCGAACCTCACCACTTTCTTGGGTTGTTGGTTCCTAGGGTTGCGAGGGTTGTTCACTCTGGCGGGCTACTTGCCTCTCGGAAGGGGATTACTAGAGACGTCAGGAAGGGTGTCAAGTGTGTTCCTAAGATGGTTCGGTTTGGGAACCCACACTTGCTTGTGAGGTGGAGCCTTGGGAGGTTCATCAAGGATGCCATCCTTGGTGATTGTTGCGGAACCGTCCTGATTATAAGAACTCAAGTACCGTCTTAGTCAAATTCGTCTGACGTCGACCCGCACTTGAATCCATATAACCCCGGTAGTCCGGAAATCTCGAAGGATTTCAAACATCGTACATCATACAGGATCACATCGTTCAAGTATTACATTCGAAAGGAAACATCACAGATAAACGAAACCGAATTTAAACATCAGAGTGCGACATTAAAACAGAGTTATTACAATACTGAGTTTAAAAGTGCGGAAGCTTAAAACAGTTTTGAAACACGACCACTACACATGTGGTCCAAATAAAACATTGTTTGATAACTTAACCCCACACAACTCATTCCTCCATTTTCAGATAGTATGCCACAAGGAGTCTCAGTCCGGCAAAAGAGAGGGGAAAGCTTCTTGACGACCCTGCCCTGGGCCTACTCCTCATCACCCTCCACCAGGTAGAGGCAATGCTTACAATAGCCATAGTACACCTGGCCATCTGCAACAAACGGGATAAACCCTGAGTACGGGAATGTACTCAGCTAGACTTACCCGTCCAACTGAAAATAAAGACACCAAGGATATGCAAGGCTTTTGGTGGAGCTGGGATCTTTAGTTGCGAAAAGCTTAGCATTAAGAGAAGTATTAATTAGTAATATGGATGAGCTGTCAATTTTTAGACCTACCCCTTTATCTAGGTTTTGCACCTGAACTAATACATCCACTTGAGTCTAACAAGCAAATAGTATAACCATATCTAGTTGACTTATTCATATTTTAGGTGAACCTTTAAAACATCACATGGAGTTGTATCGTGGTGAAGCTCGCCATAGTTTCCCATGAACCGGGGGAGACGGCGACTCGAATCGAATTCCAAACCAGCTGGTGAAAGACCTTCAATACCAGCCCACACTTTCCCCGTCGGGTCCATGCATTGGGCAACCGCTCGATGCTTGTTCGTGGTGGTAATCGTCGCGGTTCAAGCACGGACCGCCCAATTGGAACCTGGCGATGGCCTCCCGCGGCAGATCGCATTTCCATACTAGAGGGCGCGACACGGGTCGAAACCGGCCCGACCAGCTTCTAACCGGCTTTGGGGTCGATGATTACAGCACCGACATATCCCTAAGTAAAAGGGCGCGTTCAAAAATGAACGAGGGCCAACATCGATACAAACCTACACGATCCAACGGACGGACTGCCCCAAGTTTCCAAACTTGTGCCTTGCCTTCCAGTTGACCATATTTCATTACTACTCAGGTTCTTTTCCACGATAGCAAAATATAGCCAACCGTGATCCGGTAAATACCCACTAGGGGTATTACGGAAACATCCTTAACTATCACTTTTATTAAGCAACTAAGCAATTCTACATTATAAATAACGAACAGGATAACAAGGCAGGTATAAACAATAGTCAAGGAAGGGTAATGCAGCAGGTAGGATTCAATCAACTCCTATACCTAATGCATCAATAATATAAAATACTCAAGTAAATTAATTATAAAAACTGGGAGACTTAGAATGCTCCGGGGCTTGCCTTGGGAAAAGACTGAGGCCTCGTGAGCGGGGCACTCAGGCAGGTTAGTTTCCAGCTCAGTGTCGACTTCCTCGGTCCTGGGCAGTTCCGGTATCTCCTACTCGTCGTTTGCTTCCGGCTCCTAGTTGGGCTCCGGGGCTGTCGATCCTATTTGCAATGCGGTACATAATTAAATAATGCAAGGTGCAACATGTTGGTATAAAACGCATCATTTCTTGCAAACCAACAAAACTAACTTGTTGAATCACTTTTGACATTGAGGAAAAACACTTAAATACCACATAAAACAAAACCAATATTTCCACTATTTCCTATTTATTAAATTGAAGAAATCAAGTTTGAACTACAAGTACATGTTTCTGAACTCAGAAAATTCCACAAAAATTCCAGAAGGTAACTGATGCTAACTGAATTTCGCTGCCCGAATTCCAGCAAGAGACAAAATACAGAATAGCATGTACAAAAAGATGAAATAGAAAGCTCAAAAGGGTGCTTTGAACTAACTTCCTACGTGAAAAGTGTCAAACAGCAGGTTTCATATTTTTCCTAGCTTCACCGACTCATACTCATTCTACTGTAGAAAACTCACTGCTTAAGCATGAATAAACCAACCTACACAAAATAAACAATTTTACTCCAGATAAAACCATTTGAACTACAACCCTGCTGGAAAAGGGTGACATGCTCATTTTCATATTTTTTCCAGATTCTATTCCACATTTCATATTTATCAAGGAAGTTCCATGAACAAAAACATTATATTCTTTTCTACATGAATTTCCTAAGAAAACCACAGAAAATCACATCTGTACAGCAACTTCACATTTTTCCATATACAACCCATGTTTAACATTTTTCCAAACTGGAACATCACTTACAGAGACAGCACAAATTTTCCCATATTTTATTTTTACATATAAAGTACCTTAACACATTTTCCTAGAAAACTACCAAAAAGGACTTTAAACCTTAACAGGCACTTTTTCTTCAGAACAGTGCCTCATACTTTTTTTACAGATACATAACATAATAAGAAACCTACACAAATTTTTCCATGAATTAACTCGACCAGAAAACATGTCAATCTATTTATCTCAACAAAAGCACAATAACTGGATTAAATAAAAACAGCCCTACAAACTTTCACCAAAAATACTTTCATATTTTTCTATGATAGATCTACTCATGAGCAAGCTACCAAAACTGAAAGCACTGCATTTGGACTTTGAAATCGTGCTACACAAAAATAATAAGCCTTTCTGGAAATTAAAACAAAAAGGAAAAAAAACATTTAAATCTTCCCGGCCCGGCTTCATGAACTTGGTCCATGGACCGCGTGTGACTGACGCATGGGACCCGCAGGTCAACGGGACCCACTGGTCAGAGAGAGCAGGGCAGGGGAAGGGTTTGACCGTGCAATTCTCGCCGGCGGTGAGGTCGCCGACGGTGAGAGGGTGCTCGGCGTGTTTCCCTTGACGAGGCGGACAGAGTGGTGGTGATGGTTGGGCTAGTGCATGGTCGAAACTCGTCGGCGGCGAGCGGTGGCGGACGACGGCGGCGGAGACGCGCGGCTACGCCGTTTCCGGCGGTCGCCGGCCAAATTAACGGGTGCTTAAGCTCGAGCGAACCCTAAGAAGCAAGATTTGGGGATTGGTTTGGCTGGAGGAGCTCCTATGGAGCTTTGTCACGTGCGCGGCCATGGCGGACCATGGCGGTGCTCGGTTGGGAAGGAGAAGGGTTTAGGGAGCGATAGAGACCTCGTCGGGGGGCGTTCTCACCTTGTCTTTGCTCGGTGAGGCTCGTCGAGGAAGAAGGGGGCTCGGCGGAGCTTTGGTCGGGGGAGAACGACTTCGAGCTCTGGGCGGTGCCGATGGCGACAACGGCGGCGCTCCTCGAGTTCCGGCGTTGGTGAGGCTCGACGTGTGGTGCAGAGGTGCGCAACGCGTGTGCGAGGTGAGGGTGGAGTGGCGAGTGGAAGGAATCGGATGGTGGTGCTCGGGCGAGGTCGGAACGGAGAGGGGAGGTGGCGGTGGCGAACAACGGCGAATGGGGAGCGCTCGGCTTGCATTCGGGTGCGGGTGAGAAAGGAGAGCTGGGGCGCGGCTCGTGCGAATGGTGAGTGAGAGGGAGAGGGGCGCGGTGCGCTCGGGTTTTGCTCGGCCGGCGGCAATGCGCGGTCATGGTGGGGGCCACGGTGACGCGACTTGCAGCGAGCGGCGAGGCGGCGCGATAGGCGAGGCGGAGCGGGAGTGGCCGTGGGAGATCGTTGCGTGATCGTGGAGGCAAGGATCGGGCGAGGAGTGGGCGAGTGGGATTTTGTGCAGAGAAGGGCGGCAACGCGGCGGTTTGGCCGGCGTACGGCGCGGCCGCGGTCAGAGCGACCGACGCGTCGTGCGCGGGCGGGCGCGCGCGTTGGCGCGAGCGAGGCGCGGGCGAGCATGGGCCGGCGCGGTGCGGAGCTGGGCCGAAAGGCCGGTTGGGCCAAAAGTGAAACGCCGGGAAAAATTGCTTTCCTTTTTCTTTTTCTCAAAAACTTTTCAAACTTTGACCATTTGAAACAGTTTCAAAAACTCCAAACTAGGCTTTGACCCAAATATAAAAGTTGCTCAAAATAATTTTCTCTACAACTTTCATATAAGGCACTTTTGCTGAAAAGCATTTTCTCAAACTCCACAGAAATAAAGCCAAATCTTTAGCCATAATTCACTTTGTTTTCAAACTTTTTAGTTATCAAACCACTTTGAACTAGCTCAACGTCTCAATATAAAAGCATCCGACTCATTATTCTCCACTTTATAAGACTATTTGCCAAGAAAGAAATCCACTTAAACCATCAAGTCCAATAGAAACCTAAGATCCAAATAAACAACAAAAGGGCAAAAAGCACTCATATGCACATGAAATGATGCAATGCTTTGCTTATGCATTTTAGTAGCTAAATGTAATTCCTAATGCAGTGCTTGACACTAGGGTGTCACAACCCTTCCCCCCTTAAAGAAATCTCGTCCCGAGATTTGGGTTACGTACCATTTCTTAACAAAAGCGGGATAGTTTACGCGTAAGTACTCCTCTGTTTCGGGTCCGTGATTGCTCCAGGGAACCTTGTAAGTCTTCACTGTTCGGTTTTGAGTCTCTCGCGTCTTGGTATCCAATATCTCCTATGGTTGCTCATAAAATTCCAGGTCTGAGTTTATAGTGACATCTGGAATCCGAACCTCTTCTTGTTCTGGTACCCAAAGACACTTCTTCAACTGGGATACATGGAACACGGGAAAAACTGCGCTCATCTCTGGGGGTAATTGCACTTCATAGGCTACTTCTCCTTTTCTGGCTTTGATCTGATATGGTCCCACATATCGGGGCGCTAACTTTTTCTTAATTCCAAAACGTTGGACCTTCCTCATGGGCGACACCTTAAGGTAAACATAATCTCCTACTTGGAATTCCAAGGGTCTCCTTCGTGTGTCAGCATAACTTTTCTGTCATGACTGCGCTGCCTTGATATGTTGTTGCACGGTTTGTACAATTTCCTCGGCATCCATTACATAACCTGACCCGTAAAATCCCCGATCTCCTGATTCAAACCAATTTACCGGGGTTCCCATATAAGACTTCGAACGGTGCCATCTTAATACTTTCTTGATAGCTATTGTTATATGAGAACTCGGCGAGGGGTAACCACTTTTCCCATGATTCTCCTGATGATAGAACACAAGCTCTGAGGATATCTTCCAAAAATTGATTCACTCTTTCTGTTTGCCCTGCGGTTTGTGGGTGATAAGCAGAACTTCTTACCAACTTAGTCCCTAGTTCCTTGTGCAACTGTTCCCAAAAATGCGCTATGAACTAGGGTCCTCTATCAGAAACAATCCTCTTAGGAACTCCATGTAGCCTCAAGATGTTCTGAATGTACAAGTCTGCATACTGATGAGGTCGGTGTGTAGTCTTAACTGGTATGAAGTGAGCCACTTTGGATAACCGATCCACGATAACCCAGATAGAATCATGTCCCTTCTGAGTGGTGGGAAGACCTATGATGAAATCCATACTAATCTCTTCCCATTTCCATTCTGGGATCGACAAGGGTTGTAACAATCCGGCAGGTCTCAAGTGTATAGCTTTTACCCGGCAGCAAGTGTCACACTTTGCGACATAAGCTGCAACTTCTTTCTTCATCTTTGACCACCAATACCTGGTCCTCAGATCGTGGTACATCTTACTGCTTCCCGGATAGATAGACAACTTTGAATTATGAGCTTCATTCAGAATCCTTTCTTTCAGCTCTGTGTTCTCAGGAACAACTAGTCTTTGATTATACCATAAAATTCCTTGTTCATCTGTTCTGAAGTTCAACGAACTACTGGTTTCCAACCTCTTCTTGATCTGACCGATCTCTTCATCGGTCTTTTGTCCTTCAATGATGTCACTCTCCAAGGTGCACTGAATGGTTATATTGTTCAACATAGCGGGGTGCATAAGGTTGAATCCATTTTCCAAAAGTGGTTGTAGGGAGTTGCAATGAGTCTTGCGACTCAAGGCATCTGCTACAACATTCGCTTTTCCGGGGTGGTAATGCACTTCTAGGTTGTAATCCTTAATCAACTCTAACCACCTCCTCTGCCTCATATTCAACTCTGGCTGGGTGAAGATATACTTCAAACTTTTGTGATCTGTGTATATATGACATAGGTTACCCATAAGATAATGCCTCCGGATCTTGAGTACATGAACCATGGCTGCCAATTCCAAATCGTGAGTCGGGTAATTCTCTTCATGTGGTCGCAATTGGCGTGAAGCATATGCTATAGCTCTCCCATTCTGCATAAGCACACATCCAAGTCCAATCTTGGATGCGTCACAAAACACATCAAAAGGTTCCTCCAAATCTGGTTGAGCCAAAACTTGCGCCGAAGTCAACAAAGTTCGTAGGGTGCGAAATGCTGCCTCACATTCTGGAGTCCATTCAAACTTCTTGTTTTTCTGAGTTAAACGAGTCATAGGCTTTGCGATCCTTGAGAAGTCCGAAATGAACCGACGGTAGTACCCCGGCTAATCCTAGAAAGCTACGTACCTCATGTACGTTAGTGGGTGCTTGCCAATCCATAACTTCCTGTACCTTTGTGGGATCCACGGAAATTCCTTCCTCTGAAAGGACGTGTCCAAGAAAGGGTACCTTCTTTAACCAAAATTCACACTTGCTAAACTTAGCATACAACTTGTGCTCTCGAAGTCGAGCTAAGATGATAAGTAGATGCTCAGCATGATCCTTTTTATTTTCAGAGTATACCAAAATGTCATCAATAAACACCACAACAAACTTGTCCAACTCGGGCATAAAGACGGAATTCATCAGATACATAAAATGTGCCGGCGCATTTGTCAGTCCAAAAGACATAACTAGGTACTCATAGAGTCCATATCTGGTGGAGAAAGCTGTTTTTGGTATATCCTCTCTTCTAATCTTGATCTGGTGGTAACCTGATCTCAAGTCGATCTTGGAGAACACTTTTGCCTTTGATAACTGATCGAACAAGATGTCAATTCGGGGTAAGGGATATTTGTTCTTTATAGTTACTGCATTAAGCGGTCAGTAGTCCACACACATCCTTAACGTTTTGTCCTTCTTTTTCACGAAGATGGCGGGACATCCCCAAGGTGACGAACTAGGACGTATCAAGCCTTTATCCAAAAGTTCTTGCAACTGAGTCTTGAGCTCTGCTAACTCATTAGCTGGCATCCTATACGGCCTCCGAGAAATGGGTGTCGTTCTAGGGATTAACTCTATAGCAAACTCCACATCCCTATCTGGTGGTAGTCCTGGCAACTCATCAGGAAAGACATCTGGAAACTCACACACTACTGGGATCTCAGCTATCTGCTTGGCTGTGATATTGAACAACACTCCGATCTTATGGGGGTTTCGGGGTAACTTAAACCGAAAACAAGACTAATTCCGGGGACTAACCATGGAAACTACTCGCTCTAAAATGTCAAGATTGACCTTCCAGAGTCTCATCCAACCCATACCCAAGATTACATCCAAACCTAGACCAGGTATTACTATGGGATCCACTATGGCCTTTTTATTCCCAAGAGTCATCTCCACTCCTTTAGCCATTTTACGGGCAGATAGAACAGCTTCTGCGGAACTTATCTGATATCCCCGATCCAACTCTACTAACCCGAGATTACTTCTTATAGCAAAATTCTCACTTTATAAAAGAATGTGATGCTCCGGAATCAAACAACACAACTGCAGGGTACTGATTAAC
This sequence comes from Coix lacryma-jobi var. lacryma-jobi, assembly GCA_009763385.1. Lineage (NCBI taxonomy): Eukaryota > Viridiplantae > Streptophyta > Magnoliopsida > Poales > Poaceae > Coix > Coix lacryma-jobi. The sequence goes on from CM019826.1 coordinate 84,254,448, forward strand.
AAGAAACGTACTAGCAGTGACAGGTTCTCCTTCTGGCACTTCTTCCACGGTGGTATAGTGCACATGACCTGCGCGAGGTTGAGGTTGGGTGTACTGCTTCTTTGGTCGAGGGCACTGACGTGAAAGATGCCCGGTCTGACCGCAATTGTAGCACGGTCCGATCACGTACGGGGTCTTGGCACCTCCTGAACCTCCTGCCTTTGCTTTGTTCTGCATCATGGGAGCGGTGTAGGGCTTCTGGAAACTCGGGCGGGAGCGGTTGTTAGTTATCTTCCTCTGCGGGGGACGGAACTTTGCTCCTGCAACCGGCGGGCGATACGGGGTGCGTGCTCCGAAAGGGGCCCTCTGTGGAGACGAACCTCCTTCGTTTGCACGACGACGGTTTTCTGTCGCCAGCCTGCTGTCATTCGCCTCTTGGTTCAGGCAGTCACTGACAAAGTCACTGAAGGTGGTGCGGTGACTGTTGCCCATCTTGGAAAGCATGGTGCCACTCATGCCACGCTTGAAACTTGCAATCTTCTTAGATTCCGTGTTGACGAAATCTGGAGCATAGCGAGACAGGTTGTTGAAGCTGTGTAGATACTCTGACATAGACCTGGTTCCCTGGGATAACCTCATGAACTCTATGGTCTTCATTTCCATCAGTCCACTGGGGATATAGTGGTTGCGCATAGCAGTAGAAAACTGTTCCCAAGTGACTCGTGCATTTACAGGTAGGGATGCACGGTACTGGGACCACCATAAACCTGCGGGTCCTTCCAACATGTGGGCGGCATACTCCGCCTTAAGCTCTTTCGTCAGACGGAGCAGGCGGAACATCTGAGTGATGGAGTTGAGCCACTCATCTGCTTCAAGCGGCTCGGTGACTTCCTTGAACACAGAGGGACGAGTGTCCAAGAAGTCACGGTAGGAGCTATACTGGTTGGGCTCTGGTCCCTGACGCTGCTGATGTTGCTGCGCAGTGTTGTTAGCGATGTTGCGGAGGGTGGCCTCCATGTGCCTCTGCATTTCCTCCATATTTCTCTGACTGCCCAGAAACTGGCCGAAAAACGCTTCCGGCGTCATCGGTGCCTGTGGGGGTGGTGGCAGATTCTCCTCCTGTCCAGACCCCTGTCCACGTTGGCTGCGAGTGTGTGCCGGCATCTGCATATCCCATTAATAAGCAGTCATTAGGTGATGTCACATTGATCAAGAATAAATACTGTGTTGTACATAATTTGAAAATTTAGCACACGACCAAGTATAATTATTCATTTCCATACAACATCACAGAATAATTGCTCGAAATTAGACATGCAAACGACGGAATTTCCATAAAAAGGTGCCAGATCGAAGTCTGGACTTTGTTCAAAAGTCATGCATACCATCATACAACTTAAACATAAAACCAACTCATGTTCGGGTGTTACATCATCAGTGAGCATGCTCAAGCTATACAAAAGAAAACGACTCATAGCAAAACTAACGCTCAAGCGTCTCCAGCGGCGGATGCGGCGTCCTCCTCATCGGCGTCCATCATTGGCTCGTCGGCGTTGTCCTCGTCGTCCGAAGAAGGCTCTGGACCAAGCACTACCCCATCCTGGGGCTCCTGGGCCTCATCTGCAGGGGCCTCGTCAGCTGGTGGGGCGGCGGTCTCCTGTGCGGCGTGATGCATCTGGTGAACTGCCTCATGGAGCTGATCGATGTAGGCCTGCTAGTGATGTATCTGCTGTATCAGTTGATGGGCGCCTTCTCTGAGCTGATCAAGCGTTGTGCGGGCTTCGTCTCGCTGTAGGGATGCCGTCAGGTACATCTGCTTAGCGAGGGTCCTGGCGGTGGTCTTTGCACCTGCAGTGGCACGTGCATCGTCACGCTCAAGAGCAATCTGATGGATCTTCTCCTGTAGACGGGCTACCTCGGCGTCAAACTCTTCCTGCAGCTTCCTCTTGCTCTGGTAGGTGGCGGTGAGGGTAAAGGACACGCTCTCAAGGCTGCGCTCCAAACTCTCACATACACCCATCAAAGCTCTGGTGGCGCTCATCGCGGATGTCTCACAGTAGAACCTCTCTTCTGCACTTCCTGTCAGAACCGACTCCAAGGTCTGCTTCCAGCGCAATGGAAAAAGTGATCCACAAGGGAACACTCCTGCCATAGCACTAGCTAGGTCGGCAGGGAAGCGAGCGATGATATCCTTTAGCACTAGATATGCTGCCCTGTTAGCTCCATCCTTGGCACAACTGCCTCTGGTGATCTCTGTCCATCCTGTCCAGTGAGGCTTGGCAGCCAAGGCTTTCACCTTGATCTGCACCATGACCAACGAATCCTGCCCATAGATCTCCTTCTGCCAAGAGTACTTGGGCTCCTATCCCTCCTCATAGCCCACGGCCTGCAGAATCCTCCATAGGATGGTCGGTAACCCGAAGTAGGTCAAAAACGTCTTCCTGGTCAACTTGGTGGCCAAGCGGTGACGTGGAACTCCTCTGCCTCCGGTGGCCTTGCGAGCAGTCAACTTAGTCCGGGCCATCTGTAGAAACAAAAGGGTTTTGAACTCACATGAGACGCATATTAAGTTGGCAAATTTTTATAGAAAAGGGACAACCTTTAAATAAGGGGAGGTAATGTAAATGCAAGAATATAAACATGATGCATGATCATACTTACGTTCTCACTCACTAATAGTGACTTGTAAGTCCTAACGTTCTAGTCAGTGGCAAGAACGATCTCTCATGCGTTATTTACTCGTTCTACTAGATCACGTAGTTAGTGTACCTGCAGAAGATTCATTTCAGCCCAAAGCAATCCCAATGGTAAAAATAACGGAGTATTGGCTCATACGTACAAATACATAGAAGCCAACACTAAAACACCATGCAGCAATCCAGAAAACATACCCCAAAACATTGATACCCTCGTATGTATTTGCGTGGAGCTCGCACATACTTGGTATAAGAACTCTCACCTAGACCGACGGTTGGACGGTCATGCTCTCATATCTTACAAAATCATTTTATGCATGTTTTCGCGATCAACGCATTCTCTTTTCCCTCGAGAAAGGACCAGCAATAAAGATCCAGCATGAAGCAAAACCCTAAACCCTGTTAGCAGTTAAGCCACCTGAATACTAGTATAGGCTTAAGGACGAGACTAGGCACACTTAGTATTTGAAATATTTTTGAAAATAGTTTTGAAATACCCATTTTAGTTCAAAAATAGCTCCGATCGGATGCAATAACTTGAACCATGCTCTGATATCAGCTATCGCGGAACCGTCCTGATTATAAGAACTCAAGTACCGTCTTAGTCAAATTCGTCTGACGTCGACCCGCACTTGAATCCATATAACCCCGGTAGTCCGGAAATCTCGAAGGATTTCAAACATCGTACATCATACAGGATCGCATCGTTCAAGTATTACATTCGAAAGGAAACATCACAGATAAACGAAACCGAATTTAAACATCAGAGTGCAACATTAAAACAGAGTTATTACAATACTGAGTTTAAAAGTGCGGAAGCTTAAAACAGTTTTGAAACACGACCACTACACATGTGGTCCAAATAAAACATTGTTTGATAACTTAACCCCACACAACTCATTCCTCCATTTTCAGATAGTATGCCACAAGGAGTCTCAGTCCGGCAAAAGAGAGGGGAAAGCTTCTTGACGACCCTGCCCTGGGCCTACTCCTCATCACCCTCCACCGGGTAGAGGCAATGCTTACAATAGCCATAGTACACCTGGCCATCTGCAACAAACGGGATAAACCCTGAGTACGGGAATGTACTGAGCTAGACTTACCCGTCCAACTGAAAATAAAGACACCAAGGATATGCAAGGCTTTTGGTGGAGCTGGGATCTTTAGTTGCGAAAAGCTCAGCATTAAGAGAAGGATTAATTAGTAATATGGATGAGCTGTCAATTTTTAGACCTACCCCTTTATCTAGGTTTTGCACCTGAACTAATACATCCACTTGAGTCTAACAAGCAAATAGTATAGCCATATCCACTTGACTTATTCATATTTTAGTTGAACCTTTAAAACTTCACATGGAGTTGTATCGTGGTGAAGCTTGTCATAGTTTCCCACTAACCGGGGGAGACGGCGACTCGAATCGAATTCCAAAGCAGCTGGTGAAAGACCTTTAATACCAGCCCACACTTTCACCGTCACGTCCATGCATTGGGCAACCGCTCGATGCTTGTTCGTGGTGGTAATCGTCGCGGTTCAAGCACGGACCGCCCAATTGGAACCTGGCGATGGCCTCCCGCGGCAGATCGCATTTCCATACTAGAGGGCGCAACACGGGTCAAAACCGGCCCGAACAGCTTCTAACCGGCTTTGGGGTCGATGATTACAGCACCGACATGTTGGTATGAAACGCATCATTTCTTGCAAACCAACAAAACCAACTTGTTGAATCACTTTTGACATTGAGAAAAAACACTTAAATACCACATAAAACAAAACCAATATTTCCACTATTTCCTATTTATTAAATTGAAGTAACTCAAGTTTGAACTACAAGTACATGTTTCTGAACTCAGAAAATTCCACAAAAATTCCAGAAGGTAACTGATGCTAACTAAATTTCACTGCCCGAATTCCAGCAAGAGACAAAATACAGAATAGCAGGTACAAAAAGATGAAACAGAAAGCTCAAAAGGGTGCTTTGAACTAACTTCCTACATGAAAAGTGTCAAACAGCAGGTTTCATGTTTTTCCTAGCTTCACCTACTCATACTCATTCTACTGTAGAAAACTCACAGCTTAAGCATGAATAAACCAACCTACACAAAATAAACAATTTTACTTCAGATAAAACCATTTGAACTACAACCCTGCTGGAAAAGGGTGACATGCTCATTTTCATATTTTTCCCAGATTCTATTCCACATTTCATATTTATCAAGGAAGTTCCATGAACAGAAACATTATATTCTTTTTCTACATGAATTTCCTAAGAAAACCATAGAAAATCACATCTGTACAGTAACTTCACATTTTTCCATATACAACCCATGTTTAACATTTTTCCTAACTGGAGCATCACTTACGGAGACTGCACAAATTTTCCCATATTTTTTTACATATAAAGCACCTTAACACATTTTCCAAGAAAACTACCAAAAAGGACTTTAAACCTTAACAGGCACTTTTTCTTCACAACAGTGCCTCATACTTTTTCTACACATACATAACATGATAAGAAACCTACACAAAGTTTTCCATGAATTAACTCGACGAGAAAACATGTCAATCTATTTATGTCAACAAAAACACAATAACTGGATTAAATAAAAACAGCCCTACAAACTTTCACCAAAAATACTTTCATATTTTTCCATGATAGATCTACTCATGAGCAAGCTACCAAAACCGAAAGCACCGCATTTGGACTTTTAAATCGTGCTACACAAAAATAATAAGCCTTTCTGGAAATTAAAACAAAAAGGAAAAAAAACATTTAAATCTTCCCGGCCCGGCTTCGTGAACTTGGTCCATGGACCGCGTGTGACTGACGCATGGGACCCGCTGGTCAACAGGACCCACTGGTCAGATAGAGCAGGGCAGGGGAAGGGTTTGACCGTGCGATTCTCGCCGGCGGTGAGGTCGCCGGCGGTGAGAGGGTGCTCGGCGTGTTCCCCTTGACGAGGCGGACTGAGTGGTGGTGATGGTTGGGCTAGTTCATGGCCGAAACTCGCCGGCGGCGAGCGGTGGCAGACGGCAGCGGCAGAGAAGCGCGGCTACGCCGTTTCCGGCGGTCGCCGGCCAAATTAATGGGTGCTTAAGCTCGAGCGAACCCTAAGAAGCAAGATTTAGGGGTTGGTTTGGCTGGAGGAGCTCCTATGGAGCTTGGTCACGTGCGCGGCCATGGCGGACCATGGCGGTGCTCGGTTGGGAAGGAGAAGGGTTTAGGGAGCGATAGAGACCTCGTCGGGGGGCGTTCTCACCTTGCCTTTGCTCGGTGAGGCTCGTCTAGGAAGAAGGGGGCTCGGCGGAGCTTTGGTCGGGGGAGAACGACTTCGAGCTCCGGGCGATGCCGATGGCGACCACGGCAGCGCTCCTCGAGTTCCGGCATTGGTGAGGCTCGGCGTGTGGTGCGGAGGTGCGCAACGCGTGTGCGAGGTGAGGGTGGAGTGGCGAGTGGGAGGAATCGGATGGTGGTGCTCGGGCGAGGTCGGAACGGAGAGGGGAGGTGGCGGTGGCGAACAACGGCGAACGGGGAGCGCTCGGCTTGCGTTCGGGTGCGGGAGAGAAAGGAGAGCTGGGGCGCGGCTCGTGCGAATGGTGAGTGAGAGGGAGAGGGGTGCGGTGCGCTCGGGTTTTGCTCGGCCGGCGGCAATGCGTGGTCGTGGCGGGGGCCACGGCGACACGACTTGCAGCGAGCGGCGCGAGCGGCGAGGCGGCGCGACAGGCGAGGCGGAGCGGGAGTGGCCGGGGGAGATCGTTGCGTGATCGTGGAGGCAAGGATTGGGCGAGGAGTGGGCGAGGGGGATTTGGTGGCAGAGAAGGGCGGCCACGCGGCGGTTTGACCGGCGTACGGCGCGGCCACGGTCAGAGCGACCGGCGCGTCGTGCGCGGGCAGGCGCGCGCGCGGGCGCGAGCGAGGCGCGGGCGAGCGTGGGCCGGCGCGGTGCGGAGCTGGGCCGAAAGGCCGGTTGGGACAAAAGTGAAACGCCGGGAAAAATTGTTTTCCTTTTTCTTTTTCTCAAAAACTCTTCAAACTTTGACCATTTGAAACAGTTTCAAAAACTCCAAACTAGGCTTTGACCTAAATATAAAAGTTGCTCAAAGTAATTTTCTCTAGAACTTTCATATAAGGCACTTTTGCTGAAAAGCATTTTCTCAAACTCCACAGAAATAAAACCAAATCTTGAGCCATAATTCACTTTGTTTTCAAACTTTTTAGTTATCAAACCACTTTGAACTAGCTCAACGTGTCAATATAAAAGCATCAGACTCATTATTCTCCACTTTATAAGACTATTTGCCAAGATAGAAATCCACATAAATCATCAAGTCCAATAGAAACCTAAGATCCAAATAAACAACAAAAGGGCAAAAAGCACTCATATGCACATGAAATGATGCAATGCTTTGCTTATGCATTTTAGTAGCTAAATGTAATTCCTAATGCAGTGCTTGACACCAGGGTGTCACAGTGATCGGCTTGGGAGGCTCAGGTGGGGTAATCTTGGTAAGCTTAGGGATAGCGGATGGCTTCTCACTAGGGCTTACTCCACTAAACTCACCGATCTTGCCAAAGCTACTAGCGCTCTTCCCACCTGAAGTAAAGCCTACTCTCGAACAATCAGTTCCCCTCTTGAACTGACTGATCATCATGCCTAACTACGGCTCACTGCATGACACCCAACTCAGGATGGACCGGAGGTATGTGTTTTCCTCCCCGGTTTGCATCCTGTCATGCCGACAATTGACAATCTCAAGCTCCAACCCCACGCATCGCTCACATGGAGCGGACAAGGTGCTGACTGAGCTGACCTTCATGGCTTTAGCAAGCTTGGCATTAACTTCTGCCAGCTCAGTTCACAAGCTAGGACAGAGCTTGCACGCACCGAGCAAAGAAGGTCTCGCCTTCACTTCCTCCAGCTCCTTCTTCAGGGAGGGACACTCTTTGCAATCACCCACCAAGTCTAGCCTACTCTTCAGCTCATCATACACCTCAATCAAAGAGGCATACTTGGTTTGCAGGGTGGCAAAGTTTGTCATATGCATCGTGCACTCCTCACACTCCTTCACATCGGTCACCTTCACCTCGAACCTAGCGAACTCAAGCTCCTTAAGCGCCTCATTCATCTTAGCCTTAAACTAGTTGTGCTCTCGAATAGCTCGCTTGAGTTGCTTGTCCTGACCGAGAACTATGTCGACAAGAGAATCGCGCTCACCGGTAAGACGATCAACAAGAGAAGAGTTTGATACCTCGGAAGAATCATCGTCGTCGTCGTCGTCGGTGTCGGCGTCATCGGCGTCCTTCGCCTGGCACTTGGAGTCCTCTTCGTCCAGGGCCACGGTGCACAGGCCCTTGGAGGAGTGGCCGAAGAAGCAGAGTCCGTTGAAGCGTTCTTCTGTCTTGTGCTCGGACCCATCGTCGCTGGAGTCGCTATCGGAGGTCTTCTCGCCGTCGCTAATGGTGGCGAGGAAGGCACGTCGACCGGCATCAAAAGCCTTCTCCACGTCCTCTCGGCGATAGCTGCCCTTCTTCTTCTTCCCGCCCTTGTTCTCCGGCTTGCCCTTGCGCCTGGAGTTGCGGTTCTTGCCGGGGAAGCTCTTGTCGTTCTTGGGACAGTTCGCCATGAAGTGGTCTAGATCACCACACTTGTAGCAGCCCTCGCGTGCGCCACCACGCCGGCGATTCAGGCGGTTGTTGTGAAACCGCGAGAACCGGGTGATGACGAGGGCAAGCTCGTCGTCTCCAAACGCCTCCAACTGCTCCTCCGTGACTGTAAGCAAAGAAGACAAAGAAAACAAAGGAGGTGAAGCGTCAGCAGAGAAAGTCGATCCACCCGTTCCTGAGACCAAAGCCATGGAAGGTGAAGATGGGTTGTTCAGCTTGGCCTGAGTTAGGTGATCGATCTCGGTGGACTTGAGCTTGCTGAACAGCTCGTCCACGGTGAGGGTGTCATAGGATGGAGACTCTATAATGGTCGACACCTTCACCTCCCATACCCTCCGATCCCGGGCGTATAGCAACTTGAGAGCCCTCTCGTGATCGTCATTGGGTAGGTTAGCCCGATTGGCACGCATCTTGTTCACAATCGTTTGGAAACGAGCGAACATGGCGTTAATCATCTCTCCTTCCAACTGAACAAAGTTCTCGTACTCTCGCTTGTAGGTCTCGAAGAGTCTGGTCTTGACCTGAGCGGTCCCCTCGTAATAGCTCTGAAGCTTCACAAAGATCTCTCGTGCCGTCTCAAGCTTAGAGGCACGCTCGAACTCGGGAAGGGAGATGCTGACCAAGAGAGCATTACGAGCCTTGGAGTTGGCCTCGTGCTGGTCAATCTGGATCTGACCCACACGAGCCGCAAGGACTACGTACTCAGCATTCTCACATACACTACAAGAAATTTGTCATCTTATGACAATTACCCCATGACATTAGACTAAATAGTCACTTTTTTCATGGAGCCAGATCAACTTAGTGACTTTAATTTATTTATGTCATAAAAAATGTCTTAATGCTAGTAGAATGGTATGTTATGACTTTCTTTGTCATGTGATAACAACCATTTCACTATTGTTATATAGCAATTATCAGATAGCAAATAACATACGGTATATTGTGACTAATATGATAAGTCACAAATTATTTTATTGAATTTTCTAAAACATTATAATCCAAGGTGGCATATGGGTCTACTTGGCAAACTGCCACCTAATCGAGTGGGTCCCACTATATATAGTTATTCTATGTACTAACTAATAAGAGGCCTTTACATGTGTGTCATTATAAATATGCCTATATATATATTCTATGTATTACCCTAGGTATTTTATTTTGAAAATAAGTTTTCATAAATAAGAAACTATGCATATATATATATTAATCATAAAAATATGTGGAATAGTATAAAATTAATAATTTAAAATTCTTATATACATGGATTTCGATTTTTTAGTTTGTATAAATCTATTTTTTGAATTTTAAAAAATATTGGTTTTGATTTTTTTTTGCTTGGAAGCATGAACCCGAGAAAAATTATGAAATCCAGTGAAACTAGCTGGGTCATATCCGTCGCACCCACCACAAGCCTGTCGTCACTTCTGCCTCCACCCCCGATGCCTCTCCTCTCTCCTCTCTCCGCAGTCAATTCCTTCTCTCCCCACGGTGAATCCATGGCGGCGCCGCCGGATCTACAGCCCTTACGCTCGCTCCACCGTCGTTGCCACCTCACCTCTTTCTCATCCGCCGCCACCACCATGCCCCCTTTGCCCCCAACCACTATGGCTCCATGGAGTCCAGATCTGGTGAGCAAGCAAGTCAGCTTGACAGCGAGCGCTGGGCGTGGCCCTCGGCATCGTACCAGCCATGAGGAGGACCTTGACAGATCGAGCAAGGTTGGTTCATACTGATCCCTTCATGCCGACCACCACCGTCCCGCCGAGATGAAGGAGCGCTCGAGATCTGTTGAGGTGACATCATTTGTGTCTGTACGTCCCTCTGTAATGGTGATTTCATCCTAATGACTCTCTCTCTCTCTTGATTTCTTGATTTGATCCCTCACCTAAGTAGACGAAGCAGAAAGTCGAGAGGCCGGCAGCATGGCGCAGTAGCATCAGTTCGAGAGATTGATTCATTCCGCAGCCCCAAATTTAGCTCGTTCCCCTCCATCAACCAGGATATGGTCACCTGCACTTGTCTGCAACTCGTTCTTCTTTTCCCTTCCTTCCTGTTCTTCTAATCTGCCTGTTTTTTTTATGAGCGCCACCAGCTGCCATGGCCAATGAGGTAAAATCCTGAATCCCTTTGTTCCTTTGATGTTTTTCTGTGATCTTCATGCTGGCCCCTCCTGTTTAGTATGACATTAACTAGTTGTAGCACGGTTCACATGCACGACATGATTTAGGGAAAAATATATATAGTAAGTAGCTTGTTTCTCTGCTTCTGTTCTTGTGCCGCTCTGGAAATTATGCACTAGTTCAAGCTTGGTGCACCACGCACATGTTTGCTACCTAATAATCTGAAAGGTAGGTAGCAGCACATTTTTTGTTTGGATTTAGTGCCTCACATAAATTGAGTTTCACTAAATTTATGCACAAGATCTCCTCACATCTGTCCAATGAATGAAAGTGGCTGCCTAATAAGGTGTGGCTAAAATTTTATAATTAAACTTTGCCATGTGAGATTGCACTTCTATCAAATCTAGCTTCACTACCATTTAGATTGTATCCATCTGCTACCAAAAAAACTGCAAAGGAGTTGTGTGTCGATATTCAGATTACACTGCTCACCCTGAGTACTTCCTGGTTCCATCATACTTTAATTTATAGTCATGGATAGACATTTCTTATTAGATTACATGTAGTCTGTTACCATACTAATGAATAAGGTCATAGCTTCTTTTTTTTGCAATATATAGTCTGCTAACATGAGCTAGCCACTGCAGTAAAGTAGTATCGAGTTAATTTCAGTTGCAAAGTAATACATAAATTTTTGTCGGATGTTAGATGAAAATTATGTCAGCATACATGTATGTTTTATTATTTATAAAAAACTAGTGAATATCAGCAAGCCTTTTCTTTCTTGTATGAACCCAACAACCTTCTATACTATCCAAACTGAATCTCTTTATATTTGTTTGTATGATCCATCATCAGCAGGCATGTTCACCTGATCATCGGAATTGGAAACTCAAGCATAGTCTGCCACCGGCCTCATAGATAGGTATGGCTCCTTATGTTACTACTTGATGGTAGTCTAATCAGTGAGAAAGTTAGTGAACCATGGAGGACCTTTCATTTTTGCATAATATGAATGAATGAAGATTGTTCTCTAGTAGCACCTGTAAGTAGCTGAATTGTAAGCACAAAGTTTTTTTAGCAGAATTAATGTGATTAACATAACTTTAGTCCTAGAGGTTGGTCCTTTTTTCACTTAAGCATTTACTTGTACCTGAGAACTACATTTGTAAGATCTCTAATGGTGTAATGTTCCACTGAAGGTTTTCCTCAATGAGGATGAACTTGTCGTTTCAAGTCTTTGAAGTTGTGTACTTGAAGATATTTCTTTATATACATAGCACTTTTGGAATGAAACTGCTAGATTGTTTGATAGGCTAGGAGATAATAGTGAGACTCTTGTATTGATGATAAATATTTAGAGAAATTGTTTGCTATGCTAGGAGATAATAGTGAGACTCTTGTAATGATGGCAAATATTTAGAGAAAATATGTACAGATGGTCTGTGCCAATTATCTTATGTATGCTATTTTTAACTGATGTTTTGATCTATGTACTATGTACTTGTGATCTATGAATAATACCGGAAAAATCTTATTTCTCTCTCGCTTTAGTCCTGTCGGTATACCGATGTGGCATCTGATGACGTGGCTAGCTTCAAGAAACCTATGACTTTAAAACAATTGTCATAAACGTTTATGACTTTCAAAATCGAAGTCACAATGCTATGACTTCGCCAACTAAAAGTCATAAGTGATCATTAAAGACAGTCATCTTTTGACATTTTAATTTTTGTCAACTTGATGTCACAAATGGCAACCTATGACTTATTTTCTTGGTATTATGACTAATGTAAAATGTCAAAAGATGACAGATTTCTTGTAGTGATATCTCCCAGACAGAAGATCCGATGCTGTTGAGATAAGCATGCATCCGAATCTTCGAATAGGGATAGTTCGTCCCATCGAAATAAGCAGCCTTGCCGTTCCCTCGATCCATGTCGCCCTTAGGATCTGAAACCGATTAAGGTAGTGTAGATCCCTTAACCGGCTCCGATACCAATTAAAGGACCGGATTAGCGACCAGAGGGGGGGTGAATGAGAGCCTCAAATTCAACTCGTGAATAGAGTGGCACTTGTCCCAGAAAATCACCCCAAAAGATAAGACTCGAAACGACCGAAGAGTTCACGACCTACGAGTAGGTGGATACCCTAGGAGATGTACTAGAGGTATAGCGGAACCCCCAGAGAAACACCAAAGCCAACTGCCAAAGCCTCAGAGCAAAACTGCACAAACAGCAGAATCGCGGACTGTCCGGGGTCAGGGTCCCGGACTGTCCGCCGTTGAAGCCCGGACTGTCTGCGTCTGAGAGCCGGACTGTCCGCCGGCCAAAAACCAGAAAACGAACTGTTCTCAAATAGTTCTGGTCAAGTCCCGGACTGTCTGCGGGTTTGTACCGTGGACTGTCCGCCGTTCACTCGACAGTGAACAGTCAGGGGGCTTCGCCTGACTAACTCGGCCAAAACCCGATGCGCGGACTGTCTGCCGTTCAGGTCGCGGACTGTCCGCGACTGCATAGAGAACACGAAACTGCACGGGTTCAAAACCAAATCCGATTTGACCTCAACCAAAACGAAAGGGACTTCGATCAAACTCCTCCTAGATGTTCCCCTACGTATTGGGGTGCTAATCCTAAGAAATCATCGCACCAAACCAAGTGTATCAAGAGAAATCTGAGGATCACCGGAAAGGGGGAAAGAACGAAGAACGAACGCGAAATCAACCCGATCTATGGATTCGTGAGGTTAGGAGAGAATTCCTTCAGTAGAAAGAAAGAGCTCACGACCAAGAAGAAATTGATTCAAGTGGAATCGAAAATCATCTCACGAGGAGGGAGAACGAGGCAAATTTCCGGGAGATGAAAAACCAAAACATGAAGAACACAAAACACAAGAGATGATTCGATTCGATTTCAGCCGAAATTCCTCCACACGAGGAGACAACGAGAATACGGTCTCGTTTCCTCAAAAGATCCAAATACACAGAGGTATGATTCCCGTCTCTGCGGATCGCTTGCAGCGAGGTATGATTAGAACCTAAGCGGGGGCTAGAGAGAGAGTGCACAGGAACAAAAGATTGCAAGGATAGAGAGAGAGAGGAGGGGTGCCTCTCTTATTTATAGCCAAGAACAATAATCCCCTTCTACTCCTAGATACAAGAGCGAAGCGGCCAACCCTAGGGGTATCCCGGTCCAACTCTGCTTGATGACGATCCGACGGCCACGCGTCCATCTCATCCTTAGCTTCGCCTCGACGCAAGCCTCAGGATGCCGCCACGTGTCGCCCTTGTCGACCGCCGCACCTACCTCATGGATAGCTTCACCGCCGCGCCAGCCTCTCCACGCCGCCACGCGTCGACCGTCCTTTTTGCGGACCTCCCCCAGTTTTGAGGCCGAAACCGGGAAACCTGGGCCTTCCCGCGGTTTTGATGCTGAAACCTGTCCTCCGGCTGAGTTTTGTGGCCCAAACTCAGAAACCCGCGCACCCAGGTTTTGAGGACCAAACCTGGAAACCGTCCTCACTGAGTTTTGAGGCCCAAACTCGGAAACCGGCCACCCCGAGTCTTGAGGCCCAAACTCGAAAACCGTCGAGGGTAGCTTTTTGAGGCTCAGCTACCGAACCGGTGCCGTAGACGGGATGTGGTTCGCACACCATGAGTTCCAGCACCGATGCCGGAGCATGTCCAGCCTCCACGCCGGGCATAGTGCATTCGCCATCCTTCTCGGCCTCCCGCCAAGTGTCACGATGCCATCACCTTCCTCCCGACTCGGCCGATGCATTGCACATCCCCATGTACTCTTGCTTGTCAATGCCACGTGTCAGCTACCACAGCTGGTCCTCAGGTCTCTTGGTCCGTCGGTCTAAGCTCCACGTCCGCCCTTCACCGCTCCCGGTCCGTCGGCACGGCACGTCCATACTTGACCTTCACCTCACCTTCGACCACTGCCCGAGCTCCGCACCTGCACATCAACACAACCAAGAGACATGTTGCCCGTTGATCGATCACTCATCACTCAGGAAGGGAACCACAAGGGCACATATCAACCTTGTGTTCGCAGACGTGGCGGTGGCTCGTCAAGGGATGCTATAGGTATTAGGTTTTTGAGAGAGGGGAGACCTGAAAAGGGGAGGTGATTGCGAACACAAGGTTGATATGTGCTCTTGTGGTTCCTTTCCTGAGTGATGAGCGATCAGTCAACAGGCTCACCGGAAGGGGTGAGTGGCAACATGTGTCTCTTGACTGTGATGATGTGCAGGTGTGGAGCTCGGAGACAGTGGTCGATGGCGAGGTGAAGGTCAAGTAGAGATGGGCGGACGTGAGGCTTGGACCGACGGACTGGGAGGCCAGAGGACCAGCTGTGGTAGCTGGCATGTGGCAACGGCGAGCAAGAGCACATGGGGATGTGCGGTGCATCGGCCGAGTCGGGAGGAAGACGATGGTGTCGTGACACTTGGTGGGAGGTCGGACACGGGCTTGCGTGCAGTGCAAGTGTCGTCAACCGAGTCAAGGAGGAAGGCGAAGGCGTTGTGCCCGGAGTGGAGGTTTGACATGCATCGGCATTGGTGCCGGTGGTCGGGGTGTGTGAACCACACTCCGTCTACAGCGCGGGTTTGGTAGTTGAGCCTCGAAAAACTACCCTCGATGGTTTCTGAGTTTGGGCCTCAGAACTCAGGATGGCCGGTTTCTGAGTTTGGGCCTCAAAACTCGGGGTGGACGGTTTTCCAGATTTGGGCCTCAAAACCTAGGCTTGCGGGTTTCTAAGTTTGGGCCACAAAACTCAGCCTGAGGACAAGTTTCCTGGTTTCAACCTCAAAACTGGGGGGGAGGTTCCAAAAGGAACGGTCGACGCATGGCGGAGCTGAGAGGCTTGCGTTGCGGCGAAGCTATCGGTGAGGAAGGCGTGGCGGTCGATGGGACGGCACGTGACGGCATCCTGAGGCTTGCGTCGAGGCGAAGCTAAGGATGAGGAAGGCGCGTGGCCGTCGGATGAAGACTGTTGACGGTGGAATATTACCAAAATAATACACAAAAAACCCCATCAACAAGCTCGGTATTAAGGAAGAATAACATGACATGAACATACTTTTATCAATAACCAGCTCCACTTGTACATGGAAGTGTGTTGATGCAGATAATGAAGAAATATGGCAAAATGAGCTGGTGGGACCCAAATAAGGGGGTCGCCCAACCCCCTTATGGCCCCACCCGGGCTCTACCAAGTGGCATCAACCATGCTAAGCTCCAAAGTGAAAGAATATGACAAGGAGATCTGGTGGAACCCACATAAGGGGGTCGCCCAAGTGGCATGATCCATGTCAAACCTTCAAAAGTGTTTCTCCACCCTTGGATCACAATTGTGCTTTCTCTCAACGGTGGAAGATGAAGTCACATGGATTAATGGGCCCACAATGAAGCATCCAAAGTGATCATGACACATTTCAACGTTTCAAACACCATGTGACAAGTGGGGACATCATCTACACATACCAAAGTGGGGCCAACCTATCATAGGGCGGTCGCCCGACCCCCCCATAGGTCGCCCGACCTAGGGGTGCCCCCCTAGGTGCCTTATCATGGAAGCTATGGTGCCTTCACGATGAATTAAGCCCAAGGAACATTAGCCCTTCATCTTGACGTGGTTACAATCCAACGGACGAGGACCGACGTCACACGGATCGATGACGTGGTGGTGGAGTAGCCCATACTCCACCTCCACCTATAAATAGAGGCCCTCCCCCTCTCATTTGAGACACCAAGTCACCAAGACATCAAGTGATGTGAAGAGTTAGAGTAGACACTATAGTTGTAGTTAGTGTGGGAGTTAGAGTTGAGTAGCAAGCTTTGCTTGGGTGTTCCGGAGCTGTCTTCAGAAGAGTCTGATATAGCTTTTATTTTTATCTTTCTACTTTTGTAAGAGTTTACTTATAATACTAGTCTTTCTCTACTTTACTTAGTCATTACTTTGTGCAATATTATACCTGTTATAGTATTGTTGTGATTTACCTTAGTGTTTAGTCGTTATAGAGTAGAGTGATTGGCCTGGCAATACGTCTGCCAATTATCATTGTCGGTAACATGGTATTCTAGTTAACCGTAAGTAGCTAGAGTAGTGAGAGACGGTGTAAGCGTGGTGCTTATACAAGATTTTACCCTTGGTTGTCGCTTGTCGCACAGATAGATAGTGGTAGCCAACAGGTGGTGACATCCCTGAATCTGGTCTCTGGAGTCCACCAGGGGTTTTTAGGCAGGATTTAAAGGATAAGGCTGAGCTTGACGTTCCGACAGTAAGAGTCTCTGTGCTCCCGGTCCGCTAGTCGCCAAGTTTGCTTGTCGTGAGGCGTCGTTCTACTATGTTTCATCTTTGCACTTGAGTCAAGTCATAGAAGTAGAGTTAGCATCGTAGTAGTCCTATACTCTCTTGTTGTCCTCCCACCTAGCTACACTATTAGTTGTCCTACAGTTATCCTGGTGAACATGTGTCATTACCTTCCTACCAATTTACCTTACCCCTCTACACTGGTAATCACTTAGATTTCTCTTATCATCATCTTCCCTATCCACCGCTTTCCCTTGGGATAAAATAAATAACGATACCTTGGAATACTCTTGGGTGAAGTGCTACAACGCTAGATTCTGTGCGCTTGTGGAATTATCCAATAGACATAAGATCTTACCCACAAGACACTTCTGGTGCCATCGCTGGGGATAGACCTACCCCCTATTCTTAGTGGTGATGTTAAGAAGTATCAACAAGCATTTCTAGCACCGTTGCCGGGGAAAGCAAAGGTCTCGTTATTGTAGGGGCTTACCCCTACTTTTGTTTCTCATTATTGTGAAGCAAGGCATTGTATGAGCGGTTTCCAATTGCCGAACAACTTTGTTGAAAATCCTGAAAAACTTCTTTGGAGTTCTAGACGTCGTTTAGTTCCCCCTCAAGAGGTTATCTCGGAATCGGATCCATTCAAGGAATGAGGAGGTTTTGCACCACTACCGGAGGCAGCCATGGCCTAAAAGATGATCTCGGAGTACTCAGCTCCGTTAGCTTATAACGTAACCACGGGACCGCAATTCAACTTTGGGGATGCCACTTTTGAGCTCAAGCCTGCTCTCATCAACATGGTGCAAGCCAACCCGTTTTGTGAAAAGCACCATGAGGATGCCAACACCCATCTCCAACACTTCCTGGAGGTGTGTGGTACCTTCACCGTCAAAGGAGTGTCGTCAGACGCCATCCGTCTTTTCCTATTCCCATTCTCATTGCTGGGAAAGGGGAAGCAATGGTTCTACGCCAACAAAGATGAAGCCACCACCTGGGAGAGATGCGCCAAAACATTCTTGAAGAAGTTCTATCCGATGGGAAAAACCATCACCCTACGCGGAAAGATTTCTAGCTTCCAACAACAGACGAATGAGATGATTCCCGAAGCATGGGAATGTCTTCCGGAGTACATTCATGCCTGTCCTCATCATGGGATAGATCATTGGCTCCTAATCCATGGTTTCTACCACGGGCTAACCCAACTAGCCCGTAGTCACCTTGATGCTACAGTTGGAGGAGCGTTCCTTCAACACAATGTGAGAAATGCCAAGGATCTCATCGAAAAGATGGTGATCAACCAAGGATGGAATGAAGAACGCACTCAGCCAAAGAAGAGAGGGATGCACACCATTCATGAGGCAGACATGCTCTCTGCCAAGATGGATCTCTTGATAGAAAGATAGATGAGAAATCAACCATCAAGAGATATCACGAGGTCAACACTGCACAAACAATCGAAGCTGATCCATGGTGCGAGGTGTGCGGTGAAGATGACCATTCAGGGATTAGCTGTCCCGAGACAAGGGAAGACGTGAACTTCATCAACAACAATAACAACAACAACAACAACAACAACAACAACACCAACAACAACAACAACAACAACAACAACAACAACAACAACAACAACAACAACGGGTACCGATCCCAACAACAAGGAGGATGGAATTCGCGCTCCTTCAACCAAGGTAATGGTTATAACAATAATTTCACTAATAGCAATAAGAACCAACCTCCTCTAAAAGATCTTGTCTATGGCCAACATAAAATCAATAATGGCATTACTAAAAACTACATGCCAATGATAAGATTCTTGAAAATCTTAGTGAGAAATTCGATAGCTTTTCTTCTGCCGTTAAAAACCAACTGAGTTTTAACAAAATGCTAGAAACACAATTAGCTCAGTTAGCGGTCGCTGTCCCATCTTTTGAACAAGGTAGAATCCGAGGGAAACCTGAGGACCCTATAGAAACTGTTAAGCTTGTCACAACGAGGTTCGGTAAGCCTCAGCTCCAATCCAATTGAGGCTATCTCCTTGATCCACCATTTATCACCAAGAAAGGAGATCCAGGTCACCCGAGGATCAAGTGCTGCATCGGGCCACAGACTTTCCACAACGCCTTCTACGACCTTGGATCAGGCGTAAACATCATGTCCAAGGTAACTTATGATAATCTGTTAGGAGGACCCTTGGTCCCTTCATTTGTTTGTTTGCATATGGCGGATCAATCAGTACGATTCCCTGAGGGACTCGCACGGGACATCTTGGTGAAAGTCCAAGATGATTATGTCCCGACCGACTTTATCATCCTGGACATGGGAGCCAGTGATGATGTTCCCCTCATCTTGGGAAGGCCATTCCTCTACACCACCAACGCCGTTATCCACGTGGGATCAGGCCAAATCCATTTCCAATTTCCTGGGTGGAAGGTAAATGCCGATTCAATGGTTATATAACTAACAAATAGGTTAAGACGAACTGGCCCCGAAGAAGACCACACCGAAGTAACCAACCTCTTAAAGACAAGAACGCTGGGTACGACTACTACGCCAAAGATGACGGACCCACCGAACCTCGACCGCAAGTAAAGCAGGTCTGGATAGAAAAGAAAGTGCTACCATCAGGGTCCCCGTCTCCAAGACTGACCAAAGCACCCGAGAAATGACCGCGACGGAGAAGTCCGTCTCTACGACTTAAAAATTTGGAGCCCTCGCCGAAAGGTAACTCGGTAGTTATCCATCTTTTCATTTTTTTCAGTTTTACTTTTATTATGCATTTTCTATTTTTGAATTTTACCAAACTAGTTGCATATCATTAAATAAAACCTTGAGAAGATTCCACCATTAAAATTTGAGACAATTTAGAGTCATAAAGGGGTCACCCGACCTCCTTGTGTCCCCTCTACCATGTGCCATGAGTGGGAGACAATGAAGTGACTCTAGTGGAGTTAAAAGAAAAGTAAAGAGTGGCCTAGGGTAGGTCGGCCGACCTCCTAGTGACCCCTTAAATCACTTCAGCGAAAACCATCCACCCTTCCTTAAAGTGCCTTAAAATAATGTGCAAGTGGAAGTGTCATAAGCCATGAGTGGGAGACATAGAAATGACCTTAGTGGAGGAAAAAGGAAAGGAGTGGAGTGGCCTTTGGTCACTTCATTTCACCCCATCCTTTCTTTCTTTCTCACTACAAGGAGGATCTTGTAAATGGAGTACACATAGTGGAGGGTACATGAGCAGGTCGCCCGACCTCCTCATGTAGCCTTTGGTCACTTCTATCTCCACCATTATGCTTTACATATGCCTAGTGTTATTATCACCAGTAGTGGAGTGCTCATAGGGGCATGGGCAGGTCACCCGACCCCTCTATGCACCCTCCAGCACTTGGCCTTCCTCTGCTATAAATACCAGGGCAATGGGAGCTCAACCATCACAACAATTTCCAGCTCAAGCTCCCAGAATTTCCACCCTCTAGTGATCCTCTGAATCTCTCAAGTAGTGGTGATAGTATTTCTCAAGTCCAGTCTCTAGTTAGTCATTCTAAAACCAAAACCAAAAACACAAAAAAGAGTTTTTTCCTTTCATTTGCATTCTTAAGCTTGTTGTTTCTATCTTGAGTTACTCTCTGCAAGAACGGATTGTGGAGTGTAACAACCCACAAGAACGGTTTGTGGAGGCAACCACACCCCACAAGGACTACTAACACTTGGACGCCCTCTTTCCACTGAGGAAGAGCATAGGAGTGAACCGATAGAGAACTCCTACCATGGTGCCATTATCGCACCCCCAACAAGCGTTTTTGCCTTTGCGCTTGTTCAGTTGGTATCGAGCTTCCTCGCTAGCGGTGTTGAGCCCGTTTCTGCCTCTTCTTGAGGGCTAGCTCTATTCTGCTTGAACTTCAATTGTTTTTTCGATTGGTATCGAGCTTTCCTGCTAGCGGTGTTGAGCCTGTTCTACCTCTTCTTGAGGGCTAGCTTTGCTTTGCTTGGTTGCGTCGAGCCGTTGCCCATGTCTTTGGGGACCAAGTTGTCTTGCTTCTTCCACTTGACCTTCTTCGGCTTTGATATGCTTTTGGGTCATTTGGTCGAATTTTCTCTCCTTCCTCCTTCCCTTCTCTATTTCATTATGATTTGTGTTGGTAGTTGACAATGCACTCATCAAGGGGGAGATTGCGGATACATGGGTGTATGCCGAGTCTCGAGTGATGAGTGATTGTCAACTGGGATAATACGCATGTTCTTTGGCTTGTGTTGTGCAGGTGTCGAGCATGGATACAGTGATCGAAGGCAAGGTGAAGGTCAAGTAGAGACGTGCCGTGCCGATGGACCAAGAGTGGCGAAGGGCGGACGTGAGGCTTGGACTGAGGGACCGGTGGCCCGAGGATCAGCTGTGGTGGCTGACAGCCTAGGACAGCGACGAGCGAAGACTTGCGGGCATGGTGTTGCTTGGGTCGTGCACCTGGGGACACGTGTCGGTGGACGGGGTGCACGGGCTGTGCATCCCCTCTACGGTTCGGTTTGGTGGTTGAGCCACAAAAAAACCACTGAGTGGACGGTTTCCAGGAGTGGGCCTCAAAACCTGGGCGCTGATGGTTTCCGAGTTTGGGCCACAAAACTCGGGTTGAGGACGGTTTCCAGGTTTGGGCCTGAAAACCTGGGTGCTGCGGGTGTCTGAGTTTGGGCCACAAAACTCAGGCGATGGACGGCTGGTTTCCCGATTTGGGCCTCAAAACCGGGGCTTGGTCATGAAGCCTGGTTTCCCGGTTTGCAAAACTGGGGGCAAAGTCCGGGAAAAGGACAGTCAGAGCAGAGGCAGCACGTGGCGGCAATCGGGGAGGTTGCATCGAGGCAACGCTACCAGTTGTGCGGGTGTGGCCGTCGGATCACCTACATCTTCGAGTTGGTCCAGGATAGCCTTAGGGTTTGGCTGGTTCGCTCTGTAAATAACTAGGGGCAGAGTAGGAATTAGACTTAGGATAAGTAGAGGGAGACACCCACCTCCCATCCATCTCAGTCATTTGCTCTTTGCCTTCTAGGTTTTCCTGCTCTCCCAATCCCCTGCTGTAGCAACTGTGATCCGCAGAGAACCATACCTCTGTGTACTGGAGATTTTGAGGAAGTGAGACCGTAATCTCACTGTTGTACCGTGTGGTAGCCACACGGTTGCAAATTCGTGGTAGTGATTCGCGTTTTGTTCGTGTTCTTCGCGGATTGCTTTTCTCTACGATTTTCCCGTTGATCGATCTCTTTACTTGGTGTGCCTTTCGCAAATCCGTTTGAATCAAGTTGTTCTAGATCGTGAGGCACTTCTTTCCACCGAAGGAATTCTCATCTAACCTCACGAGCTAGTAGATCAGTTGATTTTCATTTCGGGTCAAGTTTTTCTCCCTTCCCCCGAATTTCTTCAATTCATCGATTTGGAGATAGGTTCGAGCCATGATCTCTTAGAGATAGCTCACTATCCTCCTTGTGACTCATCTCTCCAAGTTTGATCCTTAGAGGTTTTGTTTTGGGAGAGTTTGGATCGAATCGGTGGACGATCAGCAGTTTTTTGGGGTGACCGGACGCTGGCACTGAACTGACCGGACGCTGACGCCATGCGTCCGGTGGTTGAATGCCACACGAAGATTTTCTGAGTCCGACCGGACGCTCTCTTTGCTCTGTGATCGGACTCGCTCTTGCTACTGTTCCTCGTTTTGTCTGATCTTACCGGACGCTGAGGCAGTGACCAGACGCACCGTGACTGTGAGTCCGGTCACAAACAGTAAGCTTCCAAATCAGATTTTGATTGACCGGACGCGTCCGGTGGTTAGTGACCGGACGCAGGCAGAGTCCGGTCAGTACTGTTTTGCGCAGTTTCGTTCGTGGTTCGTTTGTTCGTTGTGGGTTTTGGTTTCCGACTTTTGCGTTGGGTTTCTAGAGTTGTGTAGTGTCACGCTGTGCTTCTTGGAAGCATCCACCCTACTTCTAGGGTCGTGGACACGTACAAGCTCTAGAGTTTGCTCTTGGGGTTTATTCTCGGGACAGTGGCGACAAGTTTCCGAAAGGAAAATTTGAAGCTCCCATTCACCCCCTCTGGTCGCTTTCTGGTAGCACTTTCGGTCCTTCACTACCATGGTGCCATTACCGCACCCCCAACAAGAGTGAGAGACGATGAGAGCGGCCTCTCATTTACGCCACAAGAATACCAGAAGTTTCTCTCACACTGCGGACGCACGTTCATGCACACCAAGCTGCTAGACCCAACTCTCCTCGACATGTCAGGTATGACCACCAAACTCAACATTGCATTTTCTTTAACCGGATGGCAAGGCTTTTGGATAGTTGATGAACTAGGAACAAAAATGCTTACTCTTGAATTCCTATGTTCATTGCAGGTAGTTAACAATGGAGTTTATTTCCGCATGTTCAACCAAGATTTTAACTTAACATGGAGTGAACTCAATATAGCCCTTGGTTTTGATGAAGCATGTTTCCTAGATTTGAACCATGCTACACGTAGATTTAATAAATCTGAGTATTGGGCTTCAATAACTACTTTGCAAGATTGTTCCAATACCATATCTGATGAAATCCATAACCCAACCTTGAGGTTTATCCACCATTGGATTACCATCACTCTTTTTCCCCGTCTAGACGCATAACACATAAGCACTAAAGAACTTAGATTAATGTTTGTGTTGACGCAAAATGTGGTCCGCGCCTCACACACAGCAAGCCAGAAAAAGCGTGGCTTCACTCGGGTGCCCGGACGGTTTGGAATCCGGAGACGTGCTAGTCGGTTTGACCTGAAAACCAACAAGGGATAAAACTGTGAGAATAACCTGGAACTTGCTGGATAAGACCAGACAGTTCCATATGTATGGCCTTAAAGCCAATCACGTCGGCATACAGCTACAGAAGCTGTCTGTCGATAAATTCAAAGATCATTCGGCTAACATTAAGAATGAGCATATATCAACAACCGGTTGCCGAATGTACATGTAAGAGGATGCCATCAAGATATAACAGGTAACTTGTAAATATAAATCTATCCAAACAACACATGCATAGGTTAATCCAATTAGTCTGCCGCACGTCTAATCTTCATAAACCCGTCAAGCATAAACTAAGTCTACACCACTCCTTATAATTAGATTAATCCACCGCATGATACAATCTAATGATAAGGAGCTAAAAGCATGCATATATCTGAACAAATCTACAAAGACTCATTACTTGTGTAAGCTTAACCAAGCTCAGCAAACTAGCCGAGTTGGGATCCATGAAGAAGGAACAAACAAACAAGCACGATTAAACTAGACATGATAACAAGGCTGCCGGGACTTACGGAGGTCGACGGATCGATGATTCTTCTTGAAGAACTCGACGACACGACTAAGGACTCGAAGGTGGCACGGGGCCGGTTTGTATTGATATGGTTGTGAACAGTTTTACAATAGCCAAGGGTTTATATTTATACCCTGGATGAAACACGAGTCCTAGACGATCACGATTTACATAATAAAATTTGGAAAGAAACAAGTCCTTTTCTTATTCTTCTCGGTGTCCTTCCACGTTACGTGCCTTCTCATGCAAGCTGGCTTTACCTGCCATAGCCATTTACCGAATGGAGTCGTTTCCTTGCAAGATACCCGACCACATAGGCATTTACCGAAAGTCCTGAGGACTAAATATTCGCCTGATCGTTTGCCGAATCCTCTCCTCACTGCTGGCTGGGTCCATTTGTCATATCTTCGTGCGTGCGAAAATCTAGTGTTAACACGTGCCCCCTAATTTTGGGATAAATATTTATTCCAAAATTCCTTTCCTTTGTGTATTGACGTGGCGCCTCTGGAAGCATCCACCTTCACATACCATAATTGCTGTACTTGCCGGTTCATCTCTCGATGCACCTTTGGGATCCTTTAAAGTCCCCTTTCACTTTGTTTCGGCTTGTGTATTCTGAACTCCCCTGCTTCAATCTCAAAACCAAAAAACCCTCTTTTCACCTGCCATCTTCCAATCTAGAAGATGTCTTCCGAACCGAGCCGTCATAGCTCTGAGCTTGGGGCTTCTAGCACTTCCAAGAAGAGGTTATTCTTCATTGTTTCTGTTTCGAAGATGAAACAGTTGTTCTCATGTTGCTTTTTGTTTAGGAGGACCGACGATGACCTCTCCGAGGACTTGACTCAGAAGGCCATCGACCTTCAATTTGATCTGGAGGGGAAGGATCGGGAGATTACCCGAATCTCTCGGGAGCGTGATGCCGCTCGGAATCAGGCCACTGGTAAATATTTTTCATCATTTTACTATTTCTTTTCCTGTTTTCCCCCTCCTGCCTTTGCTCATCCTTCTCTCTTTCAGCTCTGGAGGTCAAACCTCACGCTCTTGAGGCTGCTGTTGCCAATCTCGCCATCACAGCCAATGTACCGGGCACGATAGCCCTGAGGCGGGTAAACGAGGTCAACCGAGTCCTCCCCGACATCTCCAGAGCTGGTATGGGATACGGCGCAGCGCTTGCCTTCAACGCTGTACGGATTCATTCCGGTGCCAATTACCGCAACTTTGATGTCTGTGAGCGAGGGCTAGAATACAGGGTGGCATACTCTGTCGATGATATGAAAGAAGCTGGAACAGATCTGGCTGATTCTTTTGACTTTGATCTCCCGATTAGGAATAGGATAGAATGGACGAACTGATTTTCCACTGTAACTTGTTCCCTCTTTTGTAAATAAGAAGTTTTCTGATTTGATTTCCAAAATCAATCCGTGACTGATCCTTTGAGATCAATATGTGTCCTGTTTCATGCATCGGCTATTAATTTTATCTTTACCCCAGCGACGATGCATATTACATCGGCTATTACTGACAATCATGCTAATCATCTCTGTCCTGCAAGCAATCGCTGCAACTGATTACTTTAGATCCAAAGTTTTTAGTCTTCTCCAATTTTTCTGATCCATGATGACATCAGGATAGTATTTTTTAAGGGACTTCTCCGTTTTCAGCTTTCTGTCCTCAGTGCCACATGGTAACATGAGTTCTCAATTAGCCGAAACTGAACAACTCTTAACCGAATCTTATCGGCTTCCCGATTCTGGAGTCATGACTTTCTCTAATCATCAAAAATCCGGCCTGGCCCAACAACGGCCCATAAACTGTGAAAAACCCTATTTTGATGCTTGATTTCCAGTGTGCAAGCCATGGTCCTATAAATATGACCTTGCGCAGGCTGTCATTCTTGACCCCAATCGAACAGTTTGATTTGTAAGCTCTCCACTTCTCGGCTCTTAGCTCAAGCCAGAGAAAAAGTCCTTCGCCTGAGCTTTCTATCAATGGTTGGCAACAGTGACCACAGCAGGCATCCCATTGGAGACGAAGCAGGAAGAAACCGAGCATCAACTCACCGGCATTATGGGTAAAAAATTGATTCCTTGCCCCCTTGCGGTAGCTTCCCTTGTTCATCTATTCCTGATTTGTCGTCCACTCCCCTTTCAAGGTGGGGTCTTCCTCCAGCCAAGCTTGGGTTCCTCTTCCAGAAACGATAGCGCCAATGGCTTATATCAATCTTCTCCCTAAGCCATCAGATTATGAGTTTGATGATCCACTTCAGCAGACCCGTTTGGATGCCCTTCGGTACCACGAGGAAAGGGATAAGGCCCAGAAGGAACTAGAAGATGCATCCAAGAAGCATGGCATTGAGGAAGTTGAATCGACAGACCAACGGAAACAGCTCTGCAGTATCATTACAGGTTAGCAGAGTTTTGGTCCTCTTCTTCTGTTTGAGCTTGCCTTGCCTCACGCATCCCTTCTTCCTGTTAGCCCTTTCTGCAGAGAATGGCCATCTAAAAATGGTAGTGAACAAAATTGCCATCAAGGTGAATGCTCATGGGGACTCAGCCGAAGCACGTCTTGACGTTGTGGATGGCCGCATAGATCAGGCCGTCATCCAAGGTGTGCATGCCGGGGTTTCCTTCGGGCTAGCGGCAATGAGTTCTTGGACCAAAGAGGATTACTCTTTTCTACCAGTCGGCTTCGCAGGTGGATACCTAGATGAAATGGAAGGTATCGAAGATTACGATGATCATGTCGCTGCCATTGCTGAAACCACTGATCCACAGTCTGTCCTGAACAAATTATTCCAAGGGTAGTTTGTTCTAGGACAGATCTTGTGAATGAAGTTTATAACAGATGAAACTTGTTCTTCTCTGAATAATTCCATTTCCATCTCTCAGTGATTTCCCTGATTGCAACATCCCTTCAGAAAAAATGTTTCCCGAACACATGACGTCATCTTAGCCGATTAGATCTCATTTTTGACATGTCATGTCGCTCGGCATCTTACTTACTGCACTTCACCTTTCTCTTCTCCCGATAAACCTGCTAACTTGAAAAAAATGCTAGGGCCACCAGGGTCATGAATATTCTTGTACTAAAGGCGATATAAACAATATCGGCTATAACTTAAATTCTTGGAACATTTTTTCTGCTAAAGGCGATGATTTACATCGGCTATCTTTGTATACAAATATCCTTGAATTTGTCTTACATACAATTACCATGTGTTCGGCTTTTAACAAGTAATGCCGAAGCTTCAGCTCATAAGCAACTCATATATAAACAAAAATTTTCTTTCACAGCCGAATATCCGCCTCTGGGTCTAACATTTTTTTGGCTAAGACAAACTATCACTCATCTTTTCCTTTTAAACTCTGTATAATGGCCGATCCTACTGTAAGGCTATCGACCGTCACGTACAACTTGAAACGATTACCAAGTTGTGGAAGTGCCTTCATAAAAAATCCTCTGTTGCACGTCACCTTATACAAGTCTACTCTAATCTTTCCTGAGCTTTGGTAATGGAGAAACAGACAGAATTCTTTCAAAAGTTCATTAACTTCAAAACACGCTCGGGATCAAAATTTGCACATATTGGTCTTATTTCGGCTTCACCATCAAAACTTTATTCCTCATCAGCCGACACGAAACTTGGTCTGGACTTTTCTCCATTACCATCAGTTGGATTATTTATTCAAAAATTGCTCTGAGAGCCGATCGTTCGAATCGGCTGTTGGTCCTTGTCGAAAACGTTCATAGGACCTGCTTCCCAAGCTCTTCTAGAGAAGCACTCGACACCATCATATTCCCAGTAGATGGGTTCTGCATTAGCAACACTCACCGAATCATCAGCATGGACAATTTCGATGTCATCT
Source organism: Coix lacryma-jobi var. lacryma-jobi (assembly GCA_009763385.1). Lineage (NCBI taxonomy): Eukaryota > Viridiplantae > Streptophyta > Magnoliopsida > Poales > Poaceae > Coix > Coix lacryma-jobi. The sequence continues at coordinate 84,282,417 of CM019826.1, forward strand.
CCAATCCACTGGATGAGGAATTGGTGCATAGTTGACGGTACACAACAGTTTGCATGTATCCAATCCCTTCCTAAGAGCAAACTGTATCCCCCCTTGCCATCGATAACGAAGAAAGTAGTAATCAAAGTCTTTGACCCAATCGTTAACTCAACATGAACTGCTCCTCGAGTATCAGAAGAATTACCAGCAAAGTCCCTCAACACCATGTCAGTCTTTAATAACTCTTCACTCGCCATCCCAAGTTTCCTGAAGGTGGTATATGGCCTGATATTTATGGCAGCTCCTCCGTCAATAAACATTTTGGTCAGTGGCTTGCCATTAACATAACCCCTCATATAGAGTGGCTTCAAATGTCGATGCTTAGCTGGTTTATCAAATACCGCCCGTTGAGCCAAAACAAGATGAGCTAACAGATCTTGGAATTCATCTTCGTCAAAATCTGAATACACTTCCTCCTGGACATCTTGATCTTCGGGAGCTATAAATTCCGATGGAAGAAAGAATGCCATGCATGCATCAGCCGAACGATCACCCTCATCCGACTTCTCTTTAGGGCGCCAAATTTGTTTCGTTCTAGTGCCTGCTTGCGCTAACTCTCTATTCCTTAAGCGCTACACCCTTCTTTTCTGGCTCTTTCTCAATCCTGGTAGACACCACTGTCCTTTCTGCCAGACATACTCGCGGTATTATTCTTCTCCAGTGCGAGCCCAACTTCGATCGGCAAATCCTCTTCCTTGCCGATTCTCGGAACTGTTTATTTTTAAGCGCCGATCGTCCTCAGGGATTCGTGCCCCAAGTCTTTCATGGACCAAACGGCGGTTGACTCGAGACTGCCTATATTCAGAATATTGATCACTGTATTCAGGGCAGTTGTTTTTAGCAGGCAGCTTCAAGCCTTCATTCCAATAATACTTGAAAAATTAGCATCCCCAATGTGACTGCTCTTGTTCTTTCATATATTCTCGCTCCTCTCGGTATATTTCCTCTGTATACCTCTGTTGCTTCTTCATGAATTTTTGCTCTTCATAAAACCTTTGCTTCTGGTATCGCTCCTGCTCCCGACGCCATTTGTTTAATAAAATACGCGTCGTGACCCTAGGCCTGGAGGTTTGACCCTTCTCAGTTCGTCTATTCTGAAAATGAACTTGTTGCCGAAACTCTTCATTTGTAATTTGTCGATCAGGGTCAACAGCACCAGCTTCTCTTGCTCTATTAGAGGTCAACACCTTCATCTTGCTTTTGCCCCTGGGGTCAGCTACATTAACCATATTAATAGAGAAGGACACAATATTCTGTCCAAAAGGGCTACCATCAACTTTTATCTTTCCATCAAACCTCAGATGCCCGTCCTGGATAGCTTTCTGGATCCGCACTCTGAACACTCGGCAATCATTTATAGAGTGGAATCTGGTATTATGGAAACCACAATACTTCTTGTCCTTGACTCCTTCGGGGTGCAGTATAGGATGACCTTCTGGCAACTTGATGCGTCCTTCCTTCAATAAGTATTCAAATAATTTATCTGACTTGGAAACATCAAAGTCATAAGTACCTTTTTGCTGCCTTAGCCATCGCTGGTTGACTTGAGTCGGCTCTTTAGCCCAGACTATCTCGGCTGCAGCTACCTCATCTTTATCATCGTACTCTGTTGCTTCCTCTAAGAAAGCCTGATACATCTCGGCAGCCACATCACCTTTCTGGAACTGATTATTCCTTCTAAACCCCTGGGCTTGACTACTCATCACTGCCAACCAAAGTGATAACTGCCCGAGGTCATCAAACTCCATGCCGAATAGCTTCTCCTTGATATTCGGCAACATGCCAGCTATGGCTATCCTCGGCAATTGATCATCTGGTAAATTCAAGGAATAGCAAAGGTTTTTGGTCTCCCTGAACCTGCGCAAATATTCTTGCGGTGTCTCGTTAGGTTTCATCCTCAGACTCATGAGATCGACCGACTTCTTCTCACTAGTGCCCGTAAAGAAAAATGCGTGGAACTTTTGTTCTAGCTCTACCAATGTATTAATAGAGTTTGCTGGCAGAGCGGTGAACCACGAGAAGGCCGGTCCTGTCAATGACAATGGGAAGTACCGAATCCTCCAAGCTTCATCTACAGATGCCTCTCCAAGTTGCATCAAGTAACGGCTGATGTGTTCTATAGTGCTGGTGTCATCTTGGCCCGAAAACTTGGTAAAGTCAGTAGGAGGCTTTACCCTTGGAGGAAGTGCTACTCGGTTGTACCACTCTGGGTAAGGAGACTTGTAAGCGTATGACTGGTTCTTTGTCTTCAGGCCGAATTGATTTTGCATCATATCAGTCATCCTATGCATGATGAGATCGACACTCGAATCTGGAGGTGCTTGTGTTTGATCTCCAAGATGTGCCCCTGCTGAACTTTTATAGCCGGGATTTGGGAAAGCGTTAATTGCATTATAATCAATGAACTCTTGATATCCATCTCCAAACATATTCTTTTGTATCCTGTTCGTTGCGGGAGACACCCTGAAAGCAGACTGTGGGACATTTCCTGTTGTGCCGAACGCGAGCTGGCCATAAGTTGTGGGAGGTCGTTGTGTCTCATGCGGGATCATCCCACCTGCACTTGTACCAGCTCCGCCGTCTTCAGCATTTTTTCTCTGAGGCTGAGGCACAGGGAACAACAATGGCCCTTGCATCGGACCAGCAGCCTCTTCAAAGCGTTTATCCACTGTTGGGCCGAAAATACCAACCATAACGGCGTGAAAGGTATTCAAGAAAGCCGATTGATGATTGGTCTTGGCTTCTGATACAGCTTTGTACACTATTTGGGTCATTTTCTGAATATCTTCCTCATCAGTGTTGTCGGATTGGTGAGGAAGGAGAACCCTTGGGAATGGCTGTTTCTGGAAAATCTTGCCGCTCTTGTTCTTGGAGAAAGTCATCAAGCACCTGCGTTGAAACTCATCACAAGCTTGTTGTACGAAAAGCTTCGAGTCTGATGGCAACTCATCCATGGTTACTTCCAGAATTTGATCTTCGTTGATCTCAGGCATCTTAAAACAGAGAGGTCCCACCGGGCGTGCCAAAAAGTGTGTTGATGCAAAACGTGGTCCGCGCCTCACACACAGCAAGCCGGAAAAAGCGTGGCTTCACTCGGGTGCCCGGACGGTTTGGATCCGGAGACGTGCCAGTCGGTTTGACCTGAAAACCAACAAGGGATAAAACTGTGAGAATAACATGGAACATGCTGGATAAGACCAGATAGTTCCATATGTACGGCCTTAAAGACAATCACGTCGGCATACAGCTACAGAAGCTGTCTGTCGATAAATTCAAAGATCATTCGGCCAACGTTAAGATTGAGCATATATCAACAGTCGGTTGCCGAATGTACATGTAAGAGGATGCCATCAAGATATAACAAGTAACTTGTAAATATAAATCTATCCAAACAACACATGCACAGGTTAATCCAATTAGTCTGCCGCACGTCTAATCTTCATAAACCCGTCAAGCATAAACTAAGTCTACACCACTCTTTATAATTAGATTAATCCACCGCATGATACAATCTAATGATAAGGAGCTAAAAGCATGCATATATCTGAACAAATCTACAAAGACTCATTACTCGTGTAAGCTTAACCAAGCTCAGCAAACTAGCTGAGTTGGGATCCATGAAGAAGGAACAAACAAACTAGCACGATTAAACTAATCTAAAACCTACATCTGCCGCACGATACCTAGTTTTATCAAAAAGCCTAACCATGATTGACATGCATGAACCCACAACATGTAACAATCTAGATTCGAAAGTTAATTCGACTGTCATGATCTTGCAATTATTAAAACACAAACAAACTTGTGAAACAAGGCCGAACAAAGATCAATCTAGATTGGGCAAAAGAGTGTTACAAAATTAAACAAACAATGCAACACATGGTAACTTAATGAATCTATCAGATCTTGCCAAATCTAACAGAGTCGATAACTATCTCACTTTTGCTAAACACATGAATAAACGCCTGCCGCACGGTATCTATCCACAAGCAAAGCATAAGCAAAGACCTCTTGATCGCTAACAAAGGTTCACCGCACGACCATTGAAAACAAACAAGACTACTTGCATCATATCTAAATCCACCGCATGATACTAGACATGATAACAAGGTTGCCGAGACTTACGGTGGTCGACGGATCAATGATTCCTCTCGAAGAACTCGACGACACGACTAAGGACTCGAAGGTGGCACGGGGCCGGTTTGTATTGATATAGTTGTGAACAGTTTTACAATAGCCAAGGGTTTATATTTATACCCTGGACGAAACACGAGTCCTTGACGATCACGATTTACATAATAAAATTTGGAAAGAAACAAGTCGTATTCTTATTCTTCTCGGTGTCCTTCAACGTTACGTGCCTTCTCGTGCAAGCCGGCTTTACCTGCCATATCCATTTACCGAATGGAGTCGTTTCCTTGCAATATACCCGACCGCATAGGCATTTACCGAAACTCCTGAGGACCAAATATTCGCCTCATCGTTTGCCGAATCCTCTCCTCACTGCTGGCTGGGTCCATTGGTCATATCTTCGTGTGTGTGAAAATCTAGTGTTAACAGTTTGCCTTAGTGAAGAAAATCCATATTTCACCTGTAAAGCTCCTAGTTGAGTTTTGGCAAGGAGTGTTTGGTAGAGATGACTCTATTGAGTTCACTTCTCTCATCACTCGCATTGCCGAGTCTTTAAACCTGCTAGATTCTCGCCATGTAGAGTACCTGGATACAGCAAGAGGTGTGCTCGAGGAAGTATTTTTTGTGCATGCTCATATGCTTAAGAGAGGACCACGAGGTGGTCTCAAAATGGTTTACCGCAGCCATAAAACCATAGTCCCGCTACCAAATAGCCGACTTCGGTTGCATACGGTCCGCCAACTAACCATTGACTTGGATCGAGAGGCAGCACATCGATGTTTTGCAGGGACAGATAGGACTCGTACCAGGACACAAGATGCACAGTTTGAACAAGGCGGCATATCATATGGTGCTAGGGTAGATGTAGAAGAAGGTGATGAGGCCACGTCAAGCGCAATGCAGATTTCAAGTTCTGACGGACGGACACAACGACCATCCTGCACTCAAAGTGCGCGATCCTCCTTCTTAGGAGATTTTCGCGGTATGCGTCAGCAATTGGATGAACTCACCAGCAGGATTGGAGAGCTGCGCATTGAACTTGGTATCACAGGAACTAACGCAGCTCAAAATAGAGAGTTTATACAAGCAATGCATGATGAAGAAGCCAAACAGTGGGCAGCTTGGTGGGCGCAATATCCGCCACATCATCCACCACCAAGCTATTAGCAAAAAGCAAGCTTGGGGGAGGTTCCCTCCCCCACTAAGATAAGTTTTTATTCATGCATTTACATCTTTGTTTAACTATGCATTCCATGCATGTTTATTTTCTTTAGTAATAAATAAATAAACTCCCACACATACTTAAAAACAACAAAAATATTTCTCTTCATGTATGTTTCATACATGTTTACTCTTTCTGGATATGATGAATAGTTGCTCTGTTAATATTTCTCTAGTATCTAGTCTACAACTTAATATTTCTCTGAGCATGGATTACTTAGCTCACATGAAACCATCTTGACCCTAAAACTTTGTGGGTAGCAAAAAGTTGTAACTAAGTCTAAGTTGTTGTGAGATAAGATATAGCTAAGATAAGAGTTGCTATAATATTGTTTCCACTTGTTGAATTATTGGAGTTTTATTTTAAATGGTGAAAAACCTTTCTGTTCCTCAATGGTGATGAAATTCCTACCACAGCCATATATACCCTTTCATGACATAAGGCTTTCTATAAAAGCAACTTGCTTTGTGTTGAGTCTTGTCAAGTCTTGTTGACCCTTGTTGAGAGACTTATCATGCTCCCAAGATCAAGATCACGTACACTCCACATATACACGCCGCTTCTACACTGGAAGTGCGCAAAAACATGTCTTTCATGTCCACCAAATAAATACTCCATGCTTTAAAAGAATGATCTCTCTAGTTAGAAGAGACAAAGGCTATGCAAAAGTATGAAAAAAAGAAAAAATATATGGACACATGAAGGTCCAAAGTATTGAAAAATAAAAAGAGAAAAGAAAAGTTGAGCATGTAGAGCTCATGAATAAAAAGAGTTATGATAGCCATGTCTCAAAAGAATAAGTGTTAGGAAGAGATCATTTCAACTAAAGGAGTATAAATACCATGTACCACACAAATGCACATCTTGATCTAAGAGTATGACACTTCTCTCGTTGGATCCAAGCTTTGACTTGACAACATATGCAAGGTAAGTATGCTACATCTCTTACCACTACCAAGCTCTACATAGACCTTATTAGAAGTAGGATGAAAAAAGAAGGCAACTTTACATATATGCCTATTGAGGAACCATACACCATATGAGTGACATGAGAGTACCATATGAGGAACATTAAGTTTTCTTTGAATGCAAAACCTCCCATATGCAAACTTGTGTGAAGCAAGAAAAAGGGTACTCAAATCAAAAGTTGTTCTATCCCTCAACCGCTCAAGACAAAGGAAAAGGCTATAAGCCCCATGGAGGACTAAGGTGATATGGGTGAGTTTTCAATATTGCAAACTTTTTCATTCAAAAGAGAAGTACTTTGGTGTATACATGATACTCCTGATCCACCGAGGCTAAGTTTACTAGTTGCACGGGATGAGCAAAGGTTAAGCTTGGGGGATTCTTGTTGACGGTGGAATATTACCAAAAGAATATACAAAAAATTGTGTCAACAAGCTCGGTATTAAGGAAGAATAACATGGCATGAACATACTTTTATCAATAATCAGCTCCACTTGTACATGGAAGTGTGTTGATGCAGATAATGAAGAAATATGGCAAAGTGAGCTAGTGGGACCCACATAAGGGGGTCGCCCGACCCCCCTATGGGCCCACTAGGGTCCTGCCAAGTGGGATGATCCATGTCAAGCCTTCCAAAGTGTTTCTCCATCCTTGGATCACAATTGTGCTTTCTCTCAACGGTGGAAGATGAAGTCACATGGATTAATGGGCCCACAACGAAGCATCCAAAGTGATCATGAGACGTTTCAACATGGCAAACACCAAATGACAAGTGGGGACATCATCTACACATACCAAAGTGGAGCCAACCTATCATAGGGGGTCGCCTGACCCCCCCATGGGTCGCCTGACCTAGGGGTGCCCCCCTAGGTGCCTTCTCGTGGAAGCTAAGGTGCCTTCACGGTGAATTAAGCCCACGAAACATCTGCCATTCATCTTGAGGTGGTTACAATCCAACAAAGGAGGACCGACGTCACGCGGATCGATGACGTGGCGGTGGAGTAGCCCCTACTCCACCTCCACCTATAAATAGAGGCCCTCCCCCTCTCATTTGAGACACCAAGTCACCAAGACATCCAGTGATGTGAAGAGTTAGAGTAGACACTATAGTTGCAGTTAGTGTGAGAGTTAGAGTTGAGTAGCAAGCTCTGCTTGGGTCTTCCGGAGTTGTCTTTAGAAGAGTCTGGTATAGCTTTTATCTTTATCTTTCTACTTTTGTAAGTCTTTACTTATAATACTAGTCTTTCTCTACTTTACTTAGTCATTACTTTGTGCAACATTATACCTGTCACTACTGCAGTATTGCTTTATCGCAGCGGGCCAAAACGATTTTGAGCAGCGGGCAAAGGCGTCCGCTGCCGAAGCATCGCCACGGTAAATGGTGGCACTTCCACAGCGGGCGCTAGTGCCCGCTGTAATAAATTCATTTACCGCAGCGGGCACATTAGAAAAGCCCGCTGCGGTAAATCGTTCCAAAAAAACAAAAAAATTGAAATAACCGAGGACAGGCCTGTCGAGCCCATCCATGGGCCCACCGAGCCCATCCAGAGCTGCAGCGCCGCCGCCGCTAGCTTCCCGTTGAACCACAACCCGATGTCGTCCCCGCCAGATCTGTGTAGTGGGTGCCGTCCCCGCCGTGGATCCGTCGTGGAGCATGCTTGCTGGATCTGGAGAGAGAGAGAGACGAGGGAGTGAGGAAGATGGAGAGAGGAAGAGGGAGATGGAGAGGGGCACCCAGACCTTGAGAAAGCAATAGCGTCGTCCTCGAAGTGGGCCAGGCAGTCGTCGCCACCGCCGTCCTCGGAACCGACCACGCCGAGCCGCACCACGCCGCACCACCGCCCGACCACCGTCCGAGGCCGCGCGCCCGCCAGCGAGGCCGCGCGCCCGCCGTTCAAGGTCGCGCGCCCGCCGTCCGAGCCCGCCACCGAGGCCGCGCGCCCGACGTCCGCGCCCGCCGGGAGGAGCGCTGTCGGGGTTGTGCGCCCGCCATCCGCGTGAGCTCTCCATGCCCACCGTCTGCGCGAGCTCTGCCGGGAGGGAGAAGGTGGGGCGGCGGGGGAGGGAACAGTGGGGGAGGGAACGGCGGGGGAGGGAGGAGGTCGGGCGGTGGGGGACGAAGGAGGTGGGGCAGCGGGGGAGTGGCGACCGAGAGAGAGGAGTGGGGAGAAGTCGGCTGAGAGAGAGAGATAGGGAGTGAGAAACCCTAGATTCTAGTTTTATACTGGGACTGCTTATCGGGCTCCGCCCTGGGTCTAATGGGCCACGACCTTAACCGTGGCGGGCCTTGTAGCATGCCCGCTGCGGTTAATCAATTTACCGCAGCGGGCATCTTAAGAAGCCCGCTCCGGTAAATAGGGCATTTACCACAGCGGAGGAAAACACATACCTTCGGTCCATCCGGAGTTGGGTGTCATGCAGTGAGCCACAGTTAGGCATGATGACCAGTCAGTTCAAGAGGGGAACTGGCGGTCCGGGAGTAGGCTTTGCTTCAGGTGAGATGGGCGCTAGTACCTTCGGCAAGATCGGTGAGTTTAGCAAGGTGAACTCGAGTGAGAAACCATCCGTTATCCCTAAGCTTACCAAGATCACCCCACATGAGCCTCCCAAGCCTATCACCAAGGATGGCATCCTTGATGAACCTCCCAGGGGTCCACCTCGCAAGCAATTAAGTGTCACACCCTGAAATTTACATTTCTTGAATTAGAGTTAAAATGATTTATTTTTGAATTTTTGTGCTCATAAAATATACGGAAATAAAAATTTTCTTCTGATTAAAATTTATCCTAGGGTTTTAGCGACATGTTTGATTATTCATGCCATTGCATTGGATTTATTGGAATGAGTGGTTTTCGTTTAAATTGAAAACAAATTCAAAATGCTTTTGAAAAGGGTTTGAAAATAAAGGCATTTTGTTTTTCAAAAAGTTTAGAAAAGTTCAAAATTTCAAAACATTATGTTTCTCTCAAATATTCAAATCAAAGGTGTAAAAAGAATTCAAATTTGATTTTGAAAATGTTTTGCAAAAGATTTGGAAATAAAAGAAAAGGGCAAAACCCTTCCTTTTCCCCTCCCATTCGGTTTCTGGCCCGAAGGCCCTTTTCCCCGGTGCCTTTCCCCTCTCTTCTCCATTTCGGCCCGAGCTGGCCTGCTCGGCCAGTCTCCTCTCCCTCCTCGGCCTTTTCCCCCCTCCTGCCCAACCGGCCCACACCGGCCTGCTCCTCACTCAGCGCGCGGCGCCCTCTCCCCCTCTTCGCTCTTGTGCCGCTCCAATGAACCGGCCCAACTTCGCCCACGGTTGCAGACGCCGCCCCGCCTTTGCATGCCGCTGACAGGCCGTCCCCACCCTCTCTCTCGCTGACACTCTGGGGCCACAAGTCAGCTTCATACCCTCTCGTGTCCATGGCGGACACTGCTTGCCGAAGCTCGAGTCCGCCCCCTCTACGCCTCCTCCTCACCTTCCTGCCCAAGCCAGCGCCTCTATGAAAGTTTGTGACCCTCCACCGCCTCTCCTCTTCCAGAAATCGAGCCATCTAGTGCCTTGCTCTGCCCTAGCACCCAGCTCCACCGTAGTTGAGATCCCGCCACCGTCAACCCGACGTTTCAACGAGTTCCAGTGACCGTAAGCGGCTCCTCAAGCTTCGTGTCGATTCCCCGAAGCCACCTGAACCCTTATCTCTCTTTATTTTGTGTTTTAATTTCTCGCCGTGGTTCTCAGGACCGCCACCACCGCCTCATCGCAAAGTTCGCCAGCTCCGAAGCTTCATCAGCGACCCCATTCCGTCTGGTGAGATCCCCTCGCTTTCATCCGTCGATTTATGCCTTTTCCGACTCTCTACCGAACCCTAGACCCTAACCCGAGACGCACCGCTCGTCATCGGCCATGGCGCCACCGCGGACGCCATCCCCTCCCCCAACTCCGGTAGACAGCGCCGCCCAGAACTCCCAAATCTAATCGGCACCCTCCATGTCAGATCTGTCGGCCATCAAAGGCCGATCCCCCTTCGTTGGCTACTTTTCCAAAACACCCTTACACCTTTTTAAGTCTCAACTTGTGGTCCTTTCAACTCTTTTCACTGAGACTATAAAATCTTGCAACCAAGCCCCTGCGTTTTCACTTAAATGAGGCACAGTCCAGCTGAATTTCAATTTCATTTTATTTATTTAAATCTGCAAAATCAGTTTGATTTAAATACAAAAGTGCCACCAGATTCAAAAGGCCATAACTCCTTCGTTTTAACACCGTTTTGATCCGTTCAACTAGCGTTAGACTCGTTTCAAAAATATCTTTCAAACTAAATAACTTTCACTACTGTTTTTCATAATTAAAATTTGAGTTAGATCTAATCTAGTAATTAGTGTCTTTAATCTTGTTTAAATCATAGCTTTTCCGTTTCAACTCCGATTAGCGTGATCTTCACGTCAGTGTGTTCGTAGTAAATAGTAGGTCTGTTTTCAAAACTATTTATCTCGTTTTCTTATGATTGATGTACTATTCTAATCATAGGCTATGTTTGCTTTGCATGATTGGTATTGAATGCATGTGTGGTGTTCTATGATCGTATGTCCAGTCGACGAGTTTTATGTTGGTGATCAAGAAGAAGAAAGTTCAAGATCAAGAGTCAATCTTTAGAAGTCTACAAGTCAACATAAGAGGAATCCTTGTTACCTATTCACTATAATTGTAACACTCTGGTGTTAAGCAGACTAAAACCTGACATGTCATCATATGCACTAGCATTTCATTTGAGTTGATAACCCAATTTTGCATCCACTAAAAACAAGTTTTATTCTTTATGCTTGTGCTTAGTGGATAGTGAGTGTTTAAGTTTGCAACCCTAGTCTATGTTTTCTTGTTGTGAATAATGCTTTTATGCTATATAAGGGTATTTTGGTAATCTCATAGTAACTAAAAATTTGAACCAAACCTTGGTATTATGTCTCAAAGGTGTATTTGGAACATGTTTCAAGTCACCATTGAGGTATAATTCAAATTTGGTTGAAATCCAATTAAATAATTTAATTAATTTGAAAACCCTATTTTGTCCCCTTTTTCTTAATTCTAAATCTAAAAAGAATTTGGTTATGCTCTAAAAAGCAAAGTTGCTCCATTTTTGATAAGGATCAACTTTGATGTATAAAGTTTTTCAAGTTTTCATACGAAATCAAAAGTAATTGGGAAAATACCCTTTTGCCCTTTTTGTCTCCTTTTGATTTCCAAACCCTAATTCAAAATCTAAACATATTTTGCATATGTTGTAAAAATAAAAGATGTTCAGTATTGAATTTTGAACATTTGATATTTTAACATATTTTCAACTTATATTAAAAAATCCAAAGTAATTTCAAAATTTCCGAAAGGGTATAAAGGAGAAGGGGGGGATATGTTTGCTTTCCTGTTCATGGCGGTGGGCAACCGATGTTTGATCGGTGCTGCCAGCGCGTAGGGCGTCGATCTTTCTCATTTGAGCTCGTGCTTAAGTCTGTGGCATGGTCAAGCAGCTGCTGGCGCTCTCCCTCGCGTCGTGGCGCCTCCTCCTGAGCTCGCCATCGTCCGTTCGCCACCAAAGCACCGACGGGCTCCAATTCAATCCAATCCCCAAATTCAGTGCCTCTGATCGTCCTCATCCAAAATTGACCGCGGCTATAACTTCCTTACCTCCTTGCGCACCTCCAGGACCATCCTTTCTATCTCTACTGCCTCAGAGAGCTCGTGCTCGCCGTTCTTCTTCTCACCGGGCGAAATCGCCGCCGAGCTCGACCTCGCCGTGGTCCGCTCAACTGGGCACTCCTCTACTCTCCCTGTCTCATGTTTCTGTTTCTCCTTGACCCCAGGTTACTCATCGGCTCGATGGTTTTCCGTTTGGTGCTCAGGTCTCGCCGGAACATCGTTGTCTTCGCCGTAGTTCGCCGCCGCAAGCCACTGCTCCGTGGACTTCTCCTCTCCGTTCATCCTCCGCTTGAACCAGCTACATAGCCAGCATCAGGATGAGCTACTAGAACTTCCTAGCCCCTCCGTTCTACTGCTACCAGTCTAGGTTCGCCGGAACAGCTCCGCCATGATCCGGTCCGCCGCCGTGCGTGGCCAGACCTCACCGGAGTGGTAGCGGTTAGGGTTAGGAGCTCTATCGGCTGCGGTTGACCTGCCGGTGCTTGTGCTCGCGTCCGTTAGGTCTCTACTGGCCGGAGTTGACCGGCGTAAGGTTCGCCGGCGTTTGGTGCGCCGCCGTCCGCTCAGGCCATGGTCGGGGACCTCACAGTTGTAAAGATAAGAAAGTCCAGGGTGTTGGTTGCAAAGTCCATGACTCATGTAAATAGTGTTCTGGACTGCGGATTGTTTCCTCAGAAGCCAAAGGGCTTTTCTGCAAAAGTGCACGGACGCGCGGGCGGGAGCCAGGCCGGGCCGTTTTCACGCGCGTTGGGCCGAGCAGAACTGGGCCGAAAGCCCAGTTTGGGCTAGAATTGAGTTTTTCTTTTTATAACATTATGCACAGTAGCTAGTTTTGTTATTTTTGCTATAATTTTTCTATAGCTCTGTTAATTGTGAAATTTTACATGTTAGATGATAGCATGTCTGTGCTAATATAAAAATTATAAAACTTGTGTTTTGAGTACTTTTACTATGACAATTAAATCTGTACTTTAATTAATAAATGCAACTTTGATGAATTATGTGATTTTCTGTGTTTCTCCAAAAATCATGAAATTTGACATGTGAGTTTATGTCACTGATATCTACCTTCATGTTTAATTTCAGCTCTGTTTGAATAAGTATGATTTGTTCATAAGTAAAAGCTAATTAAAATGACTTATAAAATAAATGGAAATTGTTAATCCCTTTTAGATTTGATTGATTTTTGGTTTTGTTTAACAATCAGGGGATCAGTAGCATGATTTGCTCCCTGGTTATGGATTCCTTTATGTAAATGGTCTTTTGTTACTTGATTAAGTTACATAACCTTGCTTAATAGCGATAATAAAATTTGATTAGTAATAATATATAGTTTAATAGCTAAGTTGGTTTTGTTGGTTTGCAACTATACCGTGATGGAAGATTGTACAAATAAATGTCTACAGCTTAGAAAATTTCCATCTTTACCAAGATCATGTCATAAACATCCCGTTAATCATGCATATGCACTTCTACGTGTAGATCTCGTTCGGAAGAACCGGATCCACAGTGGGTTTCTTCTGAGAGTTTGGATCTTTCTGGTTTTTCTGAGTCTCCAGACTTCGCTAATCACCAAGGTAAGCCCCGGACATTAGACCTATCTTTGTATTTTATAAAGTTATTTATATCACTTGAGTTAATATGATGCATTAAGTGAATAGGAGTTGAGTGAACCCTATTTGATGCATTACCAACCTTGATGATTTCAATACTTAACCTTGATACCCGTTTTATGAAAATGCTTACTATGCTTAGCCATGCTTTACTACTTCATTATAGTAGGTGTTTTTAAAAATGGTTGCTATGTTATGGGATTAATGAATCTTGAGACAACATGATAACGATAAGTAACTTACATCAAGAATGGAGTCTTGTTGTAAGGTTACTCAACATAGGACCTTATCGTTGTTGGCCTGCTGTGATTGAGACCTTTGAGTACAGCCCACATGCGGTGGTAAGCCTCATCTATAGCTATTCCGATACTTGAGAACGGCCAACCGCGTACTGGGAGTGGAGAGATGGCGGGAGTAGCGTGTACCCTCGGGGCTATGAGATAGTCGGGTTCGAGGTGTACTGTACTCTCGGGTGACGCTGGACCCGTTCTTCTATGGGAGGATCTATAGATAGGGTTGATGTATGCAAGATTAAGTTCTACATATGTCATGTGGTACTGAATCCCCAGCTGGGTTTAAACGATTCGAATCGCCGTGTTTCCTCGGATATGGAGCCTCAATCCACTGACCCTCACCGTAGTAATGAATGGGATCTTTATAAGAACGAAAGATGTGGTAGGCTTATGAAAGTTTGAGAATCTTTGGATAGTTATGAAATGTTAATCTTGAGTTAAAACTTGAAAGTAGGGTTTTTCTATTAGTAAGCTTTTAAGCAAAAGAAATGTTTTGATCTTGCTAAAGCCTTACCTTGGATCCCTATAACCTTCATACCTGAGTCTTCTCCTCTTTTCTAGACGGTTAAGCCTTGTTGAGTACTTTTGTACTCAGGGTTCGTTAACCTTTGTTGCAGGTGAGTTTAGTGATCATCCTTTTGGTGGACAATGTTTCTTCACTCTTGTGGAGGAGAGTGATGATGACACTGATGTTTGACCTTGGGCAAGTAACCAAAAATTGTGTGGTATATGTAATATAAAGTTCCGAACCTTTTATGTATCAAGTACTTCTGGGTTGTAAACTTTTAAACTTAAGTTTCAATCTATGTTATATACTCTTTCCGCTTTTACTCTGATTTATCTTATCCATAAAACTGTTGTAATACTGTGATGCTTGACGAGGGAATTCCTGAAAAGAATGTAACGTGGATGATTTGGGTTTCCCGAGGACACCCGACAGATCTCTTGAGTCATTTGGAACTCGTGCACGCCGATCAGAAGTCTTTAGGACAATGATGGGTGCATGTGGGCCACTTAATTCAGGAGGTTCTGCCACAGTAATCACCTAAATTCATATTGCATGTGTCTACCTTGATGCCTATATAGACTTATCTTAGATGTTTGATCTTATGCCTTGATAACCATGGGTATGCATTGGATAGCTTGATGCTAGTGCTCAACTTAAACTATGATCATGTAAATTTGTTTTAATGATATATGTGACATGATGAAATTTGACTTTTATAGCAACATGGTTTAGGATCTACTATAAGGGATCACCCGGGACTTACAGTGCAACCATGGGAGTTATATGGCTCTGACCTTAGCTCAGTATGAGGACCTTTTCTAGCTTGTTAGTGGTTACCCGAAAGGGTGCGAAGGCGCTTGACGAGCTAGAATTAGGGCGGCTTCTTACCCCTTGCCTACGTTGCCGCAAGTTTGAGAGACCCTTCTTCCCCTTGCCTTAAGACCTAGCGGCCCTAACTTGTTAGATGAACCTTTGAAAGGCTGCGCAGTGAACCCAGCCATGCACCTTGGCAGTGTGATATGGGACTAGCTATCTCTGGCAAACGGGAATCACTACTCATCGGGTAAAATGTACAACCTCTGTAGAGTGTAAAACTGATATATCAACCGTGCTCACGGTTACGAGCGGCCTAGAATTCTTATGGTATAGATGTTGCTTTAATAATGATGATGATACTATATGACAGACCAGAATGTCAGAGACATCATCAGAAGATGATTACTCGGGCCAACTCTGGACGTCGCGAGAAGATCTGAAGACATGCTACGAAGTGGACATAGATTAGGACTTTCATTGTAACTTAGTCGAGTTCTAAAGGGAGTCTTGTAATTAGAATAGGACTCCTCTATTGTAACCGACTAGGACTCGGTTAGTGCTAAGCTTCACCCGATTATATAAGGGGAAGCGGGCGCCGACCCCTATCATTCAATCTCATATGATAACACAAGGCACACGCCACCACTGGACGTAAGGTATTACACTATTAAGCGGCCTGAACCAGTATAAATCATTGTCCCTGTGTACTCGCCGAGTTCTACGAACGTCGATCCCCACCGAACAAATCGTCTGGGAATCCCCAAGACGAGTTGTCGGTTAACAAACACCAACACTATATTTATTCAACGGATGGATACATGTTTACTTGATCATATGTTTAATTGGGATGGTTATACCTTGATGCTACTTAATGCTAAAATTATGCCAACTAAAAGCTAATGCAGTTAACCAGTGTCAGCCTTTTTGAGCCCCATGAACCCCATGTTATATTTGTTAAGTACGAGATGTACTTATGCTTGCTTTACTTTTTGATACTTTGGAAAAATCCCGGATGGGTACCAGTTTGCTAGAAATTGGAGAAGTTGGGCTTGTGATCAACCAGTCAGCTGTTCCCTGTGAAGTTGGAGTCTCCATCTGAAGATCGGAGTGTCTTCCCATTGTCTGCTCCTTAAGGTTATATCTTTTGTGTTTATACGTTATGTATTTAAGCATTGTCTTTCGATATTACCCCTTATTTGTTGCTATATGTGAGATTTGACTTCCTGGGCTCACATATGGTGTATACCTGGTTTTGTTCTTAAAACCGGGTGTGACAGCAAGTGTGGGTTCCCAAACCTAACCATCTTAGGAACACACTTGACACCCTTCCTGGCATCTCTAGTGATCCCCTTCCGAGAGGCAAGCAGCCAGCAAAAATGAACAACCCCCACAACCATAGGAACCAACAAACCAAGAGAGTGGTGAAGTTCGAGTGTGAGTATTGCCACCGCGAGGGTCACCTAGCTGAGTTTTGCTTTCGGAGGAACAAAGACGCTAGGAAGGAGTTAGAGCTGAACAACCAGGCCGGGCACCACCCTCTCCATGGTGTGCAAGGTCAGGGAGTTCAGAGGCAGAGGGCTAGGCCTGGAGGTGCACCCCCTCGGGTTGCTAGGCCCCAGGCAGCTAGACCACGGGGTGTTGGTCGTGCCCGTCGCGGTTCCGGTCATCCTCAATATGATCGTGAGTCGGGTGTAAGAGGCTTTGCTACACCGTCCCATAGCAGACCACCGTTTCAGCATGGTGGTGATCGCTATCCTCAGATGGGACGAGCAGGTGAGTTTGGAGGTTTTCCATTCCATAGCGGACCACCCTTTCAGTTTGGTGGTGATCGCTATCCACCCATGGGACGTGGTCAGTTTGGTGTTGCCTCTTACACTTTTTCTAGGCCTATGACACAACACTGGTATCCTTCTCAGTATACTAACCCCAGTGTTGTGCCATACGCTCATTTCCTGCCTTTCTATTGATGCAGGAACTTCGGTTGGAGAACATGTGGCTCATGGTTCCGGGTGTTCGCGCCACATGACCAGAAAGAAGGAATGGTTCTCCAGCCTGAACCCCGTGCCCCATAAGGAGTACATCACATTCAAGGATAGTGGTAGAGGTAAGGTTGTTTCTCGTGGGTCAATTCGACTCAATGAGAATTTTGTTCTCAAGGATGTTGCTTTGGTTTCAAATTTGCACTTCAATTTGCTTTCTGTTTCACTACTTCTTGAGGACGGTTATGAAGTGCGCTTTAAGGCCAGCTCGAGCAGAGTTTTGGATTCTCGGGGCGATCTTGTTTGTTGGATCATTCCCTTTGGCCATGTTTTCAGAGCTGATTTTTCTCGTTCTTTCGGCTCTTCTAGATGTTTAGTGGCTGGTCCTTCTTCTGATCTGTGGAAGTGGCATAGGAGACATGGTCACCTGAGCTTTGACTTGCTTGCAAGACTTAGCTCACTTGGCCTAATCCAAGGATTGCCCAACCTTAAGTTTTAGAAGGACCTTGTTTGTCACCCTTGTCATCACGGGAAGATGGTTGCTACTTCTCACCCACCTGTGAATCAGGTGATGACAAAGCAACCCGATGAGCTTTTACACATGGACAATGTTGGTCCAGCTCGGGTTTGCTCAGTGGGTGGGAAGTGGTACGTTCTAATGATCGTGGATGATTTTTCGAGGTATTCTTGGGTGTTTTTCATGGAGGGCAAGGACGAGGCTTTCTCTTTTGCTTGAGACTTGATTTTGAGGTTGAAAACTGAGTTTCCCCCTGATACTATTAGAGCTATTCGCAGCGATAATGGAACTGAGTTTGCTAAATCACAGTTTGCCTCTTTCTGTTCTTCAAATGGACTTGAGCATCAATTTTCCTCTCCCTATGTCCCCCAGCAGAATGGTGTTGTTGAGCGCAAGAATCGGACCATTGTTGAGATGCCCAGGATGATGCTCGATGAGCATAGGACTCCTAGGCATTTTTGGGCCGAGGCGATCAACAACGCTTGCCATGTCTCAAATCGCATCTTTCTTCGTGCTTTCATGAAAAAGACTTCTTATGAGTTGCGTTTTGGACGGGTACCCAAGGTGTCTCACTTTAGGGTGTTTGGGTGCAAGTGCTTTATCCTGAAGCAAGGCAATTTGGGCAAATTTGAATCTCGTTCTGCTGATGGTGTGTTTCTTGGTTATGCTTTGCATTCTTGTGCTTATCGAGTTCTTAACCTTGATACTAACCGGATAGTGGAGACATGCGAGGTCACATTCGACGAGACTATGCCTTGTGTTTCTTCTGCTTTTGATGTTGCAGGAGAACAGGAGCTTGGAGAGACAATCTTTATGGAGGAGGAGCAGGAAGATGCAGATTGGGGTGATCCCGAGCCAACTCCACTGGCTGCCCCTGTCGACCCTGCGACGACGACATCAGCTTGAGGACCGGATCCCACTACTTCCACTACTTGGGGTCCTCTCGAGCCACCTCTCCAGCGAGCACCAGCTGCACCTGAGGGAGCGACAGCATCTGGCGAGGGGGAGGCAACTTCGGCGAGGCAGGTGCCCCAAAGCATTTAGCTGATCCACCCTCCGCAGCAGATGATCGGCGATATCGACCAGCGAGTCACGTGATCGCGAGCGTATGAAATCTCACACTTTGCTCATTCTGCATTTGTTGGTTCTTTCGAGTCCAAAGATGTTGGACACGCTCTTTCTGATCCTAACCGGTTTAATGCCATGCATGAGGAGTTAGAGAACTTTGAGGGAAACCAAGTCTGGACTCTAGTTCCACCTCCACTAGAATGCCACCCTATAGGTACCAAATGGGTTTTCAAGAACAAACAGGGTGAGGATGGGATGGTAGTGAGGAACAAGGCTAGGTTAGTAGCCCAGAGCTTTTGCTAGAAAGAGGGGATATACTATGAGGAGACCTTTGCCCCTGTAGCTCATTTAGAAGCCATTAGGATCCTTCTAGCCTTTGCTGCTTTGAAGGGTTTTAAGCTATACCAGATGGATGTCAAGAGTGCTTTTCTAAACGGCTATATAGAGGAAGGGGTCTATGATCGGCAGCCCCCTGGTTTCGAGGATCCCAAGTTTCCAAACCATGTTTTCAAACTTTGAAAAGCTTTATATGGTTTGAAACAAGCCCCGAGAGCCTGGTATGAGCGTTTGAAAACCTTTTTGCTCTCCAAGGGTTTTAATATGGGATGGGTAGATAAGACTTTGTTTCTCCTCAAGCAAGGCAATGACACCCTTTTAGTTCAGATTTACGTGGATGATATCATCTTTGGTGGCTCCTCTCATGCACTTGTTGCCAAGTTTGCAGATGTTATGAGCAGGGAGTTTGAGATGAGCATGATGGGTGAGTTGACCTTCTTCCTCGGGTTGCAAATCAAGCAAACCTGAGACAGGACATTCGTGCATAAAGGCAAATACACAAAGGATATCCTAAAGAATTTCGACATGGGCGAGGCCAAGCCTCTTACGACGCCCATGGCGATGACTATTACGATGGACGCGGACCAGGACGGAGAGCTCATGGACCAGAAGGAGTACAAGAGCATGATTGGCTCTCTTTTGTACTTGACGGTGACGAGGCCAGACATACACTTTGTAGTGTGTCTGTGCGCTCGCTTTCAGGCGTCCCCTCGGACTTCCCACAAGCAGGCGGTCAAGCGCATCATGAGGTACCTCCGATACAATCCTGAGTTTGGACTTTGGTACTCTTCTTCTTCGACTCTCTCGCTTTGTGGTTACTCCGATGTGGATTTTGCCAACTGTCGGCTTAAGCGCAAGTCTACTTCTGGGACTTGTCAGTTTCTTGGCTCTTCGCTTGTTTCGTGGTCTTCTCGCAAGCAGTCTAGCACAGCCTAGTCTACCACCGAGGCCGAGTATGTCGCTGCCGCTTCTTGTGCTTCGCAGCTTTTATGGATGGTTGCTACTTTGCATGATTTTGGTCTTGATTTCAGTTGGGTTCCTTTGCTTTGTGACAGCACGAGTGCCATTAGTGTAGCGAAGAACCCAGTTCTTCACTCCAAGACCAAACACATCGATGTTCGCTTTCACTTTCTTCGTGATCACTACAAGAAAGGCGACAGTGATCTTAGGCATGTAGACACCTCTAACCAGCTTGCAGACATTTTCACCAAGCCTTTGGATCTGTCAACTTTTGCTAGGTTGAGATGTGAGCTTGGTGCATGTTTCCCCTTTTAGATGGGGGAAGCACTTTGCTTGTTGTACCATAGATTGACTTCTCTGATACCCTTGTGTTTTGGGTTTTCTGATTTAGTCTAGGCTTTATGCTCCGTTTGTTTCTAGACTAGTTTTTGCATGCATCTTATCATGTATACATCTTGCATTTTTGAGCTTCATGTCTACAATCTTTAGAATGAAATTATGCTCTGAATAGTTTTGCTCCAATGCTATATGATGATGCTTGTAGCTTAGGCTCTTTCTGATCACATTATACATGTTGTGAGCTAAGCTACTTTTATGAATGGTGAATATGCTTAATTGAACATAAAACTTGAAACATGTTCACCATTGAGACTAGCACTAGCATGCTTAGAATGTATTTAGGTCACTTGTGTTATTCCATATATGCTAGGTTGCTATGTCTCTTGCTCTGAGTCATTCACTTGCTTGGCATGTTCATATTCTATTTAATTTGAACAAAGTCTAAGTGAATTTGAAAATATCGAGATGGAATGGCTTTGTCAAAACATCACGGTATCGAGATTGTTTCTCATTGCACATGGAGTTAAACTTGAGCCGTGTAGTGTAAGACCAAAACCGATGCTTCAAGCTTATGATTGCTTATGCATAGGCTTAGCTCGGTTGAAAAGTTAGACAATAATAAGCTTTCAACCTCTCGCAATCATATGCTAAAATCTGAACTTGTGTTAATAACCGCTGCAAATCTCCGATAAACCTTGATAAAGACAAGTCTATGTTTCATTCTATAGCATGATGATTGAACTTTGCTAGGGGTAGTTCACCTTGTATACATGTCTAGCACTTGTTTGACTTCATGTCTATACATGTTTATTGCTATTTTGATGGTGAATTCCCTTTCTAAACGGTTAAAACTGCTCACTAAACTTAATTGTTCATATTTCGTATTCTGTGATCAGTTTGAGCCTTTGCTAGCACTTATGCTTGTTGCTAAGTTGTTGGATCAGCACTCTTTAGAGCATACTTTCACTCTATCGACTATATACCTGAAGCTGCTGACTTGCATTTTAGGCTCGTATGAATTTGCTTGCTCTGATAGGCATGGCCTAGGTCCGTTTCGCTTGTTTTGAGCTCATTTTCCCTTCTTGATCGGTTGCAATTGTCCCCAAGGGGGAGAATTTTTTCCATATGGTGACAATTTGCAATCTTGTGCTTCACTTGTCGAGGGGGAGTTCTTTTAGCAAGAGGGAGTTTCTAGCACATGTTTAGGCGGAGTTTTCTGCTTTGCTACTCCTTTTGCGTGTTTGAGTTTCAGGTGGTTGTTGGTAGTTCTTAACTTCACTAAAGATAGAGCTAGGCAACTATCCCTGGTAACGGCCCAGAAATGCTTGTTGACACTTGCTAACGTCGTTACAAGGAGTAGACTATGGAATCTATCCCTGGCAACGGCGCCAGAAATGCTTGTAGCAAGTCCAGTCACTATACCTAAAGGAGTGAAGCTAAAGCAGCTATCTACTAATGTCAAATGGGGTTGTCAATCCCGACACTAGTAGGAGCTAGCTAGAGAGATTGCAATCTACCTAGAGGAGATTCTGCAAGCGCACAGGACTATCGTAGTAGCACTTCGCCTGGGAGTACCAGGTGTCGATTTATTTGATCCCAAAGGAAGACTAGGGTGGTGTATGAGTCGAGTCAAGGAGGGGATGAGAGTCGAAGAATAAGAAAGGGAAAAGGAGAGAAGAGAAGAGAGGAGATGAAAGGCTACAAAGAATTTATGAGTGGATAGGTAAGGATGAAATGACTGGTTAAGGTAAGGTGGATAGATAGGTAGATAAGGGGAATAAGATAACTAAGGATAACTAATATAACTAACTAATAATTAATAACTACTCCTAGATAACTATGAAGCAAGATAGGCAAATGCCAAATAAGCAACCAAGTTAAGTATAGTTTTATTCCTATCTTGTCAAGTACCGAGGCGTACTAGCCTTTACCACTGACTTAGGTTGAACGCTAGCACAACGAGCCTTACTGTTAAACTAGACCAACTACGTGGTGGAATTCAAGGCGCACAGGGCTGTCACCACCTGCTTGCTACCACAGCTATTCGGGGGTCTAGCCGTATGTGAAGGTAAGTCTATAACTAAGCACCACGCCTAATTATATTCTAACTATCTCTACCCTGGCCTAGAATAGAGATACCCTTGCGGACGTCAGAGCAAATACTTGAGTTAATAAGATAAACACTAAACTTACTAAGCAACCTATTGGCAAAGATCAAACACTAAGCACACTAGAGATTAACTACTATGGCTAAGTGAATTGAAATGTAGGATAGCTAGGTACTCAAGCAATCAATCAAGTATACTACTCAATACTGGCAAGTAGAATAAAGTAATACTTGAAATGATGAACTAGAATATAGTAAAGTGCTTGAGATACAAGAGCAAAACCTGAACTGGAGATGAAGGAAGACTCTTCCCAACTCCAGGACCGATTACTCTCACGCTTCTACTCTTGAGCTAAGCCTAGAGAAGCGCTTCCGCGAGGGCAATGAGGCAAGGATGCCTTGCTCTACTAGCTACCTACTTGCCTAAGATTGGCTAATTCCTAAGCTATTAGCTCTCTAGCTTCTTCCTTGTTTTCCTTGCTTGAATGAAGTGACACCTCCAGGGGGGTATTTATAGTAGAGAGGTGGAGTAGGGGCTACTCCATCGCCACATCATCGATTCGCGTGATGATGGATGAGAGCCCTTGGATCGTAACCTCCTTTAGATAAATGGTGGAGAAGAATTAAGCATGTGCTTCTTTAATTCAACATGTGCTTCTTTGCATGGCGGCATGCATGATCCATGCCACTCCCTCCTGAGCCCTTCGATGCCACCGACCTAGTGACCGAGCGCTAAGATTTGGCCCTGGGTGGTCACACGGATCAGTGATGTGGCAGGGGAGAAGTTTGGGCGCCACCTAGGGGTGGCGGGCGCCACCCTGGGCCCTAGTGAGTGGTCTCGGCCCCTGGTGGGTCCATTCTCCAAATTTGGTCCAAATCCCGCATTCAAATAAAAATCTATGGACATGTGGAATTTGGTTAGTTTGAAACCTATTAGACTACTTTTCATGCCTTTTTGGTGAATTTTTGGGTAAAATGTTGATGGTAAAACAAGTGTTTAAGGACCATCAACAAGCTCCGCCAAGCTAACCTGTTGCTCGTCCTCGAGCAACAATGCGGTTTAAGCATAGAGCATGAAATAGATAGCACTTAAGATGTATACAAGTGCATATTGTATAGTGAGAAATAACTTAGTGTATATCATTAATCATAGCAATGTGGGGCTTATAGCTTTTCACTTCAAACATGCAAGAGTGAAATAAAGCAGTAGACAGGAAACTTTTATCTTGCTTAGGTTTGACTAGGATTCTGTCTGGAGGTTTTTTAAGGTTTTCAAAAGATAAAAACTTGCTTAAGTCCTCCAAGATTCACTCAATCAGTCAATGGTGTTTAAATCCTCACTTAGGCCAAAATGTAGCCTCTCCTATTTCTAAAGAATGATATGTGGAGTTATAGGTAGGCTAAGACTCATGAGCAAATTGCATAATGTTTATTGCTAAGCTAGACACTCAGATCATAAGGAGCAGCAAATCATAAATATTGATCAAGATGTGCATGTGTGGTTATGTGGAAGTGTATAGAGAGATATTTCATAATCCTTCCTAGTTAATTTCTGGGGTCTACAGCTACTGATAACTCTCTCTCTTTTTTTTACTCGATACATAGTGAGTAGACAGAAATGTGTCCTCACATTTTCTTAGGACATAGTCCTCACTTGAGCTACTTTGCTCACTTTCTTTTTTTTCATATCTCTCTTTTTTAGCTCTAGATTTCCCCAGATTGTTTATAGGAAAGGATTTTAGAAATGAAAAGGGGGAAGAGAGAGAAATGCTTATTCCCAGTGTAGGAATAGCATAAGGCTAGCAATGGAACGTTTGGCAAGGTGTTGCATGTTGGTAGTTCTTAGCTTCACTAAAGATAGAGCTAGGCAACTATCCCCGGTAACGGCCCAGGAATGCTTGTTGGCACTTGCTAACGTTGTTACTAGGAGTAGACTATGGAGTCTTTCCCCAGCAATGGCGTCAAAAATGCTTGAAGCAAGACCGGTCACTATACCTAAAGGAGTGGAGCTAAAGCAGCTATCTACTAATGCCAAGCGGGGTTGTCAATCCCGACACTAGTAGGAGCTAGCTAGAGAGATTGCAATCTACCACGATAAGATTCTGCAAGCGCACAGAACTATCGTAGTAGCACTTCGCCTAGGAGTACCAGGTGTCGATTTATTTGATCCCAAGGGAAGGCTAGGGTGGTGTATGAGTCGAGTCAAGGAGGGGATGAGAGTTGAAGAAAAGAGAAAAGGGGAAAGGGAAGAGAATGGATGGAAGGCTAGAAAGAATGTATGGGTGGATAGGTAAGGATGATATGGATGGCTAAGGTAAGGTGGATGGATAGGTAGATAGAATGGGATAACTAAGGGTAACTAACTAATAACTACTAACTACTCCTAGATAACCACAGAGCAAGATAACTACGAAGCAAGATAGTTACGAAGCAAGGCAGGCAAAAGACAATAAAGCAACTAAGTTGAGTAAAGTTTTATTCCTATCTTGTCGAGTATCGAGGCGTACTAGCCTTTACCACTTACTTAGGTTGAACGCTAGCACAACGAGCCTTACTGTTAAACTGGGCCAACTACGTGGTGGAATTCAAGGCGCACAGGGCTGTCACCACCTGCTTGCTACCACAGCTATCCGGGGGTCCAGCAGTATCTGAAGGTAAGTCTATAACTAAGCACCACGCTTAACTATATTCTAACTATCTCTACCCTAGCTTTGAATAGAGACACCCTTGCGGACGTCAGAGGAAACACTTGACTTAATAAGATAAACACTAAACTAACTAAGCAACCTATTGGCAAAGATCAAACACTAAGCTCACTAGAGATTAACTACTATGGCTATGTGAATTGAACTGTAGGATAGATAGGCACTCAAGCAATCAATCAAGTATACCACTCAATACTGATAAGTAGAATAAAGTAATACTTGAAATGATGAAATAGAATATAGTAAAGTGCTTGAGTAACAAGAGCAAAACCTAAACTGGAGATGAAGGAAGACTCTTCCTAGCTCCAGAACCGATCACTCGCACGCCTCTACTCTTGAGCTAACCCTTGAGCAGCGCTACCACGAGGGCAAAGATGCCTTGCTCTACTAGCTACCTACTTGCCTAAGCTCTCTGAGCTTCTAACCTAACTCTCACTTGCTTCTCTTGCTTGTGTGTTGCTCTGGGATGGTATTGTGTGATGGTACTTCGGTGTGAATGAAGTGATGCCTCCGGGGGGTATTTATAGCCCAAATGAGTGAGGGGGGTACTTATAGGGGGCAGCCAGCCGACCTAGGGCTAACCCTAGTGGCGGGCGCCAGCCCTAGGTGGCGGCCGCCACCTCCCTCACCGTTGGATGCACCGCCTTGGCTTCAGCGACATTCAGGTGGTTGTCCAAGGCGGTTTGGAGGTCGGTTGCATGTCCTAGCAACCGCCATTCAGCCTTGATCCACGCCACTTCATCCTGAGTCGTCCGATGCCATTGACCTAGTGACCAAGGGCCAGGATTTGGCCTTGGGGAGGTCACACGGATCGGTGACGTGGCAGGGAGTGGCACTTGGGCCAACCCAAGTGGCGGGCGCCACTTAGAGGTGGCGGGCGCCACCTAGGGGTGGCGGGCGCCACCCTCCTTAGGCCCATTTGGGCCCTGCTGAGTGGGCTTGGCCTCTGGTGGGTCCATATGTCCAAATTTGGTTCAAATCCTGCATTCAAATAAAATTCTATGGACATGTGGAATTTGGTTAGTTTGAAACCTATTTGACTACATTTCATGCCTTTTTGGTGGACTTTAGGGTCAAATGTTGATGGTAAAATAGGTGTTTAAGGACCGTCAACAAGCTCCCCCAAGCTTACCTATTGCTCGTCCTCGAGCAACAATGCGGTTTAAGCATTGAGCATGAAATGGATAGCAACTTAAGATGTCTGCAAGTGCATATTGTATAGTGAGAAATAACTTAGCATATATCATTAATCATAGCATTGTGGGGCTTATAGCTTTTCACTTCAAACATGCAAGAGTGAAATAAAGCAGTAGATAGGAAACTTTTATCTCGCTTAGGTTTAACTAGGATTTTGTCTGGAGGTTTTTCAAGGTTTTCAAAAGATAACGACTTGCTTAAGTCCTCCAAGATTCACTCAATCACTCAATGGTGTTTAAATCCTCACTCAGGCCAAAATGTAGCCTCTCCTATTTCTAAAGAATGACATGTGGAGTTATAGGTAGGCTAAGAACCATGAGCAAATTGACTGATGTTTATTGCTAAGCTAGACACTCAGATCATAAGGAGCAGCAAATCATAAAAATTGATCAAGATGTTGTGACACCCCAATTTTAAGAACAAAATTGGAGCACAATATATGTATGCCAGGATCAATTTTCATACATATATCCACATCATAGTAAATATCAAAACAATGTTTTATTAATATATCGAACATTATTACAAAAATGACCCTCGGGTCCAAAAGAAAAGTACAGACTCTCAGTCTAACTCTAATGTAGACTCACGGAAACTGGACGCCATCTCCACAGGAAGGTCGACCGGGGGTTGCGCCATCCTAGTACAAGTCGTCTGGGTCGTATCCACCGTCTTCGGGGTACTCCAGCTCTGCGTCGTAGACTCCAACGTCTGGGTGGGGTAGCAGGGGGTTCAAAGAGGAAGGGTGAGTACATCGAAATGTACTCCGCAAGTGTAGAAAATATATGCTTATGAGGCTAAAAACAAAGGTAGGCTGACTCTGTTTGACTCAAGCGCCTAAAGCAACACATCCTATTAAATCCTATTTCCTATGCACCTATTTACTAGGTTATAACCACAGTCTCCAACGGTAACAGTAACCACACTCGGAGTCACACCGAGCAAACCACACTCAGAGTCACACCGAACAACCAACACTTGGAGTCCACCAAGCAACCGTACTTGGAGTCGCACCAAGCACCTACACCTGAAGTCCATCAGGCAAACCACACCTGAAGTCCATCAGATGACCCAAACCAGTAACCAACTAATCTCGAAGAAGTCCAAGCCCGCTCTTGACCGTGAGCACGGCTGATATATCAGTTTATTTACTCTGCAGAGTTTGCACATCTTTACCCATGAGTCGTGTTGCCCTTGTGCCCGAGGTAGCCAGTCTCTTAACCCACTTCCAAGGTGAGTCGGCAGGGTTCACTACAAGGCCGTTACAAAGAGTCCTCCTATGCGTATTAGTTCCATATGTCATGACGTAGAGCTACCTTCCGTAATAACACCAGGTCTGGCGCCCGAGCCTGGGAATCACTCCCGTACCAAGCAGTATCCTGCGTAGAAGAAGCCCTGTCCCATGTCCATATGTAACTAATAACGACATAAGGCTTCTCTAATTAATTAGCCAGTCCCAGAGCCATATAGGCCTCATGGTTTGCGCTGTTTTGCCGGGTTACAGGCTTCGAGAACCGGGTCCTAGGGATCCAGGCAGGATAACAAACCACAAACCCAAACCAACGCCAAGTCCCATGGCAAACCGTAACGCCGAGTCACACGGCAACCGTACGCCAAGTCACATGGCACCACACCACCAACGGTCCATCCTGCTGGATTTACCTACTCACCATACTACATCATTACCAGTCGACAATGTTCCATAGTTCATTAATTAGAATTAATATTTCCCATCCCATCCCAAGACAGCAAGGCTCAGCATGACTTCTACCCAAAACATCCCAAACCAGGTGACAAGGATAATATTACAAATTCTAGTAAACCATATCATGGGATTCAAATTTAGACACTGCATGCATCTACAAGATCTAAACTACTCTAACTCAAAAGTAAAATAAATACGGGTGCAAGATGTTCAAGGACACTTGCCTGCGGGCTGGGTCGAATCAACTGGATCACAAGGGTCTGGAGCACCGAAGACACAAGGTTGCTCCAGGGGTTCCACGTAGCTCGCGCTCGCTGGATCAAACATCAAACATGGCCCAAACAAGACAATATAAATAACAGTACAACAACAGTATGAAAACAGGAAATAAACTAAACTAACGCGTAGAGCTCGACGAGACGAATCTAACGCAAGTTGAACGGGTCAAAACGGAGTTAAAACGAGCAAGTTATGGGCTTTTGAATTTCAGTGGCAAAACTGTAAATAGATCAAAGTCATTTTCGGTTTAAAATAAAAGAAAACTGATTTTTAATGGCATCTGGACCGGGCCTCAATTGTTTGAATGTGCAGGGTCTAGGTTGTAAGATCCGCCAGACTCAATGAATAGGAAGGAAAGGACGGCGGGTTGATTTCGTAAGACTGGAAGGGTTTTTATATAAAACTTGCGGGGCATCCAGCGGGTGCAGGCGCCGGCGCCACGTGTCAACGTGCGATAGGCGCGGGCGTGGTGGACTGAGTCTCGTTTTCCAGAGAGCGCGGGGGTTAGATCAGAAAAAGGTGCAGACCCAGTGCACAGTGCCCTCAGAGCGCGGGTTGATTTCCCAAAAGCTGGAGGGTCTTTCTGCAAAACGTTCCGCGCCCTCGGTGTGGACTGCGCAGCTGCTGACCTGGCCCCACGTGGCGAGCCGCTACTGGTTGGGTGCACCACGCCACACGTGGTCCGGCTGACGTGGCGAAGGAAGACCGCGTCCACGGCACGGTGAGCCTGGTCCATACCGGTTCGGCCATGCTGATCTAATCGTGGCCGTAGAAAACGAAATGAACGGCTTTGAGAAGAGGAGGGGGGGTTCTCTCGCCGGCCGGCGCCAAAGCACACGGCGGTGCTTCTTCCCAGCGCGGCGGCGCCATGCCTCCACGGCGGAGGAGCTTCGGCTCAAGGCCACAGGGCATATGAGGGCTAGGCAAGGGTACCGGGATAGAGCGGGGAGGGAGACGAGCTCACCTAGGGGTTCCGCGCAGACGGAGAAGGCTCGGCGAGGGAGGACGGCAACGTCATCGGCTCTCCGTGATGCCGAGCGTGGCGAGGTCGCGGAGGTGGCCTTCCCAGCATCGAGTTCCACCGTGCTCGGGTCTTTCGGAGGCGTCGTGCGTTCGCGATGTCAGTGAGAGGAAGAACGAGACTGGTGGTGGCCGCTGTGGCGGGGTAGGGTGCTCGGGCACGAGCTCGGCAATGGCGGCCGTGTCCGGTGGCGAAGGGGGAGAGGGATAGGGTCGCGGAGTCTGCGGGCGCGGGCGGGGTAGGTAGATCTATTTCTAGGGCGAGGGGAGGGAAAGGGCGGCGGCTGGACGGGCAGCCGTGCCGATCGACCGAAGGAGCAAGGGTGGGCGAACGGCGCGCGTAGGGCGGAGGGATTGGTTGGGGACGACGACCTGACAGCTGGGCCCAGCTGGCAGTGTCGGCGAGGGCGCTGACACACGGGGCCAGCCCGTCAGCGTCTGGGAGGGCGACGGCGCTGCCGCGGGCCGCGCGCGTGAGCGAGGGGAGGAGAGAGCGGGCCGACGCGCGCGCGGCCTGGTGCGGGGAATGGAGAGGGTTCGGGTGGGCTTGCGGCGCGGTGGAGAGATGAGTGGGCCGAGCGGCGCGAAGGGGAGAGGGCGTGGTGGAGCGGGGTGGGCCGGCGGCGTGTGGGCTGGTGAGCGCAGGTGGAATGGGCCAGGCCCAAGCGGGTGGGGAAGTGGGGAGAGAAGGGGTGGGCCGAGCGGAAGCGAAAAGAAGGAGAGGGAGGGGTGGGCCGGTTGGGAGGAAAAGGAGAGGAGAGGCCCCTTGCCATTTCTTTTTTTTTCCTTTTGTTTTCCTTTTTCAAATCTTTTGCAAATTCTTTTGAAATCTAAATCAAATCATTTGAAATCAAATTAAATTTTGAAAATGCTTTGTAAATATTTTCCTAGGTTTTGAAAATAAAATAAAATTTAAGTTTGAAAATTTTGTAAATTTTTCATAAGCTTTTTATTTATTTTCTAAATAGAATAAATCCGACGACCTGTTCGGGTTTAACAAAATTCTTTTTCACCCAATAAAAAATTATGCAACGGCTTGAATGCTACAAGCATCTGGTTAGATTTTTCCTCCATCTAGGGTTTTGGCTATTTTCCTATTAAATTCTAATTTATTTTATTTATTTAAAAATCGGGGTGTTAAAGATGTGCATGTGTGGTTATGTGGAAGTGTATAGAGAGATATTTCATAATCCTTCCTAGTTAATTTCTGGGGTCTAGAGCTAATGATAATTCTCTCTCTCTCTCTTTTATTTTGAATACATAGTGAGTAGACAAAAGATGTGTCCTCACATTTTCTTAGGACATAGTCCTCTCTTGAGCTACTTTGCTCACTTTTTTTTTTCTTCAGGACATAGTCCTTTCTTGAGCTACTTTGCTCATTTTTTTTTCTCTCTCTCTTTTAGCTCTAGATTTCCTCAGACATCTATAGGAAAGGATTTTTGAAATGAAAAAGAGGAAGAGGGAGAAATGCTTATTCCCAATGTAGGAATAAGCATAAGGCTAGCAATGGGATGTTTGGCAGGGTGTTGCATATCTCCGGTGTAGAGAATAAACAATTTATTTGGTGGTTGCAAACTTCCAAAGTGGAAAGTAGGCAAATTATGGTGGGTGTGCGTGAATCTTGATTCAAAAGATATGATAAGCTTCTCTACTAAGATCTATGAGGTCTAACAAAGCTCTTTGTAGTTTTGACTAATGACTAACAAATATTTGGCTGGTGGTGGGATGGGATAAAATCTAGGAGGAACTTTTTAGCAAGGTTTTCATAATTTTTAAAAGAAATCCTCCAAATTAGGTCCTAATTTCACCTTAGCAAATTTAAAGAATTACTTCATTTCTTACTAACTTTATTTACTAAGCATGATTTCAGTTAAAGCATGTACAACCCACAAAAGCTACAACTTAGATAAGACTAGTCATTCAAACCATAACAACAGCATTTGCATGACATATTTCAAATCTTATTCAGGTTTCAACTTGTTTAAGCAGATTTTATCAATTTTATTCATGGAGTGGTTATTTAGGCAAGCATGTGACATTCAAAAGATATAGAATTTAAGAACTGAATGTAAAGTGTAGGCTTGAGACATACCTTATCGGAGCGGGAGTCTCCCCCAAGCTGGCTTCTTGCTTGGTGAAAGATCTTCTTCTTCTCAGTCGGAGCTCTTGTTCTCATTTTATTAAAAAGGGAAACTATCTAATTTTGTGAAAAGGGAAACTATCCTATTTTGATATTTTAGCTAAGTTAACATATACCTATGCATATAACTAATGATAACTGGTGATTTTTTTTAGTTACATGCATGACATATGTTATTTATTCGAAAAGGGAAAATTGAAGGGAAAAATTAAAAGTAAAACCATACCTTAGGTCCATGTAGTTTCATCCTTATTGGGTGGATCTTCTTCCTTGGGCACTTCTTCTCTAAGTACTCCATCTGGTTCTTCTTCTTTTGGCACCTCTCCCTTGTTACACAACTCAGGAGGTGGTTCTTTCTTTCTGTTCCACCTTGTTCTTGGGCGCCTCTTCTTGGTACGAACGGGTTTCGCTACCTGCATGTTAGCGGCATATGCGGGGCCTCGGGACAAAGAGAATATTTCCTTCCTCCCTCCTAATGTCATTTGAATTTTACCACTTCCCACATATATGCAAGCATTAACAGTATTCAAGAAGGGTCTACCTAAGATTAGAGGCACATCTTTCCTATTTCCCATATCTAGTATTATGAAATCAGCAGGAACATATGAACCTCTAATATGAACAGGTAAGTCATTAACTATTCCTTCTACATAGCAAGTGGATTGATCAGCTAGCACAACATAGGCAGATGTGGATGACATGGGTGGAAAGAACGAGTTTTCATAGAAATCTTTAGATATAATGTTCACACTCGATCCTAAATCACACATGGCATTTTTAAACACTTCACCAAAGATTGAGCATCTAATTATGGGACTACCAGGATCACCCTTTTTAACAGTCATGGTTTGATCTTCATAATAGTTAAAATATTTTATTTCAACCATATTTGCAGTTTCCATGTCAGGTTTAGCAGGAATTTTCCAGTTTCAAAAGATGGTATGATAGCAGCAAGCTGACCTAATTGGGTTTCTAACATCTTATTAAAGCTAAGTTGATTTTTCAGAGCAGATGAGAAATCTTCCAATTTAGCATTGATATTCTCAAGGGTTTTATCATTCGACATTAATTTCTTATTCAAAAATTCAGTAGTTCTACCTTGAGAGTAGACTAGATTCTTTAAGAACGAGAAATCATCAGAATTATGAAAATTAGAGCGGGGGAATGAATTGTTACCTTGAGAATTAGAGTGCTGATTCCATCCTTGATTCTGTTGACGGAAACCGTTGCTGTTGTTGTTGATGAAGTTCAAATCTTCATGTAGCTCGGGGCAGTGGCTCCCAGAATGTCCGGTTTCTCCACAGACTTCACAAGTCATGTAGCATTCCAGAGATTGGACACTCTCTTGTTGGTTCATCTTTTCACAGCTGTCCAGCTTCTTTGCCAGCAGGTCCATCTTGGCCACGCTCATGTCGGCCTCCTTAAGGGAATGCATACCTCGCTTACGGGGCTGTAGTCTTTCGTCATTCCATCCTTGGTTCGACACCATCTTCTCTATGAGAGCCTTAGCATCTGCAACATTCAGAGAAAAGAATGCACCGCCGGCGGCGGCATCCAAATGGCTTCTAGAGAGAGGGGTTAGGCCATGGTAGAAGTTCTGGATCAATAGCCAGTCCTCCATACCATGGTGCAGACAAGCAGCGACATACTCTTGTAACCTCTCCCAAGCCTCGAGGATAGATTACTCGGCTTGTTGCGTAAAGCTGGAGATTCTGTTGCGCAGAGCATTCGTCTTGCCCATCAGAAAGAATTTGGCGAGAAAAGCATTGGAACACTTGTCCCATGTGTCTACAGCGTTGCGATCGGTATAGAACCATTGTTTCGCTTTTCCTAGCAAAGAGAAAGGAAAGATACGAAGACGGATGGCTTCTTGGGTTATCCCCTTAATGGTGAAGGTGCCGCAAATCTCCAAGAATTGTTGGAGGTGAGCATTGGCATCTGTTGACACTCCTTAATGGACTCACTCTAAGAATGAGTCACATAAAATAATAAACTAGTGAAAGCACAAAAGAGTGTACGAGACACTACTAACTCCACTTAACGTCAAGTTGTCATCCCGAACATGAAGCTAGCAATGTAATTATATCAGGGCACTGGATTTAAGAGATAGATATTTATCCGCAAGCGCACAGATAAACTTACCCGTTGTAGAGCATTTCACCCAAGCTAGTCTCAGGTATCGTTATTTATATTTTAGCCTAGAGACTAATCAATTCAAGATATGATGGTATCGTAAGGACTTAACAGTATTTAATATGGCACACACTTGTAGTAAGACTAATAACACACTAACTACTATGAACAAGAATCAGGTACAAAGTAAATGATATAGTAAATAATTGATAAAGGATAGCAGAGATCAGATCAATCAAGGATAAACTTAGAACAGTACTGCCTAGCAAGATGATGATTAGAACAGGTATTAATAAGGAACATTCCTAAGTTATTCAAATTATAAGTCATAGCATACATTGATTAGTTCAATTATATATGGCAATCATTGGCTAGGTCACATCATATTTATAATCAAGAGGCAACTCCATAGCTAAAGTGTTAAACAAAGTAACCCTTATACCATGAGTTAACTGAGCCATACTGAACACTATATTCGGGAGGTGGAATACAGAGGACTCAACAGGTCTGTCACACCTGCGATCTACCACTCTATCCAGAACATAGGACGTATTCGCAGATAAATAATGTATAGGCACCATGCCTACACAACATTCATCACCCACCCGTTGTACTTTAAGATGAGCGTTATACGAACATGAGTATAAACAATAAGATGAACTATCTATGCCAAATATATAATCAAAGCAGACTATAAGCATTACAACTAAGAATATAATCATTGATGTCTTAATCATATCAATTGTATTGCTATCTAGAACACAATAATGAACAATAAGGTGAACTAGATCATCGAGAAGAACTAAAGTACGAACTAGAACATTAACTAGAACAAGATTATGAACTAGAAGATGAACTAGACGATGAACATGAACTAAATGATGAACTAGAACATAAACAATGAAGAACAATGATGAACTAGAAGAGCAATTATGAAATAGATCCATAATGTTAATACAAGAGAGAAGATCTTGGGTTTACCGAGCCTTCTCGTGACTAGATCAGGAATCCAAGCGAAGCTTGCCTCCTCTAATCCTATTCTATCTACTAATCTAGGTGGATGTAGTCCTAAAGCTTCCGATTGATCTCCTTCTGGTTGGTCTAACCCTGATGAATGAATTCCCTGAAACCCTCCTACCTGAGAGGGGGGTTAGGGGTCTGTTTATATAGCCCTGGGCGATGAATAGTGGCCCTTGGATCAAACCAACTTGAGATACGATCGAGATGCATCCTGGAGGTCGGTGGAAGTAGCTTGCAGAGGACGGAACCCAGCGGGCCCAGGGGGCGACCGATCGGTCACCTGGTGGGACCGGTCGGTCCCACCAGTCGGCCTCTGGTGGTGTCCTTCCTTGTGGTGTCTTCTTACGTCTCCTGGAGTCTTCTAGAAGTATCCCGACGTGGCGGTTGCGTTATCTCCCGACGGTTTCCTTCTATGGGAAGCTGTTGGTGCTAATTTCCAGGTTTAGTCCATGCAGAACCATAACTCACCAAAACTCATGGAATATTGTCAGTTGAAACCCTAAACCTTTGTTGGTGATCATATTCTTGCCCTTTTCATATTTATTTATCTCTTAATTATGATAGTTAACCAGTGTCAACAATTCCCCCAAGCTTACCTTTTGCTAGTCCCTTAGCAAACACTCATGATGAATCTGGAACTGTTACTATGCCTCCACATATGTTAAAACAAAAATCTTCCTTGGTTTAGAGTTAACTATTCTGACTTTCTCATATTACCTTTAACTATGGAGCTTTTGCCTTCACCTGAGTCTTTAAACAATTGAAAGATAGAGCAATCAAGTTAAGCATTGTATCTCTAATTCTTTGATCAACCTTCATTCTGGAGTTTTTTTATATATTTTTAAATGAAAATCAGAGATTCCCTTGTATGATACTCTCAAATCGCTCTTTTATATTTTATGATTCCTCACTGATGCACTTTTCCTTCCTTCTATGGATAAATATCTGGAGCTTTAAGAAGTGAAAAGCATATCTTACCAAGTCAAAGTTCAAAGTTTAGGAAGAAAGATGTCATACTCATAGATCAAGATCTTAGAAAATTTGAAATTTGTCATCTCTTGCTGGCATATTGTAATTAGAGGAACCATGGGCTATCATTCTTTTTCTCATACTTTTATCATAACTTTCTTCTCTTTTTTTTTCTTTGAGGTAGTCGGACACTTGTCCCTTTTTATTTCCTCCTTTTATATTTTTGCATAGCCCATGCCTCTAACACAATACTACTTCGGAAGAGTGAATCTTTTAATAAAACATTCTTGATCTCTAGAGCATGATAAATTTCTCAACCATAACTAAAAACTTAGAACAAAGCAAGTAGCCTTATCTTAAAATCATATTAATGGCTCTGGGTAGGAATTCATGTTATGTCATACAGGATCTCATCATGTGTTTTTAATCTTTTCAAAATGTAAATCTCCAGAACTCTAGTATCTCTAGGAATTAGATAAACAGCAGCTCAAACCTTTTTATGTCATATCTCACAATTATCTAGGTTTTAGATCAAGCAATTGCCATCCACAGGTTTTAGGTTCAGAGTTTATTCAGAACAACTTTCTCAAGAAAATCTAAGTTTAAACACTAGGTACTAAAAAGGAATTACAGCGGAGCAATTATTATTTTTATTATGAGCAAAATTAATCTTTTATCCACCTAGACATTTATTCATTATATAATATCTTTATTTGGTTTTATAATAGTTATTTATCTTTTTTTTAGGAATTTCTATTATGTTTATTGACCTGATCTAACTAAATTGAACTAATAGTAATAGATAAAAAATAGTGATACTTATCGTGGTAACTGAGGGTGCTCTCCCCCAAGCTGGATCTTCACTTATTCTTTTTCTCCAGAAGTCGAGTAGACCATTAACGATTTCTTAAGTCCTTATCTTCTTCTCTTCCTGCTGAATTCAAAGATAGACAATACAACTAGTGGAACTTGATTAAAGGTTAGTGATAAATATTCCTCCATTTGTCTAGTTGTTTTAAAGCTCTTAAGATTATTTATGTTCTTCCTCTCCACTAAGCAGAGTTTCAGCAGTGTTTTCATAGTGTCTCTTTTTAGATTTAATGGTGAGCCTTCATGTGCCCACAATTTTTTTTGTTGTTTTGAATTTATTTATGAAAAACTTGAGAGGATAGAGATACTTATGTGGATACATGGGGGTGCCTTCCCCCAAGCTGAATGTTGATGTAGTCATTTTAAAATGTAGCAGACTCACAATGGATATGTCCTTCCTCTATTAGAGCTTTGATTGATGTTGATGTTGTTAACACAGTGCTCAAACAGTGGATGGAGCATTCACTTGTTCGTCAGCTTTTCTTGGCCTTTTTAAATCCTGTGAAACTAAAATAGACAACAAAACTTGTGGAACAGATTAAGCATTAGCGATTGGCCACTCTAGCCTTAGTTGTCTAGAATTTCAGTAAGATCTCTTTTTTTATATTTTAATATATATATTTTTTACGATGCAAGAAAAATACAACAGGATGAATGTATGCATATTTATTTTTAGTATTATTATATTATTATTATATTTTTATGCCACCACGGTGAACATTTCTGTGCGTTTTTACACACCATAGAATTATTCACATGGGGCTTCATGGTTTATGATGTAGTGTAACAAATGCAATATTTTTTATTCCTTTTCTAATGCAATGCAGAAATTAATATGTAGATGTATTATTTTTTATACCTCCACAGAGAATACATTTATGGGTTTTAACACACCACTAAACTGTTCTCATGGGGCTTAAAGTTTTTCATATTTTTATTTTCTTTTCTAATGCAAATATAATTTGCTAAAAATTAAATATGCAATTAGAAGTAAAATGATATGATTATGCAATACTTAATTTATTGCTAAAGAAATATGGATAACTACCGAGTTACCTTCCGGCGAGGATTCGATGTTTATAGTCTATCGAACAAGACTCCTTGTATGCTCTTTATTCTTCCTTAGGTGTATCAGCGGATCCTGAGAAGGACCTCGATGATTGCACGTCTGTAGAACTCTCTTTATTTTTCCATACTTGCTTGACTGGTGGACTTGTCTCCTTGACTTCCTCGTCCTTCGTTTCCTTTAATGGGACATCTTCACTCCTGGTAACTTCTCCTTCATAGTGAGCCCATCCATCCTTGATTTGTCGTCTCTTGTTGTGTTGGGATGTGCGGCGTCTCCTCCTTGAGTGGTTCTTCTTTTCCTGTACATTAGTGGCATAACCATTGAAGTAACAGCGTACCTTCTCTCTGAAAAACTGGAAGTGGATCTCTCCAGATCTCATGTAGATGATAGCGCCAGTGGTGTTGAGGAAGGGTCTTCCTAGGATGATGTGAATGTCATCTTCTTTTCCCATGTCTAGTACTAAGGAGTCGGTGGGAACATAGTGGTCTTTAATTTGGATCATCACGTCCTTTACTACTCCCTACAGAAATCGATAAGTTTGGTCCGCCATTTTGAGCTGCACATATGTCGAATACATAGGTCTATTTTTATATAAGTGTTCATATGTTACCTTAGACATTATATTGACACTTGAGCCAATGTCGCAGAATGTCTTGTGGAATGTACTTCCTTTGATCTTGCAATCGATGGTGGGTACGCCTGGGTCATCTCTCTTAGCGAGGAATGGTGATGCAGGATGCGGATACATGGGTGTATGTCGAGTCTCTGTGTGATGAGTGATTGTCAACGGAGATGATGCGCATGTTCTTTGGCTTGTGTTGTGCAGGTGTCGAGCACGGAGACAGTGATCGATGGCGGGTGAAGGTCAAGTTGCGACGTGCCGTGCCGACGGACTGGGCGCGATGAAGGATGGGCGTGCCGTGCGGCGGACGTGCCATGCCGATGTATCGGACGGTGAAGGGCGGACGTGGACTTGGACTGATGGACTGGAGGCCGGAGGATCAGCTGTGGTGGCTGGCAGCCTGCGACAGCGACAAGCGGAGAAGTGCGATCATGTCGGTGGAAGGGGTGCACAGGCGGTGCATCCCCTCTACGACGCCGGTTTGTTGGTAGAGCCCGGGAAAAACCAACGGTGGACGGTTTCCAGGTTTGGGCCTCAAAACCTGGGTGCTGGGTTTCCAGGTTGAGCCACAAAACCTGGGCGCGACGGTTTCCAGGTTGAGCCTCAAAACCTGGGCGTGGGCCGGTTTCCGAGTTTGGGCCTCAAAACTCGGGCGCGGACGGTTTCCGAGTTTGGGCCTCAAAACTCGGGCGCGGACGGTTTCCGAGTTTGGCCACAAAACTCGGGCTGGAGGCTGGTTTCCCGGTTTGGGCCGCAAAACCGGGGGTGCAGAGTGGTGGCGGCACGTGGCGGCGATCTGAAGGTTGCGTGGAGGCGACGCGGAAGACCGTGCGGGCGTGGCCGTCGGATCTACCTACCACCAGCGGGTGGACTAGAATAGCCTTAGGGTTAGGCTGGTCCGCTCTGTAATTAGAGTAGAGAGGGGTAGAGTAGGAAATAGACTTAGGCTAGGTTAGTATAAGTAGTCCAGGGGAGACACCCTCCTCCCTATCTCAATCTCAGTTAGCGCAGTCATTTGCTTCCTAGCACCTAGGGTTTCCACTCTCCCATCCCCTGCTCTAGCTAGTTGAGATCCGCAGAGAGACTCCACTCTGTGTACTGTTGATTTGAGGAAGTGAGGCCGTATCCTCACCTTGGAGCACAGATCGATGGCTTGATTTGCGTCCTTAATTCGAGTTCGTGGCTGTGATTCGCGTTTTCTTTGTGTTCTTCGCGGAATCCTTTTTCTCCACGATTTTCCCGTCGTTTGATCTCTTTGGTCGGTTCATCTTTTGCAAAACCGTTTGAACCAAGTTGTTCTAGATCGTGAGGCTCTCCTTTCCACCGAAGGAATTAAACTCTAACCTCACGGTCTAGGAGATCGATCGATTTTCGTTTTGGATTGCGTTCTTGCCTCCATGCCCCGAAATTTCTTGATTCACCGATTTGGAGTTAGGTTCGAGCCATGATCTCTTAGAGATAGCTCACTAACATCCTTGTGACCCCTCAGATCGAATCCTAGGCCTAGAGCTTTTGATTTAGAGGAGATCGGGTTGAATCATCAAAGAACTGCGCTGTTTTCGGGAGCATCGGACGCTATCACGGGAGCATCGGACGCTAGGGTCCCTAGCATCGGACGCTCCGGTGACGCGTGTCACGTTTTCGGCGTTTTAGTTTGCATCGGACGCTAGGCATCGGACGCGTCCGTTGTCCATCGGACGCGCCGGAGCCTTTGCATCGGACGCTGGGTGATTACTGTTCACAGCGTCCGATGGTGGAACAGTAAGGTTCCAGAACCGTCCAGTCTGCATCGGACGCTTCCGGTGGTCTGGCATCGGACGCAGGCCAGCGTCCGATGCGTCTGGTTTCGCACGGTTTCGTCCGCGGTTCGCTCGTTCGTTGTCAGAATTGATTTCCGTCTTTTGCGTTGGCTTTCTAGAGTTGTCTAGTGTCTCGCTGTGCTTCTAGGAAGCATCCACCCTACATATAGGGTCGTGGACATTAGCAAGCTCTAGGGTTCGCTTTTGGGGTCGATTTTGGGACAGTGGCATCTAGTTTCCGTAAGGAAATTTTGAAGCTCCCATTCACCCCCCCCCCCCTCTGGTCGTTTTCGGTTAGCTTCTCGGTCCTTCAATTGGTATCGGAGCGGGTTAAGGATCTTCCACCTTAGCCGGTTCCAGATCCACCGAAGGCGACATGGATCGCGGCGTGGGCAAACCGCCGTTTTTCGATGGGACGAACTATGCGTATTGGAAGATACGTATGTCGGCCTATTTGCAGAGCTTGGGCGCTTCGATCTGGGATATTTGCAACTCCCCTGATTACGTGGTCTTGGCTGCTCGTGTGAATCAACAGCAGATCGATGAGCACGATGCCAATAGCCGAGCCCGTAATGCTCTTTTCTCTTGTTTGAGCATGGGTGAGTTTGATCGCGTTTCTCACCTCGCTACGGCTCGGGAGATCTGGGATACTCTCATGCGTTTTCATGAGGGCACCTCTCAAGTCAAAACCCGACTCTACGAGTCGTTCAAGCGAGAGTATGAGAACTTTAGACATCAACCTGGCGAGAGCATAGAAAGTTTATTCGCTCGCTTTCAGGTGATTGTCAACAGGATGAGGGCTAACAGAGAGCAGTTGCCATTTGACGATCATGAGCGTGCTTTGAAGCTTTTGCACACTCTTGACCGTTCGGTGTGGGACTCCAAGGTTCAGGCAATCATCGAATCGCCGAACTATGAGACTCTCACCTGCGACGAGCTCTTCAGTAAGCTCAAGTCCAGTGAGATTGATGCTATGGCGAGGGCTTCTTTTGAAAATCCTTCTCGCCCGTCCATGGCTTTGGTTTCCGGCTCTTCCTCTAACTCCTCAGCTGGCTTTGCGCTTTCTTCTCTTTTTTCTGTGACAGAGGACCAGCTGGAGTCTTTGGGAGACGACGAGTTGGCTTTGCTTGCCAACCGGTTCTCGCGGTTCCACAACAACCGCATGAACCGTCGTCGCGGAGGAGGACGCACCGGATGCTACGAGTGCGGCGACCCCGACCACTTCATCGCCGACTGCCCCAAGAAGAAGAACAAGCATCTTGGGAAGGGCGATCACGGCCACAGGCGCGACTCCAAGTACAAGGAGAAGCACGTTCCCCCAAGGCACAAGAAGCGGGGCGGCTTCAACAAAGAGTACATCAAGAAGAAGTACTTGGAGAAGCAGCAGGCTGAGCAGCGAGCGTTCTTCGCCACGCTCAGCGACGTCGACGGCTCGGATGACGACTCCGCTCGATCGAGTGATGACGAGTCCGAGAAGAAGAAGCTGGAGGACACGTTCAACGGCTTGTGCTTCTTCGCCGGCGACGAAGGCCTGTGTACCATGGCGCTCGGAGATGAGGTCGGTGGCGAGCTGGAGCACACACCTCGGAACGACGACGACGACGACACCTCCCAGGTATCTCTCACCTACGACGAGCTTTCCTCCGAGGTTGAGAAGTTGACTGCTGCCCTCCTTAGCCAAGATAAGTTGCTTAGGCGTGCCGCTAGAGAGCGCAAGGAGTTTAGGCAGAAGTGGGAGGACACGGTGAAGGAGCTTGAGTTCGCTCGGTCCACCGTGGTTGTGTCGGAGGAGTTGGAGTGCGAGAGTTGCGCCGCGCACATGACGGATCTTCTCACTCTGAGGAGTAAGCATGCTGCGCTGGTAGATGAGGTGGATGAGCTCCGAGCTAGACCGCAGCTGTTGGGTGCGTGCAAGACTTGCCCTGTCTTGCAATCCGAGTTGGCAGAGAAGAATGCCAAGCTTGAGTCTTTTGAGAAGGCCGGCTCGGATAGCACTTGTGTCAAGAGGTGTGCTTTGTGTGAGGGCCTGGAGCAGGAGATGGCCAATGTGAGGCATGACAAGGTGCGTACCGAGGAGGAAAACACATACCTTCGGACCGTCTTGTCATGGGTGTCTTGTGGTGAGCCTCAGCTCGGGATGATGATCTCCCAATTCAAGCGAGCTGCTGGGGCTCCTGGTGTAGGTCTTGGCCAGAGTGTTGATCTTTCAGCTTTTGGTAAGATTGGAGAGTCTAGTGGTCTGAACCCCTGTGAGAAGCCCAACTCCACCACTACTCCCAAACTAACCAAGCTTCCACCCAAAGAGCCTGCCAAGCCTGTCACCAAGGATGGAGTTGTAGTTGAACCCCCCAAGGCTCCACCCAAGAATCCACAATGGCAACCCAAGCCCAATCACCTAAAGAACAAGCTTGACACAATGCCACCCATCCGAGAGGAGTTGCCACAGAAGGGCAAGGGCAAGGTGAACCATACCCACATCCCTGCAAACCAACAACCCCCTTTGCGCGCGGTGAGGTTTCAGTGTGACTTTTGTGGGCGGGATGGTCACCTGAGTGAGTTCTGCTTTAGGCGCAGGAGAGAGGCGCGCCGTGCTAGGGAGATGCAGAACCCGGACATGTTTCACCCAGCTCGTGGTGGACATGCTCCGAAGCCTCAGGGGAGAGCTGCTAGGTCTGGAGGGAAGCATACCCAGCCTAGGCAGCAGGAGAGAGCCCCTAGGAGGGAGACTAGGCCTAGAGGTAGAGCACCTCAGTTTGTGAGGCCTAGGCAGGAGAGAGCTCCGAGGAGAGACGCTAGAGTTGAGCAGCAGGCTCCTAGGCGTAGACCTCGTAGAGAGCGTGCCCGACGGGATCCTGCTTTTGCAGGTAACGGACCCCGTGGCGGAGGCTTTGTTGAGCGCTTTGTCCCACCGCAGGTAGAGTTTCGCGGTGAGCGCTTCTTCCCCAGCGGACCACGTTTTCCTGTGCGTGGTGATCGCTATCCCCCTAGACAGGTTGGTTTTTACACTGACCGTTCTTTTGAGCAGCCGGCCCAACACTGGTTTCCTTCTTATCTTACTAACCCCAGTGTTGGACCGTATGTTCACCCTATGTCTTTTTATTGATGTAGGAGGAGCGGTTGGAGGACATTTGGCTTGTGGATTCCGGTTGTTCGAGGCACATGACCGGAAATGCCAAATGGTTCTCCAGCCACAGTCCGGTCGCCGGAAAGGAGTACATAACCTTCGGCGACAAAGGTAAGGGCAAGGTATTGTCCGTTGGTGCAGTGCGGGTTAATGAGCACTTTGTGTTGCGCGAGGTTGCTCTTGTTTCTAACCTGCATTTTAACTTGCTTTCTGTTTCGCAACTTTTTCGTGAAGGCTATGAGATTCGTTTCAAACCGAACCTTAGCCGGATCTTAGATCCTCAGGGTGATCTTGTATGTCTGATTTCACCCTTTGGGAATGTCTTTCGCGCGAATTTCTCAAAGTCGTTTGGATCTTCTCGCTGTCTTTTGGCTAGTCCTTCTTCTTCTGATCTTTGGAAGTGGCATAGGAGGCTCGGTCACCTGAGTTTTGACTTGCTTGCAAGACTTAGCTCACTTGGCTTAATCCGAGGATTGCCCAAGCTTTCGTTGGAGAAGGATCTAGTTTGCCATGCTTGCCGGCATGGAAAGATGGTTGCTGCTCCCCACCATCCTTTGACCAAGGTTATGACCTCACACCCCGGAGAGCTTTTGCATATGGACCTTGTTGGTCCGGCTCGGGTGAGCTCGGTTGGTGGGAAGTGGTATGTGCTTGTTATTGTTGACGACTTTTCGAGGTATTCGTGGGTCTTCTTTTTAGTTGAGAAGTCCGAGACATTCTCCTTCGCTCGCGATCTGATTTTGCGTCTTCAGAACGAGTTCCCTTTGAACTCGATGCGAGCGATTAGAAGTGATAATGGTTCCGAGTTTAAAAATTCGGATTTTGAGAAGTTTTGTAAACGCCTTGGTTTGGAGCATCAGTTTTCTTCTCCCTATACACCACCCCAAAATGGTGTTGTAGAGAGGAAGAATCGGACCCTTGTTGAGATGGCCAGGACGATGCTTGATGAGCATAGGACTCCTAGGCGCTATTGGGCCGAAGCTATGAACACTGCATGCTATATTTCGAATCGCATTTTTCTGAGAGTGTTTTTGAAGAA
This sequence comes from Coix lacryma-jobi var. lacryma-jobi, assembly GCA_009763385.1. Taxonomy (NCBI): domain Eukaryota; kingdom Viridiplantae; phylum Streptophyta; class Magnoliopsida; order Poales; family Poaceae; genus Coix; species Coix lacryma-jobi. Next base: position 84,326,673 of record CM019826.1, read on the forward strand.
GACTTCTTATGAGTTGCGTTTTGGTCGCCAGCCCAAGGTGAGTTATTTTAGAGTCTTTGGTTGCCACTGTTTTATATTGAAAAAAGGCAACCTAGACAAGTTTGAGTCTCGTTCTTCTGACGGTGTGTTTTTGGGTTATGGTACTCACACTCGAGCTTATCGTGTACTTAACCTTGACACTAACCGAGTCATGGAGACATCAGATGTCACCTTCGACGAGACTCTTGTTTCTCCTTCTTCTCGTTTTGAGCGTGCAGGTGATCACGAGGTTGGAGAGCCTCTTTTCGATGACGAGGAAGAGGGTGCTGAAGGTATAGATGATCCAGCACCCCCTCCGCCTGTCGCGCCGCCGGGAGCGGCTTCGACGACGACCCGTGGCCCCGAGACGTCTTCTTCCTGGGGGCCGTGGGATCCACCTCGCGCGGTACCTTTTGTACCCGGGGTGGAACCAGCTACTGTTGAGGGGGAGGTTACTTCTTCCCGGGAGGCGCCACGACACATCCAGCGCCAGCACCCCCCTGAACAGATGATCGGCGACATCGACGAGCGAGTTACTCGCTCCAGGTCACAGCACATCTCGCACTTTGCTCATTCTGCTTTTGTTGCGTCTTTTGAGCCCCGAGATGTTGGACACGCATTGACGGATCCGGATTGGGTCAATGCCATGCATGAGGAGCTAGAGAACTTTGAGCGAAATCGGGTTTGGGTTCTAGTACCACCACCTCCTGACTGTAAACCTATTGGGACAAAATGGGTATTTAAAAACAAGCAAGGAGAGGAGGGCCACATTGTGAGAAACAAGGCCCGGCTTGTAGCGAAGGGTTATAGTCAGAAGGAGGGGATAGATTATGAGGAGACCTTCGCCCCTGTAGCTCGTTTGGAGGCTATTAGGATACTCTTGGCTTATGCTGCATCCATGGGTTTCAAACTTTTTCAAATGGATGTCAAGAGTGCCTTCTTAAACGGCTATATTGAGGAGGAGGTCTATGTCCAGCAACCCCCCGGTTTTGAAAATCCCAAGTTTCCAAACCATGTCTTTAAACTCCACAAAGCTTTGTATGGTTTGAAACAAGCCCCTAGAGCCTGGTATGAGAGATTAAAAACCTTTTTGCTAGCTAAGGGTTTTAAAATGGGATGTGTAGATAAAACGCTCTTTCTCCTCAAGCAAGGCAAAGATACTCTCTTGGTCCAAATTTACGTGGATGATATCATTTTCGGTGGTTCTTCTCACGCTTTGGTTGCCAAGTTTGCAGATACTATGAGCAGGGAGTTCGAGATGAGCATGATGGGCGAGCTGACTTTCTTTCTCGGGTTGCAAATTAAGCAATCCCGAGAGGGGACGTTTGTGCACCAGGGCAAGTACACAAGGGACTTGCTGAAGCGGTTCGACATGGGTGAGGCTAAGCCTCTTCCGACGCCCATGTCGACGACGACTGCCCTGGATGCCGACACGGATGGAGAAGCAGTGGACCAGAAGGAGTACCGCAGCATGATTGGATCGCTGCTCTACCTGACGGCGACACGGCCGGACATTCAGTTCGCCGTGTGCTTGTGCGCACGCTTTCAGGCTTCGCCACGCATTTCTCACCGTCAGGCGGTGAAGCGCATCTTCAGGTACCTTCGTTTCACGCCCGAGCTCGGGATTTGGTATTCTGCTTCCTCCACTCTCTCGCTTTGTGGCTTTTCTGATGCTGACTTTGCTGGTTGTCGCATTGAGCGCAAGTCCACTTCGGGGACTTGCCAGTTTATTGGATCTTCTCTTGTGTCGTGGTCTTCTCGCAAGCAGTCTAGTGTCGCTCAGTCTACCACGGAGGCTGAATATGTTGCTGCGGCTAGCTGCTGTTCCCAGTTACTCTGGATGATGGCCACTTTGCATGATTTTGGTTTGAGCTTTACTCGAGTTCCTTTGCTTTGTGACAGCACGAGTGCCATTAGCGTTGCTAAGAACCCTGTGCTTCACTCGAAAACCAAACACATTGATGTGCGCTTTCATTTCTTGCGAGACCACCAGGAGAAGGGTGATATCGACCTTCGCCATGTCGATACTCATCACCAATTGGCTGATATTTTCACCAAGCCTTTAGACGAATCAACCTTTAATAGGTTGAGGGGTGAGCTTGGTGTGTGTTTCCCCTTTTAGATGGGGGAAGCATTTTGAGATGTACAGACTGACTCTTTTATTTTGAGGCTCTTTTCTTTTGAGTTTCTTGAGTCTCTCCTTTTGGTATCTTCTTTCGTTCAGTTTTGTGTCGGGCATACGCATTTACATTCTGAGCTTCATGTCTATATTCACTAGAATGTAATTATGCTCTTGTTAGTATTGCTCCGATACTTATGATGATGCTTGTAGCTTATGCTCTTTCTGATCACTGTTACATGTTATGAGCGAGCTATTTTTTGGAATGGTGAATTATGCCTAATGTATATAAATCTGAAAATGTTCACCATTGAGATATGCAACTAGCATGTGTAGGGTGTGTTGAGTCCATTCCTGCTTTTCATATATGCTAGGTTGCTATGTCTCTAGTTCTGAGTCATTCACTTGCTTGGTTGTTCATAACTTGCTTAAAATCTGAACCAAGTATTGTTGAATTGAAAAGATCGAGATGGGATTGCTTGTCAACACCTCATGGTATTGAGACTGTTTCTCATTGCACTTTGAGTTAAACTTGAGCCATGTAGTGTATGACCGAAACCGTTGCTTTAAGCTTCTGATTGCTTCGGCATAGGCTTCGCACGGTTGAAAAGTTAGGCGATGACAAGCTTTCAACCTCTCGCAATCACATGCTAAAAATGAACTTGTGAATTCTTTTACCGCTGCAACTCCGATATGAATTTGAAATCACAAGTATATGCTTCATTCCTATGCATGATGATTGAACTTTGCTAGGGGTAGTTCACCGTGTATATATGCTTAGCACTTGTTTGGATTCCTTCTATACATGTCTAGTGCTATTTTGATGGTGACTATCTTTTTGGCTTAAAACTGCTCACATGCTCATATGCTTCATATTTCGTACAAGTGATCAGTTTGAGCCTTTGCTATTTGAGTGCTTAATTGAGATGTTGGAGCTACACTGATTAGAGCCTCTTTGCACTCTTTTGACTATATACTTGAAGCTCCTAACTTGCATTTTGTCTTCATATGCATTGTGGAAGGAGATCTTGTGTTCAGAGGGAGTTTATGTGAAGAGAGTTGCTTCTCCGATACCTTTTGGCCTTGATAAGTGCATTTTCAACTAGGGGGAGAAATTTACGCAAATCATATGCCCTGAAAATCTTTTGTCCTAGTTGCTTGCATTTGTCGAGGGGGAGTTTGCTAGTTGTGTTGAGCCGTTGCCTCTGTCTTGAGGGACTAGCAAACGTTCCTAGCTTTTCATGAGCTTTCATAAGCTTTTTCATTTGGCGTTCAATTGGTATCGTCTGGTGTGCATTCCCATTTGGTTTGGGTTGAATTCCAATTGGTTCGGAGTGATTTTCTTGCTAGTTGTGTTGAGCCTCTGTGCCTCTATCTTGAGGGACTAGCATTTTGCTTCTGTTGTCCTCCGATCTTCAATTGGTATCTGCTAGCGGTGTTGAGCCTGTTCTACCTCTTCTTGAGGGCTAGCTTTGCTTTGCTTGGTTGCGTCGAGCCGTTGCCCATGTCTTTGGGGACCAAGTTTTCGCTTCATCCACTTGACCTTCTTTGGCTTTTGTTAGGCTTTTGGGTCATTTGGTTGGGTTTTCTCTTCCCACTCCTTCCTACCTCCTTCTTCTTATTCATGATTTGTTGTGGAGTTGACAATGCACTCATCAAGGGGGAGATTGCGGATACATGGGTGTATGTCGAGTCTCTGTGTGATGAGTGATTGTCAACGGAGATGATGCGCATGTTCTTTGGCTTGTGTTGTGCAGGTGTCGAGCACGGAGACAGTGATCGATGGCGGGTGAAGGTCAAGTTGCGACGTGCCGTGCCGACGGACTGGGCGCGATGAAGGATGGGCGTGCCGTGCGGCGGACGTGCCATGCCGATGTATCGGACGGTGAAGGGCGGACGTGGACTTGGACTGATGGACTGGAGGCCGGAGGATCAGCTGTGGTGGCTGGCAGCCTGCGACAGCGACAAGCGGAGAAGTGCGATCATGTCGGTGGAAGGGGTGCACAGGCGGTGCATCCCCTCTACGACGCCGGTTTGTTGGTAGAGCCCGGGAAAAACCAACGGTGGACGGTTTCCAGGTTTGGGCCTCAAAACCTGGGTGCTGGGTTTCCAGGTTGAGCCACAAAACCTGGGCGCGACGGTTTCCAGGTTGAGCCTCAAAACCTGGGCGTGGGCCGGTTTCCGAGTTTGGGCCTCAAAACTCGGGCGCGGACGGTTTCCGAGTTTGGGCCTCAAAACTCGGGCGCGGACGGTTTCCGAGTTTGGCCACAAAACTCGGGCTGGAGGCTGGTTTCCCGGTTTGGGCCGCAAAACCGGGGGTGCAGAGTGGTGGCGGCACGTGGCGGCGATCTGAAGGTTGCGTGGAGGCGACGCGGAAGACCGTGCGGGCGTGGCCGTCGGATCTACCTACCACCAGCGGGTGGACTAGAATAGCCTTAGGGTTAGGCTGGTCCGCTCTGTAATTAGAGTAGAGACGGGGTAGAGTAGGAAATAGACTTAGGCTAGGTTAGTATAAGTAGTCCAGGGGAGACACCCTCCTCCCTATCTCAATCTCAGTTAGCGCAGTCATTTGCTTCCTAGCACCTAGGGTTTCCACTCTCCCATCCCCTGCTCTAGCTAGTTGAGATCCGCAGAGAGACTCCACTCTGTGTACTGTTGATTTGAGGAAGTGAGGCCGTATCCTCACCTTGGAGCACAGATCGATGGCTTGATTTGCGTCCTTAATTCGAGTTCGTGGCTGTGATTCGCGTTTTCTTTGTGTTCTTCGCGGAATCCTTTTTCTCCACGATTTTCCCGTCGTTTGATCTCTTTGGTCATTTCATCTTTTGCAAAACCGTTTGAACCAAGTTGTTCTAGATCGTGAGGCTCTCCTTTCCACCGAAGGAATTAAACTCTAACCTCACGGTCTAGGAGATCGATCGATTTTCGTTTTGGATTGCGTTCTTGCCTCCATGCCCCGAAATTTCTTGATTCACCGATTTGGAGTTAGGTTCGAGCCATGATCTCTTAGAGATAGCTCACTAACATCCTTGTGACCCCTCAGATCGAATCCTAGGCCTAGAGCTTTTGATTTAGAGGAGATCGGGTTGAATCATCAAAGAACTGCGCTGTTTTCGGGAGCATCGGACGCTATCACGGGAGCATCGGACGCTAGGGTCCCTAGCATCGGACGCTCCGGTGACGCGTGTCACGTTTTCGGCGTTTTAGTTTGCATCGGACGCTAGGCATCGGACGCGTCCGTTGTCCATCGGACGCGCCGGAGCCTTTGCATCGGACGCTGGGTGATTACTGTTCACAGCGTCCGATGGTGGAACAGTAAGGTTCCAGAACCGTCCAGTCTGCATCGGACGCTTCCGGTGGTCTGGCATCGGACGCAGGCCAGCGTCCGATGCGTCTGGTTTCGCACGGTTTCGTCCGCGGTTCGCTCGTTCGTTGTCAGAATTGATTTCCGTCTTTTGCGTTGGCTTTCTAGAGTTGTCTAGTGTCTCGCTGTGCTTCTAGGAAGCATCCACCCTACATATAGGGTCGTGGACATTAGCAAGCTCTAGGGTTCGCTTTTGGGGTCGATTTTGGGACAGTGGCATCTAGTTTCCGTAAGGAAATTTTGAAGCTCCCATTCACCCCCCCCCCCTCTGGTCGTTTTCGGTTAGCTTCTCGGTCCTTCACAGGAAGGTGGTCGTATTCTGTTTGAACAGAGTTGACCATCCATACTGTGTCTTGATGTGGTTGTGTAGCCTTGTTCTTCCTTTTCTGTTTCTATTCTTCTTCTTTGATGATATGATATTTGCATCTTCGTAGGGCATCTGAGGGTGGACTTTGGTAGTGAGTGTACGGCTCTTGAAGCTGAATCTCTCTTTGTTGACTGCGATTGTGAAACAGATCTTGGCGCTGTCCGCGTAGATGATGGCTTTGGTTGAGCTTAGGAACGGGCGTCCAAGAATGATGGGTCCTCTTTCGTTTCCACCTGTTTCAATGATCATAAAGTCTGCACACACATACGAGCGTCCTACTCGTATACAAATGTCTTCTAGAATTCCTAATGGGTAGCACAGTGTCTGATCTGCAAGCTGCAAACACATGATTGTATATAATAGAGGTGCACCATGTATTTGTTCATATATTACCCTTGGCATAATGTTGACGCTTGCTCCAAGGTCACAGACTGCTTCTTCAAAACTGTGAGGTCCAATATGAATTGGAATCACAGGTCTTCCTGGATCTCCTTTCTTTGGGGCAATGGAGTCATCCATCCATTCCCTCGAAGGTCTAGGTATGAGGTGTCCTGCATCAAAGATGTCTACAAGATTTGCAGTTTCTAGTTCTTTTGGACTTCCTGGAATCTTACCATTTTCAGTTATAGGGACTGAAGCTGCTAACTGAGATAACTGAGATTCTATCATTTTATTAAAGCTATGCTGATTCTTTATGGCAGAAGTAAAGCTATCCATTCTAGTATTAATATTTTCAAGTAGTTTATCATTGGAAGCTATCTTCTTAGACATATTATCAATAATTTTATTTTGATTAGATATCATCTCTCTCAAAGGTGGTTGATTAAAAGTATTACCTTGGTAGTTACCTGAGTAGTTACCTGAGTAATTAGGCCTTGAATGCTGGTTCCATCCTTGAGTTTGATGAGGACGATAGTTGGTGTTGTTATTGATGTACTTTGCATCCTCTTGAGTCTCAGGGCAGTTGCTCCCTGAATGACCAGTGCCCCCACACTCTTCACATGTCATGCGAGATTCGTAGATTTGCTTGACGTCTTCTCTCTTGGGAGTGTGTTCATCAATCTTCTTCATAAGTAGGTCAAGTTTAGCAGACAACATGTCTACTTCCTTTAGTTGATGTATTCCTCCCCTCTTGCGTGGCTGAGAGCGTTCCTCATTCCATCCTTGGTTCGAGGACATCTTCTCTATGAGTGTAGTTGCATTGTTGATTGTGAGTGATAAGAATGATCCTCCAGCAGCGGCATCTATATTTTCACGGGTACTTGAAGTGAGCCCGTGATAAAAGGTCTGCATGAGTAGCCAATTCTCCATCCCATGGTGAGGGCATTCTGATATGTAGTCTTGAAAGCGTTCCCAAGCTTCTGGGATTGATTCTTCATGTTGTTGTTGGAAAGTTGAAATCTTGGCACGGAGGGCATTCGTCTTGCCCACTGGAAAGAACTTTGCTAGGAAGGCAGTTGAACAGATCGCCCACGAGGTGTTTTTATCTTTGTTGGCGTAAAACCATTGTTTTGCTTTTCCCAAGAGTGAGAATGGGAACAAGCGAAGTAGAATGGCGTCCCTTTCGACTCCTTTGATGGTGAAAGTGCTGCAAATCTCCAGAAAGTGTTGGAGATGAGCGCTTGCGTCTTCATGTGCCTTTCCGCAAAATTGATTAGCTTGCACCATGTTGATCAAAGCTGGCTTGAGTTCAAATCCGTTGTCCCCCACATTGACTATTGGTCCAGTCCTGATGTTGGCAGTGGTTGGTGCAGAGAACTCGTGGAGTGTCCTGTCGGCCATGGTGTCCAATACTGGTGTTAAGCTTCTCCTTATCTGGCTAACTTCTGGTAGTGGTGCTGAGGGTCTCTTAAGTTTGCGTCTAGTTTTCCTTAGTAAAGATTCGGGATCCTCAGTGTAGTTGTTCGGAAGTTGGAAACCAGTCATACATCACCCTGCGTAAGATATAAAAGATAAACAAAGCCAGGGTAAGTCTGTAAAAGTAAATAATTAGTGCATTATCACATGTGTGTAAGTAAAATGATATGTTCTAGCTACCATTTTAAATGCTGCTAATGCAATGTCCTTATCAATGTTCATAAAGATTTTAATGAAAACCCTAGGTACCATCCCTAGTTGAATTGATGTGTTCCCCGACAACGGCGCCAGAAATGCTTGTTGACACTCCTTAATGGATTCACTCTAAGAATGAGTCACATAAAATAATAAACTAGTGAAAGCACAAAAGGGTGTACGGGACACTACTAACTCCACTTAACGTCAAGTTGTCATCCCCAACATGAAGCTAGCAATGTAATTATATCAGGGCACTGGATTTAAGAGATAGATATTTATCCGCAAGCGCACAGATAAACATACCCGTTGCAGAGCATTTCACCCAAGCTAGTCTCAGGTATCGTTATTTATATTTTAGCCTAGAGACTAATCAATTCAAGATATGATGGTATGGTAAGGACTTAACAGTATTTAATATGGCACACACTTGTAGTAAGACTGATAACACACTAACTACTATGAACAAGAATCAGGTACAGAGTAAATGATATAGTAAATAATTGATAAAGGATAGCAGAGATCAGATCAATCAAGGATAAACTTAGAACAGTACTGCCTAGCAAGATGATGATTAGAATAGGTATTAATAAGGAACATTCCTAAGTTCTTCTAATTATAAGTCATAGCATACATTGATTAGTTCAATTATATATGGCAATCATTGGCTAGGTCGCATCATATTTATAATCAAGAGGCAACTCCATAGCTAAAGTGTTAAACAAAGTAACCCTTAAACCATGAGTTAACTGAGCCATACTGAACACTATATTCGAGAGGTGGAATACAGAGGACTCAACAGGTTTGTCACACCCGCGATCTACCACTCTATCCGGAACATAGGACGTATTCGCAGATAAATAATGTATAGGCACCATGCCTACACAGCATTCATCACCCACCCGTTGTATTTAAGATGAGCGTTATACGAACATGAGTATAAACAATAAGATGAACTATCTATGCCAAATATATAATCAAAGCAGACTATAAGCATTATAACTAAGAATATAATCATTGGTGTCTTAATCATATCAATTGTATTGCTATCTAGAACACAATAATGAACAATAAGGTGAACTAGATCATCGAGAAGAACTAAAGTACGAACTAGAACATAAACTAGAACAAGATTATGAACTAGAAGATGAACTAGACGATGAACATGAACTAAATGATGAACTAGAACATAAACAATGAAGAACAATGATGAACTAGAAGAGCAATTATGAAATAGATCCATAATGTTAATACAAGAGAGAAGATCTTGGGTTTACCGAGCCTCCTCGTGACTAGATCAGGACTCCAAGCGAAGCTTGCCTCCTCTAATCCTATTCTATCTACTAATCTAGGTGGATGTAGTCCTAAAGCTTCCGATTGATCTCCTTCTGGTTGGTCTAATCCTGATGAATGAATTGCCTGAAACCCTCCTACTTGAGAGGGGGGTCAGGAGTCTGTTTATATAGCCCTGGGCGATGAATCATGGCCCTTGGATCAAACCGACTTGAGGTACGGTCGAGATGCATCCTGGAGGTCGGTGGAAGTAGCTTGCAGAGGACGGAACCCAGCGGGCCCAGGGGGCGACCGATCGGTCACCTGGTGGGACCGGTCGGTCCCACCAGTCGGCCTCTGGTGGTGTCCTTCCTTGTGGTGTCTTCTTACGTCCCCCGGAGTCTTCTAGAAGTATCCCGACATGGTGGTTGCGTTATCTCCCGACGGTTTCCTTCTATGGGAAGCTATTGGTGCTAATTTCCTGGTTTAGTCCCTGCAGAACCATAACTCACCAAAACTCATGGAATATTGTCAGTTGAAACCCTAAACCTTTGTTGGTGATCATATTCTTGCCCTTTTCATATTTATTTATCTCTTAATTATGATAGTTAACCAGTGTCAACAGCATCCTCATGAGCCTTGCAACAGAACGGGCTAGCTTGGACCATCGTGATCAAAGCCTGTTTCAACTCCAAATTGAGGTTGACATCGATCACGTCTGGTCCTATCGCTACATTAGCGGCAGAAGGAGCAGAAAACTCACAAATGGTCTTGTTGGCCATCGTGAAGATAGAACAAGATAAGAAAGAAAGAAGTTGAAGAAGATGAAGGAAAAAGATAAGAAGAACTAAGGAAAGAAAGAATGGGGTAAGATGGGATTCGCTAAGCAGGAGCTTAAGTGAAGATAAATTCGACACGGACTCAACCGATACACCGATTGCCTTCCCCAGCAACGGCACCAGAAATGCTTGTTGGTAGTTCTTAGCTTCACTAAAGATAGAGCTCGGCAACTATCCCCGGTAACCGCCCAGGAATGCTTGTTGGCACTTGCTAACGTTGTTACTAGGAGTAGACTATGGAGTCTATCCCTGGCAACGGCGTCAGAAATGCTTGAAGCAAGACCGGTCACTATACCTAAAGGAGTGGAGCTAAAGCAGCTATCTACTAATGCCAAGAGGGGTTGTCAATCCCGACACTAGTAGGAGCTAGCTAGAGAGATTGCAATCTACCACGAGGAGATTCTGCAAGCGCACAGAACTATCGTAGTAGCACGTCACCTGGGAGTACCAGGTGTCGATTTATTTGATCCCAAGGGAAGGCTAGGGTGGTGTATGAGTCGAGTCAAGGAGGGGATGAGAGTTGAAGAAAAGAGAAAAGGGGAAAGGGAAGAGAAAGGATGGAAGGCTAGAAAGAATGTATGGGTGGATAGGTAAGGATGATATGGATGGCTAAGGTAAGGTGGATGGATAGGTAGATAGAATGGGATAACTAAAGGTAACTAACTAATAACTACTAACTACTCCTAGATAACCATAGAGCAAGATAACTATGAAGCAAGATAGTTACGAAGCAAGGCAGGCAAAAGACAATAAAGCAACTAAGTTGAGTAAAGTTTTATTCCTATCTTGTCAAGTATCGAGGCGTACTAGCCTTTACCACTTACTTAGGTTGAATGCTAGCACAACGAGCCTTACTGTTAAACTGGGCCAACTACGTGGTGGAATTCAAGGCGCACAGTGCTGTCACCACCTGCTTGCTACCACAGCTATCCAGGGGTCCAGCCGTATCTGAAGGTAAGTCTATAACTAAGCACCACGCTTAACTATATTCTAACTATCTCTACCCTAGCTTTGAATAGAGACACCCTTGCGGACATCAGAGCAAACACTTGACTTAATAAGATAAACACTAAACTAACTAAGCAACCTATTGGCAAAGATCAAACACTAAGCTCAATAGAGATTAACTACTATGGCTATGTGAATTGAACTGTAGGATAGCTAGGCACTCAAGCAATCAATCAAGTATACCACTCAATACTGATAAGTAGAATAAAGTAATACTTGAAATGATGAAATAGAATATAGTAAAGTGCTTGAGTAACAAGAGCAAAACCTGAACTGGAGATGCAGGAAGACTCTTCCCAGCTCCAGAACCGATCACTCGCACGCCTCTACTCTTGAGCTAACCCTTGAGCAGCGCTACCGCGAGGGCGAAGATGCCTTGCTCTACTAGCTACCTACTTGCCTAAGCTCTCTGAGCTTCTAACCTAACTCTCACTTGCTTCTCTTGCTTGTGTGTTGCTCTGGGATGGTACTGTGTGATGGTACTTCGGTGTGAATGAAGTGATGCCTCCGGGGGGTATTTATAGCCCAAATGAATGAGGGGGTACTTATAGGGGACAGCCAGCCGACCTAGGCCTAACCCTAGTGGCGGGCGCCAGCCCTAGGTGGCGGCCTCCACCTCCCTCACCGTTGGATGCACCGCCTTGGCTTCAATGGCATCCAGGTGGTTGTCCAAGGCGGTTTGGAGGTCGGTTGCATGTCCTAGCAGCCGCCATTCAGCCTTGATCCATGCCACTTCATCCTGAGCCGTCCGATGCCACTGACCTAGTGACCAAGGGCCAGGATTTGGCCTTAGGGAGGTCACACGGATTGGTGACGTGGCAAGGAGTGGCACTTGGGCCAACCCAAGTGGCGGGCGCCACTTAGAAGTGGCGGGCGCCACCTAGGGGTGGCGGGCGCCACCCTCCTTAGGCCCATTTGGGCCCTGCTGAGTGGGCTTGGCCTCTGGTGGGTCCATATGTCCAAATTTGGTTGAGATCCTGCATTCAAATAAAATTCTATGGACATGTGGAATTTGGTTAGTTTGAAACCTATTTGACTACATTTCATGCCTTTTTGGTGGACTTTAGGGTCAAATGTTGATGGTAAAACAGGTGTTTAAGGACCGTCAACATTGCATATCTCCAGTGTAGAGAATGAGCAATTTATTTGGTGGTTGCAAACTTCCAAAGTGGAGAGTAAGCAATTTATGGTGGGTGTGTGAATCTTGATCAAAAAAAATTATAATCTTCTCTACTAAGATCTATGAGGTCTAACATAGCTCAACACAAACAAGGCTCTTTGTGGTTTTGACTAACAAATATTTGGCTAGTGGTGGGATGGGATAAAATCCAGGAGGAACTTTTAGCAAGGTTTTCATGATTTTTAAAAGAAATCCTCCAGATTTGGTCCTAATTTCACCTTAGCAAGTTTAAAGAATTACTCCATTTCTAACTAACTTTATTCACTAAGCATGATTTTAGTTAAAACATGTGCAACCCACAAAAGCTACAACTTAGATAAAACTAGTTATTCTAACTATAACAATAGCATTTGCATGGCATATTTTATTTCTTATTCAGGTTCCAACATTTTTAAGCAGATTTTATCATTTTTACTCATGGGATAATTACTTAGGCAAGTATATAACATTCAAAAAAATTTAAAAGATATAGAATTTAAGAACCGAACATAAAGAGTAAGGTTGAAACATACCTTATTGGCGCAAGGATCTCCCCCAAGCTGGCTTGTTGCTTGGTGAAGGGTCTTCATCTTTCTCGGTTGGAGCTCTTGTTCTTATTTTATTAAAAAGGAAACTATCTAATGTTGTGAAAAAGGGAAACTAACCTATTATGATATTTTATTATTCTAGCTAAGTTAACATATACTTATGCATATAACTAATGATAACTGATATTTTTTTCTTTTTTTTAGTTACATGCATGACATATGTTATTTATTAGAAAAAGGGAAATTTGAAGGGAAATTTAAAAAGTAAATCCATACCTTAAATCCATGGAATTTCATCCTTATTGGGTGGATCTTTTTCCTTGGGTGCTTCTTCTTTAAGTACTTCATCGGGTTCTTCTTCTTTTGGCACCTCTCCTTTGTTATGTAAATTACACAACATAGGAGAAGGTGGTTCTTTCTTTCTGTTCCACCTTGTTCTTAGGCGCCTCTTCTTGGTACGAACGTGTTTTGCTTCCTGCATGTTAGCGGCATATGCGGGACCACGGGAAAAGGAGAATATTTCCTTCCTCCCTCCTAATGTCATTTGCATTTTACCACTCCCCACATATATGCAAGCATCAACAGTGTTCAAGAAAGGTCTACCTAAGATTAGAGGCACATCTTTCCTATTTCCCATATCTAGTATTATGAAATCAGCAGGAACATATGAACCTCTAATATGAATAGGTAAATTAGTGACTATTCCTTCTACATAGCATGTTGATTGATCAGCTAGCACGACTGTTGACACTAATTAACTCTTATTATTAAATGTCATTTAAGCATGCAAATGGATGAATATAGAAACTCCACCTTAGTATAGGGTTTAAAACTAATAAATTCCACGAGTTTTGGTGAATTGTGAATCCGCAGGGACTAAACCAGGAAACAACCTTCGATTCCTTCCCTTAGAAGGAAGCCGACGGGAGATAACGCTTTCGCCAAGTCAGGAACCTTCCAGAAGACTCCAGAGATCACGTAGAGACACCACGAGGAAAGGCACCCCGGTCCACTTCCAGGTGGGACCGACCTGTCCCCTGGGCCCACCGGTCGGTCTCTCCCTAGCGCCTCTGGATTCTGTCTTCTGCAAGCTACTTCCACCGCCTTTGAGGATCAATCTCAGCCATACGTGAAGTCGGTTTGATCCAACGGTTGCGGTTGATCCCTCAGGGCTATATAAACAGACCCCCAGGCCCCAGGTCAGACAGAAGGTCCATCTTCAGAAGACTACACTTCAATTAGAAACCCTAGAAGAGACTTCAGGAGTCAGCTCTCAAGTAGAAGACTAGATATCCCTCTAGTAGGATTAGAACCTAGTCTTATTCTAGAACTAGAAGAGAGAGAGAGAGAGGAAGAGATCAAGAGGAAGCTCCGGCCTGTCGGATCAACTTCTTCATCTTGTACCTGTGGATTCAAGTTCTTCATCGACTTGCTTCAACGATTGTTTCGGTAATCGACATCTATATTTAAGATTGAGCCATTGTTCTTATTGTTCTTAAGGTTTATGACTCTCTTTTGAGTACTTTAATTCTAGTCGCTCTAGAGTTGGAGTAGTAGGATAGTGTAAGCATGGTGCTTAGACTTGATAGCTCATATTTACCTCCTATAACGCTAGTAGTAGTGGTAGTTCGCAAGGGTGACTCTTATAGCCTTGTTGATTCTTCTATAGTCCACTTACCCGTGTGTAGGCTCGGTAGGATTATACATTTGCATAAAAGAATCATACTCTGTTTGTGACCTTTTATGGCAACTTCCCTAATAAGAATAATATAAACATATCACTCTTAAGTTGGATATAGATAACCTTAGTGATCCCCTCTATACTTTTAGTTTCTCCGTCCTTGTTAGTTACTCAGGGGTTATACACTTGAGACTCATTGCTATCCGTTTCTTTGGGTTCGATATTAAAACTGGGTTACTCCGGTGAAGTGCTACATCGGTAGATTTTATCTCTGCGCTTGCGGATAAAGTAGAGTGTGCGTTAATTTATACCAACAAGCATTTCTGGCGCCGTTGCCGGGGAACGGTAAATCATTTTATGTCTTGAGTATAACCTTGTATTATACTTTACCTTTATCTTTTATCTTATATACTTTGCCTGTGCTTTTGTCTTTTTTATCTTTTTTATTCTTTTCACAATGGATTTCTCAGAGCCAACCACTAGCTCCACAGATTCCATTCCACTGAACCAGTATACCTATCACACTGTTGTAGACTTAGAGTTGCCCAAATCTGCTAAACCTATCCTTTCAGACAACTACGAGCTACGCCCATGTTTGATAGAAATGGTTAAGAATCAAATTTTTTCTGGCTTAGAAGACGAAAACCCACATATTCATTTAAAGTAGTTTGAACAAACCTGTGCGTGCCTACATATCGCAGGCATGTCTGACGAAACCCTTAGATGGAAACTTTTTCCATTCTCCTTAGAGGGAAAAGCCAAAACATGGTACCTTCAAACTACACCAAGTAAAAATGGGGATTGGAAAGAACTCTGCTCTACCTTTTGCTTAGAATACTTCCCTGTCTCCAAAATTATTTGTCTTCGCTTAGAGATTTTGTCCTTCATCCAAGAGGATAATGAGTCTCTAATTGCAGCCGGGGAAAGATTCAATAATCTTGTCCGCTCTGGTCCAGCCTTATCTATTCCAGACCCTGTCTTGCTTCAACACTTTTATAATGATCTGAATAGAAAAACTTCTAATTACCTTAACTTAGCTACAAACAGATCATTCCTACATACCCCAGCCTCCAAGGCAAGGGAAATGTTACAAAACTTATCTTAAATTACTCCTACTCCTGAAGCTAAACCACAAGAACCACTAGAAGTTGATCCTATACCTATTCTTAATCATGAACAAACCTCAGCTTTAATTCCTAGTGAGAGGGAAACCTCAATCTTAGGAGATACCTTTGACTTCAAGGATGAGTACTTTACCGAATTTGGTAATACCTTGAAATATCACACAATTAGGAAACCACAAAATCAAAAATCATCTTTAGAAGAACTTACTGATAAGGTTTTCCTAAAAGAGACTACGAAGAAACTAATCTCTATAATAAGTCATGAATGGTTAGAAGAATCAGAACTTTCCACTGATACAATCCGCTTAAATTCACCTTCTACACACATTCAATGTCAAATCCATCAACAACCCTTTGAAGCTCTCTATAATCCTGTTGTGGGAATCAACATTATGTCTGAAACCTTTGCTCAAAATTTATTAAAACAAATACCACTTACCCCAATAGCTAAACTTTTAAAAACCCCTTTAGGACATGTTATTCCTAGCTCAGGAATCATGTATGTCCTGCCTGTCACAATAGATAACACTCCACTACACTTAAGTTTTTATATCTTTGATATTAAAGAGTTCAATCTGCTGATAGGCCAACCACTTAAGAAACTCATTCATGAAGGACAATTAGGGATCTTAAACTTCCATCTTGGGAAAAATCTTAAAGGAATCATGCCTATCACTCACTCTCTAAATGCTGAGAATGAATCATGTCCCGAGCCAGATCCTATGGAAAAAATTAAGGAAGCATCTTTTGAAATAATAAATGAATCCGAATATGAAGAAGATGCTCAGTTCTTCACTAAGGAAGAAGATAACACACCTGATCCAGATCCTTTAGATTCCTTAGAAGAACCTCCTAAATGTAACACCTCTGGTGTTTAGCATGTAATTAACTTGACATATCATCATTATCATCATTAAGCATCTTGATCATGATTTCATGTGTATGCATTTTGCTAGTGTATCATTTTATGTGAATTACCTCTATTGCGAAAACCCTATTTAGCCCACTTCTCTCTAGGGCAAAATGGTAATTTCACCTCTGTGCCTAGCTTTGTGTAATTCTTGATCCTTTGGTGTCTTGAAGTGTTGTTGTGTTGGCCAAAGTTCAAAAATCAGAATTTGATTTTAAAATCCCTTTGCAAAACCCTGATTTCCAAATCCTGGATTTTATCCCTCTTGTTGTGATTTAAAAATTATTCAAAATTTGGGGTTGGTCCAAAAAGCAAAGTTGTAGATCTGTCATAGAGAAACAACTTTGGTATTTACAAATTTTCAAGTTGCAGTACAAAGTTTTGAGTTATTTCAAATTCAATCAAACTCCAGTTTTTGTCCCCTTTTCAGTTTTCAAAATGAGTTCAAAAACTAATGAGTTTCTGGAAAAGTGTATAATAGCAAAGTTGTAGGTTTTGATAAAAGGAACAACTTTCATGTTTACAGATTTTCAAATTTCAGTTTGAAATCCAGAGTAATTTTGATTTGAATCAAGTTGAAAAAGTGTCCCCTTTACTGTTTTCAAATATTGTTCAAAAACTATTTGGAATTTGAAAATGTTCATATTGACAAAGTTGTAGATCTCGTTTTTCTGAACAACTTTGGTGTTTTGAGTTTTTGTTGCCCAGTTCAAATTTTGGAAGTAATTTGCAAATTTCTGAAACTGCTCAAAGGTCAAACCCTAGCCTAGTCTACTGTTTATCTTCTCCGGTAGGGGGGGGGGCCGGCCATGGCCAGCCGCCGGCGTCGCGCGTGCCGCACGCCTGGCTGCTCCCCACGCGCCTTCAACCTGTCGCCGATGTCCCCCGGTTCCCTCCGCGCCCGCACGCGAGCGCTGACCCGCGCTCCCGTCCCCTACCGAGCTCCGCGCGCCGCCGCCGCGTGGCCATCACCGGCGAGCTCACGCCCGAGCCCCGGCTGCACGTCATCACCCCCGCCAGAGCGCAATCGAGTGCGCATGCGCTCGCCGTGCTCATCCACACCACACCGAGGTCTCTACCGGCCCCTGGCCGCGCCTATAAGAAGGCCGCCGGAGCCCGAGCTCCCTCACTCACCTCCGCCGCCGTCGCCAGCACCAGCCAGAGCCTCCCGTGCTCAACCACCTAGCTCAAAAGCTCCGCCGTGTTCTTGTGCTGCTTCACCACCCTCCAATTTCACCTCTACCGCCCTCAATCGCCCGGCGTAACTCGTCGTTGTCGTCTCCGGCGAGAACCCGGCGAACTCGGGTTCGTGAAATTCGCCGTCTCCGGCCTTGATCATCTCCCTCCGACCCCCGCATCACCTTCCTTACTCCTGTGCGACTCTAACCCGGCCATCGCGGCTCCGTTTGTTGCACAGAGTCGCCGCTGCACCGATCGCCGTCGCTCGTCGTCCGCCGGTCACCGTCGACCACCTCCACCGTCCACCCCCGTCCCTCACCGAGCTGCCCCATCAACGCCGGTGAGCTCCCTGTTGCCTCCCGTGCCCTCAGCTCTGCCGCGGAGTGCCCAGGTTGGCCGGCGTAAGCGCGCCGCCGCGCCCGGGGTCGCCGCCGGCGAGCAGAGCACCGCCGTGCTCCGTTTTTCCTTTTTATTTTCAACATGTGAATAGTGTTCTGTTTTCTCTTTTTTGTATGATTTTCTGTGTTGATCCATAAATTCTGAAATTTTTGTGGTAGATTCTTTATGCTCTGAAGTATTTTATAAAAATATAAAACTTGACTTTCCTGCAAAAATTTGAAAATGAAAAATTCCCCTTTTAATTGAAAAATGAAGGCTTTGGTATTTTTAGAGAGTGTTCTGTAGCTCCAAAAATCTTGAGATTAATTTTGCAAGCTAGTTGTGTCATGATGAGTCTCTGGTAAAATTTTGAAGTCATTTGGAGCAAGTTGATTTTTGAGCTTTATTTTAATTAAGGAATAGTGCCTTTTGTTAATTAAATGTCTAGATTTAATTGAGCACCTTAATGACCTCCAAAAATTATGAAATTTGTTTTGCCATATACTTGTACCCTAATGAACTTGTGTGATTAATTTGGTAATTTTTGGAGCACCTTCATAAAATGACCTTTTTAAATAATTAAGAAAAAATAGAAAAGGTGATTAGGGTTAGCGTTGAATGCCCTGTGATGTGACTTTTGGGATTGCTTGATGTTCATAGACCCCTACCCTTTGGTCTATGTTGTTTGTGATGCTATGTTTGGTTGATGCTTAGGATAGTTATGATAAAGTCTAGTTTAATCAATTTGGCTTAAGGAAGAAATGGTTAACTTTTCATGCTCAACCTAGATTTCGATTATACCTTGCCTAAGAGTAATCTTGAACCTGTGGTATTGTCTTGCACCTTAAGTCCATGTCATCATTCTCATGAGCATTCATCATTGCATCCGTATAGTTGACGAAGAAGGCCCTGAAGTCGAGGTAGCCACCGAAGGATCTGTCCCCGAGGCAACCCCGAGCTCCGACACTTATACCTACCCCGAGTCTGCTTTTTTTGCCGTCCAAGGCAAGCCCCGGTGCATTTAACCCTACCTTGCTTTTATAAATGTTTTCCTTAAATGTTTTGAGTTAAATTATTGCATTAGGTTGATAGGAGTTGAGTGAAATCCTATCTGATGCATTATCTACCTTGACCAATGATACACCTGATACCTGTTTTTCAAAAACTGTTTGCAAAATGCTTAGCAATGCTATATGATAGATTTGCAATAAAAATGCCAATTTCAAAAGTGTGATCACTTTAAGAACCTTTATGGGAATTTCTGGTTTACTCCCACTATTGGCTAAGTATCTGATCCGTACCTAGTCAATGGGAAGGAGAGGTTGTCCTTGCGTACGGTGCCGTCATGTTGTAGTCCGGGACTCAACAGTTGACACCGACCGGGACAGGGTTGAAAAACTGACAGGACATGTACTCTTGGGTTAGAGTCCCGAGGTGCTTGTCGCTGGCTGGAAAATTTTAGGGACCACCTGTATGGGGGCCTGCTGACTAAGACTTGCAACTATTCACATACTACGGAAAGCTTCGGCTCCGAGGAATCCTTTATTGGACCGACAACCGCGCACTGGGAGTGGAGAGATGGCGGAAGTAGCATGTACCCACGTGGGTTAGAGTCCCGGAATGGAGTGGTGTACTGTACTTCCGGGTGGCGTAGGACCGGGCCCAATCTTGGAGGAATCGTGGTAGACGAGTTGGCATATGCAAGCTTGGGTGCTACATATGCAGTGTGGATAGGGACCCTCAGCTGAGTATTATTTATCCGGATTAACGCTGCTCCTCGGTTATGGAGACTTAGTCACTGACTGTCAACAGGGAGTGGTTCTCAACTAGGTCTGTTTTTGGAAAGTAAAATGAATCAAGGATTATGTTGGAACAAGGAATACCGAATCTTTCAAAATAAAAATAAGGTTTACCAAAAATGCTTTTCTGCAAAATACTTGAACTTGCTTAAGCCTTACCTTGACTACCCTAAGCCTGCATTCCTGAGTCTTCTCCCTTTTCTTTAGTCGGGTAAGTCTTGTTGAGTACCTTTGTACTCTGGGTTCTTGTACCCATGTTGCAGGTATGGCAGATCCCTCAGTATGCCTTGGACCCTGCTGTGTGACTGTTGTTCAGGAAGAGGCCGATGAGGCCGATGAGTGATTATTCACCCTCGGGCTGGGTGATGTATCTTTATCTTTTAGTTGTTGTCCTATGCTACCCTGCCAACTCTATCTATTTGAACTATGGTCTGTAATAACTTCACTCAAATGTTATGTTGAACCCTGGTTTGTAAAATTATTGTTATCTAAGTCTTCCGCTATTTACTCCGATGTTATTTGTCAAAATGTTCAAGAGATTGTAACTGAATTGTGAGATGATCCTGCGGACATCGGGCACTGATGTAGCCCAGTGGCGAACCCGGTCTTAATCTCTTGGCTGTACGGATCGACTGTCAGTGGTTGATAGTGATCAGTGGGCCATGGGGTTAGGGTCGTTACGTCACAGAGTGGTATCGGAGCATCTCACTACGACGTTGCAATCTTTTTGCGAAAAACTTCAAAAGGTTTTTGAGTCCAAAAACTAAACTTGACTATTTTGAGTCCAAATTGCTTCTCTCATCTCATCTTGTCTTCGGCAACTAGTAGCAAGACAACTTGTATAAGCCCTATGTACTTTACCTTAATAGTTGCATTGCCTTGTTCCGTAGGAACGAATCATGCATCATGTCATAATCACTTAAGATAATAACTTCCTCTCTAAGTCTGTTGGGTTAGTATGCCTTTACCTTTTCTTGCTAGCCTTATGCTTCTCTTCTATCTATCTGATCCAGACATGGCCCGTATCAAGTTCACCGCGCGCAAGTCGACTGGACCGCATGGTGTGCCGCGTCACCAGCTGGCGCCACGCACCGGAGAAGAGACTGGAGAATCCTCCAATGGACGTCGTTTTCCCCGTCAGACCCGCAAGCAGTTGAAGGAGGAGATCAAGAATCTCAAGGCTGAGATGGAGAACATGGAGCGTGACTTCTACCTTTCCCGCCTGGAGTTCTACGAGGCACGAGCCGCTCTTGAGGAAGCTAACCAGAATGTGGTTCGCGCTATCCAGCAGCGTGATGCAACATGGATCCGCGAGGATGTCACCAGAGCCCAGCTCCATGGACTGCAGCAGTACACTGCCCAGATTGAGCAGTACAATGATATGCTTCACGAGGAGGTACACCAACTGCACAACCAACTTCACCCCGTGATTCCACCTGTTGCTGAGGATCCAGAAGATGGAGTCGTGGAGGAACCTGAAGTAGAACATGAGCCAGACCAGCATGAAGAAGAGGAACCTGCTGAAGATGTTCACGTTGAGGATGAAGATGAGGAGGAAGAGCCTGAGCTCATCATCGAAGATGATGATGACGATGAAGAGATGATCATCATCGATGACGACTAGATTCTTTGTGTCTGTACCATCTGCTCACCTAAAGCCTTAGTCTAGGTTTGGGACGTTAGTTGGTCTTCTGTCTAGTCGAGTTTGTATCTTGTCTTGTACCTTTCCTTTGTCAGTCTATGGTTATCTATCGAACCTCTGTATCAGTTATCTACCCTTGCATCAATGAATCTTATCAGACAGTTTCGTTCAAAATCAATCTTTGGATGCTAAGTTCCCAAATTCTTAACAGATGCCTGTGAACACCCGCACTGGAGCCGGAAGTTCCGGAGGTGCCAACCTTCCAAACCCACCACCAGTCCCTGCTACCCTGGCAGATGCCATTGCAGCTTTGGCCGCCGCTGCCAACCTAATGGCTCAGAACCAAGGACAGCAGAATGTTGGTCACCGTGGTCGTCTCAACCAAGAGACCACCTATGTAGAGTTCACTGAAACCCGTCCACCGGTTTTCACCAGAGCCGATGAACCCCTCGAAGCTGATGATTGGCTCCGCACCATGGAGCAGAAGTTTGGTCTCATCCGATGCACTAAAATCCAGAAGCCCCGGTTCGCTTCTCAGCAGCTCCGTGGTCCCGCAAGTGCCTGGTACGCCAACCTGTTGGCTGCCCAGCCTGAAGGTCACCAGCTGACCTGGGAAGAGTTCCGCACCGCTTTCCGTGCACACCACATCCCGTCAGGTCTGATGAAGATGAAGCTTGATCAATTCCTAGCCCTGCAGCAAAAGGAATCCACAGTGATGCAGTATGTGGGTCAGTTCAACCACCTGAGCCAGTATGCCTCCGACTATGTCAACACGGATGAGAAGAAGAGAGATTGTTTTCTCAGGGGTCTGCACCCTAAGATTCGCAGAGGTCTATCCAACAACCTCAACGGATCTTATCATGATGTCGTTAACCGTGCTGTCGCTTTCGAGGAAAGTAACCGCCAGTACCAAGAGGAGAAGAAGAAGAAGAAGGCTGGGTCTAGCAGCTTCTCCAGCAACCATAAGCGCCCAAGAATCATCTATCACCCCAGCCATCCACCAAAACCGTGCCCCATACCCTCATCAGCAAGTGGTCGTTCGTACCGCGGCCACCACTCATAATGCCAACCAGCAAAGTGCCACTCAGCCGAACGCCCCAGGTGTTCGTGTCACCACCCCTCAAACAGCTTACAACCATCCATGCTACAACTGTGGCCAAGTTGGTCACTGGTCTCGCGATTGCCCAAAACCAAAGAAGAATGCCCAGCATGCACAGAAAGGCCCTGGAGGATCACAGCAGCAGCACCGTGCACCGCAGCAGCACGTCCAGAAGGGCAAGTTTGTCAAGAAGCACGGGCAAGTCTACTTCACCACCGTCAGTAACATCCCAGAAGGAGAGCCCGTCATGCTCGGTAGGTTCCCTGTTGCCAATCATCCTGCAGTCGTCTTGTTTGATTCTGGTGCATCGCATTCCTTCATCAGTCGCACTTTTGTCATCAAGCATGAGTTACCCATGGGGGAGTTAACAGAAAGTTTCTGTATACTTTCGCCTGGAGGGCGGATAAATACTAAGGAAGTGGTTCCGCAGTATACCAGTAATGTTGGGGGAACATGTCTTTCCTACCACCATGATAGTACTGCGTAATCAAGAGATAGATGTCATCTTAGGCATGAATTGGATGTGTCAGTATAAAGCCATGATAGACATCTTGAATAGAGTTGTGAGAGTGGATATTCCTAACAGCACTCCAAACTCCTTCTCCAACTTCCTATGCCTCAAAAACCAGCAACCACCCAGTTGAATACCGCCTGTGTTCCGGAAGTCAGGGATATTCCCGTGGTCTGTGAGTTCCCTGATGTCTTCCCAGAAGATCTACCTGGTCTGCCTCCCGACCGTGATGTTGAGTTTGCCATAGAGCTAAAGCCCGGGACTGCTCCTATATCCCGTAGAGCTTATCGAATGCCTCCCAGAGAGTTGGCAGAGCTGAAGGATCCAATTGCAAGAGCTATTGGACAAGGGTCTCATTCGCCCAAGTTCATCTCCTTGGGGCTGTCCTGCTATCTTTGTGAAGAAGAAGGACAAAAGTCTTCGTCTGTGCGTTGACTATCGCCCACTCAATGAGGTCACCATCAAGAATAAATATCCCTTGCCTCGCATTGACCTTCTTTTTGATCAGTTAGTCTGGAGCCAGAGTGTTCTCCAAAATTGATCTCAGATCTGGCTATCATCAAATAAAAATCCGTCCAGAAGACATTCCTAAAACAGCTTTCACCACCAGATATGGCCTATATGAGTACTTGGTCATGTCCTTTGGCTTGACCAATGCCCCTGCTCATTTCATGTATCTCATGAACTCTGTGTTCATGCCAGAGCTCGATAAATTTGTAGTCGTGTTCATTGACGACATCCTTGTCTATTCAAGAACTCCTGAAGATCACGCCAAGCATCTTCGAATCGTTCTCTCTCGTCTCAGAGATCACCAGCTGTATGCCAAGTTTAGTAAATGTGAATTCTGGCTAGATCGAATTCAATTCCTTGGTCATGTCCTGTCCGCTGAAGGTGTGTCAGTTGACCCTGAGAAAGTGGCAGATATCTTGGATTGGAAGCCACCTACCACTGTTCGCGAAGTTCGCAGCTTCATGGGAATGGCTGGATACTATCGTCGTTTCATCCCAGATTTCTCCAGAGTCGCCAAGCCTATCACAGAGTTGTTGAAGAATTCCGTGGATTTCATTTGGTCACCAGCCTGTGAGCAAGCCTTTCAAGCCCTGAAGAAACTGCTAACTACATCACCAGTCCTAGCTCAACCAGATATCGAGAAACCCTTCGATGTATACTGTGATGCATCTGGTACTGGTTTGGGCTGTGTTTTGATGCAAGAAGGACGAGTAATTGCTTATGCCTCACGGACAGCTTAAGCGACATGAGGAAAACTTACCCAACCCATGATCTTGAGCTAGCAGCAGTCGTGCATGCCTTGAAGATTTGGCGTCACTATCTGTTGGGCAGCACCTGCAATATGTACACGGATCACAAGAGCCTAAAGTATATCTTCACTCAAGAAGAATTGAATATGAGGCAGAGAAGATGGCTTGAGTTGATTAAAGATTATGATCTCGAAGTACATTACCATCCTGGTAAGGCAAATGTAGTTGCCGATGCCCTCAGTCGCAAGTCATACTGCAACTGTCTGACGACGAAGCCCTATGATCTTTCCTTGTGCCATGAACTTGAAAGGATGGGTATCGAAATGATTCCGCAAGGAAGCTTGAACAATGTCAGCATAGAAACATCCATCAAGGATCAAGTCATTGCTGCTCAGAAGGATAACCCTGGAATCAAGCACATCATCGAAAAGGTCCAGACCGGAAAGGCTGATTGTTTCAGGATCGATGATGTAGGAGTTGTTTGGTTCAAGAACCGTCTAGTAGTTCCCAAGGTGCCTGAATTGAGACAGTTAATCCTTGATGAAGCACACTTGACCAGATTCTCTATTCACCCCGGCAGTAACAAGATGTACCAAGACTTAAAGCAGAGATTCTGGTGGACTAAAATGAAGATTGAGATTGCCCGGTATGTCGCTCAGTGTGATACCTGCCAAAGAGTCAAGGCAGTACACATGAAGCCTGGAGGAGAATTGCAACCTCTGTCAGTACCCGCTTGGAAATGGGACGACATTAGTATGGATTTTGTCAATGGACTACCCAAGACCCAGAAAGGTTTTGATTCCATTTGGGTAATCGTGGACCGACTCACTAAGCAAGCTCACTTTCTGCCAGTGAAGACCAGTTACACCGTCCCCATGTATGCCGCTTTGTACAAGAACAACATAGTGAAGCTTCATGGCATACCCAAGAGCATTATCTCTGACCGTGGTACCCAGTTTGTCGCTAAGTTTTGGAAAGCGTTCCATACCTCACTTGGAACCAAGCTCTTGCATAGTACAGCTTATCATCCTCAAACTGATGGACAAACTGAGCGAGTCAACCAAGTGCTGGAGGACATGTTGAGAGCCTGTGTTCTTACCTTCGCAGATACTTGGGATGACTGTTTGCCTTTGGCAGAGTTCTCTTATAATAACAGTTACCAAGAGAGCATCAAAATGGCACCCTTTGAAGCACTGTACGGTCGTCGTTGTCGTACACCCCTCAGTTGGTCTGAGCCCGGCGAAAGAGAATTCTTTGGAGTTGACCTGGTCAAGGATATGGAAGAGAAAGTCAAGCAGATTCAAGAGAATATGAAGATTGCCCAATCTCGACAGAAGAGCTACGCAGACAAGAGACGTCGACCTCTGAAGTTTCAAGTTGGAGATTATGTATATCTCAAGGTCTCACCAACCAAAGGAGTCACTCGTTTTGGAGTCAAAGGAAAGTTAGCACCCCGCTACATTGGTCCGTTTGAGATTTTGGAATGTTGTGGCAAGGTAGCTTACAAGCTAAGGTTGCCCGATCATCTCTCCGCTGTCCACAATGTTTTCCATGTCTCCCAACTCAAGAAGTGTCTCAGAGTACCAGAACATGTCGTGGAAGTTGAAGGTGTCGAGCTAGAGCCTGATCTATCCTATTCAGAATATCCAGTTCGCGTGTTGGACCACAAGGATCGCGTTACCCGAAGAACCACCACAAGATGGTACAAAATCCAGTGGAACCAGCACTCTGAAGAAGAAGCTACTTGGGAATCTGAAGACTTCTTAGCAAAGAACTATCCCGACTTTCTCGAATCCCTGTCAATGTAAGGTTTTGCCTTTATCCCTTCTTTGTCCTTCCTTAAGACGCAGAATCTCGGGGCGAGATTTCTTTAAGGGGGGGAGGCTGTAACACCTCTGGTGTTTAGTATGTAATTAACTTGACATATCATCATTATCATCATTAAGCATCTTGATCATGATTTCATGTGTATGCATTTTGCTAAGTGTATCATTTTATGTGAATTACCTCTATTGCAAAAACCCTATTTAGCCCACTTCTCTCTACTAGGGCAAAATGGTAATTTCATCTCTGTGATTAGCTTTGTGTAATTCTTGTTCCTTTGGTGTCTTGAAGTTTTGTTGTGTTGGTCAAAGTTCAAAAATCAGAATTCGATTTCAAATTCCTTTTGCAAAACCCTGATTTCCAAACCCTGGATTTTATCCCTCTTGTTGTGATTCAAAAATTATTCAAAATTTGGGATTGGTCCAAAAAGCAAAGTTGTAGATCTGTCAAAGAGAAACAACTTTGGTATTTACAAATTTTCAAGTTGTAGTACAAAGTTTTGAGTTATTTCAAATTCAATCAAACTCCAGTTTTTGTCCCCTTTTCAGTTTTCCAAATGAGTTCAAAAACTAATGAGTTTCAGGAAAAGTGTATAATAGCAAAGTTGTAGGTTTTGGCAAAATGAACAACTTTCATGTTTACAGATTTTCTAAGTTTCAGTTTGAAATCCAGAGTAATTTTGATTTGAATCAAGTTTGAAAAAGTGTCCCCTTTACTGTTTTCAAATATTGTTCAAAAACTATTTGGAATTTGAAAATGTTCATATTGACAAAGTTGTAGATCTCATTTTTCTGAACAACTTTGATGTTTTGAGTTTTTGTTGCCCAGTTCAAATTTTGGAAGTAATTTGCAAATTTCTGAAACTGCTCAAAGGTCAAACCCTAGCCTAGTCTACTGTTTATCTTCTCCGGTAGGGGGGGGGGGGGCCCGGCCATGGCCAGCCGCCGGCGTCGCGCGTGCCGCACGCCTGGCTGCTCCCCACGCGCCTCCAACCTGTCGCCGATGTTCCCTTGTCCCCTCCGCGCCCGCACGCGAGCGCTGACCCGCGCTCCCGTCCCCTACCGAGCTCCGCGCGCCGCCGCCGCGTGGCCATCACCGGCGAGCTCACGCCCGAGCCCCGGCTGCACGCCATCACCCCCGCCAGAGCGCAATCGAGTGCGCACGCGCTCGCCGTGCTCATCCACACCACACCGAGGTCTCTACCGGCCCCTGGCCGTGCCTATAAGAAGGCCGCCGGAGCCCGACCTCACTCACTCAGCTCCGCCGCCGTCGCCAGCACCAGCCAGAGCCTCCCGTGCTCAATCACCTAGCTCAAAAGCTCCGCCGTGTTCTTGTGCTGCTTCACCACCCTCCAATTTCACCTCTACCGCCCTCAATCGCCCGGCGTAACTCGTCGTTGTCGTCTCCGGCGAGAACCTGGCGAACTCGGGTTCGTGGAATTCGCCGTCTCCGGCCTTGATCATCTCCCTCCGACCCCCGCATCACCTTCCTTACTCCCGTGCGACTCTAACCCCGCCCCTGTGGACTTGTTTGGTGCTCAGGGTCGTCGGAGTGTCGATCGCCGCCGCTCGTCGTCCGCCGGTCACCGTCGACCGCCTCCACCGTCCACCCCCGTCCCTCACCGAGCTGCCCCATCAACGCCGGTGAGCTCCCTGTTGCCTCCCGTGCCCTCAGCTCTGCCGCGGAGTGCCCAGGTTGGCCGGCGTAAGCACGCCGCCGCGCCCGGGTCGCCGCCGGCGAGCAGAGCACCGCCGTGCTCCGGTTTCCTTTTTATTTTCTACATGTGAATAGTGTTCAGATTTCTTATTTTTGTGTGATTTTCTGTGTTGATCCATAAATTCTGAAATTTTTGTGGTAGATTCTTTATGCTCTGAAGTATTTTATAAAATATAAAACTTGACTTTCCTGCAAAAATTTGAAAATGAAAAATTCCCCTTTTAATTGAAAAATGAAGGCTTTGGTATTTTTAGAGAGTGTTCTGTAGCTCCAAAAATCTTGAGATTAATTTTGCAAGCTAGTTGTGTCATGATGAGTCTCTGGTAAAATTTTGAAGTCATTTGGAGCAAGTTGATTTTTGAGCTTTATTTTAATTAAGGAATAGTGCCTTTTGTTAATTAAATGTCTAGATTTAATTGAGCACCTTAATGACCTCCAAAAATTATGAAATTTGTTTTGCCATATACTTGTACCCTAATGAACTTGTGTGATTAATTTGGTAATTTTTGGAGCACCTTCATAAAATGACCTTTTTAAATAATTAAGAAAAATAGAAAAGGTGATTAGGATTAGCGTTGAATGCCCTGCAATGTGACTTTTGGGATTGCTTGATGTTCATAGACCCCTACCCTTGGTCTATGATGGTTGTGATGCTATGTTTGGTTGATGCTTAGGATAGTTATGATAAAGTCTAGTTTAATCAATTGGCTTAAGGAAGAAATGGTTAACTTTTTATGCTCAACCTAGATTTCGACTATGCCTTACCTAAGAGTAATCTGGAATCTGTGGTACTGTCTTGCACCTTAAGTTCATATCATCATTCTCATAAGCATTCATCATTGCATCCATATAGTTGACGAAGAAGGCCCTGAAGTCGAGGTAGCCACCGAAGGATCTGTCCCCGAGGCAACCCCGAGCTCCGACACTTATACCTACCCCGAGTCTGCTCTTTTTGCCGTCCAAGGCAAGCCCCGGTGCATTTAACCCTTTCCTTGAATTTATAAATGTTTCCTTAAATGTTTTGAGTTAAATTATTGCATTAGGTTGATAGGAGTTGAGTGAAATCCTATCTGATGCATTATCTACCTTAACCTATGATACACCCGATACCTGCTTTTCAAAAACTATTTGCAAAATGCTTAGCAATGCTATATGATAGATTTGCAATAAAAATGCCAATTTCAAAGTATGATCACTTTAAGAATATTTATGGGAATTTCTGGTTTACTCCCACTATTGGCTAAGTATCTGATCCGTACTTAGTCAATGGGAAGGAGAGGTTGTCCTCGCGTACGGTGCTGTCATGTTGTAGTCCGGGACTCAACAGTTGACACCGACCGGGACAGGGTTGAAAAACTGACAGGACCTGTACTCTTGGGTTAGAGTCCCGAGGTGCTTGTCGCTGGCTGGAAAATTTAGGGACCACCTGTATGGGGGCCTGCTGACTAAGACTTGCAACTATTCACATACTACGGAAAGCTTCGGCTCCGAGGAATCCTTTATTGGACCGACAACCGCGCACTGGGAGTGGAGAGATGGCGGAAGTAGCATGTACCCACGTGGGTTAGAGGCCCGGATTGGAGTGGTGTACTGTACTTCCGGGTGGCGTAGGACCGGGCCCAATCTTGGAGGAATCGTGGTAGACGAGTTGGCATATGCAAGCTTGGGTGCTACATATGCAGTGTGGATAGGGACCCTCAGCTGAGTATTATTTATCCGGATTAACGCTGCTCCTCGGTTATGGAGACTTAGTCACTGACTGTCAACAGGGAGTGGTTCTCAACTAGGTCTGTTTTGGAAAGTAAAATGAATCAAGGATTATGATGGAACAAGGAATACCGAACCTTTCAAAATTAAAATAAGGTTTACCAAAAATGCTTTTCTGCAAAATACTTGAATTTGCTTAAGCCTTACCTTGACTACCCTAAGCCTGCATTCCTGAGTCTTCTCCCTTTTCTTTAGTCGGTTAAGTCTTGTTGAGTACCTTTGTACTCAGGGTTCTTTTACCCATGTTGCAGGTATGGCAGATCCCTCAGTATGCCTTGGACCCTGCTGTGTGACTGTTGTTCAGGAAGAGGCCGATGAGGCCGATGAGTGATTATTCACCCTCGGGCTGGGTGATGTATCTTTATTTTTTTAGTTGTTGTCATATGCTACCCTGCCAACTCTATTTGAACTATGGTCTGTAATAACTTCACTTTGAGTTTATGTTGAACCCTGGTTTGTAAAACTATTGTTATTTAAGTCTTCCGCTATTTACTCCGATGTTGTTTGTCAAAATGTTCAAGAGATTGTAACTGAATTGTGAGTTGATCCTGCGGACATCGGGCACTGATGTAGCCCAGTGGCGAAACCCGGTCTTAACCCCTTGGCTGTACGGATCGACTGTCAGTGGTTGACAGTGATCAGTGGGCCATGGGGTTAGGGTCGTTACGTCACACTAAACCTCCCATAGAGTTAAATCTCTTACCTTCTGGGTTTCGATATGCTTTCTTAAATAATGATCCTGAATCTCCTGTAATCATAAATAATAATCTTACTCAGGAACGAATTTCTAGGTTGATCATTGTCTTAGAAAAGCATAAGTCAGCCTTTGGCTATTCACTCCATGATTTAAAAGGAATCAACCCCGCTTTCTGCACCCATCGCATTCCTACTGATCCTAACATATCACCATCCAGAGAGCCACAACACAGGCTGAACAATGCGATGAGTGAAGTAGTAAAGAAAGATGTTTTGAAACTCTTGCACGCCGGGATCATTTATCCTGTGCCACACAGTGAGTGGGTAAGCCCTGTCCAAGTTGTGCCTAAAAAGGGAGGCATGACTGTGGTAAAGAATGAGAAGAATGAATTAATTCCATAAAGAACTGTTACTGGTTGGAGAATGTGCATTGATTACAGAAAATTAAACAAGGAAACCAAGAAAGATCATTTCCCGCTACCTTTCATAGACGAAATGTTAGAACGGTTAGCCAATCACTCTTTCTTTTGTTTTCTTGATGGATATTCTGGATATCACCAAATCCCAATCCATCCAGATGATCAAAGCAAAACCACTTTCACATGTCCATACGGAACTTATGCTTACCGCCGAATGTCTTTTGGATTATGTAATGCACCTGCTTCTTTTCAAAGATGCATGATGTCTATATTTTCTGATATGATTGAAGAAATCATGGAAGTTTTCACGGATGACTTTTCTGTTTATGGAAAAACTTTTGATGATTGCCTTGAAAATTTAGACAAGGTTTTACAAAGATGTGAAGAAAAGCACTTAGTCCTTAATTGGGAAAAATGTCATTTTATGGTTAAGGAAGGCATAGTGCTAGGTCATTTAGTATCAGAACGTGGAATTGAGGTAGACAAAGCTAAAATTGAAGTAATTGAACATTTGCCTCCACCGATTAATGTCAAAGGAATTCGAAGTTTTCTTGGCCATGCCGGTTTTTACCGTAGATTTATAAAAGATTTTTCTTACATTGCAAGACCACTTATGAATCTTTCGGCCAAGGATGTTCCTTTTGAATTTGATGATGCATGTTTAGAATCTTTTAACACTCCTAAGAAAGCGCTCACTTCTGCACCTATCATTCAACCTCCTGATTGGTCTCTACCCTTTGAGATCATGTGTGATGCAAGTGATTTTGCTGTAGGAGCTGTGCTAGGACAATATAAGGATAAAAAGCATCATGCAATCGCTTATGCCAGCAAAACTTTAACAGGACCTCAACTTAATTATGCTACTACTGAAAAAGAACTTCTGGCTGTTGTTTTTGCTATAGACAAATTTAGATCTTATTTAGTCGGAGCAAAGGTGATCGTTTTTACTGATCATGCCGCATTAAAGTACCTACTCACTAAGAAAGATGCTAAGCCACGCTTAATAAGATGGGTTTTGTTACTCCAAGAATTTGATTTACAAATAAAAGATAAGAAAGGAGTAGAAAACTCTATAGCTGATCACTTGTCTAGAATGTATTTTGAAAATCCTCAGGAATTGCCTATAAATGACTCACTCAGGGATGACATGCTTTTTCAAGTCTCTAGATCTGACCCCTGGTATGCAGATATTGTCAATTTTATAGTTGTAGGATATGTACCACCGGGAGCAAATAAGAAGAAGCTGATCTTTGAGAGCAGGATCCACATATGGGATGATCCATTTCTATTCGGAGTTTGCTCTGACGGATTACTCAGAAGATGTGTCCCAGTTGAAGAAGGAATCAAGATCATTGAACGTTGTCACTCTTCTCCATATGGAGGACATTATGGGGCATTCCGAACACACGTGAAGATCTGGCAAAGTGGATTTTTCTGGCCAACTATGTACCAAGACACAAAAGACTTCGTCCAAAGATGTGGATCATGTCAGAGGCACAGCAGCATCAACACCAGAGATGCCATGCCACTCACTAACAACCTTCAGATTGAGCTCTTCGATGTCTGGGGAATTGATTACATGGGACCATTCCCTAAATCAAGGAATCATGAGTATATCCTAGTTGCTATCGACTACGTCTCAAAATGGGTCGAAGCAGTGCCATGCAAGTCTGCTAATGCAAGAAACTCTCAGAGGATGTTCGAGGAAATAATATTTCCAAGATTTGGAGTGCCAAGGATGGTAATTAGTGACGGAGGAACCCATTCCATTGACAAAGGCTTTCATAAATATCTGATAAATCATGGGATCCGTCACAATGTTGCCACTCCCTATCACCCCCAGACAAGTGGCCAAGCAGAAACATCAAACAAGCAAATCAAGAATATTCTGCAGAAAACAGTCGACGAGATGGGAACACAATGGAAAGATAGACTACCCGAAGCATTGCGGGCTTATCGTACTGCCTACAAAACACCACTGGGGATGTCTCCATATCAACTCGTCTATGGAAAGACTTGTCACTTACCAGTAGAACTAGAATTCAAAGCTCACTGGGCAATCAAAAGATGGAACATGGACTTAGAAACCGCAGGAGTAAAGAGGAAAATGCAACTCTCTGAACTAGATGAATGGCGCGAAAAAACATATCATAACGCAAAGATCTACAAAGAGAGAACAAAGAGGTGGCATGACAAGAGAATCAAGAAGAAGAGCTTCACTCCTGGAGACAAGGTATTACTTTTTAATTCCAGGGTAAAATTGTTCGGGCATGGAAAACTACGCAGCAAATGGAAGGACCTTTCACGGTGGTAGCCACTTCATCACATGGAGCCATTACACTTCAAAATGACGAAGGTACGCTATTCAAGGTAAATGGACAACGTCTTAAGATTTTTCTAGAACCTGAAAAGAGTCCTGAAGAGTTGGATGTCATCCAATTCTTCGTTATCCCATAGATTTACACCATCGTCATTTTTCCGATAAGTTTGCGCATCGGGGATATATTTTCTGGGATTAGGATCAAGTTTAAAGACACCACGAGCGACGGACCCCCGAGATCCCACTGGGAGGAACCGACCGGTCTCCTAGGGAGACCGACCAGTCTGCCCTGGGCTCCTCGCCCTCTGCCTTCTTTCGTTACGTGTCCCGACTCTTTCTCGTACCATTCTGGTAACCTGATCCGCAGAATCAATAACTCCCGTAACGAACCTATCGTACCTATCATTCTGCCTCCTCAGCTATAAAACCAGCCCCATGCGTGCCTCTAGATTCATTGCAACCTCTTCCAGAAAACCAGCAGCAACAGAGCTCTCCTCCCACCAGCACTAATGGCCTCCTATCCACGGATCGACCTCAACGAGCCCGCCGACGACTCAATGGCTCTTGTCGTCGCCACATCTAAGGATCTTGCCGTAGCGCCGTCAAAGGAGATGTCTCTTGCTGACTCGCCTACACCCGTTGATACGATTCCGCCAGAAGAAACCTCGTCGCATCGTCAGCAAGCTTTCTACGCCCAAGCGGTGCTGGCAAGAGGACTTCCGACTTTCTCCGTCTCCAAAGAGATCCCGCTTCTTCCTCCTAGGCCCAATGAGACACTCGTCGAGCTGAAGACGAACAAGCATGGGGAACCCACTGTCGTAAAATACACATCTACAAATCCGCGCCCGCGCTTTGAGGGAGTCCGTGGTCATCCTGAGCAGATCAAGGTCACTCCACCAGTAAACAGGGCACCCACCACTCCTAGTATCGTGGCTAAACGCAGAAGGACCACCCTGCTAGATCGCCTCGGGGACAGAATTGAAGAGCTTGAGAGAGATAATTTAGAACTCAAGCAGAGATACGCTTCTCTAGCCAAGACTACGAAAAATTTGGCTAATACGATGCATGAATATGTAACTAAACACATTAGCTTAAAGGACAAGGTCGTCAGTGTAGCCTCTACAATAACAAATCTGCTCGAGGGAGAGAAGTAAGAAATAGTTCGTCGATAGTTTGATAAGGCACTTGTGTTTGCAGAGTCTTGTGTCTAAGTCTAGTTTCGTTATGAGTTTTGTTTAGTTAATTCATTGTGTAATAAAAGTGCCTTGAATATCAATAAAGTTTTTGTTAGAGTTATCTCTTATTTTGTTATTGTGGATATATGTCTTGTCTCCACATGTTGTGATTAGCAGAAAATAGAAAATAAGTGTGGGGGACAAGACGACGACAAAATTACCGAAAATCAATCGCGAAAGCCGCATAGAACAGAAGATATCATTACCAAGATCACGCACCACGACGCGGGCCACGGTTGGGCCCTAAGCCCAACCGACCGGTTGGTGGACCCCACCGGTCGGTCAGGGGTTGACCCCTCTTGCCTCCTCTTTCGTCCACGGATCAGTACGCAACTACTACACTCTATTTTCTGATGGTCAAGCTTCTGTTCAAATTAAAACCATATTCTCACAGTTCATGAACTTTAAAAAGGAAAAAAGAATATTTTGACATGCTCATGGTATAGAATCTCACAACACCCTTTTTGAAAAGACCTGTTTTGATATTTTTTTACCTATATTATCTAGAGTTGTTGTGGAATATGATAGAAGAATAATGAGAACTCAATTTTTATGGTATGAGCATTGGAGAACTTTACTTGCAAAGTTAAAAAGAGATTAGCACACTTCTCCTTTGTAGTAAATAAGTTGCCTGCCAAAGTCATTTATAATCAATCAATTATTGTTTACTTTAATAACTAAGTTCTTTGTTGAGAAATTTATTATGCTCTAAAGATCGAGATCCTTGCAAATAAAAGAAAGATTCACTCTTCTGAAGTAGTATTGTATTAGAGGCATGGGCTATGCAAAAGTATGAAATATGAGGAAAGAAAAAAGGACAAGTGTCCGACATACCTCAGAGAAAAAAATATATATAATAGAAAAAGAAAAAGTATTATGATAAAAGTATGATAAAGAGAAAAAGAAGATAGCCCATGGTCCCTCTAACTGCAATATACCAGTAAGAGTGACAAAGTTTAAAAAGATTAATGTCTTGATCTAAGAGTATAGTATTCTTCTCCATTGGCTTAGTAACATAAAACTGCTCTTCATAAGTCAAATGCTTTGGTAAGGAATTGAAATGCTACAAAAGGAGAAGGAAAGCTATGACTTGTTTCAGAAATTTCAAAAAATCCAATGTCTTATGCTAAAAAGGAAAGGGTGATCTATTTCAACTATTCTATTCTCCAAACTTCTCATGGTTTTATGGTAAACACGGAAAGGTATAATATTTGATATCTTATGATCTAACCTTTTATCGAGGACGAGTAAAAGTCTAAGTGTGGGGGAGCTTGTTGACACTAATTAACTCTTATTATTAAAGGTCATTTAAGCATGAAAATGGATGAATATATAAACTCCACCTTAGTATAGGGTTTAAAACTAATAAATTCCATGAGTTTTGGTGAATTGTGAATCCGCAGGGACTAAACCAGGAAACAGCCTTCGATTCCTTCCCTTAGAAGGAAGCCGACGGGAGATAACGCTTTCGCCAAGTCAGGAACCTTCCAGAAGACTCCAGAGATCACGTAGAGACACCACGAGGAAAGGCACCCCGGTCCACTTCCAGGTGGGACCGACCGGTCCACTGGGCCCACCGGTCGGTCTCCCCCTGGCGCCTCTGGATTCCGTCTTCTCCAAGCTACTTCCAACGCCTTTGAGGATCAATCTCAGCCATAAGTGAAGTCGGTTTGATCCAACGGTCGCGGTTGATCCCTCAGGGCTATATAAACAGACCCCCAGGCCCCAGGTCAGACAGAAGGTCCCTCTTCAGAAAACTACACTTCAATTAGAAACCCTAGAAGAGACTTCAGGAGTCAGCTCTCAAGTAGAAGACTAGATATCCCTCTAGTAGGATTAGAACCTAGTCTTATTCTAGAACTAGAAGAGAGAGAGAGAGGAAGAGATCAAGAGGAAGCTCCGGCCTGTCGGATCAACTTCTTCATCTTGTACCTGTGGATTCAAGTTCTTCATCGACTTGCTTCAATGATTGTTTCGGTAATCGACATCTATATTTAAGATTGAGCCATTGTTCTTATTGTTCTTAAGGTTTATGACTCTCTTTTGAGTACTTTAATTCTAGTCGCTCTAGAGTTGGAGTAGTTGGATAGTGTAAGCGTGGTGCTTAGACTTGATAGCTCATATTTACCTCCTTTAACGCCGGTAGTAGTGGTAGTTCGCAAGGGTGACTCTTATAGCCTTATTGATTCTTCTATAGTCCACTTACCCATGTGTAGGCTCGGTAGGATTATACATTTGCATAAAAGAATCATACTCTGTTTGTGACCTTTTATGGCAACTTCCCCAATAAGAATAATATAAACATATCACTCTTAAGTTGGATATAGATAACCTTAGTGATCCCCTCTATACTTTTAGCTTCTCCGTCCTTGTTAGTTACTCAGGGGTTATACACTTGAGACTCATCGCTATCCGTTCCTTTGGTTTCGATATTAAAACTGGGTTACTCCGGTGAAGTGCCACATCGGTAGTTTTTATCTGTGCGCTTGCGCATAACGTAGAGTGTGCGTTAATTTATACCAACAACGACATAGGCAGATGTGGATGACATGGGTGGAAAGAATGAGTTTTCATAAAAATCCTTAGATAAAATGTTCACACCCGATCCTAAATCACACATGGCATTTTTAAAGACTTCACCAAAGATTGAGTATCTAATTATGGGACTACCAGGATCACCTTTTTTAACAGTCATGGATTGATCTTCATAATAGTTAAAATATTTTATTTCAACCATATTTGCAGTTTCCATGTTAGGTTTAGCCTGAATTTTGCCAGTTTCAAAAGATGGTATGATCGCAGCAAGTTGAGCTAATTGGGTTTCTAACATCTTATTAAAGCTAAGTTGATTTTTCAGAGCAGATGAGAAATCTTCCAATTTAGCATTTATGTTCTCAAGCATTTTATCATTTGACATTAATTTCTTATTCAAAAATTCAGTAGTTCTACCTTGAGAGTAGACTAGATTCTTTAAGAACGAAAAATTATCAGTACTTTGGAAATTAGAGCGAGGGAATGAATTATTACCTTGAGAGTTGGAGTGCTGATTCCATCCTTGATTTTGTTGACGGAAACAATTGTTGTTGTTGTTGTTGATGAAGTTCAAATCTTCATGTAACTCAGGGTAGTGGTTCCCCGAATGTCCGGTTTCTCCACAGACTTCACAAGTCATGTAGGATTCCAGAGATTGGACACTCTCTTGTTGGTTCATCTTCTCACAGTTGTCTAGCTTCTTGGCCAGTAGGTCCATCTTGGCCACGATCATGTCGGCCTCCTTAAGGGAATGCATACCTCGCTTACGGGGCTGCAGTCTCTCGCCATTCCATCCTTGGTTCGACACCATCTTCTCTATGAGAGCCTTAGCATCTGCAACATTCAGAGAAAAGAATGCACCGTCGGCGGTGGCATCTAAATGGCTTCTAGAGAGCGGGGTTAGGCCATGGTAGAAGATCTGGATCAAGAGCCAGTCCTCCATACCATGGTATGGACAAGCAGTGACGTACTCTTGCATTCTCTCCCAAGCCTCGGGAACAGATTCCTTGGCTTGTTGCGTAAAGCTGGAGATTTTGTTGCGAAGAGCGTTCGTCTTGCCCATCGGAAAGAATTTGGCGAGAAAAGCATTGGAACACTTGTCCCATGTGTCTACAGTGTTGCGATTGGTATAGAACCATTGCTTCGCTTTTCCTAGGAGAGAAAAGGGAAAGAGACGAAGACGAATGGCTTCTTTGGTTATCCCTTTAATGGTGAAGGTGCCGCAAATCTCCAAAAATTGTTGGAGGTGAGCATTGGCATCCTCATGAGCTTTGCCATAGAATGGGCTAGCTTGGACCATCGTGATCAGAGCCAGTTTCAACTCGAAATTGAGGTTGGCATTGATCACGGCTAGTCCTATCGCTACATTGGCGGCAGAAGGAGCAGAAAACTCACGAATGGTCTTATTGGCCATCGTGAAGGTAGAACGAGATAAGAAAGAA
The DNA here is from genome assembly GCA_009763385.1 of Coix lacryma-jobi var. lacryma-jobi. Classification (NCBI taxonomy): domain Eukaryota; kingdom Viridiplantae; phylum Streptophyta; class Magnoliopsida; order Poales; family Poaceae; genus Coix; species Coix lacryma-jobi. Next base: position 84,364,952 of record CM019826.1, read on the forward strand.
AGAAGTTGAAGAAGATGAAGGAAAAAGATAAGAAGGACTAAGGAAAGAAAGAACGGGGAAAGATGGGATTCGCTAAGCGGGAGCTTAAGCGAAGATAAATTCGACAAGGACTCGAAGGATACACCGATTGCCTTCCCCGGCAATGGCGCCAGAAATGCTTGTTGGTAGTTCTTAACTTCACTAAAGATAGAGCTAGACAACTATCCTCGGTAACAGCCCAGAAATGCTTGTTGACACTTGCTAACATCATTACTAGGAGTAGACTATGGAATCTATCCCTGGCAACGGTGCCCGAAATGCTTGTAGCAAGTCCAGTCACTATACCTAAAGGAGTGAAGCTAAAGCAGCTATCTACTAATGTCAAATGGGGTTGTCAATCCCAACACTAGTAGGAGCTAGCTAGAGATATTGCAATCTACCTAGAGGAGATTCTGCAAGCGCACATGACTATCGTAGTAGCACTTCGCCTGGGAGTACCAGGTGTCGATTTATTTGATCCCAAAGCAAGGCTAGGGTGGTGTATGAGTCGAGTCAAGGAGGGGATGAGAGTCGAAGAATAAGAAAGGGAAAAGGAGAGAAGAGAAGAGAGGAGATGAAAGGCTAGAAAGAATTTATGAGTGGATAGGTAAGGATGAAATGACTGGTTTTGGTAAGGTGGATAGATAGGTAGATAAGGGGAATAAGATAACTAAGGATAACTAATATAACTAACTAATAATTAATAACTACTCCTAGATAACTACGAAGCAAGATAGGCAAATGCCAAATAAGCAACCCAGTTAAGTATAGTTTTATTCCTATCTTGTCAAGTACCGAGGCGTACTAGCCTTTACCACTGACTTAGGTTGAATGCTAGCACAACGAGCCTTACTGTTAAACTAGACCAACTACGTGGTGGAATTCAAGGCGCACAGGGTTGTCACCACCTGCTTGCTACCACAGCTATCCGGGGGTCTAGCCGTATCTGAAGGTAAGTCTATAACTAAGCACCACGCCTAATTATATTCTAACTATCTCTACCCTGGCCTAGAATAGAGATACACTTGTGGACGTCAGAGCAAATACTTGAGTTAATAAGATAAACACTAAACTAACTAAGCAACCTATTGGCAAAGATCAAACACTAAGCACACTAGAGATTAACTACTATGGCTAAGTGAATTGAAATGTAGGATAGCTAGGTACTCAAGCAATCAATCAAGTATACTACTCAATACTGGCAAGTAGAATAAAGTAATACTTGAAATGATGAACTAGAATATAGTAAAGTGCTTGAGATACAAGAGCAAAACCTGAACTGGAGATGAAGGAAGACTCTTCCCAACTCCAGGACCGAATACTCGCACGCTTCTACTCTTGAGCTAAGCCTTGAGCAGCGCTTCCGCGAGGGCAATGAGGCAAGGATGTCTTGCTCTACTAGCTACCTACTTGCCTAAGCTTGGCTAAATCCTAAGCTATTAGCTCTCTAGCTTCTTCCTTGCTTTCCTTGCTTGAATGAAGTGACACCTCCAGGGGGTATTTATAGTAGAGAGGTGGAGTAGGGGCTACTCCATCGCCACATCATCGATCCGCGTGATGATGGATGAGAGCCCTTGGATCGTAACCTCCTTTAGATCAATGGTGGAGAAGAATTAAGCATGTGCTTCTTTAATTCAACATGTGCTTCTTTGCATGGCGGCCTGCATGATCCATGTCACTCCCTCCTGAGCCCTTCGATGCCACCGACCTAGTGACCGAGGGCTAAGATTTGGCCCTAGGGTGGTCACACGGATCAGTGACGTGGCAGGGGAGAAGTTTGGGCGCCACCTAGGTGGCGGGTGCCACCTAGGGGTGGCGGGCGCCACCCCATGGGCCCTAGTGAGTGGTCTCGGCCCCTGGTGGGTCCATTCTCCAAATTTGGTCCAAATCCTGCATTCAAATAAAAATATATGGACATGTGGAATTTGGTTAGTTTGAAACCTATTTGACTACTTTTCATTCCTTTTTAGTGAATTTTTGGGTAAAATGTTGATGGTAAAACAAGTGTTTAAGGACCATCAACAGTGGTATGGAGCTTTCTTCTAGTTGTGTTGAGCCTCTGTGCCTTTATCTTGAGGGACTAGAAGTTTCGCATTCTTATGCGCTTTCAGGTTCAGTTGGTATTGAGCTTTCAGCTAGTGGGGTTGAGTCCATTCTGCCTCTTCTTGAGGACTAGCTTGATTTTGACTTGGTTGCGTCGAGCCATTGCCCATGTCTTTGGGAACCAAGTCTTTGTCGTGGTGATCGAGTTTTGCTCTTTGTTGAGTTGTTGCTTCGATTGTTTGCTTGGTTGTGTCGAACCGTTGCCTATGTCTTTGGGGACCAAGCTCTGCTTATCTTGATTTGTCCTTCTTCGGCTTTTGTCTTGGCGTTTGGACATCTTGAGTGAGCTTCCTCTTTTATCTACTTTGATTTTCTTTTTATCTTTGATTATGGATACTCTGTGTTGACAATGCACTCATCAAGGATTCCGATTGTGATGAGCGATCAGTCAACAGGCTCACCGGAAGAGGTGAGTGGCAACATGTGTCTCCTGACTGTGTTGATGTGCAGGTGTGGAGCTCAAAGACATTGGTCGATGGCGAAGTGAAGGTCAAGTAAAGATGGGCCGTGCCGATGGACTAAGAGTGGTGAAGGCCGGACGTGAGGCTTGCACTGACGGACCGGGAGGCCGGAGGACTAGCTATGGTAGCTGGCACGTGGCATCGGCGAGCAAGAGCACATGGGGATGTGCGGTGGATCGACCGAGTCGGGAGGAAGACGATGGCGTTGTGACACTTGGTGGGAGGTCGGACACGGGCTTGCGTGCGGCGCAAGTGTCGGACACGGGCTTGCGTGCGGCGCAAGTGTCGTCGACCAAGTCAAGGAGGAAGGCGAAGGCGTTGTTGTGGTGGAACCGTCCAAATTATAAGAGCTCAAGTACCGTCTTAGCCGAATTAACTGGCTCCAACTCACACTTGAACCCATATAACTCCGGTAGTCCGGAAATCTCGAAGGATTTCAAACAACATACAATATACATGATCGCATTGTTCAAGTACCACATTCGTGAGGATACAACAGTTGATGATCGAAATCGAAATTAACATCAGAGTGCGAAGACTCAAAGTTATTACAATACTGAGTTCAAATAGCGGAAACTTTAAACAAGTCTTGGAAATACGACCACCACACACGTGGTCCGAATAAAACATTGTTTTTGATAACTCACTCCTCCTTTTTCAAATACTGTGCCACCAGTAGTCTTAGTCCCGCAAAAGCAAAGGAGAAGCTTTGGGATGACCCTGCCCTGGGCCTACTCCTCATCACCCTCCACAGGGTAGAGGCAGTGCTTACAATAGCCAAAGTAAACCTGGCCATCTGCAACAACGGGATAAACCCTGAGTACGGGAAGGTACTCAGCTAGACTTACCCATCTAACTGAAAATAAGGACACCAAGGGTATGCAAGGCTTTCTGGTGGAGCTGGGAATTTAGTTGCAAAAAGCTTTCTTTAAGGAGAGTAACATTTAATTTGATGAATGAACCGTCAAATTTTAAGCCTATCTCTTAGTCTAGGTTTGCACCTGATCTACAATATTCACTTGAGTCTAACAATCAATAATATAAACCATATCAGGTTGACTTATCCACATTTTAGTTGAACCTTAAAGCATCACATGGAGTTGTATCATGGTGAAGCTCGACATAGTTTCCCACTAACCGGGGGAGACTGCGACTCGAATTGAATTATAAACCAGCTGGCGAGAAACTTTTAATACAAACCCACACTTTCCGCGTCGGGTCCATGCATTGGGTCACCGCTCGATATTGTCTGTGGTGGTAATCGTCGCGGCTCACAGCACGGACCACCCAATTGGAACTAAACGATGGCCATTCCGAAGCAGATCGTGCTTCCATACTACAGGGTGCGACACGGGTTGAGACCGGCCCGAACAGCGTCTAACCGGCTTCGGGGGTCGGCGATTACAGCACCGACAATCCTAAGTAAAAGGGCGCTTTCAAAAATGAACGAGGGCCGACATCGATACAAACCTACACAATCCAACGGACGAGCTACCCCCAAGTTTCCGAACTTGGTGCCTTGCCTTCCAGTTGACCGTATTTCATTACTACTCAGGTTCTTGTCCACGATAGCAAATATATCCAACCGTGATCCGGTAAATAACGACCAAGGGTATTACGGAAACATCCTTAACTACTGCTTTTATTAACAGACTAAGCAATTCTACATTATAATAATTAACAGGATAACAAGGCAGGTGTAAACAATAATTCAAGGGAGGATAAATGCATCAAGTAGGATCCAAACAACTCCTATACCTACCGCATCACCAATATAAAAATACTCAATTGAATTAATTGTAAATAATAGGAGGCTTAAAATGCTCCGAGGCTTGCCTTGGGAGAAGACAGAGACCTCGTGAGCGGGGCACTCGGGCAGGTTAGCTTCGAAGTCGGCGCCTGCTACCTCCTCGACGTGCTCGACTTCGGGTGCTTCCGGCTCCGCGTTTCTCTCTGGCTCATGTCGTTCTTCGGGACTACCGATCCTAGTTGCAATGCGGTAAAAGTAATTAAATAATGCACGGTGCATTATGATGGTATGCAAGAGCAAATTATCTTTATAAACCAACAAAACCAATTTGTTGAACAACTTTTGACATTGAGCAAATTATTTAATTAAATGAAAGCACAAAACAATTTAACTCCACCAATTCTATTTATTAACTTAAAAGAACTCAGGTTTGTACAGCAAGTATTGTTTCATGATCTCCCAAAAATCCACAAAAATTACAGTAGGTAATCTATACCTACTGGACTCCACTGTACAAATTTCAGCAAGAAATAAAGTACTATACAGCAGATACAAAAAGATTAAATACACTGCCAAAAAGGTATTTTGAACTAACTTTCCTTCCAAAAAAGCATCAAACAGCAGGTTTTATATTTTTCATGGCTTCATCTATATAAAACAACCTTATTGTATAAAAATTACTGCTAGAGCCTCCACACATAATTCTACACAAAATTCCAAAGTTTAACCCAAAATAAACACTTTGAACTGCAACCCTACTGGAAAAGGGTGCAACATCCATTTTTACATTTTTTCCAGACTCTACTCCACATTTCTTATTTATCAAGAAAGTTTCATGAACAGCAAATTTATACTTTTTTGTGCATGAATTTCCTAAGAAAAACTCAGAAAAAGAACACTTATACTACAACTTTATTTTCTTCCATACAACTATCCTTACTTAGCATTTTTCCTTGCTTTGACAAGTTACACAGAGACTGTATAAATTTTCTCACATTTTATTACCACATACATTTCTCTCAACAATTATTTTAGGAAAACAGCTAAAAAGACATTTAAATATAAACAGACACTTTTTCTATAGGAACAGACTCTTATATATTTTTCACTGATGCTTTACATGACAAAGAGCATACACAAATTTTGCCATAATTTAATTCGACAAGAAAACATATCAACATATTTATCTAACAATTTGCACATGAACTGAAATAAATAAAAATAGTATAATAAACTGTTACCAAAACTATTTTCCTATTTTTCTCAGATAGCTCTAATCACAAACAGATTAACGAAACTGAAAGCACTCCATTTGGATTAATAAATCATGCTACACAAAATAAACAAGCTTTCCTGGGAAATAAAAGGAAAAAAAGGAACAACATTTGAATCTCCTGGTTGGGCTTCGTCGGCTCGGTCCATGGGCCATGTGCGGCTGACGTGTGGGGCCTGGTGGTCAACGGGGCCCACATGCCAGGGATAGCCAAGCAGGGGAGCGGCTTTGACCGCAGGATTCTCGCCGACGGTGAGGTCGCCGGCTTTGACCGCGGGATTCTCGCCGGCTGTGAGGCGGGGCTTGATGAGTTCGTCTCGACAAGGCGAACCCGATGGTGGTGTTGGTTTGGCTAGTGGGTGGTCGTAACTCGTCGGTGGCGAGCCATGGCAGACGGTGGCGGCGGTGGAGCTCGGCTAGGCCGTTTCCGGCGATCGCCGGCCAAATTAGTGGGTGCACAAGCACTAGTGAACCATACGGAAGCTAGTAGAAGGGTTGGTTTTGGCGGTGGAGCCTCGGAGAGGCTCGACCATGTGCGGGCACCATGGTGGCGCTAATGGCGCTCGGCCGTGCCGTGGTGTGAGTTTGGCGGTGGTATAGAGCGAGCGGACCGGTGTTCTCACCGTGCCTTGGCGTGATGGAGCTTGACGGTGAAGGAGGGAGGCGGCAAAGCTTCGGGTGGCGCGGACCAAGCTCGAGCTCCGCACGATGTCGGTGGCGACCGCGGTGGGGCTCGTCGTGTTCCTGGGAAGACGGAGCTCGGAAGGTGGCGCTATCGTGCGCACCGGGTGTGAGGGGAGAAGGCGGTGTGATGTGCGAAAGGAATCGGACGGAGGAGCTCCGGTGAGGCCGAAACGGCGAGAGGGGGCTTGCGGTGGCGAGTGTAGTGCACGTCCTTGCGTTCGAGCGTGCGGGAGAAGAGAGCGAGAGGGAGAGGGAGCGAGTGGAATGGCGAGTGAGGGAGGAAAAATGTTACGGGGCGCCGGTTTTGCTTTGGCCGGCGGACGACCGGTGGTCGTGGCGGGGGCCACGACCGGTGCGGCGAGTGGTGGGGTGCGGGCCACGAGGCGGCGCTGCAGGCGAGGCCGCGAGGTTAAGGGCGAGCGGGATTTTGCGTGATGCGGGCGAAGGAGATCGTGCGTGGAGTGGGCGAGCCGGATTTGGGTCAGGCGCTTGCGGCCACGCGGCGTGCTCGCCGGCGTACGGCGCGGCCACGGGTAGGGGCTGGCGCGGCGCAGGAGCGGGGCGCGGGCGCGGGCCTAGGCTGAAAGGTCGGATGGGCCGGAAGGGTGGCGCCGGAAGAAAACGTTTTCCTCTTTTTCTTTTTTAGAAACTTTTCCAAACTTTGACCATTTCAAAATAGCTTCAAAAACTCCAAACTTTGACCCAAAAACAAAAGTCACTCAAAATAATTTTCTCTACAACTTTCGTATAGGACATTTTTTCTGAAAATTATTTCTTTAGCCTACACATAATTAAAGCTAATATTAGGGCTAGAAATCATTCTTGTTTCTGTATTTTTAATTATTAATCCATATTGAATTAAGACAAAGTGTCTACAAGAAAAGTGTTGTACTCATTATTCTCTATTTTATAAAATTATTTGTCAAAACAGAAACTAATTTAATCAAACAAGTTCTATTGAACCCTAATTAGAATAAACAAACAAAAGGCAAAAAGCACTTTGATGCAACATGAGATGATGCAATGCAATGCTCATGTTAATTGGTAGCTAATGCTGTTCCTAATGCAATGCTTGACACTAGGGTGTCACAGCCCTTCCCCCTTAAAGAAATCTCGTCCTGAGATTTAGGTTACGTACCACTTTTTATGAAAGGCGTGGTAATTTACGTGCAAGTACTCTTCGGTTTCCTAGGTAGCATCGTTGGGTCCATGATTACTCCAGAGAATCTTGTAAGTCTTGACTTCACGGTTGCGAGTTACTCTGGTTTTAGTATCCAATATCTCCTGTGGTTGTTCGTAATATTCCAGGTCTGATCGGATGGTGATGTCTGGGATTTGAACTTCTTCTCTATCGGGCACTCGGAGACATTTCTTTAGTTGCGATATATGGAACACTGGAAAGATTGCACTCATTTCCGGGGGTAGTTGTACTTCATAAGCCACTTCACCCTTTATAGCTATGATCTGATACGGTCCCACATATCGAGGTGCTAACTTCTTTTTAATTCCAAAACGTTGGACTTTTCTCATGGGTGAGACCTTAAGGTAAACATAGTCTCCTACTTGGAACTCCAATGGCCTCCTTCTGGTGTCAGCATAACTTTTCTGTCGAGACTGCGCTGCCTTGATATGTTGCTGCACGATCTGTACAATCTCCTCTGCATCCTTTACATAATCCGATCCATAAAATCCTCGTTCTCCTGATTCAACCCAGTTTACTGGTGTTCTACTTCTTCGTCCATACAAAACTTCAAATGGTGCCATTTTTATACTCTCTTGGTAGCTGTTGTTGTAAGAGAACTCTGCTAAAGGTAACCACTTTTCCCATGATTCTCCCAAGGAAAGCACACATGCTCTAAGAATATCTTCCAAAATTTGATTTACTCTTTCTGTTTGTCCTGCGGTTTGGGGATGGTAAGCGAAACTTCATACCAACCTTGTTCCCAACTCCTTGTGCAACTGTTCCCAAAAACGAGCTACGAACTGAGGTCCTCTGTCAGAAACAATCCTTTTGGGAATTCTATGTAACCTTACGATGTTCTGAATGTACAAATCTGCATATTGATGAGGTCGATATGTAGTCTTTACTGGTATGAAGTGAGGTACCTTTGATAATCAATCCACAATAACCCAAATAGAACCATGTCCCTTTTGAGTGACTGGCAGTCCGGTGATAAAATCCATACTAATTTCTTTCCATTTCCATTCCGGAATTGACAGGGGTTGTAACAGTCCGGCTGGTTTCAAATGTATAGCCTTAATCCTGCAACATGTGTCGCACCTAGCGACACAAGCTGTCACCTCTCTTTTCATCTTAGGCCACCAATATCTTGTTTTCAAATCCTGGTACATCTTACTACTTCCTGGATGAATAGATAATTTTGAATTGTGAGCTTCATTCAAAATCATGTCTTTTAATTCTGTATCCTTGGGTACTACCAACCTTTGATTATACCATAAAATCCCTTGCTCATCCACTCGAAAGTTCAACGAACTGTTTGTTTCCAGTCTCTTCTTGATTTGACAGACTTCTTCATCAGAATTTTGTTCTTCTATGATATCACTTTCCAGGGTACACTGTATGGTGATATTACTCAGCATAACATGGTGCATAAGGTTGAATCCATCTTCCAACAAAGGCCATATAGAGTTGCAATGAATCTTGCAACTCAAAGCATTTGCCATGATGTTTGCTTTTCCAGGGCACTTCCTGGTTATAATCCTTGATTAGCTCTAACCATCTTCTCTGCCTCATGTTCATCTCAGGTTGGGTGAAGATGTATTTCAAACTCTTATGGTCCGTATACACGTGGCAAAGATTGCCGATAAGATAGTGCCTCCAAATCTTTAGGGCATGAACTACTGCTGCCAATTCCAAGTCATGAGTCGGGTAATTCTCTTCATGTGGTCGTAACTGACGTGACGCATAGGCTATGACTCTTCTATTCTGCATAAGCACACATCAAAATGTTCCTCCAGATTTGGTTGAGTCGAAACTGGTGCGGTGGTCAACAAAGTTCGAAGAGTGCGAAATGTTGTTTCACACTCCGGAGTCCATTCAAACTTCTTGTTCTTCTGAGTCAATCGGGTCATAGGCTTTGCTATCGTTGAGAAATCCGGGATAAACCTACGGTAATATCCGGCCAATCCCAAAAAGCTGCGTACCTCATGTACGTTGGTGGGCGCTTGCGAGTCCATAACTTCTTGTATTTAGTGGGGTCCACAGAGATTCCTTCTTCTGAAAGGACTTGTCCGAGAAAAGGAACTCTCTTCAGCAAGAATTCACACTTGCTAAACTTTGCATACAACTTATGTTCGTGAAGCCTAGTTAAGACAATTCTCAAGTGCTCTGCATGGTCTTGCTCATTCTCTGAGTACATGTTGACACTGGTTATCTATCAAAATTAAAAGATAAATAAATATAAAAAGGGCATGAATTCAATCACCAATAAAGGTTTAGGGTTTTAATTAACAATATTCCACGAGTTTTGGTGGATTGTGATTCTGCAGGGACCAAACAGGAAAACCAACACTAATTACTTATCCTAGAAGGAAACCGACGGAAGATTACAGAACCGGCACGTCAGGAATACTCCAGAAGGACCTAGAGAACACCATGAGGCGGGACACCCCGAGAGGCTTCTAGGTAGGACCGACCGGTCCCACCCCATGACCGGTCGGTTGGGTCCCAGGCCCCCATGCCTCCTCCTTCTGGAACCTTCCTCTACCGCCTCTGAGGATACATCTCAGCCCTACGTGAAGTCAGTTTGATCTAACGGTCACGGTTGATCCCTCAGGGCTATATATAGAGGCCCCCAGGCCCCAGGGAAGAACAAGTCCCTCTTCAGAAAAGCCTACGCCTCATTCAGAAACCCTAGAAGAAGACTTCAAGAGCCAGCTTTCAAGTAGAAGACTAGTTACCCCTCTAGTTTAGTTTTAGAACCTAGTCTTATACTAGAACTAGAAGAGAGAGAGAGAGAGAGAGAGAGAGAGAGAGAGAGAGAGAGAGAGAGAGAGAGAGAGAGAGAGAGGAAGAGATCCAGAAGGAGCTCCGGCCTGTCGGATCAACTTCTTCATCTTGTACCTGCGGATTCAAGTTCATCTTCAACTTGCTTCAGCGATTGTTTCGGTAATCAACGTCTATATTTAAGTTTGAGACAATGTTCTTATTATTCTTAAGGTTTATGACTCTCTTTTGAGTACTTTAATTCTAGTTGTGCTAGAGTTAGAGTAGTTGGATAGTGTAAGCATGGTGCTTAGACTTGATAGCTCATAACTGCCTCCTATAACGCCTGTAGTAGTGGTTGTTCGCAAGGGTGACTCTTATAGCCTTGTTGATTCTTCTATAGTCCACTTACCCGTGTGTAGGCTCGGTAGGATTATACATTTGCATAAAAGACTCATACTCTGTTTGTGACCTTTTATGACAACTTCCCCACTAAGAATAATATAAACATATCACTCTTAAATTGGAATTAGACAGCCTTAGTGATCCCATTTATACTTCTAGATTCTCTGTCCTTGTTAGCTACTCAGGGGTTAGACTTTAAGACTTAACACTATCCGTTCCTTTGGGTTCGATATTAAAACTGGGTTACTCCGGTGAAGTGTTACATCGGTAGATTTTATCTGTGTGCTTGCGGATAAAGTAGAGTGTGCATTAATTTATACCAACTAGCATTTCTGGCGCCATTGCTGGGGAATGGTAGATCATCTTAAGTCTTAGTTTAACCTTGTATTATACTTTTATCTTTTTCTTTTTTGTCCCAGTCTTTTCATTATTTTTGTGTTCATTCTTATGAATGTTTTTTTTGAATTCCACTCTTATCTATCACTACCCCATGAACGCAAGTTATAACCAGTAGAATCCTTACACCCTATCATAGCATCTGGTTATTAGCTACGCCTACCTTTCCGCTGCACTTCCTTCTGTAATGAGCATAGAAATATAATTATGAAATTATTCCTTCGGGTATTCTTGTCACTAACCTTTCCAGGTCTGGAGCAGAAAAGAACGAAGGAACAACAAACACAAGGTATGCCCAACCAATCATCATGTAACATTGAATTACATTCATCCAATCTTGATTTGCAAAATCCAAGCTTAGGGAATAGACTTTCTAAGAGCATCTCTTGTCGTGTTGCTATGTTGGTTATCCCTACCTTTAAGATATGCTCATATACTAATCATGCTCTTTCATCACCATCTGAATAAATCTCTATAATACTTTCATGCTACCCTCATTCGCTATATTATATGTTTAGGTTTGGAGTACTTTCATGCATCTCTTAAATTAAGCATGGTGCCTAGTTTAGGAGTGGTGATCTTGCTTTCAAAGGCTTTTCATTTAAGCAATGAAGTTAAAATGCCTTCCTAGAACAAATTAGACATGGTGTCTAGGTGGATTTTTGAGCCGATAGTATGCTATAGTGGATGTTGGATATTTTGTTGGACTAACCCCTGCAGGGAAAATTTCAATATAAATTTGGGAAAGTCCAGGAGATGAACTCACACTGGAGATGAAGCAAGGCGTACAATGAACTTCAACAACATACTCTTGCACAATGAAGACTCAGCTCATTCATCATGGATGAAAGAACTGTGAGTATCAAAGTTTATTTATTTTGTCCTCTACTGCAAGTTATCTTTTGCCTTGAATCATGTTAATGTGCAGCCAACACATAAAATACTAGTCTATGCTAAAATAATCCTAAAAACATCTTTTTATTAGCATAGATGCAAAATACATAAGTTGTGGATAATAACCCATGCTTCAAATTCTTGCAATCCTTCGGGTATATGTCCACTAACATTACGCAGGAGAGAGATTTTGTTCATCCATGGTTTGGTCTGAACATTGAAGATCCAAAACTCAAATCATAGACACACAAACCTACTCTCAGATGACAAATGGTGCTAGCCTAGATTTGAGTCTTGCTTGGGCACTGATGACAAACAGGATACAACTTACCTCGTATGAGACAACTGGAAGGACCGAACGGACCTAAGATGCCGCCTAGAGGGGCGGTGAATAGGCATTTCTGAAAAATTAACACCTTAAATGCGGAAGCAATTAGTAAGTGAGCTTCCAATTTCTTGGAAGCTCTCAATCGGAGTAAATCAACCCCACAAGAGACAAACACACAGTATATGAAAGATACACAAAGAATATAGAGTCAATTCCCTGCAGCACAAATGATTAGAACAATATAGAATGAGTCCTGTGCAGGAAAGTAATACCGGACACGTCCGGTGAGGATACCGGACACGTCTGGTAAACCCTAACGTGCTGAGCCCTCAGGCAATACCGGACACGTCCGGTAGCAATATCGGACACGTCCGGTATTTGCAAATTCTGTGTCGGGCTCCAAATCGACTCAAGTTTCTTCTCAACTTTGTCACACCCTGCAGAGATACAATCTATATATATGCACAACGCACAGAACCTGCAGGGAAAGCTCGAGCCACACAAATATCGAGTGCAATACAGAGAGAAGACACGATATTTGTTTTACCGAAGTTCGGCATCCCCTCGGGTCCTACTCTCTGTTGAGCCGGCTGCGAGCTACCACAAAGGTGGGCTCTAGAGGACACCACAGGTCACTCTAGCTGCGGTCTATTTCACCCGCAATGCTCCTTCCACTAGATGATCTCTTTTGAGGAGAGATCCAACCTTCACAAACTTTCCGAGGCACTCCACAAAGCTCTTGGGTGCTCAACGGCGACCCCTAGCCGTCTAGGACCGTAGAGTCCAAGAGTAACGAATGCGCACAACGAGATCGATGATTTGCACAAGTGCTCAAGAGGTGGCTTGCTCTCTAATTTGAATCTCTCTCAACCCATAAATGGATTTGGCAATTAGAGGTCAATCACTCACTAAGACAGGGTTGGAAAGTGTTTTGGAAGCTCTAGAATGAGTGTGGGAACCAGTAGAATCAGCAGCCTCCAAAGGTGGAGGCTTGGGGGTATTTATAAGCCCACATTCGAAACTAGCCGTTTTCTAGCCGTTGGCTGAGTTAGCACATACCGGACACGTCCGGTATGACTTCACTGTGTGAGAAACACCCTGAATAGACCAACTTTCAAACTTTCCATATGAGCCCGGTAGTACCGACCAACTGGTCGGTAGTACCGCTAGTTATAAAGGGGTTTCTGCAACCTCTCTGGAAGTGGCCAATTTTGTCCTACCGGTACTACCGCTATAAGGCCGGTAGTATCAGTCGGTAGTACCGACCCAAGGGTCGGTAGTACCGCTCAACCCAAAAAAACATTGTCAGCCAGAAAACCGCAAATACCAGACATGTCCGGTATGCATACCGGACACGTCGGGTATGACTTTACTGCGCCGGGACTAACAGAAAGATTGTAGGAAGGCTGCACTACTGTGGCCACATACGTGGACAGACAGTGCAACAAACAAACTGAAAGTTAGTTCTAGCTCTCTCATGTGTCACTTAGGTTGGTTTGAGCACTTATGAAGAATCATCTACTATATGTTGCATCCCTCTTAATAGTACGGTTTTCCTATTTACTCAAGACAAATTGGAAAAGAAGATTTAAACCTCTTGAGATGATCTCCATCTGAACCAAAGCCGCTTGTCTTCATTTTCCATAGTTGGAGGAATGGTTGTCATGTTTAGAAGTAGATGTCCTTCGAGCATAGCCATCTTGAGCATGTGACTTGACTCCATGCAAGTGATATAATGGAGTTCCAAATGTGCCAAGTCACTTCAATCAATATTGTTCCTAGGAATGTTGATTCTCCATTAGATGTGATCTTCAAGCTTGATTGATCCTTCGACTAAATGCAAGTACTTTCTTCTTCACTCTAGCTAGGTTCTTCGGCCGCCAAGCCGTCGCTTGCCCTTCACCCTTGCTTAGTACCTCAAAGACTCTTTCCTTGCTATCTTCACCATCTCAAGCCTTTCAATCATACATCGTTTTGAATCTTTTCTTAGCAATCATATATGAACCGAGATTATCCGACAATACGATAGCCCTCTACATCAGTATCATTCTTATTGTTGTCATGAGCTTGGGATGTGATTTTCATACATCAATTCATCATTTGGGCTTTGCATTTCATTCCAAGTATACTGTGCATATGATAGCCTTTTTATCAATATCAATCTCATTGTTGTCTTGTGCTTGTGACATGATTTTCATACAACAATTCATCATTTGGGCTTTGCATTTCATTCCAAGTATACTGTGCATATGATAACCTGTTTTATCAATATCAATCTCATGGTTGTCTTGTGCTTGTGACATGATTTTCATACAACAATCCATCATTTTGGCTTTGCATTTCATTTCAAGTATATAGTGAGATAATCATTTCTCTGTTTCACACTTAGCAAACATATTAGATCTTTAATCAATATTGTCATCAAATCATCCAAAATCACACTTAAGTGCAACATGCACTTTCAAACTCCCCCTTTTTGGTGATTGATGACAACCTTGATTAAATTTTACCAAAGGATAAAACTATTAAGCTTATGGGTTCAATGATTTATGAAGAGCTCCCCCTTAATATGTGCAACATGAATTGAATTCATAAAGGACCTCTAAATGTCAATTTGCACATACTAAGGTGAGTTGGAAACTCCCCCTAAATCATTGCATCCGATGAGTGCAAGAGTAGATAAATCAAATGAAATACATATGACATGGTATATTTCACAAATATCAAAAGAAGACAATACACCATTCATAAAGCTATACTACTCAATCAAGCATGGATCATATGAAATCAAATGCATAAGTTAGAAACACACATATCACTCATCACAAAGGTTTCCCAAATCCATAAGCCACTAAGATAGATATGGAAATTAACATCATGTCTCACAGAGTCTCATCTCTCACATGATACAACTCGAATCATCATCAAACTGAGACTAGTACATAACTGATCTGATACATGATACATGAACTAGTCTGATACATGTCTGATACATAGAAGATGATACACCAATGAAGCTCAACACACTCAACACAGATACATCAAATCAAAACACAGTTGCAGTACATATCTACAGAGTACAAGAATAAAACATATGAAGCATCTCTGAAGCTTTAATCATCACAAATCTCTCCCCCTTTGTCATCCATCACCACAAAAGGTCTGACAAGAAGAACAATAGAACAAAGGGGCTGCAAGCTGTAACTGACACTGGAGGTCACTCGTTGTCGTCGTCTCTGCCGTGACCGGCACCCTCGTCGTCGGACTGAGGAGCACCTAAGGGACGAGAGCCACCCTGACCAGGGTCACCCATACCACCCTGGAAGAAGGGGTCCTGACCGTAGGAACCATGCTGGTGCCCGTACCCAAAGATATCCTCCCACCAGAAAGCAGCTGACTCCTCTGCTGCACTAGGATGAGCTGCACCCTGAGAAGACTGTCCACCAAGAGGCAGTCTCAGCTGAGAAGAACTGTGGGGTGCCTGCTGCTATGTCTCCTGCTGCTGAGAGTGACTACCAAAGTGCTCCTGGTACTCCCTCTGGTACCTAGTCTGCTGCTCCTCAAATGACTCAGGCTCCTCGTTAGTGTCCTCCGACGGAGGAGACCTGGGTGGCTGAAACTGAAAGTGCTCATGCAGCATCTTCATTGTCCTCGAGTCCTCTCTCCTAGCCCTCCTCTCTTGATGCTGCTTCCTCTTGACAACATTGATGTCCTTGCACACACCGAAGATAGCACTGAACAACTTCTTGATCGGAGAGGGAGGGCTGCCATGGCGTGAAGCTGAACGTGGAGGTGCACGTGGTGGAGGTGAAGCTGCTCCTCCTGCACCTGTTGCAGGTGTGTCCTCTGCTGCTGCTGCTGCTGGACCTGGTGGCGGGGTGTGTCTCTGTCAAGTCCATAGCAAGCCTCAACACCCTGTGACGACAGTCATACTCAAAAGTGTGCCCTGTCACCTGCTCAATCATATGCATGATGTACGGAGCAAAGCCACAGCCCTTGAGGGGCCTCTCTCCTACACTCCTGATCTCGCTCCAAATAAAGTCAAAGACACTAAAGGGTCTAGCACCTGGAGCCATCCTCTAGAGAAGGTTCTTGGAATAATCTACAACTATCCCCTTGTCTCCACCCTTGCAGTCAATAGTCCTCCTGAATATCCTCTCAAGATACCTGTAGGTAGGGTGAAGACCTAGAACCTTCCCTACCACACCTGGACCACCTGCTGGATACATGAATCTCATCTGCTCTGGTGGTAGAGCAAGCTCTGAGTGAATCTGATCCTTCTGAAGATCCTCCTCTGAAAAGCCAAGATAGGCAGCAAACGCACTGTACTCAACACTGTACCAAACTCCCTCAAGCATCCAATGCATGCGTATCGACTCCTCCTCAACGAACAAGGTGGCATAGAACTGTGCAATGGCCTCTGAGTTCCAGTCATGCTGAAACTCCATAATCTGGTATGCCCCCACACGTTGACAAGTAGTAATGGCATGGTCAATGGAGTCCTTCTCGAGCTCTCTGAAAAGCTGCCCAATCCACCCACTCAGATCTGGCAATCACTGGGTTCCTGGATAGGATCACACTGGTATAGAAGTCTGCGTGAAACTGTGTGTGAAACCTGTAGTCATACTGTATCTTGGGCAAACCTCTGGGATCGATCCTCCTCTGATCTCTAGCAAGTCTGGTCTTCCCCTTTCCCTTGTAGTTAACTCTGGCAATGTACTGAGGGACATGAGGGGCATGGATCCCTAGCATCCCATAGTTCATATGCTGACCACCCTGAAAACCTTGCTGATAAAGAGGATCTGCTGCCTCTTCCTCATCATCATCATCTTCCTCTTCTTCTTCCTCAATCTCCTCCTCCTCATCTCTATTGGTGCTCTTTCTCTTTCTGAATCTGTACTCCTGCGGGTCACTATCTGGAGAGGAGTCTGAGCCTCCCTAAGCTGTTGCCCTCACTGCCCTGTGCCCAGCTGAGCTAGTCCCTGTCTCCTGCCTGGCCTTCTTCTGCCTCTCATGGCGAGGGTCATGCCTGTCCTTGCGCCTCGGCTCTACGTGCTCACTCATAGCTGCTGTCCTGAATCCATAAAGATATCCGAGAACAATATTAAGGACCGTGGCTCAAAGTATATCTCATTTAATTATATCACTATAACACAATCATTTATCCGAAGATTTGCCGTTACCTAGTCCATCATATGACAAAGGTTTGCAAACACATCATAGACAAATAATAGTATCACAGGATATAATAACTAGTTGGATTAGAATCAAACTGCAGACAAAGTCTGCACTGCCTAGCCATACCGGACACGTCCGGTATGAGCGCAGCAAGCAGCCCTAACTAGGGTTTGAATCCAAACCAACTCCAATTCAATCCAAACTTTGAGCACTACTTCTAGGCATCCAATGCAGCATATTGACCAAAGGAATCATCAAATGAACTTGAATCCAATAGATCGGACGAGGTCCGGGATTTGAATACCTTGGGGAAGGGGAAGAGGATGAGAATTAGAAATTCGAAAGATGGGGCCTTTAATCTTGATGCAAGGCCTCTCCAATCCCTTCTCTTCCTTCACTTTTCCACGGATGAATCGACGGAGCTCGGATTGAGGTGTGAGAGGGGAGGTTTTGGCTGTTTGAGTGAGAGAGAGGAGAATAGAAAATAACCCTTCGCTGGCCTGGGGTTTCTTTAAGACATGCGCATACCGGACACATCCGGTATGAGCGGTCTTCGTCCATTTTGTCTGAAATCCATTTAGTTTCTCTCCACTTCTTTTCTGTTGACTTTTCTGATATTTCTCAATCCAAAAGTAAACGCAAACCTTTGATCCAAACATTTGCAAGAATGCTCAATCCAATATTCTCAAAATCTTTATTCTCTTTTCCAAAAAGAATCATATGAGAAACTTGAACTAAGAGAGACAAGGTGGCTTATGAACTTGAGAGAGTCATGTCACATGTGATTAGGCAAACATTCAACCAAGGGGAACAATAATCACATTATGACATGACTAGGTCACAAAGACCAAAGAGGATCAAAGATTTTATAAAACCACACCTCCTATGCATTCTAGTAAGGGGTTTTGGAAAGATCTATCCTATCACACATTGTTGACGCAAAACGTGACGTCCTGCGCCAGGCACACAGCAAGCCGAACGAGGCTGGCTTCAATCGGGTGCCCGGAGTATTCCGAATCCAGAAGCGTGCCAGTCGGTTTGACTTGAAAACCAACAAGGGATAAAAATATGAGAATACCTTGGAACGTGCTGGGTGAGACCAGGCAGTTCCATATGTACGGCTTTGAAAGCCAATCAGGACGGCACACAACTATAAAAAGTTGTTTGTCGAAACAGGTTTATAATGTCATTCGACAAGTATAAAGATGGAGCTCATAAATATGTTGAATGCCAAACACATGAATAACAGAAGGGTAAAAGGGTAATTTGTAAATATAAATCTATTCAAATAACATATGCATAGGCTAATCCAACTAATTTGCCGCACGTTTAGCCTTCATGAACCCGTCAAGTATAAACTCAAGCAAAGCTAATCCACCGCATGATACCACTTGCTATAATGTCACACCCCAACTTTAAGGATAAAGTTGAGACAACATACTCATGTGTGCCCAGGAAAAATCACACACATAAGTAGACAAATTACAAGAGTGGCATCATCACATTGTTTATTACATCACGATAGTATTTAAAACAGAGTCTTACAACACACTGAACCACAGATCACTGAACTGGTACACAAACTAAGCCACAGGGAAACGTCGACTGGGGGAGCAGCTAGCCTAAAAGTCTTCAGGAAAGTCGCCAACTGCACCTTCATCTGCTACCCATCCGGGATTTTTGCCCAAAAAGAAGATAAACAACAAGCGTAAGTACTCCACGTACTTAGCAAGCTAACATAGGGTTCATGAGGCTCAAAAAGGCTGACACTGTCTGACTGCAGTTAGCTTTTAAGTTGGCAAAGTTTTAGCTTTAAGGTAAACGAGTATTGTGCTTAACCCTTAACCCATGATCCATTTGTCCATCAAAGATAATACAACATCATAAGGTACCAACAACATAAAGTAACAATTATTAAGTATCATAGTTCCGCTAGTTTTCCGGGCCGCTCGTGACCGTGAGCACGGCTGTTATAACAGTTTTACACTCTGCAGAGGTTGTGCATCTTTACCCATAAGCCGTGTTACCCTTGTGCCCGAGGCGGCCAACCTCTTGATCCACTTCCGAGGTAGATCGGCGGGGCACACTATGAAGCCTTTCGTTGGTTCGTCTAACATGTTAGGGCCGCTAGGTTTCCTTGGCAGGCAGATGTAGTAACCCCCCTTTCCTATGGCACAAGGCCATCGCAGCTATACACATAGGAACAGGAGCAGCCCTACACCCAAAGTGGCAAGCCCCTTATGCGCCCTTTCGGGTCACCGCTAACAGGTTAGAAAAGGTCCAGAGTACTGAGCTAAAACCAGAGCCATATAGCACTCATGGTAGCACTGTCAAACCCAGCTTTTGCTAACAGCAAGTTTTTATTAACCGTTTAACAACATATCATCATGAGAACAAAATTATCATTGGACTGGATCAATTATAAGTCAGTTAGCACTAGCAAAGCTACCCACATGCATATATCCCACGGAAACAAGAACATCACAGATAACAAAGCTAAGTGGGTTTTCTAAGGTTGCTCAATTGGACACATGCATAAATGAGTGATTAAAGTAAAGTGTATAGGTAAACAAGGAAGTCCCATGCTAACTTGCCTTGGTTGTCGAAAGGTTGATCTTCCTGCTGGTCACTGAACGAGGGGTCATGATCGCACCACACCGACTCACCGTCTACTCGATCACAACATCACCACGCATTCCAGGTGCAAACATACACGATGCAAACAAGGCTATTATTAGAACAATACACCAAACAGTAATAAACTGAAATAAAACTTTGGTAAAACTGAAGTACGCATCTCTACGATCACAACAAGTTTTGGTTCATCGAAAACGGAGTTACGGCGTGAAAGTTACGATCGAAACGGTATATATAAAGCTCTAAACAAGATTAACTTGGACTCTAAAGCTAACCTGTCCAAAACAGACTAACAGGGGTATACACGGGTAGAGCACTAAATTACGAAGCTAACGCAATTTGAACGGATCAAATCGGAGCTAAAACGTGGATTTTATAAGCAAAACAGTGTAGTGGCATTTCTGTAAATAGACTGAATGTTTTTGAAATTTAAATCGGAATTTAAATTGAATTTTAAATCAATCCCGCAGTCGGCTGGACTGCGCCTCAATTCTGAAGAAATACAGGGGCCCGGCTGCAAGATTTTCCAGGCACAGGGAATAGTGCCTGGTGGAGTGCGGGTTGATTCCCGCTTTCCACGGGGGCTCTTTAGCAAAACTAACCCCGAAGGGGTACGGGTCACTCACGGCCGTCGGATCGATCGCGGACGGCACGGATTAGTTCCAGGGGAAGTGCGCGCGGGGGCAAGCCGACGGCGCGCCGCGCGCGGGCTCTGGCCGCGACGTCGCGGGGTGTCGCGACGGCGTGCGCGCACCCGCCATGGATGACGCACGGGCGCTTGCGGTCCCGGCCGAAGGAGGCGCCCCGAGACAAACCAAGAGAAGGGAGAGAGAGCGGAGCTCAAGGGGGTTCTCACCGCGGCTAAAGAGGCGGCGAGGAGGCTCGGGTGATGGCGCACGGCGAGGGGCGGCGGGGATCCGAACGCCGGCGTCGGAGCTGCGAACACACGACGGCGGTTAGGGCCAAAACGAGCGCAAGGGAGAGAGAGGGGTGGTTCGGGGTCGTCACCACTTCGGCGCGGAGCTCGGAGGGTGACGAATCGGCCTGCGGAGCGGAGATTCGCCGGAGCGACGGCGGCGGGCGGCGGCAATGGCGCGGCGGCTCTGGAGGCGCTCGGGTGGTTGCTCTAGGGCGCTGAGGAGTGCGGGAAGAGAGGAAAGGGGGAGCGGGGAAGAGACCGCGTCCACTTAAAGGACGGGGAAGGGAGCGAGGACGTGGGAGCGAGCTCGCGGAGGACTCGGAGGTGGGCGGCTGCGGCGGTTGCGCTCGGCGGCGACGCGGAGAAGGAGGGAGGAGGGGCTGACACGCGGGCCCGGGTTGCCAGCGAGAGAGAGAGGGGAGGGCGCGGGCGGCGGTTTGCGCAGGCGCGGGCGCCAGCGGGCCGGCCAATGGGCCGCGCGGCGAGGAGAAGGGAGGCGGAGCGGCCCAGCGGGGAGGAAAGGGAAGGGGGGGGGGGCGCGCCGGCGGTTGGGCCGCCAGGCCGCCTGGGCCGGAAAGGGAGAGGGAGAGGGAGAGGGAGAGAAGAAATTTTCCCTTTTTCATTTATTTTCAAAACATTTCAAATCCATTTCAAAAGAAGTTTGAATTCAAACTAAATTTTGACAAAACCCAGTCACTTCAATAAATCCAGTGCATCAGCATGAATGCATAAACATGTTGCCACTATTATTTTAATTCAACAAAAATTATTTAACCCCTAGGTTAAATACTCACAAATTCATAATTAAAGCATTTTCATCTATTTGGCTTTGGAGAAAATTTTAGGGTGTTACATATAAGTCCACACCACTCCTTATAATTAGATTAATCCACCGCATGATACGATCTAATTATAAGAAGCTAAAAGCATACATATATCTGAACAGATCTATAAAAACTCATTACTCATGTAAGCTTAACCAGAGTCGGCAAATTAGCCGAACTGGGGTCCATGAAGAAGGAACATACAAGCAAAGCATGATTAAACTAATCTAAAACCTGCACCTGCCGCACGGTACCCGGCTCTATCAAAGCCTAAACATGGTCAACATGCATGAACCCACAACATGTAACAATCTGGATTGAAAGTTAATTCGGCCATCATGATCTTATGATTAACGAAGCACAAATAAACTCATGCAGCAAGGCCGAACAAAGATCAATCTTGATTGGGCAAAGAGTGTTATAGGAATCAAATAAATAAAACATATAACACATGGTAACTTAATGAATCTATTAGATTTGCCAAATCTAACAGAGCCGATAACTATTTTTACTCATGACTTAATCCGCCGCACGATACAAGGCATAAGCAAAAACTTCCCGTCATAAGCTTAAATCCGCCGCACGATACTAAGCTTAACATACGAGACTACTTGCATCATATCTAAATCCACCGCATGATACTAGACATGATAGCAAGGTTGCCGGTACTTATGAAGGTCGACGGATCGATGATTCCTCTCGAAGAACTGGACGACACGACTTAGGGACTCGATAGGTAGCACGGGGCCGGTTGTATTGATATGGTTGTGAACAGTTTTACAATGGTCGAGGGCTTATATTTATACCCTGGACGAAACACGAATCCTAGACGATTATGACTTAAAAACAAGGAAAGATATAAATCATATTCCTAATCCTTTCGGCATCTTCCATCGCCACGTATCTTCTCGTGCAAGCTGGCTTTACCTGCATCATCCATTTCCCGAATGGGACTACTGCTCCACGAAATAGCCGACCGCGCAGGTATTCACCGAAAGTCTTAAGGACCAAATAGCCGTCCGAATGCTTGCCGAATCCTTCTCTTCTCTGCTGGCTGGACCCACCTGTCATATCCTTGTGTGTGCGAAAATCTGGTGTTAACACATGCCCCCTAATTTTGGGATAAAATGTTTACTCCAAAATTCCTCTTCCTTTTCGCACTGACGTGGAACCTCCAGAAGCATCTGTCTTCACTCGCCATAATTACCGTACCTGCCGATTCATCTCCCGATGCACTTGGGATCTTTTAAACTCCCCCCTTCACATTATTTCGGCCTATGCTTCTCGACCTCTCCTACTTTATTCGCAAACCAGAAAACCCTCTTCTCTCTTGCTACTCCAAATCAGCTAGAAGATGTCTTCTCAGGCGAGCCGCCATAGTCTCGAGCTCAGCGCTTCCAGTACCTCCAAGAGAAGGTTACCTCCTCCTTCCTTTCCCTCGTCTCCAAAATGAAGTATCCAACCTCATTTCATTACTCTTGTTCAGGAGGACTAGTGACGTTTCCACCGAGGATTTGACCTAGAAAATTATAGATCTTCAGCTTGACCTGGAAAGGAAGGATCGGGAAATTACTCGAATCTCCCAAGAGCGTGACGTCGCTCGAAAAAGGTCCGCCGGTAAGCATCCTCTCGTCATTTTTCCTTTATCCTGCCTTTCTGCTTTTACCAACTTCTTCCTTTTTCAGCCCTGGCGGCTAAACTCCATACTCTCCAAACTGCCGTCACTAAGCTTGCTGTCACGGCCGATGTAATGTGTGCGGATACATGGGTGTATGCTGGGTCTCTGAGTGATGAGTGATTGTCAACTGGGATGATGCGCATGTTCTTTGGCTTGTGTTGTGCAGGTGTCGAGCACGGATGCAGTGATCAAAGGCGAGGTGAAGGTCAAGTAGAGACGTGCCGTGCCGATGGACCAAGAGTGGCGAATGGCGGACGTGAGGCTTGGACGGAGGGACCAGAGGCCCGAGGATCAGCTGTGGTGGCTGGCAGCCTGGGACAGCAACGAGCAAAGACTTGCGGTCATGTGTTGCCTAAGTCGTAGACTTGGGGACACGTGTCGGTGGACGGGGTGCACGGGCGGTGCATCCCCTCTACGACGTCGGTTTGGTGGTAGAGCCAGGGAAAAACCATCGGGTGGACGGTTTCCAGGTTTGGGCCTCAAAACCTGGGTGCGGATGGTTTCTGAGTTTGGCCACAAAACTCGGGCTGAGGATGGTTTCCAGGTTTGGGCCTCAAAACCTGGGCGCTGAGG
This sequence comes from Coix lacryma-jobi var. lacryma-jobi, assembly GCA_009763385.1. Taxonomy (NCBI): domain Eukaryota; kingdom Viridiplantae; phylum Streptophyta; class Magnoliopsida; order Poales; family Poaceae; genus Coix; species Coix lacryma-jobi. The sequence continues at coordinate 84,389,019 of CM019826.1, forward strand.
GTTTGCTGAGTTTGGCCTCAAAACTCAGAAGCTGGTGGGCTGGTTTCCCAGTTTGGGCCTCAAAACCGGGGGATGGCTGGAAAAGGCTGGTTTCCCGATTAGGGCCACAAAACCGGGGGTGCAGAGAGGTGGTGGCACGTGGCGGCAATCTGGAGGTTGCATCGAGGCAGCGCTTCGAATTGTGCGGGCGTGGCCGTCGGATACACCTACCACCGAGTTGGTCCAGAATAACCCTAGGGTTTAGCTGGTTCGCTCTGTAATTAGAATAGAGAGGGGTAGAGTAGGAATTAGACTTAGGCTAGTAGTAGGATAAGTAGTCGGGAGACTCCCTCCTCCCTTTCTATCTCAGTCATTTGCTCTTTCGCACTTAGGGTTTTCCGCTCTCCCATCCCCTGCTGTAGCTAGCTAAGATCCGCAGAGAGACTTGCCTCTGTGCACTGTTGATTTTGAGGAAGTGAGGCCGTATCCTCACTGTTGTAGCGTGTGGTAGCCACACAGTTGCAGATTCGTGGGTGTGATTCGCGTTTTGTTCGTGTTCTTCGCGGAATCTTTTTTCTCCACGTTCTTCCCATCGCTTGATCTCTTTGCTCGGTTCATCTTTTGCAAATCCGCTTGAACCAAGTTGTTCTAGATCGTGAGGCACTTCTTTCCTCCGAAGGATTTAATCTCTAACCTCACGGTCTAGGAGATTGATCGATTTTTCATTTCGGGTCAAGTTTTCTCCCTTCCCCCAAAATTCTTTGATTCATCGATTTGGAGATAGGTTCGAGCCATGATCTCTTAGAGGTAGCTCACTATACTCCTTGCGACTCATCTCTCCAAGTTTGAACCCTAGAGGTTTCGTTTTGGGAGAGTTTGATTCGAATCGGTGGATGAACTGTGCTGTTACGGGGAGACCGGACGCAGGGGTCGGGACGACCGGACGCTGGCTAGGTGAGTCCGGTCGTTGAACGTTCACTACGATTTCCTGCTAGTTGACCGGACGCTTGTGGAGCTCACTGACCGGACGCACAACGCGTACTGTTCACTTGTTTTTGTCCTGGTGACCGGACGCTACTATCCTGACCGGACGTACCGTACACCAGAGTCCGGTCACAGACAGTAAGGTCTGAAACTGGTTTTCTGACGACCAGACGCGTCCGGTGCTCCCTGACCGGACGTTGCCCAGAGTCCGGTCGAGACTGCCTTGCGCGTTTTCGTTCGCGGGTTGTTCGTTCGTTGTCGGATTTGGTTTCCGTCTTTTGCGTTGGCTTTCCAGAGTTGTGTTGTGTCCCGTTGTGCTTCTTGGAAGCATCCGCCCTACATCTAGGGTCGTGGACATTAGCAAGCTCTAGGGTTTGTCTTTTGGGGTGATTCTCGGGACAGTGGCTACTAGTTTTCGAAAGGAAATTTTGAAGCTCTCATTCACCCCCCCCTCTGGTCGCTTTCTGGTTGCTTCTCGGTCCTTCATTTGGTATCGGAGCAGGTTAAGGATCTTCCACCTTAGCTGGTTCCAGATCCACAGAAGGTGACATGGATCGCGGCGTGGGCAAACCGCCGTTCTTTGATGGGACGAACTATGCGTATTGGAAGATACGCATGTCGGCCTATGTCCAGAGCATGGGCTCTTCTGTTTGGGAGATTTGCAATAAGGCTGATTACGTTGTCTTGGCTGCTCATATCACTCAGCTCCAGATCGATGAGCAAAAGGCCAATAGCCGGGCACGTAACGCCTTGTTCTCCTGTTTGAGCATGTCTGAGTTTGATCGTGTTTCTCACCTCCCCACGGCTCGCGAGATTTGGGCGACCCTCATGCGCTTCCATGAGGGAACCACTCGGGTCAAATCCTGCCTCTATGAGTCGCACAAGCGGGAGTATGAGAACTTTCGACATATGCCTGGCGAGAGCATAGAGAGTTTATTCGCTTGCTTTCAGGTCATTGTCAACAACATGAGAGCGAACAAGGAGCTGTTGCATTTTGACGATCATGAGAGGGCCTTGAAACTTTTGCACACTCTTGATCGGTCGGTGTGGGACTCAAAGGTCCAGGCGATCATCGAATCGTCTAACTATGAGACCCTCACTTGCGACGAGCTCTTTAGTAAGCTCAAGTCTAGTGAGATTGACGCCATGTCGAGGGCTTCTTATGAGAATCCTTCTGGTCTGACTATGGCTTTGGTTTCTGGCTCTTCTAACCCCTCTGGAGGTTTTGCTCTTTCATCTCTCTTTTCTGTCACAGAGGACCAGCTTGAGTCATTGGGGGATGACGAGTTGGCAATGCTCGCCAACCGGTTCACGCGGTTCCACAACAACCGCATGAACTGTCGCCGCGGTGGAGGACGCTCAGGATGCTTTGAGTGCGGCGACCCCGACCACTTCATCGCCAACTGTCCCAAGAAGAAGCATTCGTCTGGGAAGGGCGATCATGGGCACAAGTACAACTCCGGCAAGCGCAAGGAGAAGTACGTCCCCGCAAGGCACAAGCGGAGGGGCGGCTTCGACAAGGAGTACATCAAGAAGAAGTACTTGGAGAAGGCTCAGGCTGAGCAGCTTGCATTCTTCGCCACGCTCTGCGACGTCGACGGCTCGGATGACGACTCCGCTTGCTCAAGCGACGAAGAGTCCGAGAAGAAGAAGAGGATCGAGGACAAGCTGAACGGTCTCTGCTTCTTCGCCGACGACGACGGCCTCTGCACCATGGCCCTCGGCAAGGAGGTCGACGGCGAGCTGGTGAACTCCCCTCGGAACGACGACGACGACGACGACACCTCCCAGGTATCCATGACCCACGATGAGCTCTTTGTAGAGAATGAGAAGCTTACTGCCGCCTTGCTTAGTCAGGATAAGCTGCTTAGGCGTGCCGCTAGAGAGCGCAAGGAGTTTAGGCAGAAGTGGGAGGACACGGTGAGAGAGCTTGAGTTTGCCAAGTCCACCGTGGTCGTGTCGGAGGAGGTTGAGTGTGAGATGTGCACCACGCACATGACTGACCTTCTCACTTTGAGAGGTAAGTATGCTGCGTTGGTAGGAGAGGTGGATGAGATGAAGGCTAGACCTTCTCTGTTGGGTGCGTGCAAGACTTGTCCTGTCTTGCAATCTGAGTTGGCAGAGAAGAATGCCAAGATTGTGTCGCTTGAGGAGGCCAACCCAGGTAGCACTTGTGTGGCTAAGTGCGCTTTGTGTGAAGGCTTGGAGATGGAGATAGCCAATGTGAAGCATGACAAGATGCAAACCGAGGAAGAAAACACATACCTTCGGACCATCTTGTCATGGGTATCTTGTGGTGAGCCACAGCTCGGGATGATGATCTCCCAATTCAAGCGAGCTGCTGGAGGTCCCGGTGTAGGTTTTGCTCAGGGTGTTGATCTTTCTGCTTTTGGGAAGATTGGAGAGTCGAGTGGTTTGAACCCGAGTGAGAAGCCCAACTCCACCACTACTCCCAAACTTACCAAGCTTCCACCCAAAGAGCTTCTCAAACCTAACACCAAGGATGGGGTATTTGTGGAACCTCCGAGAGCTCCACCCAAGAACCAAGTGTGGCATCCCAAACCCAACCACCTTAAGAACAAGCTGGATACAATGCCACCTATCCAGGAGGAGTTGCCACAAAAGGGCAAAGTGATCCACACCCACAGCCATGAGTACCAACAACCCCCTTTGCGTGCGGTGAGGTATCATTGTGACTTCTGTGGGAGAGATGGACACTTGAGGGAGTTCTGCTTTAGGCGCAAGAGAGAGGTGCGCCGTGCTAGGGAGATGAACAACACGGACATGTACCATCCTTTCCATGATGTACATGTGCCGAATGTTCAGAAGAGAGCTCCGAGGAGAGCAGCTAGGCCCAGAGGTCCAGAACCTCAAGTTCCCAGGCCTAGGCAGCAGAGAGCTCTGAGGAGAGATGCTAGGCCTAGAGGCGCAGTGCCTCAAGTTGCTAGGCCTAGGCCTCATAGAGAGCGTGCCCGGCGGGAGCCTGCAGTTGTAGGCTATGGACCCTGTGGCGGAGGCTTTGTAGTTGAGCGTTTTCCCCACCGCGTTTTGAGCATCGCGATGGACGCTCCTCCCTTAGCGGACCACGTTTTCCTCTACGTGGTGATCGCTCCTCTCGTAGACGTGCTAGGAATGGTTTTTCTGCTAACCATTCTTTTGAGCAGCCGGCCCAACACTGGTATTCCTCTTACTTCACTAACCCCAGTGTTGGACCGTATGCTCACCCTATGTCTTTTTATTGATGTAGGTAAAACGGTTGGAGGACATTTGGTTGGTGGATTCCGGTTGCTCGAGGCACTTGACCGGAAACGCCAAGTGGTTCTCCAGCCTTAGCCCTGTTGCCGGAATGGAGTACATAACTTTCGGCGATAATAGCAAAGGTAAGGTATTGTCTCGCGGGTCTGTGCGGGTTAATGAGCACTTTGTGTTACGCGATGTTGCTCTTGTTTCTAACCTGCATTTTAATCTTCTTTCTGTTTTGCAACTTTTTGATGATGACTATGAGATTCGTTTTAAACCGAATCTCAGCCGTATTTTGGATCCTCGGGGCAATCTTGTGTGTTTGATTTCGCCCTTTGGAAAAGTCTTTCGTGCGAATTTCTCGGAGTCTTTTGGCACTTCTCGTTGTCTTGTGGCTGGACCTTCCTCCTCTGATCTTTGGAAGTGGCATAGGAGACTTGGACATTTGAGCTTCGACTTGCTTGCAAGGCTTAGTTCACTTGGCCTAATCCGAGGATTGCCCAAGTTGCATATGGAGAAGGATCTTGTTTGCCACTCTTGTAGACACGGGAAGATGGTTGCCGCTCCCCACCATCCGGTGACTCAGGTCATGACCAAGCGCCCTGGAGAGCTTTTGCACATGGACCTTGTTGGTCCGGCTCAGGTGAGCTCGGTTGGGGGGAAGTGGTATGTGCTTGTTGTTGTTGATGACTTTTCGAGATATTCGTGGGTCTTCTTTTTAGCTGAGAAGACCGAGACTTTCTCCTTTGCTCGTAATCTGATTTTGCGTCTTCAGAACGAGTTCCCTTTGAACTCAATGCGAGCAATTCGGAGTGATAATGGTTCCGAATTCAAGAATTCGGATTTTGAGAAGTTTTGTGACCGCTTGGGTTTGGAGCATCAGTTTTCTTCCCCCTACACACCACCCCAGAATGGTGTTGTAGAAAGGAAGAATCGGACCCTTGTTGAGATGGCCAGGACGATGCTCGATGAGCATTGGACTCCTAGGCGTTATTGGGCCGAAGCTATGAACACTGCGTGCTATATTTCCAATCGCATTTTTTTGAGAACATTCTTGAAAAAGACTTCTTATGAGTTGCGTTTCGGTAGACAGCCCAAGGTGAGTTATTTTAGAGTCTTCGGTTGCCATTGTTTTATTTTGAAGAAAGGCAACCTGGACAAGTTTGAGTCTCGTTCTTCTGACGGTGTATTTTTGGGTTATGGCACTCACACTCGCGCATATCGTGTACTTAACCTTGATACTAACCGAGTCATGGAGACATCAGATGTCACCTTCGACGAGACTCTCGTTTGTCCTTCTTCTCGTTTTGAGCGAGCAGGTGATCATGAGGTTGGTGAGCCTCTTTTCGATGATGAGGACGAGGATGCTGAAGGCATAGATGACCCAGCATTGCCTCCACCTGCTGTGCCGCAAATAGCGGCTTCTACGACGACTCACGGCCCCGACACATCTTCTTCCTGGGGGCCGTGGGATCCGCCACCCCGAGCGGTACCTTTTGTACCCGGGGAGTCACCAGCTGCTATTGAGGGGGAGGCTACTTCAGCTCGGGAGGCGCCATGACACATCCAGCGCCAGCACCTGCCTCAGCAGATGATCGGCAGCATCGACGAACGGGTTACTCGGTCCAGGTCACAGCACATCTCTCACTTCGCTCATTCTGCTTTTGTTGCTAATTTTGAGCCTCGAGATGTTGGACACGCTTTGACGAATCCGGATTGGGTCAATGCCATGCATGAGGAGTTAGAAATTTTTGAGATAAATCGGGTTTGGGTTCTGGTTCCTCCCCCTCCTAACTGTAATCCTATTGGGACAAAATGGGTTTTCAAAAACAAACAAGGAGAGGATGGCCACATTGTGAGGAACAAAGCGCGTCTTGTGGCCAAGGGTTATAGTCAGAAGGAGGGGATAGACTTTGAGGAGACTTTTGCTCCTGTAGCTCGTTTGGAGGCTATTAGGATACTCTTGGCTTTTGCTGCATCCAAAGGTTTTAAACTCTTCCAAATGGATGTCAAGAGTGCCTTCTTAAACGGCTACATAGAAGAGGAAGTGTATGTTGAGCAACCCCCCGGTTTTGAAAATCCCAAGTTTCCAAACCATGTTTTTAAACTTCACAAAGCTTTATATGGTTTGAAACAAGCCCCTAGAGCCTGGTATGATAGACTGAAAACCTTTTTGCTTGCTAAGGGTTTTAAAATGGGATGTGTAGATAAAACGCTCTTTCTCCTCAAGCAAGGCAAAGACACTCTCTTGGTCCAGATTTACGTGGATGATATCATTTTCGGTGGTTCTTCTCACGCTTTGGTTGCCAAGTTTGCAGATATTATGAGCAGGGAGTTCGAGATGAGCATGATGGGCGAGCTGACTTTCTTTCTCGGGTTGCAAATCAAGCAATCCCGAGAGGGGACGTTTGTGCACCAGGGCAAGTACACCAAGGACTTGCTGAAGCGGTTCGATATGGGTGAGGCCAAGCCTCTTCCAACACCCATGTCGACGACGACTGCCCTGGATGCGGATGTGGATGGAGAAGCAGTGGACCAGAAGGAGTACCGAAGCATGATCGGGTCGCTGCTCTACCTGACGGCGACACGCTTGGACATCCAGTTTGCGGTGTGTCTGTGCGCGCGCTTTCAGGCGTCGCCGCGCACTTCTCACCGTCAGGCAATGAAGCGCATATTCAGGTACCTTCGTTTCACACCTGAGTCCGGGATTTGGTATTCTGCTTCCTCCACCCTCTCCCTTTGCGGTTATTCGGATGCCGATTTTGCTGGTTGCCGTATTGAGCGCAAGTCCACTTCTGGGACTTGCCAGTTTATTGGTTCTTCTCTTGTTTCGTGGTCTTCTCGCAAGCAGTCTAGTGTCACTCAGTCCACCACAGAGGCTAAATATGTTGCTGCGGCTAGCTGCTGTTCCCAGTTGCTCTGGATGATGGCCACTTTGCGTAATTTTGGTCTTAGCTTTTCTCGCGTGCCTTTGCTTTGTGACAGCACGAGTGCCATTAGCGTTGCTAAGAACCCCGTGCTTCACTCGAAGACCAAACACATTGATGTGCGCTTTCATTTCTTGCGAGACCACCAGGAGAAGGGTGATATCGACCTTCGCCATGTCGATACTCATCATCAACTGGCTGATATTTTCACCAAGCCTTTAGATGAATCAACCTTTAATCGGTTGAGGGGTGAGCTTGGTGTGTGTTTCCCCTTTTAGTTGAGGGAAACATTTTGGATCTTGTATATTTGACTGACTCTTTTGTCTTTCTTTTCTTTTGCATTTTAGCATACGCATTTACATTCTGAGCTTCATGTCTATAATCACTAGAATGTAACTATGCACCATGTAGTATGCTCCGATGCTTATGTTGATGCTTGTAGCTTATGCTCTTTCTGATCACTACTACATGTTGTGAGCTGAGCTATTTTTGAAATGGTGAATTTGCTTAATAATTTCAAATCTGAAAATGTTCACCATTGAGATATGCAACTAGCATGTGTAGGATGTGTTGAGTTTACTCGTGCTTTTCATATATGCTAGGTTGCTATATCTCTAGTTCTAAGTCATTCACTTGCTTGGTCTGTTCATATCATGTTTAAAATTTGTACCAAGTTTTAGTGAATTGAAAAGATCGAGATGGGATTGCTTGTCAACAAATCACGGTATCGAGACGGTTTCTCATTGCACTTTGAGTTAAACTTGAGCCGTGTAGTGTATGACCGAAACCGTAGCTTTAAGCTTCTGATTGCTTTGGCATAGGCTTCGCTCGGTTGCAAAGTTAGGCAATGACAAGCTTTCAACCTCTCGCAATCACATGCTAAAAATTGAACTTGTGTAATTTCACCGCTGCAACTCCGATCTGAATTTGAATTCACAAGTGTATGTTACATTCTTAAGCATGATGATTGAACTTTGCTAGGGGTAGTTCACCTTGTATACATGTTTAGCACTTGTTCAGACTCCTGTTTATACATTGCTAGTGCTATTTTGATGGTGAGTACCTTCTGACTCAAAACTGCTCCTTTCTGCTCATATGTTCATACTTCATATCTGGTGATCAGTTTGAGCCTTTGCTGAGCTTGCATGCTGTTGATGAGTCATTAGAGTTATACTATTTAGAGCATCTTTGCATTCTCCTAAATATATTCCTGAAGCTGCTAACTTGCATTTTGACTCATATGCATGATGGAAGGGGGAGAACCTCCCTAGTTAGCACTTTTGTTGGTGCCCTTTCTGATGGGGAGAGCCTTTTACTTGATTCGTGCATTTTCAATAAAGGGGGAGAATTTGCAAATCATTTGTGCTTCCTGAGTGTTCATTTGAGGGGGAGTTTCCAGGGGGAGAGTTTGCATGTCTCCTGGATGATCAACTAAGGGGGAGCTTGAGCTTTGCTGTCTCTTGTTGGCCGAAAGGCATCGGTATCAAGCTTTCTTTGCTAGTTGTGTTGAGCCTGAGCTTTGCTGTCTCTTGTTGGCCGAAAGGCATCGGTATCAAGCTTTCTTTGCTAGTTGTGTTGAGCCTCTGTGCCTCTATCTTGAGGGACTAGCATTTTGCTTCGATATTTTCGATTGGGATTTGCTAGCGGTGTTGAGCCTGTTCTACCTCTTCTTGAGGGCTAGCTTTGCTTTGCTTGGTTGCGTCGAGCCGTTGCCCATGTCTTTGGGGACCAAGTTGTCTTGCTCTTTCCACTTGACCTTCTTCGGCTTTGCTATGCTTTTGGGTCATTTGGTCGAGTTCTCTCTTCTCCTTCTTCCTTCTTCTCTTTCTACTATGATTTGTGTTGGTAGTTGACAATGCACTCATCAAGGGGGAGATTGCGGATACATGGGTGTATGCTGGGTCTCTGAGTGATGAGTGATTGTCAACTGGGATGATGCGCATGTTCTTTGGCTTGTGTTGTGCAGGTGTCGAGCACGGATGCAGTGATCAAAGGCGAGGTGAAGGTCAAGTAGAGACGTGCCGTGCCGATGGACCAAGAGTGGCGAAGGGCGGACGTGAGGCTTGGACTGAGGGACCAGAGGCCCGAGGATCAGCTATGGTGGCTGGCAGCCTGGGACAGCAACGAGCGAAGACTTGCGGTCATGTGTTGCCTAAGTCGTAGACTTGGGGACACGTGTCAGTGGACGGGGTGCACGGGCGGTGCATCCCCTCTACGACGTCGGTTTGGTGGTAGAGCCAGGGAAAAACCATCGGGTGGACGGTTTCCAGGTTTGGGCCTCAAAACCTGGGTGCGGATGGTTTCCGAGTTTGGCCACAAAACTCGGGCTGAGGACGGTTTCCAGGTTTGGGCCTCAAAACCTGGGCGCTGAGGGTTTGCTGAGTTTGGCCTCAAAACTCAGAAGCTGGTGGGCTGGTTTCCCGGTTTGGGCCTCAAAACCGGGGGATGGCTGGAAATGGCTGGTTTCCCGGTTAGGGCCACAAAACCGGGGGTGCAGAGAGGTGGCGGCACGTGGCGGCAATCTGGAGGTTGTGTCGAGGCAACGCTTCGAATTGTGCGGGCGTGGCCGTCGGATACACCTACCACCGAGTTGGTCCAGAATAACCCTAGGGTTTAGCTGGTTCGCTCTGTAATTAGAATAGAGAGGGGTAGAGTAGGAATTAGACTTAGGCTAGTAGTAGGATAAGTAGTCGGGAGACTCCCTCCTCCCTTTCTATCTCAGTCATTTGCTCTTTCGCACTTAGGGTTTTCCGCTCTCCCATCCCCTGCTGTAGCTAGCTGAGATCCGCAGAGAGACTTGCCTCTGTGCACTGTTGATTTTGAGGAAGTGAGGCCGTATCCTCACTGTTGTAGCGTGTGGTAGTCACACGGTTGCATATTCGTGGGTGTGATTCGCGTTTTGTTCGTGTTCTTCGCGGAATCCTTTTTCTCCACGTTCTTCCCATCGCTTGATCTCTTTGCTCGGTTCATCTTTTGCAAATCCGCTTGAACCAAGTTGTTCTAGATCGTGAGGCACTTCTTTCCTCCGAAGGATTTAATCTGTAACCTCACGGTCTAGGAGATCGATCGATTTTTCGTTTCGGGTCAAGTTTTCTCCGTTCCCCCAAAATTCTTCGATTCATCGATTTGGAGATAGGTTCGAGCCATGATCTCTTAGAGATAGCTCACTATACTCCTTGTGACTCATCTCTCCAAGTTTGAACCCTAGAGGTTTCGTTTTGGGAGAGTTTGATTCAAATCGGTGGATGAACTGTGCTGTTACGGGGAGACCGGACGCAGGGGTCGGGACGACCGGACGCTGGCTAGGTGAGTCCGGCCGTTGAACGTTCACTACGATTTCCTGCTGGTTGACCGGACGCTTGTGAAGCTCACTGACCGGACGCACAGTGCGTACTGTTCACTTGTTTTTGTCCTGGTGACCGGACGCTACTATCCTGACCGCACGCACCGTACACCAGAGTCCGGTCACGAATAGTAAGGTCCGAAACTGGTTTTCTGACGACCGGACGCGTCCGGTGCTCCCTGACCGGACGCTGCCCAGAGTCCGGTCGAGACTGCCTTGCGCGTTTTCATTCGCGAGTTGTTCGTTCGTTGTCGGATTTGGTTTCCGTCTTTTGCGTTGGCTTTCCAGAATTGTGTAGTGTCCCGCTGTGCTTCTTGGAAGCATCCGCCCTACATCTAGGGTCGTGGACATTAGCAAGCTCTAGGGTTTGTCTTTTGGGGTGATTCTCGGGACAGTGGCTACTAGTTTTCGAAAGGAAATTTTGAAGCTCCCATTCACCCCCCCCCCCCTCTGGTCGCTTTCTGGTTCCTTCTCGGTCCTTCAATGTGCACAACATCTTTGAAGCGGGTAAACGAAGTCAACCGCGTCCTCCCCATCATCTCCAGAGCCGACATGGGGTACGACGCGGCACTCCCCTTCTCCGCCGTGAAGGTTTATTCTGGTGCAGATTATCAGAGATTTGATGTCTGTGAACAAGATCTAGAGGATAGAGTAGAACACTCCGTAGAAGACATGAAGGTAGCCGAATCAGATCTGGCCGATACCTTCGATCACTTTCTCCCGATTAGGCGTAGGATGGAGTGGACGAACTAACCCGCTGTAATATTGCTCCTTCTTTTGTAAATAAGAAGTTTCCATGTTCGTCCTCTGTAATCAGTCTATGATTGATCCTTCGAGATCAATGTGTGCCCCTTTTTTTGCATATTAGTCACTGATCTCTGTTTCCCTGCTTTCATGGCAATGCATGTCGGCCACCGCTGAAAACTGCATTAGAAATCTCTGCCCCACAGACGATTGCCATAATCAGTTATTTTAGATTCTAAGAATTCAATTTTCCTCCAATTTCCCGACCCGTGACAACACTAGGATAACATTTCTTAATGACCCTTTCTGCCTCTGCTCCCAGTGTCAATCGGCAATACGAACTCTCAAACGATCATTCAAAACTGAACAGCTTTTAGCCGAATCCTATCGGCTTCCTGACTTTGGGGTTACGATTCTCTTTAGTCATCAAAAGACCTGGCCTGGCCCAATAACGGCCCATAAAATGTGAAAACCCTAATCGATGTTCGATTTTCCAGTGTGCAAGCCATAGTTTTATAAATATGACTCTATACAGGGTACCACCCCCATCTTCAGCCAAATAGTCTGACTCATAGACTTCCCAGTTCTCAGTTCTCATCTCAGAGAAAAACTTTCGTCCCCCTTTTTATATTAATGGCAGGCAGCAACCATCACAGTAGACAACTCACCGGAGACGAAGCAAGAGGAAGCCAAGCACCAACTCACCGGTGTTATGGGTAAAAACTGATTTCTTTCCCCCTTTTCTTGCCCGTTCATCTTTGATTTACTCATCCATCTTCTTTTTTAGAATGGGGTCTTTCCCCAACCAAGCTCAGGACCCTCCAGAAATGGTAAATCCAAAAGTCCCTTTTAATCTCCTTCTTAAGCTACCAGATTCTGAATTTGATGACTTATTCTAGCAGATCCGCTTGGATGCTCTTCGGTATCGCGAGGAAAGGGATCAGGTTCAGAAAGAACTGGAAGACGCATCTCAGAAGCATAGTATCAGGGAAGCTAAATGGGCAGCTCAACGGAAATAGTACTGCAACATCATCACAGGTCAGCATAAATTGGGTTCTCTCCTCTTGGTCGAGCTTGCCATGTCTGATATATCCTTTCCTCTTGCTAGCCCTTTCTGCAGAGAATGATCGTCTGAAGGCAGCAGCAAACAGAATCGCCCTCAAGGTGAATGCTCGTGGAGATTCAGCCGAAGCCTGCCTTGACGCTTTGGATCGTCGTATTGATCAGTCTGTCATCCAAGGTGTGCACATCGGGGTCTCTTTCGGGCCAGCGGCAATGAGTTCTTGGACCAAAGAAGACTACTCTCTCCTACCAGTTGGTTTTGCTGGCGACCCAGATGAATTTGAAGACCCTAAGATTTATGATAACCATGTCGCTGCTATTGCTGAAATTGTTAATCCGCAATCCATTCTGATCAACTTATTCCGAGAGTAGTTTGTACTAGGACAGATCTATAAATGAAGTTTACAGCAGATGAACTTGCTCTTTTCTGAATAATGTTTATTTTTTTATTCTTCAATGACTTTCCTCGTTCGTAACATTTCTTCAGAAGAACGCTTGCCGAATGTATGACATCATCTTAGCTGACTAAATCCCATTCTCAACATGTCATATCACTCGGCATTGCACTTACTGCACTTCACCTTTCTCTTTCCCCGATAAACCTGCTAATGAAAAACGCTAGGATTACCAAGGTCATGAATATCTGTACTGAAGGCGATATAAATAAAATATCGGCCATAACTTAACACATGCGAAACATTTTTTCTGCTAAAGGCGATCCTCTTACATCGGCTGTATAAAAACATCTCTTGATTTACATAATTTCCATGTGTTCAGCTTTTAGCAAGTAGTGTCGAAGCTTCAACTGACAAGCAGTACATACAAATCAAAAATTTGTCACAGTCGAATACCCTTTCCTGGGGTTTAACATTTTTGGCTAAGGCAAATTGCTACTCATCTTTTCTTTTAAACTTCAAAAAATAAGGGCCGATTCTACTATAAGACCATCGGTCGTTACGTACAACTTGAAACGATCACCAAGTTGTGGAAGTGCTCTCATATATCTTTAATCTCATCAGAATCTTCTGTTGCAGGTCACCTTGTATAAATTCCTTCTGATCCTCCTTGAGCTCTTGGCAATGAAGAAATAAACAGAATCCTTTAAAGGTTCATCAACTTTAAAACACACTCGAGACCCAAACTTGTGTACATTGATCCAACTTCGGCTTTATTACCAACACTTTATTCCTTGTCAGCCGATATGAAACTTTGGTCTCAATTCTTCTCCATTACCACCGATTGGATTAAAAATTGCTCCGAGAGCCGATCGTTTGAATCGGCTGTTGATCCTCGTCGAAAACGTTCATAGGACCTGCTTCCCAAGCTCTTCCAGAGAAACACTCGACACCTTCATACTCCTAGTAGGTGGGCTCTGTATTAGCAATACTCACCGAATCATCAGCATGGACGATCTCAATATCATCTCCAATCCAATGGATAAGGAATTGATGCATAGTTGACGGCACACAGCAGTTTGCATGTATCCAATCTCTTCCTAATAGCAAACTGTATGCCCCCTTGCCATCAATGACAAAGAAGGTGGTGATTAAAGTTTTAGTCCCAATTGTTAAATCGACATGGACTGCACCTCGAGTATCAGAAGAATTGCCGGCAAAGTCCCTCAACACCATGTCGGTCCTCAATAGATCTTCACTTGCCATGCCAAGTTTTCTGAAAGTGGTATACAACATGATATTTATGGCAGCTCCTCCATCGATGAACATCATGGTTAATGGCTTGCCATTGACATACCCTCTCATGTATAATGGCTTCAAGTGTCGGTGCCTGATTGGTTTATCAAATACTGCCCTTTGAGCCAAGACGAGATGAGCCAACAAGTCCTGAAATTCACTTTCATCGAAGTCTGAATATGTCTCGTCTTGGACATCTTGATTCTCAGGGGCTATGAACTCTGATGGTAGAAAGAATGCCATGCACGTATTAGCCGAATGATTACCTTCACTCGGCCTTTCCTTAGGACGCCAGACTTGCTTTGCTCTAGTGCCTACTTGTGCCAACTCTTTGTTCCTTAAGCGCTGCACTCTCCTCTTCTGGCTTTTCCTTAAACCTGGCGGACACCATTGTCCCTTCTGCCAGACGTACTTACGGTACTCTTCTTCTTTAGTATGAGCCCAATCTCGATCGGCAAATCCTCTTACCTGCCGATCTCCGAAACTATTTATTTTTACGCGTCGATCGTCCTCAGGGACTCGTGCCCCAAGCCTTTCATGGACAGATCGGCAGTTGACTCGAGACTGCATATACTCGGAATACTGATTACTGCACTCGGGGCAGTCGTCTTTAACAGGCAGCTTCAAGCCTTCGTTCCAACAATACTGGAAAAACGAGCATTCCCAATGAGACCGTTCTTGTTCCCTCGTATCTTCTCGTTCTTCCCGGTACATCTCTTCTTTGTACCTTCGCTGTTTCTCCAGGAACTTCCGTTCTTCATAAAGCCTCTGCTTCTGGTACCGTTCCTGTTCCCGATGCCATTTATTCAACAAGATGCGTGTCGTGACCCTGGGTCTGGAAGTTCCACCTGTCTCAGTTCGGCTATTCTGGAACCGAACCCTCTGCTGAAGCTCTTTATTTGTAATCTGCCGATCAGGGTCAACAGCACCAGCTTCCTTTGCTCTACCAGAAGTTAAAACTTTCATTTTATTCTTACCCCCAAAATTGGTTGCATTGATCATACTGACAGAGAAGAACATGGTATTCTGTCCAAAAGGACTACCATCCACTTTCATCTTTCCATCAAACCTCAGGTGTCCGTCTTGGATGGCCTTCTGAATCCGCACTCTGAACACTCGACAATCATTTATGGAGTGGGATTTAGTATTGTGGAAACCACAATACTTCATGTCTTTGACACCCTCAGGAAGCAGCATAGGATGACCTTCCGGCAACTTGATGCGTCCTTCCTTCAGCAAGTACTCAAATAATTTATCTGACTTGGAAACATCAAAGTCATAAGTACCTTTTTGTTGCCTCAGCCACCGCTGGTTGACTTGAGTTGGTTCTTTAGACCAGGTTATCTCGGCTGCAGCTACTTCATCTTCATCATCATATTCATCTGCTTCCTCCAGGAAAGCCTGATACATTTCGGCAGCTACATCACCCTTCTGGAATTGATTATTCCTTCTGAATCCCTGAGCTTGATTGCTCATCGTCGCCAGCCTTTGGGATAACTGCCCGAGGACATCAAACTCCATGCCGAATAGTTTCTCTTTGATACTCGGCAACATGCCAGCTATGCCTATCCCCGGCAATTGGTCATCCGGCAAATTCAAGGAATAGCAGAGATTTTTGGTTTCCCTGAATCGGCGCAGATACTCTTGCGGCGTTTCGCCGGGTCTCATCTTCAAGCTCATAAGATCGACCAACTTCTTTTCACTGGTTCCCGTAAACAAGTACGAGTGGAACTTCTGCTCTAACTCTGCCCATGTATTGATAGAATTTGCCGGCAGAGAAGCAAACCAGGAGAATGCTGGTCCTGCCAACGACAACGGGAAATACCGAATCCTCCAAGCTTCATCTGTAGATGCTTCCCCAAGTTGCATCAAGTACCGGCTGATGTGCTCTATAGTGCTGGTATCATCCTGACCCGAAAACTTGGTGAAATCAGTAGGAGGTTTTACTCTTGGAGGAAGGGCTACCCGATTGTACCATTCTGGGTAGGGAGACTTGTAAGTATATGTCTGATTCTTTGGCTTTAGGCCAAACTGATTCTGCATCATATCAGCCATCCTGTGCATGATGAGGTCAACACTTGAATCAGGAGCTGTTTGTGCTTGCCCCCTAGCATGTAGTCCTGCTGAACTCCTGTAGCCCAGATTCGGAAGAGCATTAATCGAGTTATAGTCCATAAACTCCCGATATCCATCTCCAAAGATATCTCTCTGTATCCTGTTCGCCACAGGAGACACTCTAGAAGCAGATTGTGGGACATTCCCTGTTGTGCCGGACGTGAGCTGGCCATAGGTCTGGGGAGGTTGTTGCGTCTCCTGAGAAACCACTCCACCCGTGCTTGGGCCAGCTCCACTGTTCTCGGCAACCCTCCGACGTTGAGTATTGGAAACAACAATGGTCCTTGCATCGGACCAACAGCTTCTTCAAAGTACTTATCTGCGTTTGGACCAAAAGTATTGACCATAATAGCACGAAAAGTGTTTAAGAAAGCCGACTGATGATTAGTCACGGCTCCTGATACAACCTTGTGCATTATTTCAGTCATCTTCTGGATAGCTTCTTCTTCACCACCGTCGGGCAGCTCAGGTTGGTGATGAGGAACAACCTTCGGGAACGTCTGTTTCTGATAGACCTTGCAACTTTTATTCTTGGAGAAAGACTCCAAGCATCTGCGCTGGAATTCATCACAAGCCCGTTGCACCAAATCCTTTGATTCTGGCGGCAATTCGTCCATGGTCACATCGAAGGTTTGATCTTCGCTGATCTCAGGCATCTTGAAATGAAGTGTCCCACTGGGCGTGCCAAAAAGTGTGTTGACGCAAAACGTGACGTCCTGCGCCAGGCATACAGCAAGCCAAACGAGGCTGGCTTCAATCGGGTGCCCGGAGTATTCCGAATCCGGAAGCGTGCCAGTCGGTTTGACCTGAAAACCAACAAGGGATAAAAATATGAGAATACCTTGGAACGTGCTGGGTGAGACCAAGCAGTTCCATATGTACGGCTTTGAAAGCCAATCATGACGGCACACAGCTATAAAAAGCTGTTTGTCGAAACAGGTGTATAATGTCATTCGACAAGTATAAAGATGGAGCTCATAAACATGTTGAATGCCGAACACATGAATAACAGAAGGGTAAAAGGGTAATTTGTAAATATAAATCTATTCAAATAACATATGCATAGGCTCATCCAACTAATCTGCCACACGTTTAGCCTTCATGAACCCGTCAAGTATAAACTCAAGCAAAGCTAATCCACCGCATGATACCAATTGCTATAAGTCCACACCACTCCTTATAATTAGATTAATCCACCGCATGATACGATCTAATTATAAGAAGCTAAAAGCATACATATATCTGAACAGATCTGAAGGACCGAGAATGCTACGAGAAAGCGACCAGAGGGGGGTGAATGGGAGCTTCAAATTTTCCTTTTGGAAACTTGATGCCACTGTCCCGAGAATCAACCCCAAGAGCAAACCTAGAGCTTGCAAGTGTCCACGACCCTAGATGTAGGGTGGATGCCTCCGAGAAGCACAGCGGGACACTCTACAACCCTAGAAACCCAATGCAAAAGATGGAAACCAAATCCGTCAACGATTGAACGAACCGCGAACGAAACAGCGTGAAACAGCTTGGACCGGACTCTGAGTGCATTCGGTCAGTCACCACCGGACGCGTCCGGTCACAAGAAAATGGTTCGGGAACCTTATTATTCCTGACCGGACTCACGAGCAAGGAGCGTCCGGTCAACAACGGTGCGTCCGGTCAAAAGAAGACAAGCACGATGAACAGTAGGACATATGCGTCCGATCAGTGATCAAGCTGACCGTCCGGTCAAGTCACGAGATCAACACACTGAGCATTCAACGACCGGACTCTCTGCTCGTGCGTCCGTTCATCTCGACCAAGCGTCCGGTCACCCCAAAACAGCATTGTTCGTCCACCGATTCAACTCAATCTCACCCAAAACAAATCCTCTAGGGATCAAACTTGGTGAGAGGAGTCACACAGAGTATAGTGAGCTATCTCTAAGAGATCATGGCTCAAACCTATCTCCAAATCGATGAATCGAAGAATTTCGAGGGAAGGGAGAAAAACTTGACCCGCAACCAAAATCGATCGATCTCCTAAATCGTGAGGTTAGAGGTAAATTCCTTCGGTGGAAAGAAGTGCCTCACGACCTAGGACAACTTGGTTCAAGTGGATTTGCAAAAGATGAACCGAGCAAAGAGATCGAACGACGGGAAAAACGTGGAGAAAAAGGATTCCGCGAAGAATACGAACAAAACGCGAATCACAACCACAAATTGCAACCGTGTTGCTACCACACGCTAGAACAGTGAGATTACGGTCTCACTTCCTCAAAATCTCACGTACATAGAGGTATGGTTCTCTACGGATCTCAGCTGGCTACAGCGGGGGATTGGGAGAGCAGGAAACCCCAAGTGCAAAGAGCAAAATGAACTGAGATAGATGGGGAGGTGGGTGTCTCCCCCTACTTATCCTAATTCTAAATATTCCTAATTCCCACTCTACCCCTAACTACTTACAGAGCGAACCAGCTAAACCCTAAGGTTATTCTGGACCATCTCGATGGTAGGTGGATCCGACGGCCACGCCCGCACAACTCGTAGCGTTGCCTCGACGCAACCTCCCGATTGCCGCCACGTGCCGCCCTCGCTCTGCACCCCTGGTTTTGTGGCCCAAACCAGGAAACCAGCCTTTTCAGCCAACCCCCGGTTTTGAGGCCCAAACTGGGAAACCAGCCCACCAGCATCTGAGTTTTGAGGCCCAAACTCAGCAAACCCGCAACACCCAGGTTTTGAGGCCCAAACCTGGAAACCATCCTCAGCCTGAGTTTTATGGCCAAACTCGGAAACCATCCGTGCCCAGGTTTTCAGGCCCAAACCTGGAAACCGTCCACCCGATGGTTTTCTCTGGCTCTACCACCAAACCGACGCCGTAGAGGGGATGCACAGCCCGTGCACCCCGTCCACCGACACGTGTCCCCTAGTCCACGACTCAGGCAACACATGACCGCAAGTCTTCACTCGTCGCTGTCCCAGGCTGCCAGCCACCACAGCTGATCCTCGGGCCACCGGTCCCTCAGTCCAAGCCTCACGTCCGCCCTTCGCCACTCTCGGTCCATCGGCATGGCACGTCTCTACTTGACCTTCACCTTGCCTCTGATCACTGTATCCGTGCTCGACACCTGCACAACACAAGCCAAAGAACATGCGCATCATCCTAGTTGACAATCACTCATCACTCAGAGACTCAGCATACACCCATGTATCCGCAATCTCCCCCTTGATGAGTGCATTGTCAACTACCAACACAAATCATAATAGAAGGAATGAAGGAAGAAGAAAGAGAAGAGAGAACTCGACCAAATGACCCAAAAGCATAGCAAAGCCGAAGAAGGTCAAGTGGAAAGAGCAAGACAACTTGGTCCCCAAAGACATGGGCAATGGCTCGACGCGACCAAGCAAAGCAAAGCTAGCCCTCAAGAAGAGGTAGAACAGGCTCAACACCGCTAGCAAATACCAATTAAGAAACCGAAGCAAAATGCTAGTCCCTCAAGATAGAGGCACAGAGGCTCAACACAACTAGCAAAGAAAGCTCGATACCATAACCTTACGGCCAACAGGAAGCAGCAAAAACTGCCCCTTGAATAGTGCAAACAACCAGGAAAGCTCCCCCTTAGTTCAAACGGAGGGTAATGATTTGCAATTTCTCCCCCTTAGTTGAAAATGCACTTATCAAGAAACAATGCTCCCCCTCAGAAAATGCACCAACAATAAGTGCCAACAAGAGAATCTCTCCCCTTCCAAAATGCATATGAGTCAAAATGCAAGTTAGGAGCTTCAGCAGTATACTCAAGAGAGTGCAAAGATGCTCTACAGAGTTCTAATCCGATGACTCAGAAAATGCATAGAATGCTAGCAAAGGCTCAAACTGATCACTAAGTCTGAAATGAGAGCACAAAGAGCAGTTTTTAGCCGAAAAGGTATTCACCATCAACATAGCACAGACATGTATAGACAGAAAGTCAAACAAGTGCTAAACATGTATACAAGGTGAACTACCCCTAGCACAGTTCAAACATCATGCTGATATCAATTGAAAAATGAAGCATATATTTGTGATTTCAAATTATAATCGGAGTTGCAGCGGTGAAATTACACAAGTTCAGAAATCAGCATGTGACTGCGAGAGGTTGAATGCTTGTTATTGCCTAACTTTTGAACTGTGTGAAGCCTATGCATAAGCAATCAGAAGCTTAAAGTAACAGTTTCGGTCATACACTACACAACTCAAGTTTAACTCAAAGTGCAATGAGAAATAGTCTCGAAATTGTGAGGTGTTAACAAGCAAACCCATCTTCATCTTATTAATTCACTTAACTTGGTTCAGATTTTAAACAAAATATGATATACCAAGCAAGTGAATGACTCAACACTAGAGACGTAGCAACCTAGCATACATAGATAGCATAAGTGACTTCGACACATCCTACACATGCTAGTTGCATATCTCAATGGTGAACATTTTCAAGTTTTAAGTTCATTATCAAATTTCACCATTCAAAAATAGCTCAGCTCACAGTATGTATCAGTGATCAGAAAGAGCATAAGCTACAGCATCTACATAAAGCATCGGAGCAAAAAAAACTACATAGAGCATAGTTACATTCTTCAGACTATATTCATGAAGCTCAGAATGTAAAAGCGTATGCTGAAATGCAAAGATGCATGAAGAAACCAAAAGGAAGCAAAAACAACTGAAAAACACAAAGTCAGTGTATCATACAAGAGTCAAAAATGTTTCCCCCATCTAAAAGGGGAAACACACACCAAGCTCACCTCTCAACCGATTAAAAGTTGATTGGTCCAAAGGCTTGGTGAAAATATCAGCCAACTGATGATGAGTATCGACATGGCGAAGGTCGATATCACCCTTCTCATAGTGGTCTCGCAAAAAATGAAAGCACACATCAATGTGTTTGGTCTTCGAGTGAAGCACGAGGTTCTTAGCAACGCTAATGGCACTCGTGCTATCACAAAGCAAAGGAACGCGAGAAAAGCTCAGACCAAAATCACGCAAAGTGGCCATCATCCAGAGTAACTGGGAACAGCAGCTAGCCGCAGCAACATACTCAACCTCCGTGGTAGACTGGGCGACACTAGACTGCTTGCGAGAGGACCATGATACAAGAGAAGAACCAATAAACTGGCAAGTCCCAGAAGTGGACTTGCGCTAAATCCGGCAACCAGCAAAATCAGCATCGGAATAACCACAAATGGAAAGAGTGGAGGAAGCAGAATACCAAATCCCAAATTCTGGAGTGAAGGATAAGTACCTCATAATGCGCTTGACCGCTTGACGGTGAGAGGTGCGCGGCGAAGACTGAAATCGCGTGCAGAGACACACCGCGAACTGAATGTCCAGGCGTGTCGCCGTCAGGTACAGCAGCGACCCGATCATACTCTGGTACTCCTTCTGGTCCACTACTTCTCCCTCCTTGTTCGCGTCCAGGGCTGTCGTGGTCGACATGGGTGTTGGAAGAGGCTTGGCCTCACCCATATCGAATTTCTTTAGAATGTCTCGAGTGTACTTGCCCTGGTGCACGAACGTCCCTTCCCGGGATTGCTTGATTTGCAGCCCGAGGAAAAACGTCAACTCCCCCATCATGCTCATCTCAAATTCCCTACTCATTGTATCTGCAAACTTGGCAACCAAAGCGTGAGAAGAACCACCGAAAATGATATCATCCACGTAAATTTGGACCAAGAGAGTATCAGTGCCTTGCTTGAGGAGAAAGAGCGTTTTATCTACACATCCCATTTTAAAACCCTTAGCAAGCAAAAAGGTTTTCAACCTATCATACTAGGCTCTAGGGGCTTGTTTCAAACCATATAAAGCTTTGTGAAGTTTAAAGACATGGTTTGGAAACTTGGGATTTTCAAAACCGGGGGTTGTCTAACATACACCTCCTCTTCTATGTAGCCGTTTAAGAAGGCACTCTTGACATCCATTTGAAAAAGTTTGAAACCTTTGGATGCAGCAAAAGCCAAGAGTATCCTAATAGCCTCCAAACGTGCTACAGGAGCAAAAGTCTCCTCATAGTCTATCCCCTCCTTCTAACTATAACCCTGGGCTACGAGTCTGGCCTTGTTTCTCACAACATGGCCATCTTCTCCCTGTTTGTTTTTGAAAACTCATTTTGTCCCAATAGGATGACACTCAGAAGGTGGAGACACTAGAACCCAAACCCGATTTCTCTCAAAGTTCTCAAGCTCCTCATGCATGGCATTGACCCAATCAGGATCCGTCAAAGCGTGTCCAACATCCCGGGGTTCAAAATCAGCAACAAATGCAGAATGAGCAAAGTGAGAGATTTGCCTTGACCGGGTGACGCGTTCGTCGATGCTGCCGATCATCTGCTGAGGCGGGTGCTGGCGCTGAATATGTCGTGGCGCCTTCCTTGCCGAAGTGGCCTCCCCCTCAACAGCAGCTAGTGCCTCCCCGGGTACAAAGGGTACCGCTCGGGGTGGTGGATCCCACGGCCCCCAGGAAGAAGAGGTGTCGGGGCCGTGAGTCGTCGTAGAAGCCGCTCTTTGCGGCACGGCAGGTGGAGGACGTGCTGGTCATCTATCCCTTCAGCACCTTCTTCTTCATCATCGAAAAGAGGCTCACCAACCTCATGATCACCTGCACGCTCAAAACGAGAAGAAGGACAAACCATGGTCTCGTCGAAGGTGACATCGGATGTCTCCATGACTCGGTTAGTGTCAAGGTTGAGTACACGATAAGCTCGAGTGTGAGTGCCATAACCCAAAAACACACCGTCAGAAGAACGAGACTCAAATTTGTCTAGGTTGCCCTTTTTGAGTATAAAACAATGGCAACCAAAAACTCTAAAATAACTCACCTTGGGGAGTTTTCCAAAACGCAACTCATAAGAGGTCTTTTTCAAGAAAGCTCGAAGAAAAATACGATTGGAAATGTAGCATGCAGTGCTCATAGCTTCGGCCCAATATCGCCTAGGAGTCCTATGCTCATCGAGCATCGTCCTGGCCATCTCTACAAGGGTCCGATTCTTCCTCTCTACAACACCATTTTGTGGCGGTGTGTAGGGGGAAGAAAACTAATGCTCTAAACCCAAAGAGTTACAAAACTTCTCAAAATCCGAATTCTTGAATTCGGAACCATTATCACTCCTAATAGCTCGCATCGAGTTCAAAGGGAACTCGTTCTGAAGACGCAAAATCAGATTGCGAGCAGAGGAGAAAGTCTCGGTCTTCTCAGCTAAAAAGAAGACCCACGAATATCTCGAAAAGTCATCAACAACAACAAGCACATACCACTTCCCCCCAACCGAGCTCACCCGAGCCGGACCAACAAGGTCCATGTGCAAAAGCTCTCAAGGGCGCTTGGTCATGACCTGAGTCACTGGATGGTGGGGAGCGGCAACCATCTTCCCATGTCTACAAGAATGGCAAACAAGATCCCTCTCCATCGACAGCTTGGGCAATCCTCGGATTAGGCCAAGTGAGCTAAGTCTTGCAAGCAAGTCGAAGCTTAAATGACCGAGCCTCCTATGCCACTTCCAAAGATCAGAGGAGGAAGGACTAGCCAAAAGACAGCGGGAAATACCAAACGACTCCGAGAAATCCGCACGAAAGACTTTCCCAAAGGGCGAAATCACACAAACAAGATTGCCCTGAGGGTCCAAAATACAACTGAGATTCGGTTTAAAACGAATCTCATAGTCATCATTGAAAAGTTGCGAAACAAAAAGAAGATTAAAATGCAAGTTAGAAATAAGAGCAACATCGCGCAACACAAAGTGCTCATTAACTCGCACCGACCCACGAGACAACACCTTACCTTTGCTATTGTCACCAAAAGTGATATACTCCTTTCCGGCGACAGGACTAAGAATGGAGAACCACTTGGCGTTTCCGGTCATGTGCCTCGAGCAACCGGAATCCACCAACCAAACGTTCTCCAATCGTTTTACCTACATCAATAAAAAGACATAGGGTGAGCATACGGTCCAACACTGGGGTTAGTGAAGTAGGAAGAATACCAGAGTTGGGCCGGCTGCTCAAAAGAACGGTCAGTGTAAAAACCATTCCAAGCACATCTACGAAGGAAGCGATCACCACGTTTAGAAGAACGTGGTCCGCTGGGGAAGGAGCCCTCACCGCAATACTCAAAACGCGGTGGAGAAAAACGCTCAACTACAAAGCCATCGCCACGGGGTCCATAGCCTACAACTGCAGGCTCCCGTCGGGCACGCTCTCTACGAGGCCTAGGCCTAGGAACTTGAGGCACTGCACCTCTAGGCCTAGCATCTCTCCTCGGAGCTCTCCTCTGCCTAGGCCTGGGAACTTGAGGTTCTGGACCTCTGGGCCTAGCAGCACGTCTCTGAACATTTGGCGCATGTACATCATGGAGAGGATGGTACATGTCCGCATTGTTCATCTCCCTAGCACGGCGCGCCTCTCTCTTGCGCCGAAAGCAGAACTCACTCAAGTGTCCATCTCTCCCACAATGCTCACAATGGTACCTCACCGCTCTCAAAGGGGGTTCTTGGTACTCAGGGTTGTGGGTGTGGATCACTTTGCCCTTCTATGGCAAACACTCCTCCTGGATAGGTGGCATCGTATCAAGCTTGTTTTTCATGTGGTTGGGTTTGGGATGCCACACTTTGTTCTTGGGTGGAACTCGTGGAGGTTCTTCAAACACCCCATCCTTGGTGTTAGGCTTGAGAGGCTCTTTGGGTGGAAGCTTGGTAAGTTTGGGAGTAGTGGTGGAGTTGGGCTTCTCACATGGGTTCAGACCACTCGACTCTCCAATCTTCCCAAAAGCAGAAAGATCAACACCCGGAGCAAAACCTACACCAGGACCTCCAGCAGCTCGCTGGAATTAGGAGATCATCATCCCGAGCTGTGGCTCACCACAAGACACCCATGACAAGATGGTCCGAAGGTATGTGTTTTCTTCCACGGTTTGCATCTTGTCATGCTTCACATTCGCAATCTCCATCTCCAAACCCTCACACAAAGCGCACCTAGTCACACAAGTGCTACCCGAGCTGGCCTCCTCAAGAGACACAATCTTGGCATTCTTCTCTGCCAACTCGGATTGCAAGACAGGACAAGTCTTGCACGCACCCAACAGCGAGGGTCTAGCATTCAGCTCATCCACCGCTCCTACCAACGCAACATACTTGCTTCTCAAAGTGAGAAGGTCAGTCATGTGCATGGTGCACATCTCACACGCCTAAGCAGCTTATCTTGGCTAAGAAGCGCGACAGTAAGTTTCTCGACCTCAGCGGAAAACTCATCGTGGGTCAGAGATACCTGGGAGGTGTCGTCGTCGTCGTCGTCGTCGTCGTTCCAAGGAGTCTCCAGCTCGCCATCGACCTCCTTGCCGAGGGCCATGGTGCAGGAGTCGTCGTCGGCGGCGAAGAAGCAGAGACCGTTGAGGTTGTCCTCGATCCTCTTCTTCTTCTCAGACTCGTCATCGCTTGAGCAAGCGGAGTCATCATCCGAGCCATCGACGTCGCTGAGCGTGGCGAAGAATGCACGCTGCTCAGCCTGGGCCTTCTCCAAGTACTTCTTCTTGATGTACTCCTTGTCGAAGCCGCCCCTCCGCTTGTACCTCGCGGGGACGTACTTCTCCTTGCGCTTGCCGGAGTCGTACTTGTGCCCATGATCGCCCTTCCCAGAATGCTTGTTCTTCTTGGGACAGTTGGCGATGAAGTGGTCAGGGTCGCCGCACTCGTAGCATCCCGAGCGTCCTCCTCCGCGGTGACGGTTCATGCGGTTGTTGTGGAACCGCGAGAACCGGTTGGCGAGCATAGCCAACTCGTCATCCCCCAAAGACTCCAGCTGCTCCTCTGTGACAGAAAAGAGAGAAGAGAGTGCAAAACCTCCAGAGGGGTTAGCAGAAGAGCCAGACAACAAAGCCATTGACGGGCCAGAAGGATTTTCATAAGAAGCCCTCGCCATGGAATCAATCTCACTGGACTTGAGCTTACTGAAGAGCTCGTCGCATATGAGGGTCTCATAGTTAGGTGATTCGATGATCGCCTGAACTTTGGAATCCCACACCGACCGATCAAGAGTATGCAAAAGCTTCAAAGCCCTCTCATGATCGTCGAAAGGCAATAGCTCCTTGTTAGCCCTCATCCTGTTGACAATCACCTGAAAGCGAGCGAATAAACTCTCTATGCTCTCGCCAGGCATATGTCGAAAGTTCTCATACTCTCGCTTGAACGACTTGTAGAGTCGGGTTTTGACTTGAGAGGTTCCCTCATGGAAACGCATGAGGGTGGCCCAAATCTCCCGAGCCGTAGCGAGGTGAGAAACACGATCAAACTCACTCATGCTCAAACATGAGAAAAGAGCACTACGTGCTCGGCTATTGGCATCGTGCTCATCGATCTGATGCTGAGTCACATGAGCAGCCAGGACAACGTAATCGGCAGAGTTGCAAATATCCCGAATGGAAGCACCCAAACTCTGCAGATAGGCCGACATGCGTATCTTCCAATACGCATAGTTCGTCCCATCGAAAAACGGCGGTTTGCCCACGCCGCGATCCATGTCGCCTTCTGTGGATCTAGAACCGGCTAAGGTGGAAGATCCTTAACCCGCTCCGATACCAATTGAAGGACCGAGAATGCTACCAGAAAGCGACCAGAGGGGGGTGAATGGGAGCTTCAAATTTTCCTTTCGGAAACTTGATGCCACTGTCCCGAGAATCAACCCCAAGAGCAAACCTAGAGCTTGCAAGTGTCCATGACCCTAGATGTAGGGTGGATGCCTCCGAGAAGCACAGCGGGACACCCTACAACCCTAGAAACCCAATGCAAAAGACGGAAACCAAATCCGTCAACGATTGAACGAACTGCGAACGAAACAGCGTGAAACAGCTTGGACCGGACTCTGAGTGCGTCCGGTCAGTCACCACCGGACGCGTCCGGTCACAAGAAAATGGTTCTGGAACCTTACTGTTCCTGACTGGACTCACGAGCAAGGAGCGTCCGGTCAACAACGGTGCGTCCGGTCAAAAGAAGACAAGCACGATGAACAGTAGGACCTATGCGTCCAGTCAGTGATCAAGCCGAGCGTCCGGTCAAGTCACGAGATCAACACACTGAGCATTCAATGACCGGACTCTCTGCTCGTGCGTCCGGTCATCTCGACCAAGCGTCTGGTCACCCCGAAACAGCACTGTTCGTCCACCGATTCAACTCAATCTCACCCAAAACAAATCATCTGGGGATCAAACTTGGTGAGAGGAGTCACACAGAGTATAGTGAGCTATCTCTAAGAGATCATGGCTCGAACCTATCTCCAAATCGATGAATCGAAGAATTTCGGGGGAAGGGAGAAAAACTTGACCCGCAACCAAAATCGATCGATCTCCTAGATCGTGAGGTTAGAGGTAAATTCCTTCGGTGGAAAGAAGTGCCTCACGACCTAGGACAACTTGGTTCAAGTGGATTTGCAAAAGATGAACCGAGCAAAGAGATCGAACGACGGGAAAAACGTGGAGAAAAAGGATTCCGCGAAGAATACGAACAAAACGCGAATCACAACCACAAATTGCAACCGTGTGGCTGCCACACGCTACAACAGTGAGATTACGGTCTCACTTCCTCAAAATCTCACGTACACAGAGGTATGGTTCTCTACGGATCTCAGCTAGCTACAGCGGGGGATTGGGAGAGCAGGAAACCCCAAGTGCAAAGAGCAAAATGAACTGAGATAGATGGGGAGGTGGGTGTCTCCTCCTACTTATCCTAATTCTAAATATTCCTAATTCCCACTCTACCCCTAACTACTTACAGAGCGAACCAGCTAAACCCTAAGGTTATTCTGGACCAACTCGACGGTAGGTGGATCAGACGGCCACGCCCGCACAACTCGTAGCGTTGCCTCAACGCAACCTCCCGATTACCGCCACGTGCCGCGCTCGCTCTGCACCCCCGGTTTTGTGGCCCAAACCAGGAAACCAGCCTTTTCAGCCAACCCCCGGTTTTGAGGCCCAAACCGGGAAACCAGCCCACCAGCATCTGAGTTTTGAGGCCCAAACTCAGCAAACACGCAGCACCCAGGTTTTGAGGCCCAAACCTAGAAACCGTCCTCAGCCCGAGTTTTGTGGCCAAACTCGGAAACCATTCGTGCCCAAGTTTTGAGGCCCAAACCTGGAAACCGTCCACCCGATGGTTTTTCTCTGGCTCTACCACCAAACTGACGCCGTAGAGGGGATGCACAGCCCGTGCACCCCGTCCACCAACACGTGTCCCCAAGTCAACGACTCAGGCAACACATGACCGCAAGTCTTCACTCGTCGCTGTCCCAGGCTGCCAGCCACCACAGCTGATCCTCGGGCCACCGGTCCCTCAGTCCAAGCCTCACGTCCGCCCTTCGCCACTCTCGGTCCATTGGCACGGCACGTCTCTACTTGACCCTCACCTTGCCTCTGATCACTGTATCCGTGCTCGACACCTGCACAACACAAGCCAAAGAACATGCGCATCATCCTAGTTGACAATCACTCATCACTTAGAGACTCGGCATACACCCATGTATCCACAAGATCTATAAAAACTCATTACTCATGTAAGCTTAACCAAAGTCGGCAAATTAGCCGAACTGGGGTCCATGAAGAAGGAACATACAAGCAAAGCATGATTAAACTAATCTAAAACCTGCACCTGCCGCACGGTACCCGACTCTATCAAAGCCTAAACATGGTCAACATGCATGAACCCACAACATGTAACAATCTGGATTGAAAGTTAATTCGGCCATCATGATCTTATGATTAAGGAAGCACAAATAAACTCATGCAGCAAGGCCGAACAAAGATCAATCTAGATTGGGCAAAGAGTGTTATAGGAATCAAATAAATAAAACATATAACACATGGTAACTTAATGAATCTATTAGATCTGCCAAATCTAACAGAGCCGATAACTATTTTTACTCATGACTTAATCCGCCACACGATAGCATAAGCAAAAACTTCCCGTCATAAGCTTAAATCCGCCGCACGATACTAAGCTTAACATACGAGACTACTTGCATCATATCTAAATCCACCTCATGATACTAGACATGATAGCAAGGTTGCCGGTACTTACGGAGGTCGACGGATCGATGATTCCTATCGAAGAACTCGACGACACGACATAGGGACTCGAAAGGTGGCACGGGGCCGGTTGTATTGATATGGTTGTGAACAGTTTTACAATGGTCGAGGGCTTATATTTATACCCTGGACGAAACACGAATCCTAGACGATTACGACATAAAAAACAAGGAAAGATATAAATCATATTTCTAATCCTTTCTGCATCTTCCATCGCCATGTATCTTCTCGTGCAAGCTGGCTTTACCTGCATCATCCATTTCCCGAATGGGACTACTGCTCCATGAAATAGCCGACCGCGTAGGTATTCACCGAAAGTCTTAAGGACCAAATAGCCGTCCGAATGCTTGCCGAATCCTTCTCTTCTCTGCTGGCTGGACCCACCTGTCATATCCTCGTGTGTGCGAAAATCTGGTGTTAACACACATAAATGCACACACTAGCATACAATAGAGCCTATCATGCACTTTCAATGCATATAAGTTAAACCATACCTTTGCCTTGAGCCCACGAAATCCACTAAGTATGATAATGACATGGTGATAATTTGTTGACCTTCCTTGTCATATAGCCATGTCCTCACTAAGTGATCTACTTAATCATGATGAACTACAACATATACTTAGTCAAAGCTCATTAGTTCATAAAAGGCACAAAATGGAAATTTAGCTCCCCCTAAATTAGTGCTTCAAATATTTGAATTCTTTTAAAGAACTTTTCATTCTGTTAAGAATGTGGGAGTCAAATTTCGATTTTGGCCAACACAAAGTAATTTGCTATAAAGCAAGGATATTAAGTTGATTGCACAGATTACTTGAGAAATAACAGCATGATAGATCTGAGCTGACAGGAGAAACATAACATGAATATAAATAGACTCAAATCTCATGTAGGCAAAGATGGGCAGCTCACTGTCATACCGGAAACGTGCTTTGACAGCGCAGAAAAGTTCTCTGTCAGCAGTGTTGGTTCCAGGTCGGAAGTTCCGACAGTCAGCACTTCCGACATGGGTCAGCACTTCCGACAGAGAATGATTTTAGGTCATTTTGCCATTTCCAAAATTTTTACATATTAAACAAGTTATGAAACAGTAAGCATGAACAGTGAAAAAATATGACTATCCTACCAAGTTTAGGCACTCTATGTCATGGTGAAGATGAAGCAAAAGATAAGATAAACATAGATTACCAACGGGTCAACCATATAAGCAATTATGATGAACTTTGGTTGATAGGTTGTGTTAGAATTTCCAAATTGGCTTGCTCAACCACCCCGAAAGCATGTTCTAGCATTATGAATCCTATATGCACTTACATAGCATGTATGTAAACACATACCTTGGCCTTGAGTCCACATATGTTCCACTAAGAGTAACCATGGCAAAATCATCCTCGTGTTGACTTGACTTGTCAAGTGATCATGCCTTTGTCAAAGTGATCTCCTTTTCATTCATAAAACTATCACATCACTTAGAGGAAATTGTTAGATCACAATGGTTCAAGGTTGAAACTAAGCTTCCCTTAAATAAGTGCTCAAGTCATTTCGAATTACTTGTGAAAGCACTTAGCTTTTCTTTTAAGAAAATGGGAATGCTTTTCTACCTTGACCAAGACACATAACTATGCCAGGAATCGAATTAAGTTCAAGCAAAGCTTACAAACACTCAGTATTGATCAAATGTGCAGGTCTTTAGTTAGAGCATAGAACCAGATCACAAGGATTTAGAAATCCTTCTGAAATCAGGACATTGTTCCTT
This sequence comes from Coix lacryma-jobi var. lacryma-jobi, assembly GCA_009763385.1. Lineage (NCBI taxonomy): Eukaryota > Viridiplantae > Streptophyta > Magnoliopsida > Poales > Poaceae > Coix > Coix lacryma-jobi. Next base: position 84,419,928 of record CM019826.1, read on the forward strand.
CCCTAGCCATACCGGACATGTCCGGTACGATACCGGACAAGTCCGGTATTTGCAAATCAAAACCAGAGAACAACCACTTCTGAGATTTCCTTTTGGCTCTAGTTTATTTCGTTTCCCTGTACATCATCAAAGATAATGCTCTGCTAGAGAGCCATTAAGAGCATCGAATGGCAAATATCATAAGGATAAATTAAATTCATTTGATTACTAAGCTTTAGGCACTTATCATCAATGGTATAGATGAGTAAAATTGAAATCAATGATCACATAAACTTTGGGTCAATGATATAGGATGATATTAACAACATAGGTTGATAGTTTGAGTTGAGATGTCATTTTGCTTGCTCAAACACCCCGAAAGTCTTCATCTTACCATTTGTACCTATAATCACAATGTAAGCCCTCCTAGCCCAAGCTCCATTGGGTCCTTTTGAGTTAGTCAACAAGTGCTTAGGTACCCAAATGGTGTTGTCACTAGTTTCTGGTGAACACATCACCCTACTAGTGGCAACTCCATTTGTGGTACACCTAAGCACATTATCATTTGCAAATGTGTTCGGCTTAGAATGCATACCATTTGGGCAATCATAGCTTAGATGCCCCTTTCTCCTACAAGCATAGCAAATACGTCCATTGTTTGCTTTTTGCTTGTTTGGGCATTGGTCCACCAAGTGACCTTCTTGATTGCATCCATAGCACTTTCTTGTTGCTACTAAAACCCTCTTTCTTGAATCTTGGGCTAGAGTGCATTTCTTGCTTGAATGACATGAAGTGTGACACTTCACCTCACCTTTTGGAGCATCTTTCTTCACTTGATTTGCCACCTTGGTGGCTGCCCTCTTCTCGGCCGCTTCACATTTGTCGGCCCAAGTCTTGTGTGGACATATGGCACTTTCATGACCATATGTCCCACAACCATAGCAAATCCTTTTCTTGCTTTTCTTGCTCTTGGTTGCCTTCTCTTTGAATGAGATGAGATTATTTTGTTGGACTTTGGAGGAAGCAAGGTTTGAACCCTTCTCAAGCTTCTTCACCATGTAATCACGGTTATCTTGAGAAGGTTGTGCTTTCTCCTCATCCTTCAATCTAATCACATCTTTCTTTAGACTTTCCACTTCTTCGATGAGCCTAGCATTTTCTTTAAGAGTTTGCTCAATCGATGATTGGCTTGCTTGAGAGGCACACTCATTAGCACAAATAATATTTAATTGAGATGATGCACTAGTGAGTGTAGTAGTGTGAGGTTGAGAAGATTTTACCATAGCAATCACAACCTCATGTGCTATCTCAAGCATGGCATTTGATTCTACTAGCTTCTCATGTAAGCACTTGAGATGGGAGAAGTCCTCTTGTAGGAACTTGTGCTCAAATGAGAGATCACTCAATCTTGCCTTGAGCTTGTAGTTTTCCTTTTCTAGCCTTTCCACATTAGAGAGAGAGTTAGTAGCTAAAGCATGCTCAATTGACAATTGGTCATACCTTTCATTTAATGCCTTTAGCTCTTCCAATTTGGAGATGAGGAACTTTTCTTGATTTTGAAGGGATTGCTCTTGTTCCTCTACCTTCTTCTCTAGCTCATCATTTTCCTTCAATACTTTGATGAACAAGAGCTTGTCTTCATACTTGAGATAATCAAGAGAGTCATCGTCTTTATCATCATCATCACTCTCTACTTGACTATATCTTGATGCCTTCTCCTTGATCTCACCAAGAGTCTTTTCTTGATCTTTCTTGGTTGCTTTCTTCTTTTTCTTCTTGGCCATGAGACACAAGTGATGAGTGTCATGAGGTACTGAGGTTGACTCATCACTTGGTCGCCACTAGGGTTTAGAGTCGCTACTATCTGCCCCCTGCTCCCTGTATGCTGAGCATATACCGGACACATCCGGTAGGCATACCGGACACGTCCGGTATGTGCAGACAGTGCCCAGAGCAGCAGCAGCCTGCGCCTCTCAATCTGGCTCATCTTCCTTGAGGCTTCTTGGGGCTTCTTCACATGATGATGATTCAATGGACTCCATTTCCAATGAATCACAATCATGTGCTTCATCACATTTGGACTTTCTATATAGGTTGGCAAGTCTAGTCCAAATGACATGAGCACTCTCCGGCGGAGATTCTCCATTATAGATAGCCTCCTCAAGAACCTCTGCACTCAATGAGTTTAACAAGATTAAACAAGCATGAGCATTGAGTTGCACACATATCTCTTCTTCTTTTGCCAAGTTCTTATAGTTGCTCCAATCAAGTATAGAGAGAGATATGCTCGCATCCACAATATGCTCAACAATGGGGCTGATAGCCCGAAATGCATTGAGTACGTAAGATGACCATGTTAGAAAGTTTGAACCATCATTTTGGAGAAGAACCACGACCGTCTCCATAGGCGAATCCATCGGTTCTCACAAGCGGTGAAGCTCAAACTTGAGTCCAAGCTCCGATACCAATTGAAAGGACCGAACGGACCTAAGATGCCGCCTAGAGGGGGGTGAATAGGCGTTTCTGAAAAATTAACACCTTAAATGCGGAAGCAATTAGTAAGTGAGCTTCCAATTTCTTGGAAGCTCTCAATCGGAGTAAATCAACCCCACAAGAGACAAACACACAGTATATGAAAGATACACAAAGAATATAGAGTCAATTCCCTGCACCACAAATGATTAGAACAATATAGAATGAATCTTGTGCAGGAAGGTAATACCGGACACGTCCGGTGAGGATACCGGACACGTCCGGTAAACCCTAACTTGCTGAGCCCTCAGGCAATACCGGACACGTCCGGTATTTGCGAATTCTGCGTCGGGCTCCAAATCGACTCCAGTTTCTTCTCAACTTTGTCACACCCTGCAGAGATACAATCTATATATATGCACAACACACAGAACCTACAGGGAAAGCTCGAGCCACACAAATATCGAGTGCAATACAGAGAGAAGACACGATATTTGTTTTACCGAAGTTCGGCACCCCCTCGGGTCCAACTCTCCGTTGAGCCGGTTGTAAGCTACCACAAAGGTGGGCTCTAGAGGACACCACAGGTCACTCTAGCTGCGGTCTATTTCACCCGCAATGCTCCTTCCACTAGATGATCTCTTTTGAGGAGAGATCGAACCTTCACAAACTTTCCGAGGCACTCCACAAAGCTCTTGGGTGCTCAACGGCGACGCCTAGCCGTCTAGGACTGTAGAGTCCAAGAGTAACAAATGCACACAACGAGATCGATGATTTGCACAAGTGCTCAAGAGGTGGCTTGCTCTCTAATTTGAATCTCTCTCAACCCACAAATGGATTTGGCAATTAGAGGTCAATCACTCACTAAGAGAGGGTTGGAAAGTGTTTTGGAAGCTCTAGAATGAGTGTGGGAACTAGTAGAATCAGCAGCCTCCAAAGGTGGAGGCTTGCGGTATTTATAAGCCCACATTCGAAACTAGCCATTTTCTAGCCGTTGGCTGAGTCAGCACATACCGGACACATCCGGTATGACTTCACTGCGTGAGAAACACCCTAAACAGACCAACTTTCAAACTTTCCATATGAGCTTGGTAGTACCGACCACCTGGTCGGTAGTACCGCTAGTTATAAAGGGGTTTCTGCAACCTCTCTGGAAGTGGCCAATTTTGTCCTACCGGTACTACCGCTATAAGGCCGGTAGTATCGGTCGGTAGTACCGACCCAAGGGTCGGTAGTACCGCTCAACCCAAAAAAACATTGTCAGCCAGAAAACCGCAAATATCGGACATGTCCGGTATGCCTACCGGACACGTCGGGTATGACTTTACTGCGCCGGGACTAACTGAAAGATTGTAGGAAGGCTGCACTGCTGTGGCCACATACCGGACACGTCCGGTATGGACAGACAATGCAGCAAACAAACTGAAAGTTAGTTCTAGCTCTCTCATGTGTCACTTAGGTTGGTTTGAGCACTTATGAAGAATCATCTACTATATGTTGCATCCCTCTTAATAGTACGGCTTTCCTATTTACTCAAGACAAATTGGAAAACAAGATTTAAACCTCTTGAGATGATATCCATCTTAACCAAAGCCGCTTGTCGTCATTTTCCATAGTTGGAGGAATGGTTGTCATGTTTAGAAGTAGATGTCCTTCGAGCATAGCCATCTTGAGCATGTGACTTGACTCCATGCAAGTGATATAATGGAGTTCCAAATGTGCCAAGTCACTTCAATCAATATTGTTCCTAGGAATGTTGATTCTCCATTAGATGTGATCTTCAAGCTTGATTGATCCTTCGACTAAATGCAAGTACTTTCTTCTTCACTCTAGCTAGGTTCTTCGGCCGCCAAGCCATCGCTTGCCCTTCACCGTTGCTTAGTACCTCAAAGACTCTTTCCTTGCTATCTTCACCATCTCAAGCCATTCAATCATACTTTGTTTTGAATCTTTTCTTAGCAATCATATATGAACCGAGATTATTCCACAATACGATAGCCCTCTACATCAGTATCATTCCTATTGTTGTCTTGAGCTTGGGATGTGATTTTCATACAACAATTCATCATTTGGGCTTTGCATTTCATTCCAAGTATACTGTGCATATGATAGCCTTTTTATCAATATCAATCTCATTGTTGTCTTGTGCTTGTGACATGATTTTCATACAACAATTCATCATTTGGGCTTTGCATTTCATTCCAAGTATACTGTGCATATGATAGCCTTTTTTATCAATATCAATCTCATTGTTGTCTTGTGCTTGTGACATGATTTTCATACAACAATCCATCATTTTGGCTTTGCATTTCATTTCAAGTATATAGTGACATAATCATTTCCCTGTTTCACACTTAGCAAACATATTAGATCTTTAATCAATATTGTCATCAAATCATCCAAAATCACACTTAAGTGCAACATGCACTTTCAACAACCTATGCCTGCAACCATCATTGTCCAAGACATCAAGACAAGAAGTGGGAAGTTATCATGTTTTCTAATCAACAGCTAGCTTGGAAGACAAGATAGTACCACTACTGAACGCATCTTGGCCCCTAGTGGTTTCGGTGATTAGATGAAACACAAGATTACTGTGACTAACGTGTGTTTTGCAGAAACAGGATTGAGTTAGGTCATGGTAATGGCGACGATACGGGCATATGGAGTTCATGTCCCCTGGCGATGGATATCGTTTCGGTTTTCAAAGGACGGATGACGAAGACGGTGGTAGACTAGGCTAAGTGTCATATGGTGTTGGAGGACACTTAGGTAGTCTTAGGTCTTTGTTTTTCCTTTGGCCGTACTATAAAGGGGAGCGTGAATCAGTAGCTTAACCTAGATAAGACTATTGAGGTAGGTGTGGTGCACACTTGTTATTTCATAGCCCTAGGTAGCTCAGAGAGATGCCTTAAGTCGAGTGGATCAAAAGTCGTTTAGGCCACGTCGCGATCCGAGTTGAGTCTGCCCTTCTTATGGGCATCGGACGCTGGCCAGGTGGGCATCGGACGCGTCCGATGCTCACCCTGACTAGGGTTTAGTCTGGTGCGTGGCATCGGACGCGCCGATGTGTTCACATCGAACGCGCCCATGCCACTGTTCACGTGCGTGTGAACTGGAGGCCGCATCGGACGCAGGCATCGGACGCTGAGGGCCAGCGTCCGATGGCTATGCAGAGAGGTTCCAGAGAGGGTAAATCCACATCGGACGCTGCCCAGCGTCCGATGTCCCTTTAAACAGTCTGACAAGAAGGTACAGTAGACCATTGGACGAGGTCATCGGAGCGTCCGATGCTAGGCATTGGCGCGTCCGATGCCCCCGCAGAATGCCTGTCTTGTGTTGTTTTTTGGATGGCCGGTTGGGGGAGTATATATACTTCCTTCCCTCCATCCATTTGAGTGTTCTTGCCACTTCCATCAGTTGAGAAACACATTGTGAGTGTGAGTGAGTGCAAGAGCCCTAGTGAGGTTGAGTGATTTGCTAATTGTGAGAATTAGACACCTCCTAGTGAGAATTGAGTAGCAAGTGTGCATCCATCCATCTCTTTGGCCTTGTGTTGGTCAAGTGAGAGTTCTAGCTTGTTACTCTTGGTGATCGGCATCACCTAGACGGCTTGGTGGCGATCGGAGAGCTTGGTGATCATCCGGAGGCATTGTGGATGACCCAAGCCAAGTTGTGACCGGTAGCGAGCGATTCACCGGGCCAGAGTGGCGAAGAATCAGCTCGTAGTGAGCACTTGATCCTTGCGTGGATCAAGGGGGAGCGATACCCTTTCGTGGGTGCTCCAACGAGGACTAGGGTGGTGTGCCGACACCTCGATACCTCGGCAAAAATATCGTCCTGTCATCTCTACTCTCTTTACTACGCATTTACCTTTGAGCAATTCAATTCCGCATTTACTTGTTGTTCCTTCATAAGTTGAATTGCCATGCTAGAGTAGAAATGGTTTAGCGATAGTCTTTTGTGCAATTGATTCTTGTCAAACACACTCCTAGGCACTAGGGGGTTAATTGGAGCTTGATAGGTCTTAATTCTTGCAAGAAGTTTTAGAAAAGCCCAATTCACCCCCCCTCTTGGGCATCTTGATCCTTTCAATTGGTATCGGAGCCTCGTGCTCTCGATTTAGGCCTAACCGCCTAGAGTTAAGATGTCCGGAGGTGATGGACCACCTCCCATGTTTGAGGGAGACGACTTTCCATATTGGAAAATCTGTATGGAGTCGTACCTAGAAGCGGTTGATGTTAAATGCCGCAATGCCGCAATCACCGGCTTTGCCAAGCCCAAGGAAGGCACAAGCCTCACTCCTAATGAGGAGGAAAATGAAAAATGGAATGCAAAAGCCAAAAACATCCTTTTTAGAGGCATTTGCAAAGCTTGTCATGACAATAAGGGCAAGTCCAAGGCTATTGAAGTGCATCATGAGAGCTCAAGTGATGAAGAGGATGATTCCAACATCGCTCTCATGGTGAGAAGGACCACCAAGATGTTGAAGAAGCTTCACAAGAATGGAGTCAACTTTGACTCAAGAAAGAAGAAGTTCTTTACTAGTAGCAAGAGGAGGCCAATCTCCGAAATGGATTGCTACAATTGCGGTGAGCTTGGCCATCTAGTGATAGTGATAGTGATGGTGAATTCGAGGCACTTACTTATGATGAGCTTGTTAAATTGCTAAATGACTACTCTAAAATCATAAGAAAGACTAGAGCTAAAAATGAAAAGCTTGTTGATGAAAATAAATCTCTTGTTGAGAAATATGATCATGCTATTCATGCTAGTGATGAGTTAAAAGATGAACTTGCTACTATGTCATCATCCATCAAGGAGCTCAAGTCCTCTAACAAGGAGCTCAAAGCTAAAAATGAAAAACTTGATAATATGCATAGTGACTTTACCACTAGTTATGCTTTGCTCAATGAATAATACACTCAAGTGAAAGTTGATTATGATGCTCTCACCATTACTTATGATATGCTTTCACATGAGGCACATGATGCTCCTAACCTTGTTGTTAAGTGTGACATAGCAACATCTTGTGAGGACTTGGTTAGTGAGCATGATGAGCAAAGAGCTAGTGGCAAAGGCAAGAGTGTGGTTGTGGCCGATCACTATGATGATTATGTCAAGATCAAGAATGAGAATGCAAAGCTCAAGATTGATCTAGAGGAGCTAGCAACCACAAAGCAAGTCATCATTGAGACCCAAGATGATGAGTATAGCATGTCACTTGAGCTAGACATGCTAAAAGAGGAGAACAAGAGATTGAAGATGGAGAGGGATTACAAGATGACACCATCTCAATTAGAGCTCCAACAGGAGAATGACAAGCTCAACAGAGAAAAGGAACACCTCACCACCGGGTTGAAGAATTTCACCAAGGGTCAATGTCTTCAAAGTGAGCTTCTCATGAACACCGTAATGAAGACCAATAGAAATGGTATTGGCTTCCTTGAAGAAAAGATGAAGCAACGCAAGAGCATCACAAAGCCAAAGAAGAAGAAAATTGGAAGATGCTATGAGTGTGGAAAGGAAGGTCACTTTGCTCATGATTGTGAAGAGCCAAAGCCCACACCCTTGCCCAAGCATGCTAGGCCCTTTGCTTTCAATGCTCACTACATGCTTAGACAAGACTCTAGTGGCAAGATGAAAGTTATGTTCATGGGGCCTCCTAACAAGAATAGGCCAAAGCAAATTTGGGTTGCAAAGTCACTAGTAGAGAAGGTTAAGGGACCTCAACAAGTTTGGGTCCCAAAAGCTCAAGCTTGATTTCTTAATGTGTGTAGGTGAACTACAAGACCGGTGGATCTCATTGGGTGATCGATAGTGGTTGCACACAACATATGATCGGTGATCCCCGGATGTTCACCTCACTAGAAGAAAATGTCAACGACCAAGAAAAGATAACATTTGGTGACAATTCAAAGGGCAATGTCAAGGGATTGGGCAAAGTGGCTATATAAAATGATCATACCATCTCCAATGTGCTTCTAGTTGCATCATTGAGCTTCAACTTGCTATCCGTTGGGCAACTATGTGATCTTGGCTTTCAATGTTTGTTCACCGACAAGGAAGTGGTTGTGACCAAGAAAGATGATACACAAGTGATATTCAAGGGCTTTAGATACAACAATCTCTATCTAGTGGATTTCACCTCCGAAGATGCCAACTTGAAGACATGTTTGTTCACTAAGCAATCACTTGGTTGGCTATGGCATAGAAGATTGGCACATGTTGGAATGAACACTCTCAACAAGCTATTGAAGAAGGATTTGGTTAGGGGCTTGAAGGATGTCAAAATTGAGAAGGACAAATTGTGTAGTGTATGTCAAGCCGGCAAGCAAGTTGCAAACACTCATCCAACCAAAGCCTTTGTATCAACATCAAGAGAGTTGGAGCTACTTCACATGGATCTATTTGGACCAACAACATATGCTAGCTTGGGTGGAAATCTCTATTGCCTAGTGATTGTTGATGACTACTCCAGATACACTTGGGTATTCTTTCTTCATGACAAATCCGAAGCAACCCCTTCATTCAAGAAGTTTGCCAAGAGAGCCCAAAATGAGTTTGTCTTGAAGATCAAGAAGATAAGAAGTGACAATGGAAGAGAGTTTGACAACACCCACATTGAGCAATATTGTGATGAAGTTAGGATCAAGCATGAAGTATCCGCAACCTACACACCACAACAAAATAGGGTAGTTGAGAGGAAGAACCGGACTCTAATCACCCTAGCAAGGACAATGCTAGATGAGTACACTACACCGGAGAGATTTTGGGCGGAAGCAATCAACACCGCTTGCTATGCATCAAATCGATTGTTCCCCCATCGTCTACTTGGCAAGACCCCCTATGAGCTACTCAACAACAAGAAGCCGGATGTATCTTTCTTTAGAGTGTTTGGGTGCAAATGCTACATCTACAAGAAGCGCCAACACCTAGGGAAGTTTCAACGCCGATGTGATATTGGTTTTCTTGTTGGTTACTCATTGAAGTCCAAAGCATATCGAGTATTCAACCATGCCACCGGAATGGTAGAAGAAACATATGATGTGGAATTCGATGAATCTAATGGCTCTCAAGGAGAGCATGAAAATCTTGATGATGTAGGTGATGAACCATTGAGGGAAGCAATGAAGAACATGCCGGTTGGAGCCATCAAGCCTAAAGATGATGATGATGATGTGCAAGTCATTGACAAGCCATCCTCATCCAATGTACCACTTGTTGATGACAAACATGGGAAGGATCCATTTGAAGATACTCATGTCTCCCATGATCAAATGGTGGCACAAGCACAAGATGTTGATGCTCCACAAGCGGCTCCTCAAGTGGTTGATCAAAGGACTACTCCTCTACTACAAGCTCATCCTCAAGATCTCATCATAGGGAGTCCAACAAGGGGTGTAATGACTCGATCTCAAAAACTTGCCTTATTTATTTAACATCACTCCTTTGTGTCTCTTGTTGAGCCTACCATTGTAGATGAAGCTCTAGGTGATCCAGATTGGGTGAATGCTATGCATGAAGAATTAAACAACTTCACCCGCAACCAAGTTTGGACACTTGAAGAGCGACCCAAAGGCGCAAGAGTCATTGGAACAAAATGGGTGTTTAGGAACAAGCAAGATGATCAAGGCAAGGTTGTTAGAAACAAGGCAAGGCTAGTAGCAAAGGGGTTCTCTCAAGTTGAAGGTTTGGATTTTGGAGAGACCTTTGCACCGGTTGCTAGACTCGAAGCCATTCGTATCCTCCTTGCATATGCATCACATCATGACATTAAATTATACCAAATGGATGTGAAAAGTGCATTTTTAAATGGCTTCATAAATGAACTAGTCTATGTTGATCAACCTCCCGGGTTTGAAGACCCTAGATATCCTAATCATGTTTATAGGTTGTCCAAGGCGCTATATGGGCTCAAGCAAGCCCCAAGAGCTTGGTACGAGCGCCTCTGTGACTTCCTCATTGAGAAGGGCTTCACCATTGGGATGGACGGCACCACACTATTCACCAAGAAGCTTGACGGAGAAATCTTCATTTGTCAAGTCTATGTTGATGATATCATCTTCGGGTCAACAAATGAAGCCTATTGCAAGGAATTTGGTGACTTAATGTCGAAGGAGTTCGAAATGTCCATGATTGGAGAGCTCACATTCTTCCTAGGCTTCCAAGTCAAGCAATTGAAGGAGGGGACTTTCATATCTCAAGAGAAGTATACAAAAGACCTCCTCAACCGCTTCAACATGGATGATTGCAAGCCTATCAAGACTCCAATGCCAATAAATGGACATCTCGACTTAGATGTGGGAGGTAACCCGGTTGACCAAACTCTCTACCGTTCTATGATTGGTAGCTTGTTATATTTGACCGCATCTAGGCCCGACATCATGTTTTTTTTTTGAACTTGGCCCGACATCATGTTTAGTGTGTGCATGTGTGCTCGCTTTCAAGCCGATCCTAGGGAATCACATCTCATAGCGGTGAAGAGAATCCTTAGGTACCTAAAGCACACCCCATGCTTTGGCCTTTGGTATCCCAAAGGAGCTAACTTCCAACTCGTTGGGTATTCCGATTCGGATTACGCGGGTTGCAAAGTAGATAGAAAAAGCACATCCGGAGGGTGCCATTTGCTTGGGAGATCACTAGTTTCATGGATTTCTAAGAAGCAAAATAGTGTGGCCTTGACTACCGCCGAGGCAGAATACATAGCCGCGGGTGCTTGTTGTGCACAAATCCTGTATATGAAACAAACCCTTTTAGACTATGGTGTAGTTCTAGAAAGGGTACCTTTGTTGTGTGACAATGAGAGCGCGGTTAAGCTTGCTAACAACCCGGTTCAACACTCTCGCACAAAGCACATAGATATTCGCCATCACTTCCTTAAAGATCATGTTTCCAAGAAAGATATATCCTTAGAGGGAGTTAGAACCGAAGATCAATTGGCGGATATCTTCACAAAACCCCTAGATGAGAACACCCTTTGTAGATTGCGAAGTGAGCTCAATGTGCTTGATCTAAGTAACTTTGTCAAAAGGTGAAAGGGGATTGTCTTTGCATTGCATTGTATCATATGCCATATTCAATTTATGCTATGCACATAGGCTTGTCAGACGTGGTTAAGATAACCGCCCTAAAAAGCGTGTGAAGAAGCTTACCCATGAGCAAATTTGACAAGCAACCTAGATTCCAATTCCGTAATGCATTGCATATGCATGTTTGTTGCTTTGTCGTTTCTTTTCGGTTATGTTTTGAGCAACCGCTGTGTTCGTCCACCGCTAGGGGGAGCATTTGAGGCTCCTAATGGTTGAGTCCCCTAGTTTTGGTGGCCACATGTTGTCTCCTCGGGATTTATCGCCTATTTTATCTAAAAATGATATGTAGCCTATGGTAAAATACTTATAAAATCAAGGGCTTATGCGAGGATGCTCATACTAGGTTCCAACTGGTGTTTATTTGATTCTTATTTGAGTTGGAACTTGGTTGGGAGAGGGAGCCGCAACAGAGATCTTCGAAACAAGCCATTAAGCAGCATCGGATGCTGCATCGGACGCTAGCTCCAGCGTTCGATGCCCCCATTGTACACAGCCCCGGCTGGAACAGTGTTGGCGTCGCGTCCAATGCGTACTCAACGGAGCATCCGGTGCCCCATTGGACGCTGCCCAGCGTCCGATGCCAAGGCATAGGACACGTCCAATGCAAAATGGACGTTTTTGGAGCTCTCTGAACAAGCATCGGAGCGTCCGATGTAATATCATCGGCGCGTCCGATGCTCCTTTGAGCGGCGTGGTCAGTTCTTCTAATGACATCTCGGTCCCACGTGTCACCCTATCCTTGTCGTCTTCATCCTCGCGGCACCCGAACCACCCCGAGCGCGTCGCCCTGAACCCTAACCACCCCGCGCGATCTCCACGCCGGCTGCCGTGCCTCTCGACCGCCGGTCGCCGTGATTCTCCGAGCCCGCGGCCGCTTCAGTTCGCACCTGCGCCTGCACCTGTGCCCGCACCAGCACCCTCGACCGCCAAAGCTTCAAGGCCCCACCCCGCCGCTCCTCGCCGGAGCCCGGGCCTCGCTTCACCGGAGCTCGTCCCTCGCATCCTCGAGCTCCCCGGCGACTCCCTCCCAGGCGCACCGCAACCCTAACAGTGAGCACCACCACCCCCTCCTTTTCATATACCCTGTCTGCAAGGTGCTCGATGAAATGTCCCAACGTCCGTTCCTTCACCGTTTTAACCTCGTTTTCACTCCAATCCTATGCAGTCTATCTCCGTGTGATACGTGGCTACCCGAACGTTGTCTCTCCCCTCCTCTTGGTTCGGTTCGTCGGTTCGTCAGGTAGCGAAGCCCTTTCCTATCCTTATCTATTTGCTTTGCTTCCATAGCCTCTCTCGCCTCTAGACTACATATATTCTTATATACTCCCGTCTACTCTATGCAGTGAGTCCGTGTCATTCTCAGCTTGGCAGTTGTTTGGCAGTGTCAGATAACCCGGGGCCAAGCTCGCGGGTAGGGATCGAGGCCAAGCCTCGCGAGTGATAGCGCAGTTGGTTGTCAGTGTCAGGGGGAGTTTTCTGTGTCAGCTTGGTTACCGTGGTAGTTGGGTCTTTCAGCGACAGTCCAGAGCTCTTTCAGCGTCAGTTTCTTCGTTCTTGTCAGCGATGCCGCGCTGCAAGAACGTCGGTGGTGGCCCAGGGGACTCACCTCCACGTCCCCCCTCCTGGTCAGCGGCCTGGGAAGGGTAAGCTGATCACGCGCCGCAAGCGCTCCAGGGAGCAGAGAGGGGCAGACCAGGCTCGAGAGGTTGCAGCCGCCGCAGAGCGTGCTGAGCGAGGTGGCAGTACGGGCGGACTCAGGATTGAGGACCAGTTGTCCCCCGAGCAGCGCAGGGTGATTGAGGAGGTTGAGCGTCGCCATGGTTCGCCGACTTGCACGCTCTTGGCTGCCGGTCGTCGGACGACGTTCGCCTCACCAGGAGTCGAGCCCCAGAGCTCGCAGCAGGGCCAGGCAGAGGCCGAGGCAGCTGAGGCAGAGACACCCGAGGCCGAGGCAGAGGAGGAGGTTCCTGAGGAGGTCCCCCGATGTCGGTCCACGTGTCGCAGGACAGCGGTGCCACCCCGGCCCGATGTCCCTCTGCGGGGAGCACGTGCTCCATCGAGGTCTGCGCCCCCGCCGATCCCGCGACTGGACCTCCGGGCTTCTACGTGCTCACAGATACAGGCACTCCGGCTCGTCCCCATTGAGCAGTGGTTCCCGAGGGAGAGGCACGAGCAGGCAGGGGCAGAGTTCTTCACCGTCCTGTAGGAGGATTTGTATCGCGGCTACAGAAACGCTGGGATTAGTCTTCGCTCTCAGCGTGTTTGTACCCTGGAGGACCTAGTGACAGCTTCAGAGCAGCTCCGCCCCAGCCTTACCTACCTACCTGGCTTTGCAGACCTCTTGGGGCGGTCTGGTTCCTACATAGAGGACTGGGTCTTTCAGTTCTACGCTTCTCTGTGGGTGCACCCGGATCGTCAGACCCTGGAGTTCGCGTTCAGAGGAGAGCACTACAGGCTCTTTGTGTCAGAGATCAGGGACTGGTTCAGTCTGCGTCACTCTACCACTCGGATTCACGACCTCTGCTACGACCAGACCGAGCCACCGCGGCGCCCTCACGGCGGTGCGCAGCCCTCGACAGACTTGGTGCGCCCCTGCATCCATGAGCCTTTCGGGGAGGGTTCGAGCCGTGCGCCGAAGGATCTCACTCCTGCGGCCCGGATCCTCCACTAGGTGCTCCGGCGCACCTTGCTGCCCCGTGTTGGGTTCTGCGAGGCGATCTCCCGTCTTCAGCTGTGGTTGCTCAATTACTTGATTCAGCAGCGAGATTTTGATGTTATGGATGTCATTATTTGTGAGATGGAGGACACTGTGGCAGAGGGCATCAAGGCCCGCAGGCAGCTACCGTACGCTCATTGGATCTCCTACATTCTTTGGAAGGTAGCTAACACGACAGGATCTGACCCTGGCCAGTCCCTTACCGGTTCCGCGACCGTGTTCCCTTCATATAACATGAGTCAGCTTTTGGGACACGGTCGGGATCACAGGTAGCAGCAGCAGCAGGACGCCCCGTCTAGTTCGCGCCAGAGACCAGAGGTCCCCGAGTCCGCATAGGAGCAGGACGAGGCCGTTCAGGCACTCGCAGAGCAGGAGCTAGCAGAGGTCGAGTGTGGTGCCACGTTCATCGTAGATGATCCCACAGATAGTTCAGATGAGGACTACCAGCTCCTGCCTCGCTGCCAGCCATGAGCTCACGACACTGAGGCCGGGACGTCCAGCACCTCCGATCCAGCGCTCCATGCTATACTCGCACGGATGGAGGAGCAGCAGAGGACAGTCACTCAGGACTTCCAGCGGCTCGCCCAAGAGCAGCAGAGGTTGGCCCAGGCACAGGCCCTCGCACAGCAGCAGGCACAGGAGAGGTCTGATGCACTTCAGCGACAAATGATGGCACTTCAGCAGCAGACTCTCAGCTTCATGGAGCGCCTTGCTAGCGGACCTCCCTAGTGGTAGTGGCAGCAGCCTCCCCCACAGCAGCAGATTCAGTGGCAGCCACCTGTCCTTCCTCAGCAGCAGCAGTAGTTTGCTCAGCAGTCGTCGTTTGGTCAGCCTTCTCAGTTTCAGCAGTTGCAGTCTTTTGGCCAGAGCTCCTCTCAGTTCGCCACATTTACCACACCGCGTAGAGGAGCTCCCGTCTTCAGTCCACTGCGTACTGGTTTCACGCCCAGGCCGACAGAGTCCCTCTACGCGATGACTACCTCTGTGACACGGGACTTGTCGGCTACTTTCAGTGAGCTCACTGGCTTCCCTACGCCAGACCTACCGGACCCTTCTCATACGTCTACGGCTCCGATCACTTCCACTACTGAGACTCTTCCGAGTTTCGTAGCTTCTTCAGAGCAGACCGAGCATGTCCAGTCTGAGACTACCACGTCGGTTCAGCCTGAGTTGCCAGTTATTCCAGAGCTTCTACACTCCGATACTCAGGTTGACACTACTACTGAGACTGCGATAGTGCCAGAGTCCGTGCAGGCAGAGCAGACATCGCCAGAGCAGCCAGAGCAGTCAGTGCCCGAGCCGACCCGGACCGCTTCACCGCAGCTTCCAGTTTCAGAGGGTCAGCAGGCTACTGGTGCTTCTTCTTCCGACTCCGAGGAGTATCTTCAGCAGTTCGAGTTTACTCAGCGCTCTTCGGAGACGGCACCTGGCTCATCTGCACCACCTCCGCCCTCCGACGCTTAGTTTGGCGCTTGATGCCAAAGGGGGAGAGTGGCCGAGTATAGCGATAGGGGGAGTGATGTGAGAGGGTTTCGATGTCTGATGTTGTGTTTCTTTCACATACGCTCTTTACTTATCGTATCTTTTGTGCATGTTTATGTGATATACTTATGCTATGGACCTTTATGACATGTATGTGCTCACTATGATATATGATATGACATGTCATTTTGCCTTACTCGATTACTTGTACTCAATTCTCATTTGTTATGTATTCGAGCTCTTTACTCTTGCACTTGATATTCACTCTAACTTGTTAAGTGCAGGATGATGGCATGACATGTTTGAACTTGCCCCTAATCAATTTCTCTTATTCATTGCAAGTTCATACATGTCATGATTTGAAAACCTCTTCTCTCTATACTCGATCTTGTGTTGTCATCAATCACCAAAAAGGGGGAGATTGAACGCATCTTGGCCCCTAGTGGTTTCGGTGATTGGATGAAACACAAGATTACTGTGACTAACATGTGTTTTGCAGAAACAGGATTGAGTTAGGTCACGGTAATGGCGACGATACGGGCATATGGAGTTCATGTCCCCTGGCGATGGATATCGTTTCAGTTTTCAAAGGACGGACGACGAAGACGGTGGTAGACTAGGCTAAGTGTCATATGGTGTTGGAGGACACTTAGGTAGTCTTAGGTCTTTGCTTTTCCTTTGGCCGTACTATAAAGGGGAGCGTGAATCAGTAGCTTGACCTAGATAAGACTATTGAGGTAGGTGTGGTGCACACTTGTTATTTCATAGCCCTAGGTATCTCAGAGAGATGCCTTAAGTCGAGTGGATCAAAAGTCGTTTAGGCCACATCGCGATCCGAGTTGAGTCTGCCCTTCTTATGGGCATCGGACGCTGGCCAGGTGGGCATCGGACGCGTCCGATGCTCACCCCGACTAGGGTTTAGTCTGGTGCGTGGCATCGGACACGCCGATGTGTTCGCATCGGACGCGCCCATGCCACTGTTCACGTGCGCATGAACTGGAGGCCGCATCGGACGCTGAGGGCCAGCGTCCGATGGCCATGCAGAGAGGTTCCAGAGAGGGTAAATCCACATCGGACGCGTCCGATGTGGTGGCATCGGACGCTGCCCAGCGTCCGATGTCCCTTTAAATAGTCTGACAAGAAGGTACAGTAGACCGTTGGACGAGGTCATCGGAGCGTCCGATGCTAGGCATCGGCACATCCGATGCCCCCGCAAAATGCCTGTCTTGTGCTGTTTTTTGGATGGCCGGTTGGGGGAGTATATATACTTCCTTCCCTCCATCCATTTGAGTGTTCTTGCCACTTCAATCAGCTGAGAAACACATTGTGAGTGTGAGTGAGTGCAAGAGCCCTAGTGAGGTTGAGTGATTTGCTAATTTTGAGAATTAGACACCTCCTAGTGAGAATTGAGTAGTAAGTGTGCATCCATCCATCTCTTTGGCCTTGTGTTGGTCAAGTGAGAGTTCTAGCTTGTTACTCTTGGTGATCAGCATCACCTAGATGGCTTGGTGGCGATCGGAGAGCTTGGTAATCATCCGGATGCATTGTGGATGACCCAAGCCAAGTTGTGACCGGTAGCGAGCGATTCACCAGGCCGGAGTGGCGAAGAATCAGCTCGTAGTGAGCACTTGATCCTTGCGCGGATCAAGGGGGAGCGATACCCTTGCGCGGGTGCTCCAACGAGGACTAGGGGGTGTGCCGACACCTCGATACCTCGGCAAAAAGATCATCGTGTCATCTCTACTCTCTTTACTATGCATTTACCTTTGAGCAATTCAATTTCGCATTTACTTGTTGTTCCTTCATAAGTTGAATTGCCATGCTAGAGTAGAAATGGTTTAGCGATAGTCTTTTGTACAATTTATTCTTGTCAAACACACTCCTAGGCACTAGGGGGTTAGTTGGAGCTTGATAGGTCTTAATTCTTGCAAGAAGTTTTAGAAAAGCCCAATTCACCCCCCCCCCTCTTGGGCATCTTGATCCTTTCAACTACAACAATAGCAAGATCTATAAGTCAAACACATGAACATGTTGTTGGGAGTCCATCTACATCACAATCCAGCCTGGGAGAGAATTCTGTTGTCTAGATGTGTTTCACAATCAAAGGGAGGAAGGAGAAACTTAGCTTCAAGACGTATTGATCTCTTACTCACCACTTTGATCAGTACAAACCACTAGATGCTACCCCAGTCAAGAATAGGAGTATGATCCACCACTCATTCTTGGAAGATCGTTCTTCAACAGCATCAATGTTATCATCTTTGCCGGACCTGGAGAAGTCAACTTTTGGATCTTTGGCTGCATCTTCAACATCTACCTCACTTATGAGCAGCCAAAGAGAACCAAGAGAA
Organism: Coix lacryma-jobi var. lacryma-jobi; assembly: GCA_009763385.1. Classification (NCBI taxonomy): domain Eukaryota; kingdom Viridiplantae; phylum Streptophyta; class Magnoliopsida; order Poales; family Poaceae; genus Coix; species Coix lacryma-jobi. The sequence goes on from CM019826.1 coordinate 84,438,020, forward strand.
GACGTCGAAGGGAGAACCAACTGCCAAGAATTGAGGAGGGCATCATGAAGGATGAAGCCACTGCACCACAAGAGTTAGAAGATGGAGAGATAGTATCTGAGCCAGCAAATCAAGAAGAACAGCCGATAAGATCTCCATCATCTAGACACTATTGAGAGGACAAGTCTCAGTTGTGACACTAAAAGACAAAGACTGTCATGGAGGCACTCGTGTAACAGTTCTAACTTCAAGTCTCTTACCGACCCAATGATTAAAGGAAAACAATAAAGGTTGACAAGAGAAGAATGTGGAACTGTCCCTACATCCTCATAGTACAGATTTAATACAAGAAAGAGAGAGGATCCTAGTCAGCATACTCGAGGAACAATGCGCCTTCACTGATAAGTCGACACAAGAGAAGGAAGGTCAATACCTCTAAAGATGATTCCACTGTGATCTTCCTCCTCTCAATCACATTGTGAGACAAACAAGAGAAGACAAGTCATTCATAAACAACAACCAGCTAGACAAGAGGAGCTTCCACATGGTGGTTCGACACATCACTCTTCAATGACAAAGTAACATTTCAAGGTAAGTGACCATCACTTTAAAAGCTTCTTCTTGATTCTAGTATAAACATAAATAAAGAACAAAACCTGTTTAAGTTGCACCTCACTTGATCCAACCTAATCAACTTAACATGTTTAGTCCTTTGTTCCCAGCTTTACTCTCTTGAATCTCACTGTCTTACCTAAATGAGCTAAAATATTGTGCATCTAACCTTTGGAAGATGATATATCTCAATCATAAAAAGATTGACACATTATGCATAGATTATCCTTCCTTGTGTTAAGTAATTTGATCTATTAAATATTTTAAGATGCTACTTTCATGCTCATCCTCTGATCCTATCACTCATGTTAAGATTGAATAGAACACATAAACAACAGGTTTGTCTTGTGTAATGTGCCTAAGATTAGAGGGGAATAAACAAAACTTTTGGTTCTGTTGGTGTTTTTCCACCAACAGAGCCCATGCACTTGATCTCTACCTTGCCCTTATGAGCAGGACACACTCTTGAGCAAACATGGAGAAGTTTATCACTCCCAAATTCTACAGAGTGAAGGTCCTAGATCTACAAGAACATGCACACTGAGCAAGATGCTGCCAGTTTCCATAATTAACGCTTCATTTCAAACTACTTGGCAAACAAAGAACAAGAGTGACACCATATCAAGAGGCATAAACAACAAGGAATGATGGAAGACGTCGTAGTCATAATTAGAGGTCATGAAGTCCCCACAGACTTATTGATCCTCGACATGGGAGAAGACGATGATGTCCACCTCATCCTAGGAAGACCATTCCTCTACGCTACAAGTGCAATCATCTACAAGAGGAAATCCATTTTCACTTTCCTGGAGAAAAAGGTACGATGCTACTTCATCAACTACATACCCAATGAAGTACTCAAGAAGAACAGAAGTGAAAGACGCCGCTCTCAACGCCAAAAAAAAGACAAACTATCAAGAATAGAGAGGCCAATCACGAAGAAGAAGCTATCGACACTGTCCCAGAAAAGGAAGGAGAGAAACCTCAAGACAGTGAACAACACAAAGTGAAGACTCAGACCAAGAAAGTATGGAAGAAAAAGTCTGCACCTAAGAGGTACAATCAATAACAACTTTTCAAACGTCTGACATACCTTGTGAGGTCTGAACCAAGAGAAGGTCCGGTTCGTCAGACCTAAATATCTGAACCTTCGCCAAAAGGTAAAAACCGGTAGTTATCCTCGTATTTACTTTCCTGCATATTTCTCATATTTAATCCATAATCATTTCTTATATAATCATATTTAATTCACAAACATTTTAATTAGAAAACAAAATAAAAAATGTTTTACTGCATCATAAAGCCCCATGTGAATAATTCTATGGTGTGTAAAAACTCATAGGAATGTTCATCGTGGTGGCATAAAAATAATAAAAATAAATATGCATGCATTCATCCTGTTGCATTTTCTCTTGCATCAGAAAAATATAAAATATAAAAATATTGAGAAAGAGATCTTGCTGAAATTCTAGACAACTAAGGCTTGAGTGGTCAACCGCTAATACTTAATCTGTTCCACAAGTTTTGTTGTCTATTTGAGTTTCACAGGACTTGAAAGGCCAAGAAAAGCTGATGAGCAAGTGAATGCTTCATCCACTATTGGAGCACTGTCTTAACAAACATCAACATCAATCAAAGCTCTCATAGAGGAAGGACATATCCACTGCCAGTCTGCTACATTGCAAGATCGAACGACTACGTCAACATTCAGCTTGGGGGAACACACCCCCGTGTATCCGCGTAAGTATCTTTATCCTCTTAAGTTTTTTTATTCTATAAACAAATTCAAATTAAAAAAAATGTGAGCACATGAAGGCTCACCCCTAAAAAGAAAAGAACAAAAATATGTGGGCACATGAAGGCTCACCATTAATTAAAAAAGAAACAAAAAAATGTGAGCACATGAAGGCTCACCATTAATTAAAAAAGAGACAAAAATATATGGGCACATGAAGGCTCAACGCTATTAAGGGAACCAGCTTGGGGGAGACGCACCCCCGTTATCTTCGCGATTCAGGTATGTCTTTATTATTATTACTACTACTATTATTATTAGCTTAAAGTGTGTTAGATTAAATAAGTAAAATAGTGTGTTTTAAGAAGTTGATGACTAAAAGAGAAGCCTCTGTCTCTAATCTTTTGCATGGAAATGATGAATAGTTGTTGTATCTAATTTCTTTCAAGTACCTAGTCTTCAAAGCATGAGTTCTCCTAATTAATAATGATGCCTTAAAATAAAATTAAATGCATGGTTGGCAAATACTTAATCTAAGGTCTAGGTATCTGGGATATGACATGTGATGATCTAAGCTGCTATTATCTTGTTCTAAACAACACTAGAGTTGCAGAAATTTCTAAATATAAATATGACTAATAATTACATTGTGTTAAATTAAGCTTTGTTGACCCTATGAGTAGTTTATCATGCCATTGAATTAAGATCACTTACATATTTCATCCATCTTCCGCATAAATGCTGATAATTATTTGTTGCTACCCTCTCAGAAGTTTGTTGGAAGCATGTGGCTATTAAAAAAAAGAGAGAAAGATCCGAGGAAATAAAAAGGGACAAGTGTCTGAAACCTCAAAAAGATAGATCCCGAGGAAATAAAAAGGGACAGGTGTCCAGAACCTCGAAAAAAATGGGCACGTGCCCGATAGTAGAATTAGCCTAATAGCCATATCTCTGATAAACAGAAGAGAGTGAATATATTCAAAAGAGCATCCGACTCCATTTCTTTATACATATGCACTTCTTTATTCAATGGTTGGTTGACTTTCTCTTTGGATCCATTATTTAATTTGACAACATATGTATTAAAGCTTTTAAAAAAATTAATTAAAACTCCGGGATAAAGGTGAAGTAAAGGAACTAGAGACATAATGCTTGATTTGATCGTTCAATCTTTCAATTACTCAAGATCTAAGGTAAAAGTAATAAGCCCCATGAAGAATAACATAATATATTTTGGAGAATTTTTGCTTAACAGCAGGTATACTTGTTGGAAGTGAAGATATTGTAGCAACTCCTAATCCATTGTTAATTTTTGGTTTTGCGAAGGGACTAGCAAAAGGTAAGCTTGGGGGAGTTGTTGACACTGGTTATCTATCAAAATTAAAGGATAAATAAATATGAAAAGGGCATGAATTCAATCACCAATAAAGGTTTAGGGTTTTAATGGACAATATTCCATGAGTTTTGGTGGATTGTGATTCTGCAGGGACTAAACAGAAAAACCAGCACTGATTACCTCTCCTAGAAGGAAACTGACGGAAGATTACAAAACCGGCACATCAGGAATACTCCAGAAGGACCTACAGGACACCACAAGGCGGGACACCCCGAGAGGCTTCCAGGTGGGACCGACCGGTCCCACCCCATGACCGGTCAGTTGGGTCCCGGGCCCCCACGCCTCCTCCTTCTGGAACCTTCCTCTACCGCCTCTAAGGATCCATCTCAGCCCTACGTGAAGTCGGTTTGATCTAACGGCCGCGGTTGATCCCTCCGGGCTATATATACAGGCCCCCAGGTCCCAAGGAAGAACAAGTCCCTCTTCAGAAAAGCCTACACCTCATTCAGAAATCCTAGAAGAAGACTTCAAGAGCCAGCACTACAAAATTTCGACCCTATTGCCACTTGACCCTATTTGCATCACCACAAATTGTGTTGTAATAGGGGTGTATTTTGCAACATTTGCCCAAAAATGTAGCAATAGAGGGACTATGTTGCTACAAAATAATGCATTGCAATTTTTACATTTGGCGTTGCAAGAGGTGAGACTTATAGCAACCCTTTTTAAAAAAGTGTTGCTATTGGTTAATAATATTACCATGATAACATTTAGTTGCATTAGTATTGATTAGCGTTGCAACTATCTAGTGCTCTTGCAACCAAATAGAACATTGTTGCTATTGCTTGAAATTATTGCCATAGTATTATTGGGTTGTAATATTTTCCACAACCATTGCAATAGTTAGATTGTGTATTGCAACTAAATTTCTATGGCGATGTAATAGTTTGTTGCTATTGCCATGATTTTTGTTAGTTGTAATATTTCGCACGACCATTGCAATAGGTAGCTGTTTATTGCAACTAAATTTCTAAAGCGATGTAATAGCTTGTTGTTATTGCCATAATTTTTGTTCGTTGTAATATTTCTTACTACCATTGCAATAGTTAGTTTCTTATTGCAACTGAATACACAAAGCGATGCAATAATACGTTGCTATTGCCACAGGTATATTTGGTTGCTATACATTCTAGTGTCGTTGTAGTATGTGGCACATATACATGGCTATAGTATATATGGGCGCACAAACATGGACCACACGTGCCAGACTGCTACCATTCAAAGTTTCAAGATAAACTTGAAGTGCCTAGCTCGATGGCTGCATATTGTGTGCTAATGAAGAAGCAAGGAACCTTTTCATATACTAGAATAATGCTCGTAGGTTGCACGGGACCAAAGTTATATCACGATTATTTATATTTTTTAATTCACACAACAACCAAATTTTACACAATTATCAATGTTCACTATAACCATGTTCGTGCTGGAATTTTCATCAACCATTTAAGATTTTTAAAATACTAGCAAAACATGCCCGTGCGTTGCAACGGGAATAATATAGTAAATTATGACTATATAGTCTCTAATTAAAATCAGTAGAGTGTTTGTTGCCAACAATGTCGAGAACTAATCTATTTAAAAAACATCGGGAGCACCCTTATATCATATAAGAACTTAAGTAGTCATCTATGGTGACCGCACATTAAACACCAATGATACTGGCCGGATATATTTGGAACACGCATATGAAGCACAACTAACATAGTAACACACACCACATACACTACTCAACACATGCTTGGTGCTCTCTAAGAAAAAAAAAACATACGTCTGATTCTTCCTCCCAAATTAAAAATACAGATGCATCAAAGATTGATCTATCGACTGATGATTATGATGATAAACTTCTCTCTCTATATATATATTTATTTTGTGCATGAGCATTGTATTTGTTATACCGTGGAATCGGATTAGAACTCCTCGTAGTGAGACATACATTAATTACGTACGTATAAGAGTTATGGTTTTCTTATCTCAATTGAGGTTTTTCTCTAGTTAATAAATTCTAATTTTAACTAATTTAATTTAATGTAGACAATAAGATCTTCATCTAATCTAATAGTACATATTATTTTTAGTTAATCTTCTTTATCATTAAATCTAGACTGATAAGTCATCGGAAAATGCAACGGTATATAATCAGCTATTTTTCCTGTCAATTTTATAATTTATAGACGCCCTCCGAAAATGTGGAGGCTTCTCTTAACATTGTGTCCATTATCAGACTTGAATGAAAGTTTATCACAGAACATATCTGAAGTTGACAATATGAGCGTGGCTAGAGAAAAACCTAAGAGGCATAGGTTGCACCTTTGTAGCATATTTTTTGGTTTAAAAAATAGCGAGATGCCTCTTTGCCAGGTGAAAATTGTCGTCTTTGTAACGATAAGCAATTGTTTGAAGTTTTGATTTGCTCTATAGCATCTGATATATTTATATGGGTTCGTGAATTTATAGTATTCAATGGTCGCCGAGCTGCGGTGGCATCTGACGAAGACGCCGAGCCACGGCGGAGCATCGCCATGATTGACCGCATCACATCACTGCGATCCTAGCTGGCAGCTCCAAACAAAATCCGAGCGCTAGCCAATGAAATTGTCTCTCATCTGTGTTTTTCTTATTATATTCTCCGTACATAAGTACATTGTGGGCATGTGTGGTACGTTGGTGAACGTATATAATACAAACATGATCACGTACATAAGTATAAGTCTTCGGTTTCTGGTTGATATAGGACAAAAGATGGGATAATAGAGTAGTTTATTTAGAAACACTGGTCCGTTTGGGATCTTGAATGGAAGCAAGAGAAATATATGCAGTACGTGAGGAGGTGGAGTTTTACTCCAACAAGAGGTGGAGTTTGACTCCAACAAAAAATAACTTTTCAGTTTTAATAAAGGAAATCAAGTGCTTATATATTTACAAATATGTCTAATTTCTACATGCAGTACGTGAGGAGGTGGAGTTTGACTCGAATTCATATTCAAGTTATCAAGAATCCGCGAGATCCATTTGAACTCGTATTGGATTAGGATTCTTAGCCCCTCGTGTCATATAAAATAGAAGGATTTTGAATATTATTAGTATATACACAGTTTTCACAATCACAAAAACCACCGCTCCTTGTGGCCCCCAATACAGCACGCGTCAGAACGCGTGTTGACCAGCTTCATAAGCGGGTCTCCATCGGTCGTCACCATCTTCACTTCTATAGCAGTCGACTTGCTGTCGTGGACACCTATAGCTCTCTGCTTGACACATCGGATCCCCAGCGGCCGTCGTCGCCTTCAGGTCAGTAACTGCTGACCCTGCCATCTAGCAATTGAATCTTCATCTTAGGTCTTTGATGTACATGCACACACACCTGATGGCTGCTAGGTTGCTAGTTGTTGCTCACTGCTTAGCGTTTGCCGTCGTGGATCTCATGGATTCACTGCCAGCCCGCCATGCCACGATCGCCCTAGCAGGGTCGCCCGCCAAGTGAAACATGCAAAATCATTAACTTCCCTGCAAGAAAAATAGTATTATTTAGCTGCCATGTATATGTAATATTTTCATTCTACACTAAACAATTATAAACTCAATGTAAATTCGATTATTTTTGTATGTTCTCTCTTTAGCTTAGTTATATTGTATTTGTAGTTCATATACTTTTGCACCTATACTGCTAGCTAGCTGGCTCCTAATGTAGTCATTAATTGATTCGTAGTGTTCAGGATCAGAGGTGACGCAAAGGGATCACTGAGGTAGTGCAACATGTGGCTGCAGGATCTCCATCATCTTGATCATTTGATCGCTCGCGGTATATATATACTTCTCTTCATGCTATACCACAGTTACCATATGATATATATACACATATATATGAATTATACTTATATATCTGTCTATTGATCCTGCAGAAATTTATCTGTAAAGCCCCAGTTACCATATGATATATATACACATATATATGAATTGTACTTATATATATGTCTATTGATCCTGCAGAAATTTATGTGTAAAGCATATAATGTCAGATAGGAGTTGGATGCGCATGGATAGGTCTAGTCCTGTTTGGCAGGAGAATTTTCAGAAATTTCTTCAAACCACATTTGATGGTAGTACATCAACTGCTTTGTGTCCGTGTTCTAGATGTCGATGCACAGTCTACAAGCTGCGACGTGACCTTCACCGACATGTTCTTGCTTATCGGTTTGATGAAAGTTTCATCTCTGAAGGGGAACGTGGTCCAAGTGATGAAGGCGGCCCATCTAATCTTGAAGGATCAGTAGATGATGATGAAGGAGGAGGTAACGACGTTGATCGTGGGACCGAGCTGATTGGAACACTAATCAGAGCTACTATACATGGAAACATCATCCAAGGTCCACATGAAGAGCCAAATGAGCGTGCCAAGAAGTTCTATAAATTATTGGAGGAGGCAAAACAAGAACTTTATCCAGGTTGCAAGAAGGCTACCAAGGTTTCTTTTATTGCGAGATTATTTCAGATTAAGTGCATGCATGGTATTAGTAACACTGCCTTGAGGAGCATACTAAGTCTGTTCTCACTTGTGCTACCTGAAGGCCACTGCGTTCCAAACACATTGGAGAAAGTGCAGGCTGTAGTTCAACAACTAGGTCTAGACTATGAAAAGATACACGCTTGTGAGAATGATTGCATATTATTTTGGAAGGAAAATGAAAAACTGGATAAATGTCCAACATGTGGCGAGTCTAGGTGTAAGGATGATGGTGCTGCAAAGGGTGATGATACTAGTGACAGTGGTGGTACACGAAAGAATCGTGTTCCACGTAAGATACTACGGTATTTCCTGTTAAGTTGTGATGTTCAGGACTCTTGTACAGAAGAGATAGGGACAATCCCATGGTGTTGGGAGACGTCATTAGTTGAGGAGTTGTAGGAAGTTTGTTGTAATCTGTTCTTATTGTACAAGGCCACGCAGGGGCTGTTTTCATGCATATATAACATGAAGCCGGCTACCTTTGGAAGGTAACCCGTTCACCCCAATTCTTTCATGGTATCAGAGCCTGCTTTCCCCACGGATTCGATCCATGGTTCAATCTTCCGCTGCCGCTGCGCTCTCCTTCGGCGTGCTCCCGACGGTGACGGAAAAACTCACCAAAGGAAACTATGCGATGTGGAACGCGTAGGTGACATCCGCCTTGAAGGGTGCACAGCTTGCAGGGTTCATCAAACCCTCTGCGACACCGCCGGCTGAATTCCTCAACGCTGAGGACAACAAGGAGGCAGGCAAGAAAGTCGATCCCCTTCCAAATCTAGAGTACGAGAAGTGGATGGCATAAGACCAACAAGTTCTTAGTTTTCTGTTCTCGTCGCTCTCAAGGGAGGTCTTCTCGCAAGTCTCATCTGCGACAACCACGGCGGAACTCTGGGCCGCGGTACAGGGACTGCACGCATCGCAGTCTCGGGCTCGCGTCATAGTGACACGCATGGCGCTCGCCACAGCGTCGAAAGGAACATCGACTGTGGCAGAATATTTCACGAAGATGAAGGGCCTGGCTGACGATATGGCTTCAGCAGGCCGCAAGTTGGAGGACGAGGAGCTTGCCTCCTACATACTCACGGGACTTGATCTCGATTTGGATTCTGTCATCTCAATTGTGGCGGCACGGGTCGAGCCCATCACCATCGCCGACCTCTACGCACAACTAATCTCCTACGAGCAGCGCTTGGAGATGAAAGGTGGTGGTCGTCAATCCTCAGCCAATCTGGCATCCAGGGGCGGCCGAGGAGGTGGCAGCCCTAACAATCAGCGAGGTGGCCGCAGTGGTGGCGGCCGCGGAGGCTTTGGCCGTGGCAACAGAGGCGGCCGTGGCAATGGCGGTGTCGGTGGGCGCACCAGTTTTCAGTCTGGTATCTTCTGTCAGCTGTGCGGCAAGGAAGGCCACACCGTGGTACGTTGCTTCAAGAGGTTTGACACCTCCTTCCACGGTCCTTCACAGCAGAAGACCGCGGCATCAGCAACCTACTCCTATGGTGTGGACAGTAACTGGTACATGGATACCGGTGCTACTAATCATATCACGGGTGATCTCGAAAAGATGATGATCCGCGACAAATATTCCGGCAACGAGCAAGTCCATGCGGTAAATGGATCACGTATGGATATTAGTTATGTTGGTCATAGTATTTTGCACACCCCACATAGTCAGATTCATCTTAATAATATTCTTCATGTTCCTCAATCAAGCAAAAGTCTTGTTTCTGTAAACCGATTAACCCGTGATAACAATGCTTACCTTGAATTTCATCCAAACCATTTTCTTATGAAGGATCAGGGGACCAAGAGGACTCTCCTCAGCGGCCGATGTGAAGGAGGTCTCTATCCCCTCAAGTTGGCGTCAAATAAACAAGCTCTTAGTGTGTTCAAAGCTTCTTCATCCTTGTGGCATGCTAGGCTTGGGCATGCGTCTCCTGCTGTCGTTCAGCAAGTTTTGAGTCAGCATAGTCTTCCCTTTATTAGAGATTCGAATAAACATACAGTGTGTGATGCGTGTCAGCAAGGCAAGAGTCATCAATTGCCTTATCCTAAATCAACTAGTGTGTCTAGTAGTCCTATGGATTTGATTTTCTCTGATGTCTGGGGTCCAGCACCAACTTCTGTTGGCAGAAATACTTATTATGTCAGTTTCATCGATGATTATTCTAAGTTTACTTGGATCTATTTACTGTGCCATAAATCTGAAGTTTTTTCATGCTTTCGTGAATTCCAGAATCTTGTTGAACGACAATTTGGTCGCAAGATTCTGAAAGTCCAGTCCAATTGGGGTGGAGAATACCAGGACCTAAACTCTTGCTTTAGGCGCATAGGCATAGAACATCTTGTTTCATGTCCTCATGCACACCAGCAAAATGGCTCTGCTGAACGCAACGCAAACAGAAACGCATTGTCGAGGTAGGGCTCTCGCTTCTTGCACATGCTGCTATGACTCTAAAATTCTGGGATGAAGCCTTTATTACAGCAGTCTTCCTCATAAACCGGCTTCCCTCCAAAGTCATCAACAATAGCACACCTTTTGAGCGCCTTCTTGGACATAAACCAGATTATTCCTTTCTTAGAACGTTTGGGTGTGCTTGTTGGCCAAATTTACGCCCCTACAACACAAGGAAAGTTCAGTTTCGTTCCAAGCGTTGTGTGTTCCTGGGTTACAGCAACTCTCATAAAGGGTTCAAATGCTTAGATCCTTCAGAGGGTCGTGTTTACATCTCTCGTGACATTGTATTTGACGAGAGTGTTTTTCCCTTCACTGAACTTCATGCCAATGCTGGTGCTCGCCTTCGAGCCGAAATCTCTCTTCTTCCAAACTCGCTTTTAGCTTCCAACTTCTTTTGGGGATGCAAAATTAAGTGACCTACATACTACTAATCCTAACCTGTGTGCAAAGTCTGCTGGACGCCTTGTTGATGCAGGAACAAAAACGGTGACGGTTGATGAAGAAACAGGCAGGCTTGATCGCGATTTTATGTGTCTACATCCAGGGGGCAGTCACGGCACAGAGACCGGGGAGGATTCACCTGCAGCACCTGACATGGGCGAATCCGCACTGGGCGCATCTGCTCCGGGATTGGCACCTTGTCCTCGGTCGTCAAGCGAACTCAACCCGGCAGGATTTTCCGCGGCAGAAGAGGTGGCTTCTTCTCTGGATTCGCCTGTGGCTGCATCACCGGATCGGCCGACCGTGGGACAGGAGACGGGGGCTGATGTGATGGCAGAGATTTCTGCCCGACCAGCAACTCGGCTTTCCCAAGGGATAACTCAACCCAAAGTCCGTACTGATGGGACTGTGCGCTGGTGCATGGCCGCAGAAACATCTGAGGAGCCCACTACAGTCGGAGAAGCACTTCAGAATGTGCATTGGGTTTCAGCTATGGACAACGAATTTCAAGCCTTGCAACATAACAAGACTTAGCATTTGGTACCACCACAGGATGGCAGAAATCTTATTGATTGCAAGTGGGTGTATAAAGTGAAGCGTAAAGCAGATGGATCCATTGATCGATATAAGGCCAGACTCGTTGCAAAAGGTTTCAAGCAAAGGTATGGGATTGATTATGAGGATACGTTCAGCCCAGTGGTTAAGGCAGCAACTATACGTCTTGTTTTGTCTATTGTTGTTTCAAATGGATGGTCACTTCGACAACTTGATGTTCAGAATGCTTTTCTTCACGGGGTTCTTGAAGAGGAGGTTTGTATGCATCAACCTCCAGGATATGTTGATCCAGCTAAGCCGAATTGGGTGTGTAAATTGGATAAAGCTCTTTATGGTCTTAAACAAGCACCTCGTGCGTGGTATGCACGTCTGTGCGGGAAACTTGAAGCTCTCGAGTTTATTCCATCCAAAGGAGACACATCGTTGTTCTATTATCGGAAAGGTCATCATGTTGTCTTTGTTCTAGTGTACGTTGTGGATATTATTGTGGCTAGCTCATCGACATCACTCATCAATGCTTTGGTTCAGAATCTAGAGAGTGAGTTTGCACTCAAAGATCTTGGTGATCTTCATTACTTCTTGGGTATAGAAGTCAAAAGATCAAGGGACGGACTGGTTCTATCTCAGTCACGGTATGCTGCTGATGTTGTACAGTGGGCTGGTATGAGTAAGTGCTGATATGTTAGCACTCCTCTGTCGAATTCAGAGAAGCTTAGTTTGACTGACGGTGTGAAGCTTAAGCCGGAGTCTGCTACAAATTATAGGAGAATTGTTGGTGCCCTCCAATATCTAACGTTGACTAGGCCAGATATATCGTTCTCTGTGAACAAGGTGTGCCAGTTCTTGCATGAACCGACTTTGGCTCACTGGAGTGCGGTCAAACGAATCCTTCGGTATGTACAAGGTACTTTGAATCTGGGTTGGAAAGTTCGGCGTTCAAACTCTATGATAGTCAGTGCATTCAGTGATGCAGACTGGGCTGGGTGTCCAGATGATCGTCGATCAACACGTGGTTTTGCCATCTTTCTTGGGTCTAACCTTATCTCCTGGTGCGCGAAGAAACAAGCCATAGTTTCTAGATCCAGCACCGAAGCAGAATATAAGGCTTTGGCCAATGCTACAGCGGAGGTGATGTGGATTCAAAAGTTGCTTGATGAATTGGGAATTACACATCCTCGTGCAGCACGGTTGTGGTGTGATAATCTGGGTGCCAAGTATTTTTCTGCTAATCCTGTGTTTCATGCTCGTACTAAACATATTGAGATTGATTTTCACTTTGTTCGTGAAAGGGTTGCGCAAAAGCTTCTGGAAATCAGATTTATCAACTCAGCGGATCAGCTAGCGGATGGTTTTACTAAACCACTTGTTGCAGCTAAGATGAATGAGTTTAGGAACAATCTCAACCTTGTGGCCGGTTGAGATTGAGGAGGGGTGTTAAGTTGTGATGTTCAGGACTCTTGTACAGAAGAGATAGGGACAATCCCATGGTGTTGGGAGACGTCGTTAGTTGAGGAGTTGTAGGAAGTTTGTTGTAATTTGTTCTTATTGTACAAGGCCACGCAGGGGCTGTTTTCCTGCATATATAACATGAAGTCGGGTACCTTTGGAAGGTAATCCGTTCACCCCAATTCTTTCATTTCCCACTAATTCCTCGACTGCAGAGATTATATATGAGGGAGACCACATCATCAGAGATGAGATGGCACAAGGAAGGATTGGCCTGCGATGGCAGAATGCGTCACCCCGCAGACTCCCCAGCATGGAAGCACGTGGATGACAAGTACAAGTGGTTTTCGGATGATCCTCAAAATGTTAGGCTAGCTCTAGCATCTGATGGGTTCAATCCATTTGGGATGATAAGTACAACATATACCACTTGGCCTGTGATCATAATCCCTTATAATTTGCCGCCTTGGTTGTGTATGAAACAACCTTATTGGATGATGTCAATGTTAGTTTCAGAACCAAAATCTCCTGGAAACAATATTGATGTATACTTTCGTCCCCTCATCGATGAGTTAAAGGAGTTGTGGACAGATGGTGTTGAAACATATGATGCCAAGCTAAAGAAGAATTTTACTCTACATGCTCTTCTACTTTGGACAATCAATGATTTTCCTGCATATGCAATGTTATCTGGTTGGAGTACCAAAGGGAAGTTTGCATGTCCATATTGCAACAAGGATACAAACTTCTTGTGGTTGAAATATGGATCCAAGCATTGTTACATGGGGCATCGCCGCTTTTTGCCAATGAAACATAGGTAAGATTTCATTTGACTGAAATGCTTTTGTTGTTGTCAATTCAATTTCTTATTAATTTATGAGTTCTCCATTGAAACATAGGTGGCGTAGGAATAAGATAAGCTTTAATAACAAAGTGGAAACGAGGGTGGCTCCAGAACCATTGACTGGTGTACAAGTGAAGGAACAGTTTGAATGTTTTGATCAAGCCATTTTTGGGAAAACAACAAGAAAGAGAAAGCAACGTGAGGAAGAAAATAGATGGCACAACTGGAGGAAGAAGAGTATTTTCTTTGAATTGCCTTATTGGGACTCATTGCTTATAAGGCATAATTTGGATGTGATGCACATTGAGAAGAACATATGTGAGAGCATTTTGGGTACGTTGCTTGAAATTGATGGTAAATGCAAGGACAGTGAGAAGGCCCGTCTTGACATGGAACATCTTGGTATGAGGAAGGATCAACATCTTGTGATGAAGAATAATAAATATACTATGCCACCGGCATTGTACAAATTATCTAAGAATGAAAAGGAAATTTTTTGCAAATTTCTAGAAGGAGTGAAGATGCCTGATGGGTTTGCCTCCTTCCAATATAAAGAGATGTGTTGACGTCAAAGCTTGTAAGGTTAGTGGACTAAAAACTCATGACTACCATGTTATTCTACAAAAGTTGTTACCATTGATTGTACGTAGCCTTCTGCCACAAGATGTTGTGATCCCATTGATTGATCTTAGTCGATTCTTCAATGGAATTTGTTCAAAGGAGCTAGTCGAGGCAGATCTTGATAAGCTTAGCAGTTCAATGAAAGAGATACTTTGTCGCCTTGAGATGATATTCCCACCTGCATTTTTTGACATCATGATGCATTTGCCGGTTCACCTAGCTGAAGAGGCTAAACTAGGAGGTCCAGTGAGCTATAGATGGATGTACCCAATTGAGAGGTATTTACGTACACTAAAAGGCTATGTGAGGAACAAAGCACATCCTGAAGGTTCAATAGCCGAGGGATATATCTCCGAGGAGTGCTTGACCTTTTGTGCTCGTTTCTTGGAAGACGTTGACACCAAATTGAATCAAGCTAATCATCATGAAAGTGCCACTGTGAATGAGCCACCATCTGGGCTTAGCATATTTAGCACAATTGATTACAACAAGAAAGGATTTCGTATGGAGGAAATTTGTACAGAAGAATTCCTCAAGATGAGGCACTATATCATAACTAACTGTGATGAGGTTGCACCATGGATTGAGTATGTTGCAATATATAACATAATTAATTTTAGGATTTCTTTCAGCAACTTCTAATTATTTGAAGTTGTGTTTACAATCCAGTGAGCATATGGACGACCTCAGGAAAGAAGGTACAATAAACCTTAACAAACGACACAAGGAGCAGTTTGTACACTGGTTTGAGCGCAAAGTGAGTAATTAATTACTTTTAATTTTTTTAGTCTTAATGGTGACAATATGATAAATGTTATTCACTGCCACTTGTATTATGGAATCCTGTTTGCAGATGAGGAAGCAAAAGGAGGAAGGCACAATAAATAGTGACCTCTTATATTCCCTTGCTAAAGGACCAGACTTTCGAGCTCGTGTGTTTAATAGATGCTTTATCAATGGTTTTCTGTTCAGAACTGCTTCTATTGAGAAAAATCTGACCACAAGAAATAGTGGTGTTTATGTGAAGGGTGATTCCAGTACTAGCAATATGCCATGGTATGGAGTGGTTCAGAAAATTATCACTCTTGATTCTGACGATGAAAAGGAAGTTGTATTGTTTCAGTGTGACCGGTATGATGTACCAGCTGTCACCAAGAGCAAAGGAAGAGGATATAATAAGGACGGATATGGGGTTATCGAGATCAACACTAGTCGTTATCGATATTGCAGCGAACCTTATATTCTGGCAACACAAGCTGAACTGGTGTTTTATGTTGAAATCCCAAGCAAGCCAGGTTGGTGCAGTGTTGTTGCAATGAAGACTAGGAATCTGTTTGCCATGCCAGAAGCAACAGAAGACGAGGGCGATATAAGCTTACTAGATGTGGGAGTGCAAGACATGAATAATGCATTACATCTACATATGGATTTGACAAATTGGAGGAGATCAAACATGGAAGGCTCTAGTGGTGATGCCCTGTTATTAATCAAGCAATTGCCGAATCTGTTCCAGAACCAGATCACGCAATATTTCTTGATGCAGAAGATGATGAAGACGATGAGACCTACATCGATGATGGAGTTGTTGCACCAGCTACAACCGTGGGGGGAGACCAGGATGATGATTTCTTTATTTAAGTCGTTTTTATGAATATTTGTTGCTTTTTGAGGACCTGGATGAAGATCTCTTTGATTAAGTTATTTTTATGAATATTTGTTGCTTTTGCGTGGACCTGGATGAAGATCTCTTTGATTAAGTTAAGAATTTGATTTGTGATCAAGCAACCGATTAGCCATGTGCAGATAGAGATAAATGGAATAGGTAGTGTAGGACCTTTTCCTTCTCTACCAATCAAACAAAGACAGCAATTGCATAATACAAGTTGCAGGAACCCAATTGGCAGGCCTTTAACACAAGATGTTATTGCTTGCTCACTTGTAATTTACTAATACAGGAACAGTACAGTCAGGTAGCCTAATTTTCTAATAAAAGAACAGTACTGTCAGGTAGCATGATATTGTACTTAAGTTATTTTTTTCCTCCTACATTAAAGATGCCTTAATATAATTAATTAAACTAAACATCACACTAATAGTAAGAAAACTAAACAGGCTCTAGTGTAGAAACAGATTATCACATCTCGCAACTAAATCACTATACCTGTGCATAGTACCTGGAAGAGCTTGCGATTCAATGCACCAAGCTTTAGAACTGCCAATACTACCCTGGAATACCCATGAACAAGTATAGTACACCCATCATAAATGACATCCTCGCTAAGCATTGCAATTGTCTTGCGAGCCTGAAAAACACATCACCCTCAAAGCATTAGCACAAAAGGCATACATTCTTGTACAGAAACTAGATAAGAATCGGAAGGTTTTGGATATGCAGATAACCTTTAAAGATATCTCTCCAAATTTTTCTCCTCGCTCAATTAGGCGTGATTTTGCTGCATCAAACTTCTCATGCTCGAGATGTGAGGTCCTCGTTACAAACCGCATGAACAAATCACAAGCAGCAGAAAGAGAAATGGATGTAGCGTCCCAGGACTGAAATACATAGGTATTTTATAGTGTCAATTCCCATAGTTAGAAAGTACACACGAAATTAAATAATTTAGAACCAGGAGCAGCACAATGAATGATATGTCATTCAGAAGGATAAATTAAAACTCCAAGAATTATGATAAAAACATGTTGGTAGAAGATATTAAAGAAGACAGTGCAAAAAAGAAGAGATGACATTACGGTTCAGGAATGGTTGTGCACACAACTCAAGTTTCTCATGCTGGGTCAGTACTCAGTAAGTAAGACAGCTTAATATGAGGGCGTTTGTGTATTACAGTCATTATAACAATCAGATGTTTTCCAGACTGTCATTTGAATCAACTATACAAAATAAGTCATTCAGAGCATAGTAATAAAGGTGAGACATTGCCACTAATAGACTAGGCCAAAAGTGCTAATTAAGGCCTGAGCCACTTTTATGCAAATGGAATGTCTGATTTACTTTCCTTCTTATTAGTGCTTAACATGACCACAGACGAAGTTCAATAACATATAAGAATGTAAGAACAGCCCAGGGAATCATGCTCATCACCAAAGAATATACACTAGCACAGCAAGCGGACCGGAACGACGGAGCAGCCAAGCAGGTGAATCGGCCGGATTATTAACCTTGAGCTTATCAGATGCCTTCTTGAGCTCGATCTCGAGTTCCATCATGGTGGTGGCCCTGCTGGAGCGGATGACGGCGGCGAGCGCCATGATGGCGGCCACCGCCTCCGCGGCCTTGGGTTTACGGTGCCAGAAGTTGAACTCTTCGATCACACCGCCGGCCCCTGGGGACGGGGGCGGCGCGCCCGCGTCGGCCGCGGCGGCATCGGCGCCAGGGAAGGCTGCGGGGGCGGCGACGGCGGCATGGGCGAGCCAGGCGCTAGAGACGACGGCGTGGTGCTCCGCGCGCGTCTGGTAGTAGGCGGAGATGGGCGGCGGGAAGGTGCTGGGGTTAGGGTTTTGGGCGGCGGCGGGACGGTGCTGGGGTTAGGGTTTTGGGCGGCGTCGGGCTCCATGGGATGGGAGCAGGCCAGCAGGGGGTAGAGCCGGAGAGGATGAAACGAAACGAAGCAGGGGGTGGAATGGGAAGTGAACCAAGTGATAGTTGTGGCTCCTTGAGAGATCATCTCAACCGTCCGTTTATGCTCAGCCGAGAATAGTCACTTTTGTGTTGTGGAATATTGTTGGCACACTGAAAGTGCCAACACCACAATTTGACATTTTTGTGTTGTGGAATATTGTTGGCACACTGAAAGTTTGCATGATTTAAATTTTGAATTTCAAAAATTGACAACTTTAAACTATTTTTTGAAATTCTAAATGGTTTCGGCCGGAAAAGTCATGAATACCAAAATTGTTAAGCTTATCAAGATCTACAATTGATATATTGGTCATTTTTACATTTGACAAAGTGTTAAGAAAGTTTAGTTCTAAGTTGACTAGTCTCTCGTGTAGTTTCATAATCTCTATGTGAGATTCATGAGTTTGTGAGTAATGTTTATTAAAAAAATTTAAATAAAAAATGACCTATACAAAACTTGTAGATATTTATGACTTCTACGACTTTGGTATTCAAAAGTTTTTCAGCTGAGGTCATTTAGTGTCTCAAAATCTTTGTTGAAGCTCTAGTTTGTTTAAACTCACAATTTCAATTGGTCAAACAAAGTTGCTTGAAAATATGTTAAACGTAATGATAATAACAATATACCAAGATAATAGATCTTGATTTTAGAAAACTTTCAGAAAAAACCATCACATTTGGAGTTAGTATCAGGGATAAAGACCAGTTATAAAACTCATTTATAGATTAAAAAAAGAAATGACACTTGTTGATCAGAACACTGTCATTTCTTTTTTTATCTTTAGCTGAATTTTGTAACTAGTCTTTCTCTCTCATACTAACTCTAAATATCATACTTTTTTCTTCTAAAATTTTATAAAATCACGGTCTACAATTGTTATATTGATCATTGTTGAATTTGACAAAGTTTGGAAGAATCAAATTTTGTTGGCACACTGAAAAGTTTGCATGATTCAAATTTTGAAAGCCTAAATGGTTTCGGCTAGAAAATTAATTAATACCAAATTTGTTAAGCTCATCAAGATCTATAATCGATATATTGGCCATTTTTGAATTTGACAAATTGAAACCACTATTTGAAACTCTAAATGGTTTCGGCTGGAAAAGTCATGAATACCAAGTTTGTTAAGCTCAACAAGATATACAATTGATATATTGGTCATTTTCGAATTTGGCAAAGTTTGCATGATTCAACGACAACTACTGGCTAGGTTGGGTTTGGGTCGGGCCAAAATTCTGGGCCAATGGTCAGGCCATCGTGTCTCGTGTCTGCTGACCAACTATAGTTACATATTCTCTTCGTCCCTAATTGACTGTCGTCGTTGGTGTGCGTACCACAAGTTTGACTCAATTTGTAGCAAATGTATACGACATTTGGATCGACAAATAATTTTGTTAAAAAACTATATTCAAATATCTATCCAACGATACTAATTATATATCATACATATTAATATTTTTTAATATATATCTAGTCAAAGTTGTTTCTTGAGAAGTGCAAACGACAGATATTTAGGGACAGAGAGAGTATGTCATTTGTACATTTAACGATCAATTTTAAAAAAAAATTAATCTAACTTTACAACAAGTGAACTATATAAGTATTTTTTTAGCAAATTTTTAAAAGACAGAAATAGAGGGAGCAAGTATTACTAGCAAGCATGTCCATATGTTATAGGAATTAAAAAAAACCACTGTTCTTGAGATCTCATCGCGCTGGCTGTCTCGCAGATGTACCATGTTTTTACAAAAATACATGTCATAGATCGACGTACGTACAAAACTCTACAAGTGGTTCAGGTCATATACAGTGATACAGATACAGGTGGTCCACGTATATGGCTGTTAGCTTCTTGTCTTTGGACATGATGAACACACATACTTACGTGCATACATGGACGTATACTTGGTAGCTTCTTCCCTTCAGCTTACGTGAACAAACTTGCTAGCTTCTTGTCTTGTCGCTTAAATTCCTATTTTATTAGCCACATCAATGGCTAAACTGGCCAACTAATGATCCTCATTGTGTATACGCTGAATGTACATATGTGTATATATAGAACTCGGTCCTGCTGGACCCTGTTCCGCCATGCAATCACTTTCTTAGATTAAACTGCTAGGTATTCATAGTCCTTATATGAGATAAAATACGAGCATTTGTGGTGGTTGGTCATGAAGCGATATGTGCAGTAAAAAAATCGTGCGGAGTTCGAGTCTTTTTTTTCATGTATTTTTTGTTTTATTGGGCCGGTCGCCCGTCTAACTAAAGCCCATTCGGTGAGTCTCATTCCCAAGCGCCTCCATCGCACCGCACCGCACCGTGACCCTTCCATGGCTCCGCCTGCATCGCACCGCACCTCATCCCAAGCGCAGCGCAGGCTCAGCGGCGACCGGCGAGTGCAAGCAGGCCAACCGCGAGCACACAGCACCGCATGGCCGCACCAGCACCAGCCTGCGGAGAGGCCTTCGAGGCGGGGACGCCGGAGCCCGCCAGCCACTGCGATCTGCAAGGCATCGTACTGAAGTAGTCCCTAAATAACTGTATGTAGAAATATGTGTTTCCAATCTGTGTTCCCTCGCTGACACGCTTTCCGAACGACAGTTAAAAAGGGACGGAGAGAGTACTGCGAAATATGAGTGCTTTTCCTGTAACTCTGAATCTCTGATGTGATTTGCTCAGTCGTTGATTTTCAAACTGATCAATCGGACTCTGGATTCTAATAACCAAACTGAGGAACCGGTCAGTGCCGTTCGGTTTGACTCAACGCCCAGGGCTACCTGGCGTTTGTGGCCTTTTTTCCCAAAAATGTTTTTGCAAAAACAAAACACGAGTGCCAAATAGCCCGCCTTTTTTCCCTAAAATGTTTTTGCCACCCTATAGTACCGCGCCTACCCCTCCAAAACCCAATTAACGCCCCAACTAATCTAATCGCCAGGGGACAAGGCAGCTGCCAGTTAGGGTGTTGAAGGGTCGTAGATGGTGACATCCTCGACGGTCGCGGCCGCAACAGAGACGCAACGGCAACCTGCGTCAATGATGGCGACCCCAGGGTACACGACGCCGTCGCCAGCTTTCACGAGGCAGCCGCTGGTGCCCACGAGACCGTCACCAGCACCCACGATGATGAGACGCAGGGCCACGGTGACACTTTTCGGCAGCGCGGAGACGTCGACCCCTACTTTGTCCGACCATGGCCAAGAAGACGACAATCAAGATCTCAGTTCATCAGGCCGACCACTACCCATCAGGCGACGTTGTATTGGATCTCAGATACTCAATCCAGACTCACAGCGTCGGTATGCAGTGACACTCATGCTTCATTTAAGTAAATAGTCGTGTACTCATAAAATCCCTCAATTTCCATTCAACTAAATCATCCAAGTATATTATCCTATTATTGGTCGTGTATGCCTTTGCAAATATCTGATTATCCTGTTATTAATTTCCAAGTATAAATTTCTGCGTGTAAATTTCCAAGTATATTTCCTGTTATCAAACTCTACTATGTACGCCTCTGCAAATTGTTGTTGCTTCGGTTGTTTATTATTTAATTATTAACTATTCTTTCTTCAACCGAGATTACTAAAGCATGAACCTTGTTGTCTCTTGATTAATTATTGTTTGTTCATTACTACTTCAGAAATTTACTACTTAGTTTAGAAAGCACCCTATCAGCTTGCCATACCTTAAATATATTGTGCGTTCTGATACTGATGCAAGGAATGTATGAATGTGTTTGTTAGAGAAAATATTATAATGTCGTCGGAAGAAGCAGAATCCTGGACTCTATATTTTCATCTCAAAGACGCACCACCTGAGCGGGAAATTGCTGAAATTCAGTTAGATAGGAATGATATCACATTTGGATACTTGTTAACAATGAAAACACGTTTAGGTTACACTGTGAGGGATTTCTTATACTATAAGAAACGAAGTGGTAATAATGTGGCAACACTTTATGAAATTGAAACGGAACTGGATGCAAGTGGAATGATAACAATGAATAATGAGGAGAGAGAAGTCAGGGGGTGTTGGTTTCGCTGGCAAAATTTTTTTGCCAGTCACATCGAACATTGCGACACTAGTTTAGCCTATTAAAAATAAACTAATTATAAAACTAATTATAGGGTCATATGCTAATTACTGAGACGAATCTATTAAGGTAAATTAATCCATCATTAGCGAATGTTTACTGTAGCACTACATTGTCAAATCATGGACTAATTAAGTTTAATAGATTCGTCTCGTGAATTAGTCTCCGGCTGATAAATTAGTTTTTTAATTACTATATTTTTAATAGGCTAAACTAGTGCCGCAACGTTCGATGTGACTGGCAAAAAAATTTTGTCAGGGAAACGAACATGCCCTCAGATTAGTTTTGAACAGGGATAGAATAACCGAGCGAAATGTAGACATAACTCCCATGAAACTACCTTCGGGTACAACATTTTATGATGATGAATTCACGAATGAGCCACTTGATGACTACAAGGTTTGGCTTGCAGATCTGCATGAGAATGACAGAGGACATGGTAAGTTAAGTTGTTGCACTAGTTTCCCTAACTGCATCCTAATTCTTTGGTAGCCAATTCAATAATATAAGAATGTTTCCAGAACATACTATCAAAACCTATAGCGAATGGTTACGTCAGGAAGGACAACTTGATGACATCGGTAATATAATGTCCTCTCCAAGTTGTAAAACAATTTAACAGTTCCTCATATACCAATTTTAACTTATATGCTCTATTATTGGCAGAGGCATATGAAGAGCTTGCCAACACTCAGTCAAGTCAATCCAACACCACCACTGCAGCGGCCAAGTCATGCTCATCGTGAAAAACAACTAGTTAATGATGGTAAGCATTTTTTTGAAAACATTATTATAAGGAGCAATTATATTCCACAACATTAACTGGAACAATTATGAAATTCTATTGTATGTCATTTTGAAGGGCGACGTAGCAGTGGAAAGAGGAAGTTTAAAGGACGTGGGCCCCTCAAAGGTTTCATTGTATCCAACAAAAGAGCTAGGCAGGGCACTATGAAATTGGATGTTGAATTCTCTAGATCGGAATAATATA
The DNA here is from genome assembly GCA_009763385.1 of Coix lacryma-jobi var. lacryma-jobi. Taxonomy (NCBI): domain Eukaryota; kingdom Viridiplantae; phylum Streptophyta; class Magnoliopsida; order Poales; family Poaceae; genus Coix; species Coix lacryma-jobi. Next base: position 84,461,336 of record CM019826.1, read on the forward strand.
AACATATCACTCTTAAATTAGAATTAGACAGCCTTAGTGATCCCCTCTATACTTCTACATTCTTTGTCCTTGTTAGCAACTCAGGAGTTAGACTTTATGACTTAACACTATCCATTCCTTTGGGTTCGATATTAAAACTGGGTCACTCCGGTGAAGTGCTACATCGGTAGATTTTATCTGTGCGCTTGCGGATAAAGTAGAGGGTGCGTTTATTTATACCAACAGTACACCAAGATATCATCAATGAATACCACAACAAACTTGTCCAATTCAGGCATAAAGACGGAATTCATCAAGTACATGAAATGTGCCCGTGCATTTGTCAATCCAAATGACATGACTAGATACTCATAAAGTCCATATCTGGTGGAAAAAGCTGTTTTGGGCACGTCCTCCTTTCTGATCTTGATCTGATGGTAGCCTGACCTCAGGTCAATCTTGGAGAACACTTTTGCTTTGGACAACTGGTCAAACAAGACGTCAATTCGGGGTATGGGGTACTTGTTCTTTATAGTTACTCATTCAGAGGTCTATAATCCACACACATTCTTAAAGTTTTATCCTTCTTTTTCACAAAGATGGCAGGACATCCCCAAGGTGATGAACTGGGACGTATCAATCCCTTATCCAAAAGCTCTTGCAACTGGGTTTTGAGCTCTGCTAGCTCGTTAGCTGGCATCTTATACGGTCTCCGAGAAATAGGTGCAGTTCCGAGAATCAACTCTATAGCAAACTCCACATCCCTATCCGGTGGTAGTCCTGGCAACTCATCAGGGAAAACATCCGGAAACTCACACACTACAGGGATTTCAGCTATCTGCTTTGTCGTGATAGCGAACAACACTCCTATCTCATGGGGGTTTCGAGGAAGTTTGAACCGGAAGGTAGACCCACTCCGGGGACTAACCATGGTAACTATTCGTTCTGCAATGTTCAGATTGACTTTCCAAAGTTTCATCCAACTCATACCCAAGATCACATCCAGACCCAAACCAGGGATTACTATGGGATCCACTATGGCCTTTTTATCCCCAAAGGTCATTTCCACTTCTAAAGCCATTTTTCGGGCGGAGAGAATAGCCCCTGCTGAACTTATCTGATATTCCCGATCCAACTCTACTAACTCGAGATTACTCCTTAAAACAAAGTTCTCACTAATCAATGAATGTGATGCTCAAGAATCAAATAACACAACTGCGGGGCATTGGTTAACAAGGAACGTACCAGCAGTGACATGTTCTCCTTTAGGCACCTCCTCAACAGTGGTGAAATGCACATTGCCCGTGCGGGGTCGAGGTTGAGTGTACTGCTTTTTTGGTTGAGGGCACTGACGTGACAGATGTCCAATCTGACCACAGTTATAGCATGGCCCAATCACATATGGGGTCTTCTGACCTCCTGAACCTCCTGCCTTTGCCATGTTCTGCATCAAGGGGCGGTGTATGGCTTCTGAAAACTCGAACGAGGATGGTTGTGGGTCATCTTTCTCTGCGGTGGACGAAATTTTGCTACAGAAGCTGGCGGACGGTACGAGGCGCGTGCTCCAAAAGGGGTCCTCTACTGAGACGAACCGCCTTCATTTGCACGACGACGAGTTTCCATTGCCAGCCTGCTGTCATTTGCCTCCTGGTTCAGGCAATCACTAACGAAGTCACTGAAGGTGCTGCGGTGACTGTTTCCCATCTTGGAGAGCACAGTAGCATTCATGCCATGCTTGAAGCTAGCAATCTTCTTGGCTTCAGTGTTCACGAAGTCCGGGGCATAGCGGGACAGATTGTTGAAGCTATGTAGATACTCTGACATTGAGCGGGTCCCTTGAACAGTGTTGACACTCCTTAATGGAATCACCTTAAGAATGAACCTCATAAACAATAACCTAGTGAAGGCACTAAGAAGTGTACGGGACACTACTGGCATCACTTAACGTCAAGTTGTCATCCCCAACATGAAGCTAGCAATGTGATTATATCAAAGCACTGGATCTAAAGATAAATATTTACCCGCTAACAGATAAATACACCCGTTGTAGAAGCATTTCACCCAAGCTAGTCTCAGGTATCGTTATTTATATTTAGCCTAGAGACTAATCAATTCAAAGTATGATGGTACTATACTAGTGAGGACTTAACAGCAATTAACATGGCACAGACTTATGATATAGACTGACAACACACTCATTACTCTAAACAGGGATCAGATAGTAGAAGTAATGATAATGATAATGATAATCATAAATGATAACAGAGAGCAGATCAATCAAAGATAATCCTAGAATAGTACTACCTAGCAAGTGATGATTAGAACAGGCATTAATAAGAAATATTTCTAAGTTATTCTAATTACAAGTTATAGTATACATTGATTAGTGCAAACATATTTGGCAATCATTGACTAGGTCATATCATATTTATAATCAAGAGGCAACTCTATAGTAAAGGTGCCAAACAGAGTAACCCCTAAACCATGAGTTAACTGAGTCATACTGAACACTACAATCGGGAGGTGGAATACAAAGGACTCAACAGGAGTTTCACACCCGCGATCTACCACTCTATCTGGAATGTAGCACGCATTCGCAGATAAAAAGTGTATAGGCACCACGCCTACACAGTATCTATCACCCACCCAATGATCATTAAGATGAGCGCTATACGAACATGAGTATAAACATAATGGTGATCTACCTATGCCAAATATATAATCAAAGCATACTATAAACAATATAATTAAGAATATAATTATTGATGTCTTAGTCATATCAATTGTATTGCTATCTAGAACACATGGATGGACAATAAGATGAATTAGATCATCGAGAAGAACTATAGTACGAACTAGAACATGAATGAGAACTGGATTATGAACTAGAAGATGAACTAGACGATGAACTAGAACTAGACGACGAACTAGAACATAAACAATGATGAACAAAGATGAACTAGAAGAGCAATTATGAACTAGAAACATAATTAGATCCATAATGTTAATACAAGAGAGAAGATCTTGGGTTTACCGAGCCTTCTCGTGACTAGATCTGAAATCCAAGTGAAGCTTGCCTCCTCTAATCCTACTCTATCTAACTATTCTAGGTAGATGTAGTCCTATGGTTTCTGAATGATCTCCTTCTCTAGTGCTGATCTGAACTAATTATGATTCTCTGATCTGATGCTCTGGAGAGGGGGGGTCTGGGGTTGCTTATATAGCCCTAGGCGAGGAACCGTGGCCGTTGGATCAAATCGACCTTAGGTACGGCTGAGATGCATCCTCGTAGGCGGTGGGGGAAGGTTCCAGAAGGCAGAGTCCAGCGGAGCCAGGGGCAGACCGACCGGTCTGATGGTGGGACCGGTCGGTCCCACCTGGCCGTGTCTCGGGGTGCCCGGCCTCCTGGTGTCTTCTGGTGTCCTCTAGATCCTTCTAGAATAATCCTGATGCGTCGGTTCGGTTATCTCCCGTCGGTTTCCTTCTAGGGGAAGCAATCTGTGTTGATTTCCTGGTTTAGTCCCTGCAGAATCACAATTTACCAAAACTCGTGGAATATTGTCAATTGAAACCCTAAACCTTTGTTGGTGATTGAATTCATGCCCTTTTCATATTTATTTATCCTTTAATTGTGATAGATAACCGGTGTCAACAACTCCCCCAAGCTTACCTTTTGCTAGTCCCTTAGCAAATAGTCCTGATGAATCAGGAATTGCTACTATGCTTTCACACCTCAAAGGTACATATGTTCAAACAAAAATCTTCCCTTGGATTAGAGTTAACTATTCTGACTTTCTCATATTACCTTTAACTATGGAGCTTTTGTCTTCACCTGGGTCTTTAAACAATTAAAAGATAGAACAATCAAGTTAAGCACTGTATCTCTAACTCTTCGATCAACCTTCATTCTGGAGTTTTTATATATTTTCAAAATAAAAATCAGAGATTCTATTGTATGACATTCTCAAATCGCTCTTCTATATTTTATGATTCCTCACTGATGCATTTTCCTTCTTTTCTATATATCTGGAGCTTTTTAAAAAGTTAAAAGCATATCTTACCAAGTCAAAGTTCAAAGTTAGGGAGAAAGATGTCATACTCATAGATCAAGAACTTAGAACCTTTGAAATTTTGTCATCACTTGTTGGCATATTGTAATTAGAGGGACCAAGGGCTATCATTCTTTTTTCTCTTTCATATTTTTATCATAATTCTTTTTTCTTTTGAGGTAGTCGGTCTTTTATATTTTTGCATAGTCTCATGCCTCTAACACAATACTACTTCGGAAGTGTGAATCTTTTAATAAAACGTTCTTGATTTCTAGAGCATGATAAATTTCTTAACCATAACTAAAAAACTTAGAACAAAGCAAGTAGCCTCATCTTAAGATCATATTAATGGCTCTGGGTTGAAGTGGGTAGGAATTCATGTTATGTCATATAGGATCTCATCATGTGCTTTTAATCTTTTCAAAGTGTAAATTTCCAGAACTCTAGTACCTCTAAGAATTAGATAAACAACAGCTCAAACCTTTTTATATCATATCCCACAATTATCTAGACTTTAGATTAAGCATTTGCAATCCACAGGTTTCAGGTTCAGAGTTTATTCAGAACAGCTTTGTCCAAAACTCAAGAAAATTTAAGGTTGAACACTAGGTACTTAAAAAGGAATTACGGCAGAGCAATTATTCATCATTTTCATCATGAGAAACATTAAGTTTATATCCACCTAGACATTTATTCATTATATAATATCTTTATTTGGTTTTGTAATAGTTATTCATCTTTTTATGGGTTTTTATGTTTATTGACCTGATCTAACTAAACCGAACTAATTATAGTAAATAAAAAATAGTCATAGTACGATACGTATCGTGATAACTGAGGGTGCGTTCCCCCAAGCTGGATCTTGATGTGGTCTTTTTCTCCAGAAGATGAGTAGACTGTTAGCATTTTCTTGAATCCTTCTCTTCTTCTCTTCGTGCTGAATTTAAAGATAGACAACACAACTAGTGGAACTTGATTAAGCGTTAGTGATAAATATTCCTCCCATTTGTCTAGTTGTCTTGAAACTCTTAAGATTATTTATGTTCTTCCTTTTCACTAAGCAGAGTTTCAGCGGTGTTTCATAGTGTCTTTTTTTGGATTTTTGTTTTTATGGATGAATGCAATGCATAAGTAAATATGAATATATATATATATTATGCCTCCACAGAAAGTATAATACTCTCATGGGGCTTAGATATTTTTATTTTGTTTTCTAATGCAGATTTGATTGCTAATAAGTAAATATGATACTAATAGTAAAATAATTATGCTAAATCTACTAATTATGTAATGATGAATTTAATGCTAATGAATATGGATAACTACCGAGTTACCTTTCGGCGAGGATTCGATGTTTATAGTCTATCGAACAAGACTCCTTCTACGCTCCTTATTCTTCCTTATTCTTCCTTGGGTGCATCAGCAGATCCTGAGGAGGACCTCGATGACTGCACGTCAGTAGAACTCTCTTTCTTCTTCCATACTTGCTTGACTGGTGGACTTGTCTCCTTTACTTTATCGTTCTTCATTTCCTTTAGTGGGATGTCTTCACTCCTGGTGACTTCTCCTCCATAGTCAGCTCATTCATCCTTGATTGGTCGGTTCTTGTTGCGTTGGGATGTGTGGCGCCTCCTCCTTGAGTGGTTCTTCTTTTCCTGTTTATTAGTGGCATAGCTATTAAAGTAACAATGTACCTTCTCCTTCGGAAGCTGGAAGTGGATTTCTCCAGATCTTATGTAGATGATGGCGCCAGTGGTGTTGAGGAAGGGTCTTCCTAGGATGATGTGAACATCGTCTTCTCTTCCCATGTCTAGTACCATGAAGTCGGTGGGAACGTAGTAGTCTTCAATTTGGATCATTATGTCTTTTACTACTCCCTCCGAAAATCGATATGTTTGGTCCGCTAGCTGCAGCTGCACATATGTCTGATACATAGGTCTATTTTTATATAAGTACTCATATGTTACCTTAGACATTATGTTAACACTTGAGCCGATGTCGCAGAACGTCTTGTGGAATGTACTTCCCTCGATCTTGCAATAGATGGTGGGTACGCCTGGGTCATCTCTCTTGGCGAGGTATGGTGATGGAAGAAGGTGGCCATTCTCTGTTCGAACAGAGTTGACCATCCACACTGTGTCTCGATGCAGTTGTGTAGCCTTGTTCTTCCTCCTTCTGTTCCTATTCTTCTTCATTGATGATATAGCGTTTGCATCCTCATAGGGCTCCTGAGGGTGGACTCGAGTAGTGAGTGTACGTCCCTTGAAGCTGAATCTTTCTTTGTTGCCTGTGATTGTGAAACAGATCTTGGCGCTGTCCGCGTAGATGATGGCTTTGGTTGAGCTTAAGAACGGGCGTCCAAGAATGATGGGTGCTCTATCGTTTCCACCTGTTTCAATGATCACAAAGTCTACACACACATACATGTGTCCCACTCGAATACAGACATCTTCTAGAATTCCCAATGGGTAGCACAATGTCTGATCTGCAAGCTGCAAACACATATTTGTATATAACAGAGTTGCACCATGAATTTGTTCATAAATTATGCTTGGCATAATGTTGACGCTTGCTCCAAGGTCACAGACTGCTTCTTCAAAACTGTCAGATCCAATGTGGATTGGAATGACAGGTCTTCCTGGATCTCCTTTCTTCGGGGCAATGGAGTCATCCTTCCACCCCCTCGATGGTCTAGCTGTGAGCTGCCCTGCATCATAAATATCTACAAGACTTGCAGTGTCTAGCTCTTCCGAACTTCCGGGAATCTTACCTTTTTCAGCCATAGGGACTGAAGCTGCTAACTGAGATAACTAAGATTCTATCATCTTATTAAAGCTATGTTGATTCTTTATGGCAGAAGTAAAGCTATCCATTCTAGTATTAATATTTTCAAGCAGTTTATCATTGGAAGCTATCAATAATCTTATTTTGATTAGATATCATCTCTCTCAAAGGTGGTTGGTTGAATGTATTACCTTAGTAGTTATCTGAGTAGTTACCTGAGTAATTAGGCCTTGATTGTTGGTTCCATCCTTGAGCTTGTTGAGGACGATAGTTAGTGTTGTTGTTGATGTACTTTGCATCCTCTTGAATCTCAGGGCAGTTGCTCCCAGAATGACCAGTTCTTCCACACTCTTCACATGTCATGCGAGATTCGTAGATGTGCAAGACGTCTTCTTTCTTGGGGGTGTGTTCATCAAACTTCTTCATGAGTAGATCAAGTTTGGCAGACAGCATGTCTACTTCCTTTAGTTGATGTATTCCTCCCCTCTTGCGTTGTTGAGAGCGTTCCTCGTTCCATCCTTGGTTAGAGGCCATCTTCTCAATAAGTGTAGTAGCATTGTTGATAGTGAGTGACAAGAATGATCCTCCAGCAGCGGCATCCATGAAGGACCGAGAATGCAATAGCAAGGCGACCAGAGGGGGGTGAATGGGAGCTCAAAAAATTTCTCTCGAAACTTTGGCTTTTGTCCCAAAAATCAACCCCTAAACGTAGATGCGAGGCACCACAAAGCAAGAGCAAACCAAACACCTAAAGCTTCGGCTCAAGTTCAACCCTAAAAACCAACCCTCGAACGTAGATGGAAGGCTACGTCGAGAAATCTCCAAATACCTATGCTATCAAGTAGCAAAGATACCTAGAGAGGTTACTTGGTCAACTCTAGGGCCAAACGAGAAGTCCGGAAACGAAGCAAAGAAGCCGAGAGAGCAAACACTTCAAACTAGAAGCTTCAGCCAAGTCCCGGACTATCTGGGGTCCAGCCCGCGGACTGTCTGCCCAACGGCGGACTGTCCGAGCTCTGGTGGCGGACTGTCCGCCGGCCAGATGTGCAAAAACGCACTGCTGCTGAAGACTCCCTGGTCACTCCCGGACTGTCCGCGAGTTAGACTGGCGGACTGCCCGCAGGTCACTCCGAACCAAAACGCCGGAGCCGCGCAGCTACTGAGTGGGCTGGAGCCTGACGCGCGGACTGTGTGCGCCCTGAGTGGAGGACTGTCCGCGGTCACTCAGGGAGGGCGATTTCAAACGCCCTTCTCCTAAATCTTCCCAAATCCGATCCAAATCAAAATCCCTTGAATCCAAACTTAGAGCAAATGATCATGAGGTAGTTGGAAGACTATCCCCAAGAAATCATTCGCTCAAATCAACACAATCACCGAGAAATCGAAAGGGAAGGAGTATGAACCAAAAAAGCGCCACGAAAACGAAATCAACCCGATCTACTTGTTCATGAGGAGTTAGATGAATTCCTTTAGTGGAAATGATCTCCTCATTATAAAGAACAAGTTGATTCAAACGGATTTCGAAAAGACGCAGTAGAGAGGGAGATCGAGTGACAGGAAAATCGCGGAGAAACGAAGAACGCGAAGAACACAAACAAAATGCGAATCAACACATCGATCTGCAACCGTGTGGCTACCACACGCTACAACAGTGAGATTACGGTCTCACTTCCTCAAAATCTCCAGTACACAGAGGTATGGTTCTCTGCGGATCTCAGTTGCAACAGCAGGGGATTGGGAGAGCAGGAAAACCTAGAAGGCAAAGAGCAAATGACTGAGATATCATGGGAGGTGGGTGTCTCCCTCTACTTATCCTAATTCTAATTCCCACTCTACCCCTAACTAATTACAGAGCGAACTAGCTAAGCCCTAGGGTTATTCTGGACCAACTCGTGGTAGGTGGTGATCCGACGGCCACTCCCGCACAACTGGTAGCGTTGCCTCAACGCAACCTCATCGATTGCTGCCACGTGCCCCCAGCGCTCTGCTTGTCCTTTTCCCGGACTTCGCCCCCGGTTTTGAGGCCCAAACCGGGAAACCAGCCTTCACGACCAACCCCCGGTTTTGAGGCCCAAACCGAGAAACCAGCCGTCCATCGCCTTTGTTTTGTGGCCCAAACTCAGCAAACCCGCAGCACCCAGGTTTTGAGGCCCAAACCTGGAAACCGTCCTCAGCCCGAGTTTTGTGGCCAAACTCGGAAACCGTCAGCGCCCAGGTTTTGAGGCCCAAACCTGGAAACCGTCCACTCGGTGGTTTTTCTATGGCTCAACCACCAAACCGAGCCGTAGAGGGGATGCACCGCCCGTGCACCCTATCCACCGACACGTGTCCCTAGGTCCTCGACCCAAGCAACACCGTGCCCGCAAGTCTTCGCTCATCGCTGTCCCAGGCTGTCAGCCACCACAGCTGATCCTCAGGCCACCGGTCCCTCAGTCCAAGCCTCACATCCGCCCTTCACCGCTCTCGGTCCATCGGCACGGCACATCTCTACTTGACCTTCACCTTGCCTTTGATCACTATATCCGTGCTCGACACCTGCACAACACAAGCCAAAGAACATGCGCATTATCCCAGTTGACAATCACTCATCACTCGAGACTCGGCATACACCCATCTATCCGCAATCTCCCCCTTGATGAGTGCATTCTCAACTACCAATACAAATCATAATGTAGAAGAAGTAGGAGGAAGAAGGAGAAGTAGAGAGCTCGTCCAAATGACCCAAAAGCATATCAAAGCCAGAAAAAGGTCAAGTGAAAGAGCAAAACAACTTGGTCCCCAAAGACATGGGCAACGGCTCGACGCAACCAAGCAAAACAAAGCTAGCCCTCAAGAAGAGGTAGAACAGGCTCAACACCGCTAGCGTGAGAACAGCTCGATACCAACTGAATAATACCGACTGAAGAGCAGAAAAGCTCGATGCCAATTGAGAATCACACTCACAAGGCAAAACTGCTAGTCCCTCAAGATAGAGGCACAGAGGCTCAACACAACTAGCAGAAAAGCTCCGAACCAATTGAACAACAAAGCCAAAAATGCTAGTCCCTCAAGACAGAGGCACAGAGGCTCAACACAACTAGCAGAAAAGCTCCGAACCAATTAGAAAATTCAAAATCCTCAAAATCCGAGCCAACTCAAACTCCCCCTCCAATAGTGCACACAACCAAGATATGATTTCTCCCCCTTATGAGTTGGCAAGAATTTCTCCCCCTTAGTTGAAAATACACTATCCAGTGTCTCCCCTCCAAATGCATATGAGTTAAAATGCAAGTTAGCAGCTTCAGGAATATAGTCGATAGAATATGAAGATGCTCGACAAAGTGCTGATCTGATGACTCAATAATAAGCACAAAAAGCTAGCAAAGGCTCAAACTGATCACCAAATATGAAATATGAACATATAAGCAAAGTGAGCAGTTTTAGCCATTTAGAAAAGGATGTTCACCATAAAAGTAGCACTGAACATGTATAGACAGGAAGTCAAACAAGTGCTAATCATGTATACAAGGTGAACTACCCCTAGCAAAGTTCAATCATCATGCTATAGAATGAAACATAGACTTGTGATTTCAGATTTTAATCGGAGTTGCAGCGGTGAAATTTCACAAGTTCAAAATTCAGCATGTGTTTGCGAGAGGTTGAAAGCTTGTCATTGCCTAACTTTTCAACTGTGCGAAGCCTATGCAGAAGCAATCAGAAGCTTAAAGCAACAGTTTCGGTCATACACAACACATCTCAAGTTTAACTCAAAGTGCAATGAGAAACAGTCTCGATACTGTGATGTGCTGACAAGCAATCCCATCTCGATCTTTCCAATTCACTTAACTTGGTTTAAATTTAAAGCAGAATACAAACATACCAAGCAAGTGAATGACTCAGAACTAGAGACATAACAACCTAGCATATATGAAAAGCACAAGTGATTTCTACACATTCTACACACGCTAGTTGCATATCTCAATAGTGAACATTTTCAAGTTTTAAGGTCATTAACAAGTTCACCATTCATAAAATAGCTCAGCTCACAACATGTATCAGTGATCAGAAAGAGCATAAGCTACAAGCATCATTATATAGCATCGGAGCATACATGTGACGTAACGGCCCTAATCCCATGGCCCACTGATCACTGTCAACCACTGACAGTCGATCCGTACAGCCAAGAGACTAAGACCGGGTTCCGCCACTGGGCTACATCAGTGCCCGATGTCCGCAGGATCATCTCACAATTCAGTTACAATCTCTTGAACAGTTTGACAAATAACATCGGAGTAAATAGCGGAAGACTTAAATAACATTAGTTTACAAAACCAGGGTTCAACATAAAATTAAAGTGAAGTTATTACAGACCATAGTTCAAATAGATAGAGTTGGCAGGGTAGCATATGACAACAACTAAAAGATAAAGATACTTCACCCAGCCCGAGGGTGATTAATCACTCATCGGCCTCATCGGCCTCTTCCTGAACAACAGTCACACAGCAGGGTCCAAGGCATACTGAGGAATCTGCCGTACCTGCAACATGGGTAAAAGAAACCTGAGTACAACGGTACTCAACAAGACTTACCCGACTAAAGAAAAGGGAGAAGACTCAGGAATGCAGGCTTAGGGTAGTCAAGGTAAGGCTTAAGCAAGTTCAAGTATTTTGCAGAAAAGCATTTTTGGTAAACCTTATTTTAATTTTGAAAGATTCGGTACTCCTTGTTCCATCATAATCCTTGATTCATTTTACATTTCAAAACATTCCTAGTTGAGAACCACTCCCTGTTGACAGTCAGTGACTAAGTCTCCATAACCGAGGAGCAGCGTTAATCCGGATAAATAATACTCAGCTGAGGGTCCCTATCCACACTGCATATGTAGCACCCAAGCTTGCATATGCCAACTCGTCTACCACGATTCCTCCAAGATTGGGCCCGGTCCTACGCCACCCGGAAGTACAGTACACCACTCCAATCCGGGACTTTAACCCATGTGGGTACATGCTACTTCCGCCATCTCTCCACTCCCAGTGCGCGGTTGTCGGTCCAATAAAGGATTCCTCGGAGCCGAAGCTTTCCGTAGTATGTGAATAGTTGCAAGTCTTAGTCAGCAGGCCCCCATACAGGTGGTCCCTAAATTTTCCAGCCAGCGACAAGCACCTCGGGACTCTAACCCAAGAGTACAGGTCCTGTTAGTTTTTCAACCCTGTCCCGGTCGGTGTCAACTGTTGAGTCCCGGACTACAACATGACGGCACCGTACGCAAGGACAACCTCTCCTTCCCATTGACTAGGTACGGATCAGATACTTAGCCAATAGTGGGAGTAAACCAGAAATTCCCATAAATATTCTTAAAGTGATCATACTTTTGAGATTGGCATTTTTATTGCAAATCTATCATATAGCATTGCTAAGCATTTCGCAAATAGTTTTTGAAAAGCGGGTATCGGGTGTATCATTGGTCAAGGTAGATAATGCATCAGATAGGATTTCACTCAACTTCTATCAACCTAATGCAATAATTTAACTCAAAACCTTTCAAGAAAACATTTATAAAAGCAAGGTAGGGTTAAATGCACCGGGGCTTGCCTTGGATGGCAAAAAGAGTAGACTCGGGGTAGGTATAGGTGTCGGAGCTCGGGGTTGCCTCGGGGACAGATCCTTCGGTGGCTACCTCGACTTCAGGGCCTTCTTCGTCAACTATACGGATGCAATGATGAATGCTCATGAGAATGCTAGTATGAACAAAGTGCATAGGATAACACTAGAGTATAGCCTTGCAAGTATGTGTGGTGGTTAAAGTGGACAAAAGATTACTTATCCCTTTTTAGCAATATTAACAAATTTAATTAATCAACCTTTATTAAGCCTAAGTATGGACATAGCAAGGCATCACAAACATCATAGACCAAAGGGTAGGGGTCTATGAACATCAAGCAATCCAAAAGTCACATCACAGGGCATCCAACGCTAACCCTAACCACCTTTTCTATTTTTCCTAATTATTTAAAAAGGTCATTTTATGAAGGTGCTCCAAAAACTACCAAATTAAGCACACAAGTTCATTAGGGTACAAGTATATGGCAAAACAAATTTCATAATTTTTGGAGGTCATTAAGGTGCTCAATTAAATCTAGCCATACAATTAACAAAAGGCACTATTCCTTAATTAAAATAAAGCTCAAAAATCAACTTGCTCCAAATGCCTTCAAAATTTTACCAGAGACTCATCATGACATAACTAGCTTGCAAATTTTATCTCAAGATTTTTGGAGCTATAGAACACTCTCTAAAATACCAAAGCCTTCATTTTTCAATTAAAAGGGGAATTTTTCATTTTCAAATTTTTGCACAAAACTCAAGTTTCATATTTTTATAAAATACTTCAGAGCATAAAGAGTCTACCACAAAAATTTCAGAATTTTTGGATGCACACAGAAAATTATACAAAAAAGAGAAAACAGAACACTATTCATATCTTAAAAGAAAAAGGAAAAACCGGACACGGCGGCGCTCTGCTCGCCGGCGGCGACCCGAGCGCGGCGGCGCGCTTACGCTGGCCAAACTGGGCACTCCGCGGCAGAGCTGAGGGCATGAGAGTGATCAGAGGGCTCACCCGCGTCGATCAAGGAACTCGGCGAGGTGAGGGGATGAACGGTGGAGGTGGTCGACGGTGACCGGCGGACGGCGAGCGGCGGCGACAAGCGTCCTGGCGACCCTGTGTAACAAACGGAGCCGCGATGACTGGGTTAGAGTCGCACGGGAGTACGGAAGGTGATGCGGGGGTCGGAGGGAGATGATCAAGGCCGGAGACGGCGAATTCCACGAACCCGAGTTCGCCGGGTTCTCGCCGGAGATGACAACGACGAGCAACGCCGGGCGATTTAGGGCGGTAGAGGTGAAATTGGAGGGTGGTGAAGCAGCACAAGAACACGGCGGAGCTTTTGAGCTAGGTGGTTGAGCACGGGAGGCTCTGGCTGATGCTGGCGACGGTGGCGGAGCTGAGGAAGAAGCTCGGGCTCCGGCGGCCCATTTATAGCCGCGGCCAGAGGCCGGTAGAGAGCTCGAGGGTGGGTGGATAAGCTTGGCGGACGCGTGCGCACTCGATTGCGCTCTGGCGGGGGTGATGGCGTGCAGCCGGGGCTCGGGCGTGTGCTCGCCGGCGATCGGCCACGCGGCGGCGACGCGCAGAGCTCTGTAGGGGACGGGAGAGAAGGTCAGCGCTCGCGTGCGGGCGCGGAGGGAACCAGGGGACATCGGCGACAGGTTGGAGGCGCGTGGGGAGCAGCCAGGCGCGCGGCACGCGCGACGCCGGCGGGGCGCCATGGCCGGGCCCCCCCTGTCCCTAGGGAGAAGAGGAACAGTGCTAGGGAGTAGGGTTTGACTTTGGCTGATCTCTGTATTTTGCAAATTTCTCCCAAAATTTGAACTGTGCGACAAAAACTCAAAACACCAAAGTTGCTCAGAAAAACGAGATCTACAACTTTGTGAATATGGACATTTTCAAATTCCAAATAGTTTTTGAACAATATTTGAAAACAGTAAAGGGGACACTTTTTCAAACTTGATTCAAATCAAAATTACTCTGGATTTCAAACTGAAACTTGAAAATCTGTAAACATGAAAGTTGTTCCTTTTGCCAAAACCTACAACTTTGCTATTATACACTTTTCCTGAAACCCATTTGTTTTTAAGTTAATTTTGAAAACTGAAAAGGGAACAAAAGTTGGGGTTTGAATGAATTTGAAATAACTCAATATTTTGTACTGCAACTTGAAAACTTGTAAATACCAAAGTTGTTTCTCTTTGACAGATCTACAACTTTGCTTTTTGGACCAACCTCAAATTTTGAATAATTTTTGAATTACAAAAGAGGTGTAAAATCCAGGGTTTGGAAATCAGGGTTTTTGCAAAGAGATTTGAAATCAAAATCTGATTTTTGAACTTTGGCCAACACAACAAAACTTCAAGACATCCAACTGAACAAGAATTACACAAAACTAGTCACAGAGATGAAATTACCATTTTGCCCTTGTAGAGAGAAGTGGGCTTAATAAGGGTTTTTGTAATAGAGGGACTTCACATAAAATGATACACTTATCAAAATGCATACACATGAAATCATGATCAAGATGCTATAAGATGATAATGATGATATGTCAAGTTAATTACATGCTAAACACCAGAGGTGTTACAGCCTTCCCCCCTAAAAGAAATCTCGCCCCGAGATTCCACGTCTTACGAAAGGACAAAGAAGGGATAAAGGCAAAACTTTACATTGACAGGGATTCGAGAAAATCGGGGTAGTTCTTTGCTAAGAAGTCTTCGGATTCCCAGGTGGCTTCTTCTTCAGAGTGCTGGTTCCACTGGATCTTGTACCATCTTGTGGTGGTTCTTCGAGTAACGCGATCCTTGTGGTCCAACACGCGAACTGGATATTCTGAGTAGGATAGATCAGGCTCTAGCTCGACACCTTCAACTTCCACGACATGTTCTGGTACTCTGAGACACTTCTTGAGTTGGGAGACATGGAAAACATTGTGGACAGCGGAGAGATGATCGGGCAACTTCAGCTTGTAAGCTACCTTGCCACAACATTCCAAAATCTCAAACGGACCAATGTAGCGGGGTGCTAACTTTCCTTTGACCCCAAAACGAGTGACTCCTTTGGTTGGTGAGACCTTGAGATATACATAATCTCCAACTTGAAACTTCAGAGGTCGACGTCTCTTGTCAGCGTAACTTTTCTGTCGAGATTGGGCAATCTTCATATTCTCCTGTATCTGCTTGACTTTCTCTTCCATATCTTTGACCAGGTCAACTCCAAAGAATTCTCTTTCTCCGGGCTCAGACCAACTGAGGGGTGTACGACAACGACGACCGTACAGTGCTTCAAAGGGTGCCATTTTGATGCTCTCTTGGTAACTGTTATTATAAGAGAACTCTGCCAAAGGCAAACAGTCATCCCAAGTATCTGCGAAGGTAAGAACACAGGCTCTCAACATGTCCTCCAGCACTTGGTTGACTCGCTCAGTTTGTCCATCTGTTTGCGGATGATATGCGGTACTATGCAAGAGCTTGGTTCCAAGTGAGGTATGGAACGCTTTCCAAAACTTAGCGACAAACTGGGTACCACGGTCAGAGACAATGGTCTTGGGTATGCCATGAAGTTTCACTATGTGGTTCTTGTACAAGGTGGCATACATGGGGACGGTGTAACTGGTCTTGACTGGCAGAAAGTGAGCTTGTTTGGTGAGTCGGTCCACGATTACCCAAATGGAATCAAAACCTTTCTGGGTCTTGGGTAGTCCATTGACAAAATCCATACTAATGTCGTCCCATTTCCAAGCGGGTACTGACAAAGGTTGCAATTCTCCTCCAGGCTTCATGTGTACTGCCTTGACTCTTTGGCAGGTATCACACTGAGCGACATACCGGGCAATCTCAATCTTCATTTTAGTCCACCAGAATCTCTGCTTTAAGTCTTGGTACATCTTGTTGCTGCCGGGGTGAATAGAGAATCTGGTCAAGTGTGCTTCATCAAGGATTAACTGTCTCAATTCAGGCACCTTGGGAACTACTAGACGGTTCTTGAACCAAACAACTCCTACATCATCGATCCTGAAGCAATCAGCCTTTCCGGTCTGGACCTTTTCGATGATATGCTTGATTCCAGGGTTATCCTTTTGAGCAGCAATGACTTGATCCTTGATGGATGTTTCTATGCTGACATTGTTCAAGCTTCCTTGCGAGATCATTTCGATACCCATCCTTTCAAGTTCATGGCACAAGGAAAAATCATAGGGCTTTGTCGTCAGACAGTTGCAGTATGACTTGCGACTGAGGGCATCGGCAACTACATTTGCCTTACCAGGATGGTAATGTACTTCGAGATCATAATCTTTAATCAACTCAAGCCATCTTCTCTGCCTCATATTCAATTCTTCTTGAGTGAAGATATACTTTAGGCTCTTGTGATCCGTATACATATTACAGGTGCTGCCCA
Source organism: Coix lacryma-jobi var. lacryma-jobi (assembly GCA_009763385.1). Lineage (NCBI taxonomy): Eukaryota > Viridiplantae > Streptophyta > Magnoliopsida > Poales > Poaceae > Coix > Coix lacryma-jobi. Next base: position 84,478,136 of record CM019826.1, read on the forward strand.
ACAGATAGTGACGCCAAATCTTCAAGGCATGCACGACTGCTGCTAGCTCAAGATCATGGGTTGGGTAATTTTCCTCATGTCGCTTAAGCTGTCGTGAGGCATAAGCAATTACTCGTCCTTCTTGCATCAAAACACAGCCCAAACCAGTACCAGATGCATCACAGTATATATCGAAGGGTTTCTCGATATCTGGTTGAGCTAGGACTGGTGATGTAGTTAGCAGTTTCTTCAAGGCTTGAAAGGCTTGCTCACAAGCTGGTGACCAAACGAAATCCACGGAATTCTTCAACAACTCTGTGATAGGCTTGGCGACTCTGGAGAAATCTGGGATGAAACGACGATAGTATCCAGCCATTCCCATGAAGCTGCGAACTTCGCGGACAGTGGTAGGTGGCTTCCAATCCAAGATATCTGCCACTTTCTCAGGGTCAACTGACACACCTTCGGCGGACAGGACATGACCAAGGAATTGAATTCGATCTAGCCAGAATTCACATTTACTAAACTTGGCATACAGCTGGTGATCTCTGAGACGAGAGAGAACGATGCGAAGATGCTTGGCGTGATCTTCAGGAGTTCTTGAATAGACAAGGATGTCGTCAATGAACACGACTACAAATTTATCGAGCTCTGGCATGAACACAGAGTTCATGAGATACATGAAATGAGCGGGGGCATTGGTCAAGCCAAAGGACATGACCAAGTACTCATATAGGCCGTATCTGGTGGTGAAAGCTGTTTTAGGAATGTCTTCTGGACGGATTTTTATTTGATGATAGCCAGATCTGAGATCAATTTTGGAGAACACTCTGGCTCCAGACAACTGGTCGAAAAGAAGGTCAATGCGAGGCAAGGGATATTTATTTTTGATGGTGACCTCATTGAGTGGGCGATAGTCAACGCACAGACGAAGACTTTTGTCCTTCTTCTTCACAAAGATAGCAGGACAGCCCCAAGGAGATGAACTTGGGCGAATGAGACCCTTATCCAAAAGCTCTTGCAATTGGATCTTCAGTTCTGCCAACTCTCTGGGAGGCATTCGATAAGCTCTACGGGCTATAGGAGCAGTCCCGGGCTTTAGCTCTATGGCAAACTCAACATCACGGTCGGGAGGCAGACCAGGTAGATCTTCTGGGAAGACATCAGGGAACTCACAGACCACGGGAATATCCCTGATTTCCGGAACACAGGCGGTATTCAACTGGGTGGTTGCTGGTTTTTGAGGCATAGGAAGTTGGAGAAGGAGTTTGGAGGTGCTGTTAGGAATATCCACTCTCACAACTCTATTCAAGATGTCTATCAAGGCTTTATACTGACACATCCAATTCATGCCTAAGATGACATCTATCTCTTGATTGCGCAGTACTATCATGGTGGTAGGAAAGACATGTTCCCCCAACATTACTGGTATACTGCGGACCACTTCCTTAGTATTTATCCGCCCTCCAGGCGAAAGTATACAGAAACTTTCTTTTAACTCCCCCATGGGTAACTTATGCTTGATGACAAAAGTGCGACTGATGAAGGAATGCGATGCACCAGAATCAAACAAGACGACTGCAGGATGATTGGCAACAGGGAACCTACCGAGCATGACGGGCTCTCCTTCTGGGATGTTACTGACGGTGGTGAAGTAGACTTGCCCGTGCTTCTTGACAAACTTGCCCTTCTGGACGTGCTGCTGCGGTGCACGGTGCTGCTGCTGTGATCCTCCAGGGCCTTTCTGTGCATGCTGGGCATTCTTCTTTGGTTTTGGGCACTCGCGAGACCAGTGACCAACTTGGCCACAGTTGTAGCATGGATGGTTGTAAGCTGTTTGAGGGGTGGTGACACGAACACCTGGGGCGTTCGGCTGAGTGGCACTTTGCTGGTTGGCATTATGAGTGGTGGCCGCGGTACGAACGACCACTTGCTGATGAGGGTATGGGGCACAGGTTTTGGTGGTGGCTGGGGTGATAGATGATTCTTGGGCGCTTATGGTTGCTGGAGAAGCTGCTAGACCCAGCCTTCTTCTTCTTCTTCTCCTCCTGATACTGGCGGTTACTTTCCTCGAAAGCGACAGCACGGTCAACGACATCATGATAAGATCCGTTGAGGTTGTTGGATAGACCTCTGCGAATCTTAGGGTGCAGACCCCTAAGGAAACAATCTCTCTTCTTTTCCTCTGTGTTGACATAGTCGGAGGCATACTGGCTCAGGTGGTTGAACTGTCCAACGTACTGCATAACGGTGGAATCTTTCTGTTGCAGGGCTAGGAACTGATCAAGCTTCATCTTCATCAGACCTGACGGGATGTGGTGTGCACGGAAAGCGGTGCGGAACTCTTCCCAGGTCAGCTGGTGACCTTCAGGCTGGGCAGCCAACAGGTTGGTGTACCAGGCACTTGCGGGACCACGGAGCTGCTGAGAAGCGAACCGAGGCTTCTGGATCTCTGTGCAGTGTAAAAGACTGAACTTCTGTTCCATGGTGCGCAACCAATCGTCAGCCTCGAGAGGTTCATCGGCCTTCGTGAAAACCGGTGGTCGGGTTTCAGTGAAGTCCACGTAGGTTGTCTCTTGGTTGTTGCGACGACCACGGTTGCCGTTGTTCTGCTGCCCTTGGTTCTGAGCCATCAGGTTGGCAGCGGCGGCCAAGGCTGCAATGGCATCTGCCAGGGTAGCAGGAACTGGTGGAGGGTTTGGAAGGTTGGCACCTCCGGAACTTCCGGCTCCAGTGCGGGTGTTCACAGGCATCTGTTAAGAATTTGGGAACTTAGCATCCAAGATTGATTTTGAACGAAACTGACTGATAAGATTCATTGATGCAAGGGTAGATAACTGATACAGAGGTTCGATAGATAGCTACTAACTGACAAAGGAAAGGTACAAGACACGATACAGACTCGACTAGACAGAAGACCAACTAACGCCCCAAACCTAGACTTAAGGCTTTAGGTGAGCAGATGGCATAGACACAACGAATCTAGTCGTCATCGATGATGATCATCTCTTCATCGTCATCTTCATCTTCGATGATGAGTTCGGGCTCTTCCTCCTCATCTTCATCTTCAACGTGAACATCTTCAGCAGGTTCCACTTCTACATTCTGGACTGGCTCATGTTCTACTTCAGGTTCCTCCACGACTCCATCTTCTGGATCCTCAGCAACAGGTGGAGCCACGGGGTGAAGTTGGTTGTACAGTTGATGTACCTCCTCATGAAGCATATCATTGTACTGCTCAATCTGGGTAGTGTACTGCTGCAGTCCATGGAGCTGGGCTCTGGTGACGTCCTCGCGGGTCCAAGCATCATTGCGCTGCTCGATAGCGCGAACCGTGTTCCGATTGGCCTGCTCCAGGGAAGCTCGTGCCTCATAAAACTCCATGCGGGACAGATAGAAGTCATGCTCCATGTTCTCCATCTCAGCCTTTAGATTCTTGATCTCCTCCTTCAGCTGCTTGCGGTTGCGGCGGGACAAGCGTTGTCCGTTGGAGGATTCTCCAGTCTCTTCTCCGGTGCGTGGCGCCAGCTGGTGACGCGGCACACCATGCGGTCCAGTCGACTTACGAGCAGTCCGCTTGATGATGACCATATCTGGACAAGAGGTTATAGGTGAGAAAGGCTAGCAAGAAAAAGGTAAAGGCATACTAACCCAACAGACTTAGAGAGGAAGTTATTATCTTGAGTGATTATGACATGATGCATGAATCGTTCCTACGGAACAAGGCAATGCAACTACTAAGGTAAGGTACATAGGGCTTATACAAGTTGTCTTGCTACTAGTTGCCAAAGACAAGGTGAGATGAGAGAAGCAATTTGGACTCAAAATAGTCACGTTTAGTTTTGGACTTAAAAACTTTTTGAAATTTTCGCAAAAAGATTGCAACGTCGTAGTGAGATGCTCCGATACCACTCTGTGACGTAACGACCCTAATCCCATGGCCCACTGATCACTGTCAACCACTGACAGTCGATCCGTACAGCCAAGAGACTAAGACCGGGTTCCGCCACTGGGCTACATCAGTGCCCGATGTCCGCAGGATCATCTCACAATTCAGTTACAATCTCTTGAACAGTTTGACAAATAACATCGGAGTAAATAGCGGAAGACTTAAATAACATTAGTTTACAAAACCAGGGTTCAACATAAAATTAAAGTGAAGTTATTACAGACCATAGTTCAAATAGATAGAGTTGGCAGGGTAGCATATGACAACAACTAAAAGATAAAGATACTTCACCCAGCCCGAGGGTGATTAATCACTCATCGGCCTCATCGGCCTCTTCCTGAACAACAGTCACACAGCAGGGTCCAAGGCATACTGAGGAATCTGCCGTACCTGCAACATGGGTAAAAGAACCCTGAGTACAACGGTACTCAACAAGACTTACCCGACTAAAGAAAAGGGAGAAGACTCAGGAATGCAGGCTTAGGGTAGTCAAGGTAAGGCTTAAGCAAGTTCAAGTATTTTGCAGAAAAGCATTTTTGGTAAACCTTATTTTAATTTTGAAAGATTCGGTACTCCTTGTTCCATCATAATCCTTGATTCATTTTACATTTCAAAACATTCCTAGTTGAGAACCACTCCCTGTTGACAGTCAGTGACTAAGTCTCCATAACCGAGGAGCAGCGTTAATCCGGATAAATAATACTCAGCTGAGGGTCCCTATCCACACTGCATATGTAGCACCCAAGCTTGCATATGCCAACTCGTCTACCACGATTCCTCCAAGATTGGGCCCGGTCCTACGCCACCCGGAAGTACAGTACACCACTCCAATCCGGGACTTTAACCCATGTGGGTACATGCTACTTCCGCCATCTCTCCACTCCCAGTGCGCGGTTGTCGGTCCAATAAAGGATTCCTCGGAGCCGAAGCTTTCCGTAGTATGTGAATAGTTGCAAGTCTTAGTCAGCAGGCCCCCATACAGGTGGTCCCTAAATTTTCCAGCCAGCGACAAGCACCTCGGGACTCTAACCCAAGAGTACAGGTCCTGTTAGTTTTTCAACCCTGTCCCGGTCGGTGTCAACTGTTGAGTCCCGGACTACAACATGACGGCACCGTACGCAAGGACAACCTCTCCTTCCCATTGACTAGGTACGGATCAGATACTTAGCCAATAGTGGGAGTAAACCAGAAATTCCCATAAATATTCTTAAAGTGATCATACTTTTGAGATTGGCATTTTTATTGCAAATCTATCATATAGCATTGCTAAGCATTTCGCAAATAGTTTTTGAAAAGCGGGTATCGGGTGTATCATTGGTCAAGGTAGATAATGCATCAGATAGGATTTCACTCAACTTCTATCAACCTAATGCAATAATTTAACTCAAAACCTTTCAAGAAAACATTTATAAAAGCAAGGTAGGCTTAAATGCACCGGGGCTTGCCTTGGATGGCAAAAAGAGTAGACTCGGGGTAGGTATAGGTGTCGGAGCTCGGGGTTGCCTCGGGGACAGATCCTTCGGTGGCTACCTCGACTTCAGGGCCTTCTTCGTCAACTATACGGATGCAATGATGAATGCTCATGAGAATGCTAGTATGAACAAAGTGCATAGGATAACACTAGAGTATAGCCTTGCAAGTATGTGTGGTGGTTAAAGTGGACAAAAGATTACTTATCCCTTTTTAGCAATATTAACAAATTTAATTAATCAACCTTTATTAAGCCTAAGTATGGACATAGCAAGGCATCACAAACATCATAGACCAAAGGGTAGGGGTCTATGAACATCAAGCAATCCAAAAGTCACATCACAGGGCATCCAACGCTAACCCTAACCACCTTTTCTATTTTTCCTAATTATTTAAAAAGGTCATTTTATGAAGGTGCTCCAAAAATTACCAAATTAATCACACAAGTTCATTAGGGTACAAGTATATGGCAAAACAAATTTCATAATTTTTGGAGGTCATTAAGGTGCTCAATTAAATCTAGCCATACAATTAACAAAAGGCACTATTCCTTAATTAAAATAAAGCTCAAAAATCAACTTGCTCCAAATGCCTTCAAAATTTTACCAGAGACTCATCATGACATAACTAGCTTGCAAATTTTATCTCAAGATTTTTGGAGCTATAGAACACTCTCTAAAATACCAAAGCCTTCATTTTTCAATTAAAAGGGGAATTTTTCATTTTCAAATTTTTGCACAAAACTCAAGTTTCATATTTTTATAAAATACTTCAGAGCATAAAGAGTCTACCACAAAAATTTCAGAATTTTTGGATGCACACAGAAAATTATACAAAAAAGAGAAAACAGAACACTATTCATATCTTAAAAGAAAAAGGAAAAACCGGACACGGCGGCGCTCTGCTCGCCGGCGGCGACCCGAGCGCGGCGGCGCGCTTACGCCGGCCAAACTGGGCACTCCGCGGCAGAGCTGAGGGCATGAGAGTGATCAGAGGGCTCACCCGCGTCGATCAAGGAACTCGGCGAGGTGAGGGGATGAACGGTGGAGGTGGTCGACGGTGACCGGCGGACGGCGAGCGGCGGCGACAGGCGTCCTGGCGACCCTGTGTAACAAACGGAGCCGCGATGACTGGGTTAGAGTCGCACGGGAGTACGGAAGGTGATGCGGGGGTCGGAGGGAGATGATCAAGGCCGGAGACGGCGAATTCCACGAACCCGAGTTCGCCGGGTTCTCGCCGGAGATGACAACGACGAGCAACGCCGGGCGATTTAGGGCGGTAGAGGTGAAATTGGAGGGTGGTGAAGCAGCACAAGAACACGGCGGAGCTTTTGAGCTAGGTGGTTGAGCACGGGAGGCTCTGGCTGATGCTGGCGACGGTGGCGGAGCTGAGGAAGAAGCTCGGGCTCCGGCGGCCCATTTATAGCCGCGGCCAGAGGCCGGTAGAGAGCTCGAGGGTGGGTGGATAAGCTTGGCGGACGCGTGCGCACTCGATTGCGCTCTGGCGGGGGTGATGGCGTGCAGCCGGGGCTCGGGCGTGTGCTCGCCGGCGATCGGCCACGCGGCGGCGACGCGCAGAGCTCTGTAGGGGACGGGAGAGAAGGTCAGCGCTCGCGTGCGGGCGCGGAGGGAACCAGGGGACATCGGCGACAGGTTGGAGGCGCGTGGGGAGCAGCCAGGCGCGCGGCACGCGCGACGCCGGCGGGGCGCCATGGCCGGGCCCCCCCTGTCCCTAGGAAGAAGAGGAACAGTGCTAGGGAGTAGGGTTTGACTTTGGCTGATCTCTGTATTTTGCAAATTTCTCCCAAAATTTGAACTGTGCGACAAAAACTCAAAACACCAAAGTTGCTCAGAAAAACGAGATCTACAACTTTGTGAATATGGACATTTTCAAATTCCAAATAGTTTTTGAACAATATTTGAAAACAGTAAAGGGGACACTTTTTCAAACTTGATTCAAATCAAAATTACTCTGGATTTCAAACTGAAACTTGAAAATCTGTAAACATGAAAGTTGTTCCTTTTGCCAAAACCTACAACTTTGCTATTATACACTTTTCCTGAAACCCATTTGTTTTTAAGTTAATTTTGAAAACTGAAAAGGGAACAAAAGTTGGGGTTTGAATGAATTTGAAATAACTGAATATTTTGTACTGCAACTTGAAAACTTGTAAATACCAAAGTTGTTTCTCTTTGACAGATCTACAACTTTGCTTTTTGGACCAACCTCAAATTTTGAATAATTTTTGAATTACAAAAAAGGTGTAAAATCCAGGGTTTGGAAATCAGGGTTTTTGCAAAGAGATTTGAAATCAAAATCTGATTTTTGAACTTTGGCCAACACAACAAAACTTCAAGACATCCAACTGAACAAGAATTACACAAAACTAGTCACAGAGATGAAATTACCATTTTGCCCTTGTAGAGAGAAGTGGGCTTAATAAGGGTTTTTGTAATAGAGGGACTTCACATAAAATGATACACTTAGCAAAATGCATACACATGAAATCATGATCAAGATGCTATAAGATGATAATGATGATATGTCAAGTTAATTACATGCTAAACACCAGAGGTGTTACAGCCTTCCCCCCTAAAAGAAATCTCGCCCCGAGATTCCACGTCTTACGAAAGGACAAAGAAGGGATAAAGGCAAAACTTTACATTGACAGGGATTCGAGAAAATCGGGGTAGTTCTTTGCTAAGAAGTCTTCGGATTCCCAGGTGGCTTCTTCTTCAGAGTGCTGGTTCCACTGGATCTTGTACCATCTTGTGGTGGTTCTTCGAGTAACGCGATCCTTGTGGTCCAACACGCGAACTGGATATTCTGAGTAGGATAGATCAGGCTCTAGCTCGACACCTTCAACTTCCACGACATGTTCTGGTACTCTGAGACACTTCTTGAGTTGGGAGACATGGAAAACATTGTGGACAGCGGAGAGATGATCGGGCAACTTCAGCTTGTAAGCTACCTTGCCACAACATTCCAAAATCTCAAACGGACCAATGTAGCGGGGTGCTAACTTTCCTTTGACCCCAAAACGAGTGACTCCTTTGGTTGGTGAGACCTTGAGATATACATAATCTCCAACTTGAAACTTCAGAGGTCGACGTCTCTTGTCAGCGTAACTTTTCTGTCGAGATTGGGCAATCTTCATATTCTCCTGTATCTGCTTGACTTTCTCTTCCATATCTTTGACCAGGTCAACTCCAAAGAATTCTCTTTCTCCGGGCTCAGACCAACTGAGGGGTGTACGACAACGACGACCGTACAGTGCTTCAAAGGGTGCCATTTTGATGCTCTCTTGGTAACTGTTATTATAAGAGAACTCTGCCAAAGGCAAACAGTCATCCCAAGTATCTGCGAAGGTAAGAACACAGGCTCTCAACATGTCCTCCAGCACTTGGTTGACTCGCTCAGTTTGTCCATCTGTTTGCGGATGATATGCAGTACTATGCAAGAGCTTGGTTCCAAGTGAGGTATGGAACGCTTTCCAAAACTTAGCGACAAACTGGGTACCACGGTCAGAGACAATGGTCTTGGGTATGCCATGAAGTTTCACTATGTGGTTCTTGTACAAGGTGGCATACATGGGGACGGTGTAACTGGTCTTGACTGGCAGAAAGTGAGCTTGTTTGGTGAGTCGGTCCACGATTACCCAAATGGAATCAAAACCTTTCTGGGTCTTGGGTAGTCCATTGACAAAATCCATACTAATGTCGTCCCATTTCCAAGCGGGTACTGACAAAGGTTGCAATTCTCCTCCAGGCTTCATGTGTACTGCCTTGACTCTTTGGCAGGTATCACACTGAGCGACATACCGGGCAATCTCAATCTTCATTTTAGTCCACCAGAATCTCTGCTTTAAGTCTTGGTACATCTTGTTGCTGCCGGGGTGAATAGAGAATCTGGTCAAGTGTGCTTCATCAAGGATTAACTGTCTCAATTCAGGCACCTTGGGAACTACTAGACGGTTCTTGAACCAAACAACTCCTACATCATCGATCCTGAAGCAATCAGCCTTTCCGGTCTGGACCTTTTCGATGATATGCTTGATTCCAGGGTTATCCTTTTGAGCAGCAATGACTTGATCCTTGATGGATGTTTCTATGCTGACATTGTTCAAGCTTCCTTGCGAGATCATTTCGATACCCATCCTTTCAAGTTCATGGCACAAGGAAAAATCATAGGGCTTTGTCGTCAGACAGTTGCAGTATGACTTGCGACTGAGGGCATCGGCAACTACATTTGCCTTACCAGGATGGTAATGTACTTCGAGATCATAATCTTTAATCAACTCAAGCCATCTTCTCTGCCTCATATTCAATTCTTCTTGAGTGAAGATATACTTTAGGCTCTTGTGATCCGTATACATATTACAGGTGCTGCCCAACAGATAGTGACGCCAAATCTTCAAGGCATGCACGACTGCTGCTAGCTCAAGATCATGGGTTGGGTAATTTTCCTCATGTCGCTTAAGCTGTCGTGAGGCATAAGCAATTACTCGTCCTTCTTGCATCAAAACATAGCCCAAACCAGTACCAGATGCATCACAGTATATATCGAAGGGTTTCTCGATATCTGGTTGAGCTAGGACTGGTGATGTAGTTAGCAGTTTCTTCAAGGCTTGAAAGGCTTGCTCACAAGCTGGTGACCAAACGAAATCCACGGAATTCTTCAACAACTCTGTGATAGGCTTGGCGACTCTGGAGAAATCTGGGATGAAACGACGATAGTATCCAGCCATTCCCATGAAGCTGCGAACTTCGCGGACAGTGGTAGGTGGCTTCCAATCCAAGATATCTGCCACTTTCTCAGGGTCAACTGACACACCTTCGGCGGACAGGACATGACCAAGGAATTGAATTCGATCTAGCCAGAATTCACATTTACTAAACTTGGCATACAGCTGGTGATCTCTGAGACGAGAGAGAACGATGCGAAGATGCTTGGCGTGATCTTCAGGAGTTCTTGAATAGACAAGGATGTCGTCAATGAACACGACTACAAATTTATCGAGCTCTGGCATGAACACAGAGTTCATGAGATACATGAAATGAGCGGGGGCATTGGTCAAGCCAAAGGACATGACCAAGTACTCATATAGGCCGTATCTGGTGGTGAAAGCTGTTTTAGGAATGTCTTCTGGACGGATTTTTATTTGATGATAGCCAGATCTGAGATCAATTTTGGAGAACACTCTGGCTCCAGACAACTGGTCGAAAAGAAGGTCAATGCGAGGCAAGGGATATTTATTTTTGATGGTGACCTCATTGAGTGGGCGATAGTCAACGCACAGACGAAGACTTTTGTCCTTCTTCTTCACAAAGATAGCAGGACAGCCCCAAGGAGATGAACTTGGGCGAATGAGACCCTTATCCAAAAGCTCTTGCAATTGGATCTTCAGTTCTGCCAACTCTCTGGGAGGCATTCGATAAGCTCTACGGGCTATAGGAGCAGTCCCGGGCTTTAGCTCTATGGCAAACTCAACATCACGGTCGGGAGGCAGACCAGGTAGATCTTCTGGGAAGACATCAGGGAACTCACAGACCACGGGAATATCCCTGATTTCCGGAACACAGGCGGTATTCAACTGGGTGGTTGCTGGTTTTTGAGGCATAGGAAGTTGGAGAAGGAGTTTGGAGGTGCTGTTAGGAATATCCACTCTCACAACTCTATTCAAGATGTCTATCAAGGCTTTATACTGACACATCCAATTCATGCCTAAGATGACATCTATCTCTTGATTGCGCAGTACTATCATGGTGGTAGGAAAGACATGTTCCCCCAACATTACTGGTATACTGCGGACCACTTCCTTAGTATTTATCCGCCCTCCAGGCGAAAGTATACAGAAACTTTCTTTTAACTCCCCCATGGGTAACTTATGCTTGATGACAAAAGTGCGACTGATGAAGGAATGCGATGCACCAGAATCAAACAAGACGACTGCAGGATGATTGGCAACAGGGAACCTACCGAGCATGACGGGCTCTCCTTCTGGGATGTTATTGACGGTGGTGAAGTAGACTTGCCCGTGCTTCTTGACAAACTTGCCCTTCTGGACGTGCTACTGCGGTGCACGGTGCTGCTGCTGTGATCCTCCAGGGCCTTTCTGTGCATGCTGGGCATTCTTCTTTGGTTTTGGGCACTCGCGAGACCAGTGACCAACTTGGCCACAGTTGTAGCATGGATGGTTGTAAGCTGTTTGAGGGGTGGTGACACGAACACCTGGGGCGTTCGGCTGAGTGGCACTTTGCTGGTTGGCATTATGAGTGGTGGCCGCGGTACGAACGACCACTTGCTGATGAGGGTATGGGGCACGGTTTTGGTGGTGGCTGGGGTGATAGATGATTCTTGGGCGCTTATGGTTGCTGGAGAAGCTGCTAGACCCAGCCTTCTTCTTCTTCTTCTCCTCCTGATACTGGCGGTTACTTTCCTCGAAAGCGACAGCACGGTCAACGACATCATGATAAGATCCGTTGAGGTTGTTGGATAGACCTCTGCGAATCTTAGGGTGCAGACCCCTAAGGAAACAATCTCTCTTCTTTTCCTCTGTGTTGACATAGTCGGAGGCATACTGGCTCAGGTGGTTGAACTGTCCAACGTACTGCATAACGGTGGAATCTTTCTGTTGCAGGGCTAGGAACTGATCAAGCTTCATCTTCATCAGACCTGACGGGATGTGGTGTGCACGGAAAGCGGTGCGGAACTCTTCCCAGGTCAGCTGGTGACCTTCAGGCTGGGCAGCCAACAGGTTGGTGTACCAGGCACTTGCGGGACCACGGAGCTGCTGAGAAGCGAACCGAGGCTTCTGGATCTCTGTGCAGTGTAAAAGACTGAACTTCTGTTCCATGGTGCGCAACCAATCGTCAGCCTCGAGAGGTTCATCGGCCTTCGTGAAAACCGGTGGTCGGGTTTCAGTGAAGTCCACGTAGGTTGTCTCTTGGTTGTTGCGACGACCACGGTTGCCGTTGTTCTGCTGCCCTTGGTTCTGAGCCATCAGGTTGGCAGCGGCGGCCAAGGCTGCAATGGCATCTGCCAGGGTAGCAGGAACTGGTGGAGGGTTTGGAAGGTTGGCACCTCCGGAACTTCCGGCTCCAGTGCGGGTGTTCACAGGCATCTGTTAAGAATTTGGGAACTTAGCATCCAAGATTGATTTTGAACGAAACTGACTGATAAGATTCATTGATGCAAGGGTAGATAACTGATACAGAGGTTCGATAGATAGCTACTAACTGACAAAGGAAAGGTACAAGACACGATACAGACTCGACTAGACAGAAGACCAACTAACGCCCCAAACCTAGACTTAAGGCTTTAGGTGAGCAGATGGCATAGACACAACGAATCTAGTCGTCATCGATGATGATCATCTCTTCATCGTCATCTTCATCTTCGATGATGAGTTCGGGCTCTTCCTCCTCATCTTCATCTTCAACGTGAACATCTTCAGCAGGTTCCACTTCTACATTCTGGACTGGCTCATGTTCTACTTCAGGTTCCTCCACGACTCCATCTTCTGGATCCTCAGCAACAGGTGGAGCCACGGGGTGAAGTTGGTTGTACAGTTGATGTACCTCCTCATGAAGCATATCATTGTACTGCTCAATCTGGGTAGTGTACTGCTGCAGTCCATGGAGCTGGGCTCTGGTGACGTCCTCGCGGGTCCAAGCATCATTGCGCTGCTCGATAGCGCGAACCGTGTTCCGATTGGCCTGCTCCAGGGAAGCTCGTGCCTCATAAAACTCCATGCGGGACAGATAGAAGTCATGCTCCATGTTCTCCATCTCAGCCTTTAGATTCTTGATCTCCTCCTTCAGCTGCTTGCGGTTGCGGCGGGACAAGCGATGTCCGTTGGAGGATTCTCCAGTCTCTTCTCCGGTGCGTGGCGCCAGCTGGTGACGCGGCACACCATGCGGTCCAGTCGACTTACGAGCAGTCCGCTTGATGATGACCATATCTGGACAAGAGGTTATAGGTGAGAAAGGCTAGCAAGAAAAAGGTAAAGGCATACTAACCCAACAGACTTAGAGAGGAAGTTATTATCTTGAGTGATTATGACATGATGCATGAATCGTTCCTACGGAACAAGGCAATGCAACTACTAAGGTAAGGTACATAGGGCTTATACAAGTTGTCTTGCTACTAGTTGCCAAAGACAAGGTGAGATGAGAGAAGCAATTTGGACTCAAAATAGTCACGTTTAGTTTTGGACTTAAAAACTTTTTGAAATTTTCGCAAAAAGATTGCAACGTCGTAGTGAGATGCTCCGATACCACTCTGTGACGTAACGGCCCTAATCCCATGGCCCACTGATCACTGTCAACCACTGACAGTCGATCCGTACAGCCAAGAGACTAAGACCGGGTTCCGCCACTGGGCTACATCAGTGCCCGATGTCCGCAGGATCATCTCACAATTCAGTTACAATCTCTTGAACAGTTTGACAAATAACATCGGAGTAAATAGCGGAAGACTTAAATAACATTAGTTTACAAAACCAGGGTTCAACATAAAATTAAAGTGAAGTTATTACAGACCATAGTTCAAATAGATAGAGTTGGCAGGGTAGCATATGACAACAACTAAAAGATAAAGATACTTCACCCAGCCCGAGGGTGATTAATCACTCATCGGCCTCATCGGCCTCTTCCTGAACAACAGTCACACAGCAGGGTCCAAGGCATACTGAGGAATCTGCCGTACCTGCAACATGGGTAAAAGAACCCTGAGTACAACGGTACTCAACAAGACTTACCCGACTAAAGAAAAGGGAGAAGACTCAGGAATGCAGGCTTAGGGTAGTCAAGGTAAGGCTTAAGCAAGTTCATGTATTTTGCAGAAAAGCATTTTTGGTAAACCTTATTTTAATTTTGAAAGATTCGGTACTCCTTGTTCCATCATAATCCTTGATTCATTTTACATTTCAAAACATTCCTAGTTGAGAACCACTCCCTGTTGACAGTCAGTGACTAAGTCTCCATAACCGAGGAGCAGCGTTAATCCGGATAAATAATACTCAGCTGAGGGTCCCTATCCACACTGCATATGTAGCACCCAAGCTTGCATATGCCAACTCGTCTACCACGATTCCTCCAAGATTGGGCCCGGTCCTACGCCACCCGGAAGTACAGTACACCACTCCAATCCGGGACTTTAACCCATGTGGGTACATGCTACTTCCGCCATCTCTCCACTCCCAGTGCGCGGTTGTCGGTCCAATAAAGGATTCCTCGGAGCCGAAGCTTTCCGTAGTATGTGAATAGTTGCAAGTCTTAGTCAGCAGGCCCCCATACAGGTGGTCCCTAAATTTTCCAGCCAGCGACAAGCACCTCGGGACTCTAACCCAAGAGTACAGGTCCTGTTAGTTTTTCAACCCTGTCCCGGTCGGTGTCAACTGTTGAGTCCCGGACTACAACATGACGGCACCGTACGCAAGGACAACCTCTCCTTCCCATTGACTAGGTACGGATCAGATACTTAGCCAATAGTGGGAGTAAACCAGAAATTCCCATAAATATTCTTAAAGTGATCATACTTTTGAGATTGGCATTTTTATTGCAAATCTATCATATAGCATTGCTAAGCATTTCGCAAATAGTTTTTGAAAAGCGGGTATCGGGTGTATCATTGGTCAAGGTAGATAATGCATCAGATAGGATTTCACTCAACTTCTATCAACCTAATGCAATAATTTAACTCAAAACCTTTCAAGAAAACATTTATAAAAGCAAGGTAGGGTTAAATGCACCGGGGCTTGCCTTGGATGGCAAAAAGAGTAGACTCGGGGTAGGTATAGGTGTCGGAGCTCGGGGTTGCCTCGGGGACAGATCCTTCGGTGGCTACCTCGACTTCAGGGCCTTCTTCGTCAACTATACGGATGCAATGATGAATGCTCATGAGAATGCTAGTATGAACAAAGTGCATAGGATAACACTAGAGTATAGCCTTGCAAGTATGTGTGGTGGTTAAAGTGGACAAAAGATTACTTATCCCTTTTTAGCAATATTAACAAATTTAATTAAGCAACCTTTATTAAGCCTAAGTATGGACATAGCAAGGCATCACAAACATCATAGACCAAAGGGTAGGGGTCTATGAACATCAAGCAATCCAAAAGTCACATCACAGGGCATCCAACGCTAACCCTAACCACCTTTTCTATTTTTCCTAATTATTTAAAAAGGTCATTTTATGAAGGTGCTCCAAAAATTACCAAATTAATCACACAAGTTCATTAGGGTACAAGTATATGGCAAAACAAATTTCAAAATTTTTGGAGGTCATTAAGGTGCTCAATTAAATCTAGCCATACAATTAACAAAAGGCACTATTCCTTAATTAAAATAAAGCTCAAAATCAACTGCTGCAATGCCTTCAAAATTTTACCAGAGACTCATCATGACATAACTAGCTTGCAAATTTTATCTCAAGATTTTGGAGCTATAGAACACTCTCTAAAATACCAAAGCCTTCATTTTTCAATTAAAAGGGAATTTTTCATTTTCAAATTTTGCACAAAAACTCAAGTTTCATATTTTTATAAAATACTTCAGAGCATAAAGAGTCTACCACAAAAATTTCAGAATTTTGGATGCACACACAGAAAATTATACAAAAAAGAGAAAACAGAACACTATTCATATCTTAAAAGAAAAGGGAAAAACCGGACACGGCGGCGCTCTGCTCGCCGGCGGCGACCCGAGCGCGGCGGCGCGCTTACGCCGGCCAAACTGGGCACTCCGCGGCAGAGCTGAGGGAGAGAGTGATCAGAGGGCTCACCCGCGTCGATCAAGGAACTCGGCGAGGTGAGGGGAGATGAACGGTGGAGGTGGTCGACGGTGACCGGTGACGGCGACCGAGCGCGGCGACAGGCGTCCTGGCGACCCTGTGTAACAAACGGAGCCGCGATGACTGGGTTGAGTCGCACGGGAGTACGGAAGGTGATGCGGGGGTCGGAGGGAGATGATCAAGGCCGGAGACGGCGAATTCCACGAACCCGAGGTTCGCCGGTTCTCGCCGGAGATGACAACGACGAGCAACCCGGGCGTAGGGCGTTTAGTGGCGGTAGAGGTGAAATTGGAGGGTGGTGAAGCAGCACAAGAACACGGCGGAGCGTTTTGAGCTAGGTGGTTGAGCACGGGAGGCTCTGGCTGATGCTGGCGACGGTGGCGGGCGAGCTGAGGAAGAAGCTCGGGCTCCGGCGGCCATTTATAGCCGCGGCAGAGGCCGGTAGAGAGCTCGAGGGTGGGTGGATAAGCTTGGCGGACGCGTGCGCACTCGATTGCGCTCTGGCGGGGTGATGGCGTGCAGCCGGGGCTCGGGCGTGTGCTCGCCGGCGATCGGTCGGCCACGCACGGCGAGCGACGCGCAGAGCTCTGTAGGGGACGGGAGGGAAGGTCAGCGCTCGCGTGCGGGCGCGGAGGGAACCAGGGGACATCGGCGACAGGTTGGAGGCGCGTGGGGAGCAGCCAGGCGCGCGGCACGCGCGACGCCGGCGGGGCGCCATGGCCGGGCCCCCCCCTGTCCCTAGGAAGAAGAGGAACAGTGCTAGGGAGTAGGGTTTGACTTTGGTGATCTCTGTATTTTGCAAATTTCTCCAAAATTTGAACTGGCGACAAAAACTCAAAACACCAAAGTTGCTCAGAAAAACGAGATCTACAACTTTGTGAATATGGACATTTTCAAATTCCAAAATAGTTTTGAACAATATTTGAAAACACAGTAAAGGGGACACTTTTCAAACTTGATTCAAATCAAAATACTCTGGATTTCAAACTGAAACTTGAAAATCTGTAAAATGAAAAGTTGTTCCTTTTGCCAAACCTAAACTTTGCTATTATACACTTTTCCTGAACCCATTTGTTTTTAAGTTAATTTTGAAAACTGAAAGGGAACAAAAGTTGGGGTTTGAATGAATTTGAAATAACTCAATATTTTGTACTGCAACTTGAAAAACTTGTAAATACCAAAGTTGTTTCTCTTTGACAGATCTACAACTTGCTTTTTGGACCAACCTCAAATTTTGAATAATTTTTGAATTACAAAAGAGGTGCAAAATCCAGGGTTTGGAAATCAGGGTTTTTGCAAAGAGATTTGAAATCAAAATCTGATTTTTGAACTTTGGCCAACACAACAAAACTTCAAGACATCCAACTGAACAAGAATTACACAAAACTAGTCACAGAGATGAAATTACCATTTTGCCTTGTAGAGAGAAGTGGGCTTAATAAGGGTTTTTGTAATAGAGGACTTCACATAAAATGATACACTTAGCAAAATGCATACACATGAAATCATGATCAAGATGCTATAAGATGATAATGATGATATGTCAAGTTATTACATGCTAAACACCAGAGGTGTTACAATACACTAACCAGAACATAGTCACATTCTAAAGATTATATACATGAAGCTCTGAATGTAAATATGCATGATGAAATGCAAAGACTAACTCATCAGAAAAGAGAACAAAATGAAAAGAAAAGGAGTCAGTCTATAATACATGAACCAAAATGTTTCCCCCGTCTAAAAGGGGAAACACACACCAAGCTCACCTTTCAACCTAGCAAAAGTTGATTGGTCCAAAGGCTTGGTGAAAATATCTGTCGGTGTTTATTAACCGGCAACTCATCTCGGGGGTATCCGGACGATTTGTTCGGTGGGGATCGACGTATGCAGAACTCGATGGTAAACGCAGAGACAAGGATTTATACTGGTTCGGTGCTGATAATAGCATCCCTACGTCTAGTGTGGGGGAATAGTATTGCGCCCTGCGCTTATGGTGTCTGGCTGTGTACCATGACCCTTTATGTCTCTGGTTTTTCTCCTGATCTATGGAGCTTTGCCTCTCTTTATATAGTCCAGGAGGCTAGAGTCCTAGTCGGTTACATCTTAGGAGACCTAGTAGGATTACAAGGTAGCAATACTACTAGGATTACATACGGGGAGTCCTAGTTGGACTAGGTCTTCGCCCTTCCTTGCGGAGTACCCGAGGACTCTGTCCCACAAGCCCCCGAGCTCTTCATGGTTTATCGGTGAAGTCATCCTGAGACCTTGGCCTTGATCAAGTGTCATCCGAGTACCTTCTGAGAGAAACCATAAAGTGCTCTGAAGTCTTCTAATGGTGTGCGCTTTCTGAAAAAGCGCACCCATTGGGTGTAGCCCCCGAGCCTCTTGCTGTTTAGCATAAAGAGCTGGAGGGTCTTGTCTGAAATTGCTCCAATTCCTTTCGAAGAAATTTAGATGCAACATCTAAGGATATGTATCCCGCAACCCCCGAGACTAAAATCGACTACTCGGAGTCGATTGTAGGATCTTGTAGACATCCTCAAGGGTGCAGCCGAGTAATCTCCCGAAGACAAGGATCATCATCTGCTTGTCGCCGAGTGGTTGAATGCTTGGAATTTTGATCTTTCATCCTTGAATCCGAGCCCCTGAGTGTAGTCGAAGTAAAGCCGACTCAGCTGAGGCATTGATCGAGCCCCCGAGCTTAATGCCGACTACTCCGTGGAGGAGAATGATCTTGATCGAAGTAGTGGAAACAGGATTTTGGTGAGCCCAATGCTTCGGGTGGGCAGTCTCCTCAACAGAGACTCCGTATCACCCCCACCTCGAGACTCCCAAATCATCATAACCATGTTTGAAGGCTCATCGCAATAACATGGTGTCCGAGTGAGGCAGCCCTCAGGGGCGTACCTAACCTAGCGGCGTGGTGTCCGAGTGAGGCAACCCTCAGGGGCCTACCTCACCCAGCGACGTTGTAGTCCATATCTTTTCCCTGTAAAGAAGACATACAAAAATATGTAGTAACTGATATTCATGATATCAAGTCGGGAGCATGTCCCAGCATAACAAATGCATATGAAATTTTTCGCATCTTGCTCTTGCTAGGTTGTTTAAATCACCCGAGTAGTGGGCCTGTGATGTTTAAGCACCTATCCTGCGTGTCGAGCTTTGTTGAACGTGAGGTACAGGCTTCACGGATTAAGGCTTGCACTTACTCAAGTAATTTAACAACTTGCTAAGAGAAGATTATAGCAGTCATGCTGCGCAAGAAAAGAGCACGCTCCGAGTGTACATTGTACACCCGTGAGGTGTTGTCCCGACTACAAGCTCAGAGCTATATGAGCAGCTGGGAATGCAATTATGATGTGGCGTAGTGGCTCATAATTAACATTTGGAAATATTAAAAATATTAAAGCGTGACTTATTTTAGTTGATGCCGAGTTGAGTGGTCAGCACCGCCGAGTGGAGTAGTCGACACCGTCGAGATATCCGAGTAATGGATGACATGGTACTCGGACGGCTCGGTTATTACTCGGACGACTTGTTTGCAGCTCGATAACGTCTTGATGGTTCAACGCCTGCTCGACAGCTCGCTTGTGGCTCGACGGCTCGCTCATGGCTCAATGGCAACTTGATGGCTTGCTTGCGGTTCAATCAGCAACTCGAGGGCTCGCTTGCTTGCAGCTCGACAGCGGCTTGATGGCTCGCTTGTGGCTCAACAGCAGCTCGAAGGCTTGCTCATGGCTCAACAACAGCTTGAGGGCTTGCTTACTTATGGCTCAACGGCAGCTTGATGGTTCGCTCGCAGCTCAACAGTAGCTTGAGGGCTCACATGCGGCTTTACGGCAGCATGATGGCTTGACGACTGCTCGACAGCTCGCTTGTGGCTCATGGCTCACTTGCAGCTAACAGCAGCATGATAGCTCGACGACTAGGTACCCAAGCATTGTGGATATACGAGTAGTTGGTTGTTGATGAAGTCGATTAGTCGGAACAACTCCTCAGCAGATTCTTGATCGAGCCGGGTTGTTGCCGAGTAATTCTTGATCATCTGGATCTTGTTTCCGACTAATACGTTGAATCTGAGTGGAGTAGTCGGTCGAGTCCGGGTAGTCGGAAGTACGCGTGGAGTCTGACCGTGGCTCGGCTTGCTTGCAGCTTGGATAATTTGCTTGCAACTCGCTTTCAGCCCAGACAACTTGCCTTCGACTTGAATAGTGCGATGTAGTTAGACAGCTTGCTGCTTTTCGTGTGATCTGAGTCCCCGCCGATATTGGAGTCGGGTTACGGATGAGCAACAACAAGTCTATATGAGTCCACCTCAGGTGAACGTGAAAACCATGGTCACTTTGCATTGCATGGCTGTTGTAATTAGCTTGTACGGACTCCTTTTTTGGTGGCCTAGCTTCATTTGCTCTGTGTCGTGCATGTCTGATATATGTATGGATGTATATATACAAATTTCAATAGCTTTGCACGATCTTTGAGTTGGAGTCGGCATAGTAGTAGTCGGACTCGGCCAGTCGGAGTTGAAGCTGGCTCCATCAGAGTCGGAGTAGAATTCGAATGTGCTGATGGCCCTCGTGGCCTTACTGCTTCCGATTTGGACGAATAGTCCACGTTGGTGTAGATTGCATCGATGTCTCAGGAGCACGATCTAATAGATCGATCTTAGATCATGATAACAGGTTGACGAGTGCATCGACGAGTTGTTGACGAAGACTGTCGTCGAGAGCCGACGAGAACAACAGCGAGTCCTCGCCGAGGGTCTGATGGTCCGTCGAGCTCTTGATCGCAATTGCGCCAAAAATTCCCCTACCTGGCGCGCCAGCTGTCGGTGTTTGTTAACTGACAACTCGTCTTGAGTAATCTCAGACGATTTGTTCGGTGGGGATCGGCGTTCGTAGGACTCGGCGAGTACACAGAGACAGCGATTTATACTGGTTCAGGCCGCTAAATAGCGTAATACCTTACGTCCAGTGTGGCGTATGCCTTGTGTATGATTATGATTCAATTGATTGGAGCCCGCACCTGCTTCCCTTATATATCCGGGTGAAGCGTAGTGCAGACCGGGTCCTAGTCGGTTACAATGGCGGAGTCCTATTCTAATTACAAGACTTCCTTTAAGAACTCGACTAAGTTACAATGAGAGTCCTAATCCAAATACGTAGCTGCTCTCCGACAGGTGATACAAGTAGTACTCCGGCTCCTGCTCCTTCGAGTTTTAGGGACCCATCGAAGTACATCTTCCAATGATCGGGAATAGCGCTGTCTTGGATCTGCTGTATTTCTGTCCACTCGGCGATGAAATCAGCTAGAGCCTGTGACTTGATTGCTTTCGTGGGAGTAAATTTGATATTGAGTGCCCCCAATTCGACAGCTCACTTGGAAATTCTTCCAGTAGCATCACGATTGTGAAGGATTTCTCCCAAAGAAAAATCCATAACAACTGTGATCTCATGAGCTTCGAAGTAATGACGAAGCTTTCTTAAGGATATAAGTAGGGCGTAGAGCAATTTCTGTACTTGCGGGTATCTGACCTTCGAGTCAGAGAGTACCTCGCTGATGTAGTATACTGGTCGCTGGGTGTGGTAGATGTGCTTGTCATCCTTGCGCTCCACCATGATTGTTGTACTTACGACGTGTGTGGTAGCTGCGATATAAAGCATCATCGGCTCCTTGGGTTCTGGTGGCATCAGTATAGGTGAATTGTGAAGGACCGAAAGTGCTACCAGAAAGCGACCAGAGGGGGTGGTGGTGAATGGGAGCTTCAAATTTTCCTTTCAGAAACTTGTCACCACTGTCCCGAGGATCAACCCCAAAAGCAAACCCTAGAGCTTGCAAGTGTCCACGACCCTAGATGTAGGGTGGATGCTTCCGAGAAGCACAGTGGGACACTACACAACCCTAGAAACCCAGTGCAAAAGACGGAAACCAAATCTGACAACGGACGAACGAACCGCGAACGAAACAGTGCAGGCCAGCACTGACCGGACTCTGCCTGCGTCCGGTCAAGAGTCACCGGACGCGTCCGGTCGTGCAAAATCGGTTTTCGGAGCTTACTGTTTCTGACCGGACTCTTAGTGAGCGTGCGTCCGGTCAATTCTGCAACGTCCGGTCAAAAGGAAACCATTCAGTGAACAGTTTCAAGGATGAGTCCGGTCACAGATCATATGAAGCGTCCGGACGAAATCGCGAAGATCAAAGAACAAACGTCCAACGACCGGACTGTTGGCCCTAGCGTCCGGTCTGCCCGACGTCAGCGTCCGGTCACCCGGATAAACAGCTATTCGTCCACCGTTCGATCCAAACTCACCCAAAACGAATCCTCTAGGAATCAAACTTGGTGAGAGGAGTCACAAGGAGGATAGTGAGCTATCTCTAAGAGATCATGGCTCGAACCTATCTCCAAATCAATGAATCGAAGAAGTTTGGGGGAAGGGAGAAAAACTTGACCCGAAGCGAAAATCGATCGATCTACTAGCTCGTGAGGTTTGAGGAGAATTCCTTCGGTGGAAAGAAGTGCCTCATGATCTAGAACATCTTGGTTCAAATGGATTTGCAAAAGTTGCACCAAGAAGAGAGATCAATCAACGGGAAAAACGTGGAGAAAAGCAACCCACGAAGAACACGAACAAAACGTGAATCACAACCACGAATTTGTAACCGTGTGGCTACCACACGCTACAATAGTGAGATTACGGTCTCACTTCCTCAAAATCTCACGGACACAGAGGTATTGTTCTCTTCTCTGTGGATCTCAGTTTGCTACAGCAGAGGATGGGGGGTGCAGGAAAACCTAGAAGGCAAAGAGCAAAATGAGTAAGATAAGAAGGGAGGAGGGTGTCTCCCTCTACATATCCTAATTCTAATACCTATTCTACCCCTCACTACTTACAGAGCGAACCAGCTAAACCCTAGGGTTATTCTGGACCAACTCAAAGATGCTAGTGATCTGACGGCCACGCCCGCACAACTGGTAGCGTTGCCTCGATGCAACCTCACCGATTGCCGCCACGTGCCGCCACCGCTCCGCTCGTCCTTTTCCTGGACTTCGCCCCCGGTTTTGAGGCCCAAACCGGGAAACCAGCCTTCACGACCAACCCTCGGTTTTGAGGACCAAATCGGGAAACCAGCCGTCCATCGCCTGAGTTTTGTGGCCCAAACTCAGAAACCCGCAGCACCCAGGTTTTGAGGCCCAAACCTGGAAACCGTCCTCAGCCCGAGTTTTGTGGCCCAAACTCAGAAACCATCAGCGCCCAGGTTTTGAGGCCCAAACCTGGAAACCGTCAGCGCCCAGGTTTTGAGGCCCAAACCTGGAAACCGTCAGCGCCCAGGTTTTGAGGCCCAAACCTAGAAACCGTCCACTCGGTGGTTTTTCTGTGGCTCAACCACCAAACTGATCTGTAGAGGGGATGCACCGCTCGTGCACCCCGTCTACCGACACGTGTCCCCAGGTCCTCGACCCAAGCAACACCGTGGCCGCCTTCACTCGTCGCTGTCCCAGGCTGTCAGCCACCACAGCTGATCCTCGGGCCACCGGTCCCTCAGTCCAAGCCTCACGTCCGCCCTTCGCCACTCTCGGTCCATCGGCACGACACGTCTCTACTTGACCTTCACCTTGCCTTTGATCACTGTATCCGTGCTTGACACCTGCACAACACAAGCCAAAGAACATGCACATTATCCCAGTTAACAATCACTCATCACTCGGAGACTCGGCATACACCCATGTATCCGCAAATTGGTAAGGTATCCTTTGAGTTGTTCGAAGGCCTTGTCCGCTTCTTTTGTCCACTGAAATTTATTGCCAGCCTTGAGTAATTTGAAGAAAGGAAGTCCCTTTTCTCCCAGCCGTGAGATAAATCGATTCAGCGCGGCCATGCACCCAGTGAGCTTCTGAACATCCCTGACTGAGGTAGGTGGCTTCATGTGGATGATAGCTGAGATCTGCTTTTGACTAGCCTCGATGCCTCGATGGCTAACGAGAAATCCGAGTAACTGGCCTGAAGGTACTCCGAAAACGCATTTTGTGGGATTGAGTCTCCATTGATATGCGCATAGTCGGTTAAAAGTTTCCTCCAGGTCTGATATGATAGTAGTCGGATCCTTTGTCTTTATGACCACATCATCAACATAAGCTTCTGCATCGCGGCCGATTTGGTCACCCAAGCAATCTTGGATAGCTCGTTGATAAGTGGCCCCTGCATTCTTCAGCCCAAAGGACATGGTTTTATAACAGTAGGCGCCAAAGGGAGTTATAAATGATGTCTTGGGTTGATCTTCTTCTTTGAGAGAATCTAGTGGTACCCGGAGTAGCAATCCAGAAAGGATAATAGATCAGAGCCTGCGTTTGCATCAACTATTTGATCTACCCTCGGTAATCCGAAAGGATCCTTTGGATAGTGTTTGTTGAGGTTTGTGTAGTCGACACACATGCGTCACTCAGCAGAGTTCTTCTTCCTGACTAGCACTGTGTTAGCTGACCACTCGGGGTGGAGGATTTCTCTGATGAATCCGGCTACGAGTAGTTTGGCTATTTCCTTCTTGATCGCCTCTTTCTTCTCTGGTGAGAATCGTCGTAGTCTTTGCTTGATGGCTCTAGAACCTTCTTTTAATTACAATTTGTGCTCAGCCAAATTCCTTGGAACTCCTGGCATATCAGCCGGTTTCCAAGCAAATATATCTTTGTTTGTTCTAAGGAACTTGGTGAGCGTGAATTCCTATTCTTCAGATATGTGAGCACTGATAACCGCTGTCTTGGAGGGATCACCGGTTTCCAGGTCAATGGTTTTTGTAGATACTTCTGCTGATGGTTGGATAGGACCCGCCTTCTTGGTTGAGATTTCTGAATCTCTAGGCTTGGTACTATGCACCATCTGAGCGAGTTCTTGTACTTCCAGAGCGAGTTGAGCATTTTTGGCGATTTGAACAGCCTCTGTGTCACAATTGAATGATCGCTTCAAGTCACCCCTAAAGGTTAGGATTCCCTTAGGACCCGGCATCTTCAGCAGAAGGTACGGGTAATGAGGCACTGCCATAAACTTGGCGATGGCTGGTCGTCCAAATATGGCGTGGTACGATGATTCGAAGTCGGCTACCTCAAAACTGATGTACTCAGTCCGGTAATTGATCTGAGTTCCAAAAGTGACGGGTACTATGATCCTTCCGAGTGGTACAACCGCCTTTCCGAGTACTCTGCCGTAAAAAGGGGCACTTGATGGTGTGAGCTGGGTTGCGAGATCCAGATTCATCTTGCGTAGCGTGCTTGCAAAGATGATGTTAAGTCCTGCCCCTCCATCGATGAGTACTCTTCCCAACGTAAACCCGGCGACCGTTGGATCCAGGACTAGCGGGTAATGCCCTGCATTGGAGATGCTGGTCCATTGGTCTGCTCGGGAGAAACTAATCGGGTGTTCAGACCAGTCAAGATATCTGGGAGTTGCAGGTTCTGTAGACATAATTTCTCGTAGGGAAAGCTTTTGAAGCCTTTTGTTGTCGCTGGTAGTTACTCCCCCAAATATGACGTTGATGGTCCATTTGGGATGCTGGAAACCGCCAGCGTCCTACTGAGGGTCTTCGGCTGCTTTTTTCCCCTTGTCTTTCTTGTTTTTATTGAAGTTGGAGTTTAAGCCTCTCTCCTTGAGCTGTCGACAATGCCTAGCCTGATGTCCTCCTTTAGGATGGAAAGGGCACGGTCCGTTGAGTAAGTCATCAAAGGTGGATGGCTTATTCCCCTTCTTTTGAGGCTCCATGGCAGCAACAGTATTGTCTCCTGTTCTCTTGCGGGTGTTTTATTGTGGTGCCTGGTTGCCTCTCTGATTGTTCCCTTGACCGCCCTGCGTGTTCCTCTCGGGGAAACGTTCCTGAGTGCATTCTTCTATTGCAATCATGGAATTTACGACCCGATGAAACTCGTCGGCGGTGGTCGGGTCCTGCTTGATGAAATCTTTGTAATTGTACCTTTCGCAAATTCCGTTGCCAAAAAGGTCAATTACTTCTCTGTCTGTGATGTCAGATACTGTGGAGCGGATCTCTGAGAAGCGCCTATAGTACTCCCGTATTGACTCGTTTTTCTGTTGCTTGCAGGTCCTGAGCTTAGTCTGGGGATCTGATCTCTCGGGGACACCCGCAAAGTTCTCTATGAATATACGATGGAGTTGTTCCCGGGAGTCGATGGACTCAGGCTTAAGCCTGTCGAACCAAGCGAGTGACATTGTCTCTAAAGCCATTGTGAGGAAGAGTGCTTTGACGTCATTGCTTCCTCCTGCTAACTCAACTGTTTGAGTGTACAGCCTGAGCCACCGCTTAGGTTCTGTCTTCCCATCGTACTTTGAGTAGTTCCCGGGTTTGAATTTTCGTGGGAACGGAACTGCTCGCAGCCTCTGGGAAAAGCAAGGGAAATGATCGAGTGCGTCGGATGCCGCAATTGCGACTCCGTGGTATGAAGATTCGGCTCCTCCCTCAGCTTGATCTGGTACTCGGTGGCCTAGGCGACTCCTTGCTAGAACCCGACCGAGTCGCTCTTGAACAGGTTGCCTCTGGCTTGGATGGGATGAAGCTTGTTCATCAGCTAGAGACTCAAGGTTCCGTCCCCGGAGTTGTAGCGTAGTAGTCTGAAGCATGATCAGTCGTCGCTCTTCATCGGGGTTGCGGTTGTCCTTGGCTCCCATCTCTTTAGCTAGGGCCATAATGTTCTGGTAGGGTGTCTGGAATACCTTGTGACCAGCGACTCTCATAAACTCAGGCTCGAGGTTGCGGGAGCAATCAGCTCATCGGCGATTGTGATCGTGTTGTGATTGATGCTCCAGATCACGTTGGGCGCGAGCATGATTTTCCGCGTCCTCTTCTAGGCGCCTCCGAGTATTATATTCGTCGAGTCGTACATTGTAGCGGTCTACAGCTTCCTTGCGGTGATTTGCGCGCCTTCTGCGAGCTTCTTTAGCTTGATTCCTTCTGATTCTCTCAGCCTTTAGTGACTCGGTTTCTCTGGGTCCTTCTGGGTCGTTGTCAGATATCATACTCAGAGTTTCATCATCCTGGAAGACATCCGGAGGGGTTGGTGGTCGTAGAGATGACTGATGCCCCACCATGAAAACTTCATGGGTGTAGCCCTGGTTTATTGATTCTGGCGTAACCGACTCCAAAGTAGAAGTGCTGGAGATTAGTTCTATTGAGGTTTCATGTTCCTCAAAGCGGAGCTGATGTCCATGTTGATATGGAAGTTGCTGGTCAATTGTGCCAACCAGCCTAGCCGGAGCTGGTTGTATTGGATAATGGACAATGTTACCCTCCTTGGTAGAGCTGAAAACGAGTCCTTTTTGAGCTCCCGTCAAAGGTATCTGTTGATACTCTTTGAATTTTGCGTCAATCAAGTCTTGGAAGTCTTCAGCCAAGTTCCGTAGTCCGAAGGTGATACCATATTTGATCTCTGAGTCCTTTTCGTTCTCAGAATTTGAGTTCGAGTAGGAGTCGGGTGCTTTAGGTTGGTCTCCGGAATCTTGCGGACCTTGGATAGCAAGGTTTGCTAAGTGCTGGGTAAGATCACTCATCTTTGGTGTGGCTTGTGTTTCCAAATCAGTGTGGAGTTGTCGATGCAGCTTTCCTTGATCATCCGCGATGCAAGTCCATGAGCCAAAAAAAAAAATTGATCCCGCCGAGAACATGTTGTCGTGGTTCGCCGGGCTCTTGGTTGTCGAATCGCCGAAAGCCCCTGCCTGGCGCGCCAGCTGTCGGTGTTTATTAACCGGCAACTCATCTCGGGGGTATCCGGACGATTTGTTCGGTGGGGATCGACGTATGCAGAACTCGATGGTAAACGCAGAGACAAGGATTTATACTGGTTCAGTCTGCTGAATAGCATCCCTACGTCCAGTGTGGGGGAATAGTATTGCGCCCTGCGCTTATGCGTGTCTGGCTGTGTACCATGACCCCTTTATGTCTCTGGTTTTTCTCCTGATCTATGGAGCTCTGCCTCTCTTTATATAGTCTAGGAGGCTAGAGTCCTAGTCGGTTACATCTTAGGAGTCCTAGTAGGATTACAAGGTAGCAATACTACTAGGATTACATACGGGGAGTTCTAGTTGGACTAGGTCTTCGCCCTTCCTTGCAGAGTACCCGGGGACTCTGTCCCACAATATCCGCCAACTGATGATGAGTATCGATATGGTGGAGGTCGATATTCCCCTTCTCACAGTGGTCTCGCAAGAAATGAAAGCCCACATCAATGTGTTTGGTCTTAGAGTGCGGCACAGGGTTCTTAGCAATGCTAATAGCACTCGTGCTGTCACAAAGCAAAGGAACACGAGAAAAGCTCAGACCAAAATCACGCAAAGTGGCCATCATCCACAGCAACTGGGAACAACAGCTAGCCGCAGCAACATACTCAGCCTCCATGGTAGACTGGGCGACACTAGACTGCTTGCGAGAAGACCACAATACAAGAGAAGAACCAATAAACTGACAAGTCCCAGAAGTGGACTTGCGATCAAGTCGGCAACCAGCAAAATCGGCATCGGAATAACCGCAAAGGGAGAGGGTGGAGGAAGCAGAATACCAAATCCCAAACTCTAGAGTGAAGCATAAGTACCTCATAATGCGCTTGACCGCCTGACGGTGAGAGGTGCGCGGCGACGACTGAAATCGTGCGCAAAGACACACCGCGAACTAGATGTCCGGGCGTGTCGCCGTCAGGTACAGCAGCGACCCGATCATACTCTGGTACTCCTTTTGGTCCACAGCTTCTCCATCCTTGTCCGCATTCAGGGCCGTCATGGTCGACATGGGTGTTGGAAGAGGCTTGGCCTCACCCATATCGAACTTCTTCAATATGTCCTTGGTGTACTTACCCTAGTGCACGAACGTCCCCTCTCGGGATTGCTTGATTTGCAACCCGAGGAAAAACGTCAACTCGCCCATCATGCTCATCTCAAACTCCCTGCTGATAGTATCTGCAAACTTGGCAACCAAAGCATGAGAAGAACCACCGAAAATGATATCATCCACGTAAATCTGGACCAAGAGAGTGTCATTGCCTTGCTTGAGGAGAAAAAGCGTTTTATCCACACATCCCATTTTAAAACCCTTAGCAAGCAAAAAGGTTTTCAATCTATCATACCAGGCTCTAGGGGCTTGTTTCAAACCACACAAAGCTTTGTGAAGTTTAAAAACATGGTTTGAAAACTTGGGATTTTCGAAACCGGGGGGTTGTTTCACATACACCTCTTCTTCTATGTAGCCGTTTAAGAAGACACTCTTGACATCCATTTGAAAAAGTTTAAACCCTTTGGATGCAGCAAAAGCCAAGAGTATCCTAATCGCCTCCAAACGAGCTATAGGAGCAAATGTCTCCTCATAGTCTATCCCCTCCTTCTGACTATACCCCTGGGCTACAAGTCTGGCCTTGTTTCTCACAACATGGCCATCCTCTCCTTGCTTGTTTTTGAAAACCCATTTTGTTCCAATAGGGTGACACTCAGGATGAGGTGGAACCAAAACCCAAACCCGATTTCTTTCAAAATTTTCTAACTCCTCATGCACGGCATTGACCCAATCCGGATCAGATAAGCGTGTCCAACATCTCGGGGTTCAAAATCAGCAGCAAATGCAGAATGAGCAAAGTGAGAGACTTGTTGTGACCCTGACCGAGTGACACGTTCACCGATGCTACCGATCATCTGTTGAGGCGGGTGTTGGCGCTGAATGTGTCGTGGAGCCTCCCGAACTGAGGAAACCTCCCCCTCAACAGCAGCTGGTGCCTCCTCGGGTACGAAAGGTACCGCTCGAGGGGGCGGATCCCACGGCCCCCATGTAGTAGAGGAAGAAGGGTCGGGGCCGCGTGCAGTCGTGGTCGAAGTCGACCCAATCGGCGTAGCAGGTGGAGGAAGTGCTGGGTCATCCATCCCTTCAGCACCCTCGTCCTCGTCATCAAAAAGAGGCTCACCAACCTCATGATCACCTGCACGCTCAAAACGAGAAGAAGGACAAACCATGGTCTCGTCGAAGGTGACATCTGATGTCGCCATGACTCGGTTAGTATCAAGGTTAAGTACACGATATGCACGAGTGTGAGTGCCATAACCAAAAAATACGCCATCTGAAGAACGAGACTCAAATTTGTCCCGGTTGCCTTTCTTGATTAGAAAACTGTGGCAACCAAAAACTCTAAAATAACTCACCTTGGGCAGTTTTCCAAAACGCAACTCATAAGAAGTATTTTTCAAGAAAGCTCGGAGAAAAATGCGATTGCAGATATAGCATGCAGTGCTCATAGCTTCGGCCCAATATCGCCTAGGAGTCCTATGCTCATCGAGCATCGTCCTGGCCATCTCTACAAGGGTCCAATTCTTCCTTTCTACAACACCATTTTGTGGCAGTGTGTAGGGGGAAGAAAACTGATGCTCTAAACCCAACGAGTTACAAAACTTCTCAAAATTCGAATTCTTGAATTCGGAACCATTATCACTCCGAATTGCTCGCATTGAGTTCATAGGGAACTCATTCTGAAGACGCAAAATCAGATTGCGAGGAAAGGAGAAAGTCTCGGTTTTCTCAGCTAAAAAGAAAACCCACGAATATCTCAAAAAGTCGTCAACAACAACAAGCACATACCACTTCCCCCCAACCGAGCTCACCCGAGCCGGACCAACATGGTCCATATGCAAAAGCTCTCCAGGGTGCTTAGTCATGACCTGAGTCACTGGATGCTGGGGAGCGGCTACCATCTTCCCATGTCTACAAGAATGGCAAACAAGATCCTTCTCCATGGACAACTTGGGCAATCCTCGGATTAAGCCAAGTGAGCTAAGTCTTGCAAGCAAGTCGAAGCTCAGGTGACCGAGTCTCCTATGCCACTTCCAAAGATCAGAGCAGGAAGGTCCAGCCAAAAGACAACGAGAAATTCCAAATGACTCCGAGAAATTCGCACGAAAGACTTTTCCAAAGGGCGAAATCAAACATACAAGATTGCCGTGAGGATCCAAAATGCGACTGAGATTCGGTTTAAAACGAATCTCATAGTCATCATCAAAGAGTTGCGAAACAGAAAGAAGGTTAAAATGCAAGTTAGAAACAAGAGCAACATCACGCAACACAAAGTGCTCATTAACCCGCATAGACCCACGAGACAACACCTTACTTTTGCTATTGTTGCCGAAGGTGATAAACTCCTTTCCGGCAACTGGACTAAGACTGGAGAACCACTTGGCATTTCCGGTCATATGCCTTGAGCACCCGGAATCCACCAACTAAACGTTCTCCAATCGTTTTACCTACATCAATAAAAAGACATAGGGTGAGCATACAGTCCAACACTGGGGTGAGTGAAATGGGAATTATACTAGTGTTGGGCCGGCTGCTCAAAAGAACGGTTAGTAGCAAAACCACTCCTAGTGCGCCTACGGGAAGAGCAATCACCACGCAGAGGAAAACGTGGTCTGCTAAGGGAGGAGCGTCCATCGCGATACTCAAAATGCGGTGGGGGAAAACGCTCAACTACAAAGCCACCGCCACGGGGTCCATAGCCCACAACTGCAGGCTCCCGCCAGGCACGACCTCCTCGCGGCTTAGGCCTAGGAACTTGAGGCTTGGGACCTCTAGGCCTAACAGCACGCCTCTGAACATTCGGCACATGTACATCATGGAAAGGATGGTACATGTCTGTGTTGTTCATCTCCTTTGCACGGCGCGCCTCTCTCTTGCGTCGAAAGCAAAACTCACTCAAGTGTCCATCTCTCCCACAGTGCTCACAATGGTACCTCACCGCTCTCATAGGGGGTTGTTGGTACTCACGGTAGTGGGTGTGGATCACTTTGCCCTTCTGTGGCATAAGCTCCTCCTGGATAGGTGGCATTGTGTCTAGCTTGTTCTTGATGTGGTTTGGTTTTGGAGCCCATGATTATTTCTTGGGTGGAGCTCTCGGAGGTTCAACAAAGACCCCATCCTTGGTGTTAGGCTTTAGAGGCTCTCTGGGTGGAATCTTGGTAAGCTTGGGAGTAGTGGTGGAGTTGGGCTTCTCACTCGGGTTAAGACCACTCGACTCTCCAATCTTGCCAAAAGATGAAGCACACTCAACACCCTGAGCAAAGCCTACACCTGGACCTCCAGCAGCACGCTTGAACTAGGAGATCATCATCCCAAGCTGCGGCTCACCACAAGACACCCATGACAAGATGGTCCGAAGGTATGTGTTTTCCTCCTCGGTTTGCATCTTGTCATGCTTCACGTTTGCAATCTCCATTTCCAAACCCTCACACAGAACACACCTATTCACACAAGTGCTACCCGAGCTGGCCTTCTCAAGAGACACAATCTTGGCATTCTTCTCTGCCAACTCGGATTGCAAGCCCGCACAGGACTTGCACGCACCCAACAGCGAGGATCTAGCCTTCAGCTCATGCACCTCTCCTATCAACACATCAAACTTACTTTTCAAAGTGAGAAGGTCAGTCATGTGTGTGGAGCACATCTCACACTCCTCCTCCTCGGTGACAACAACGGTGGACAAGACAGATTCAAGTTCCTTCACCGTATCCTCCCACTTCTGCCTAAATTCCTTCCGCTCTCTAGCAGCATGCCTAAGCAACTTATCTTGAGTAAGAAGGGCGGCAATAAGTTTCTCGACCTCAGCAGAAAGCTCGTCGGGGGTCTGAGATACCTGGGAGGTGTCATCGTCGTCGTCATTCCAAGGAATCTCCTCCAGCTCGCCGTCGACCTCCTTGCCGAGAGCCATGGTGCAGAAACCCTCGTTGTCGGTGAAGAAGCAGAGGCTGTTCAGCTTGTCCTCGATCCTCTTCTTCTCGGACTCGTCATCTCTTAAGGAAGCGGAGTCGTCATCCGAGTCATCGACGTCGCTGAGCGTGGCGAAGAAAGCACGCTGCTCAGCCTAGGCCTTCTCCAAGTACTTCGTCTTGATGTACTCCTTGTCAAAGCCGCCCTTCCGCTTGTGCTTCGCGGAGACGTACTTCTCCTTGCGCTTGCCGGATCCGCGTTCCCGAAGACTTGCTTGTTCTTCTTCAGAAAATTGGCGATGAAGTGGTTGGGGTCGCCGCACTCGAAACAACCCGAGCGTCCTCCTCCGCGGCGACGGTTGATGTGGTTGTTGTGGAACCGCGAGAACCGGTTGGCGAGCAAAGCCAACTGGTCATCCTCCATGAACTCCAGCTGCTCCTCTGTGACAAAAAGGAGAGAAGAGAATGCAAATCCTCTAGAGGGGTTAGCAGAAGAGCCAGAAAGCAAAGCCATTGACGGGCCAGAAGGATTTTCATAAGAAGCCCTCGTCATGGCGTCAATCTCACTAGACTTGAGCTTACTAAAGAGCTCGTCGCACGTGAGGGTCTCATAGTTAGGTGATTCAATGATCGCCTGAACCTTGGAATCCCACACCGACCGATCGAGAGTATGCAAAAGCTTCAAAGCTCTCTCATGATCGTCGAAAGGCAACAGCTCCTTGTTAGCCCTCATCCTGTTGACAATCACCTGAAAGCGAGCGAATAAACTCTCTATGCTCTCGCCAGGCATGTGTCGAAAGTTCTCTTACTCTCGCTTGTGCGACTCATAGAGATGGGTTTTGACTTGAGTGGTTCCCTCATGGAAATGCATGAGGGATGCCCAAATCTCCCGAGCCGTAGCGAGGTGAGAAACGCGATCAAACTCCGTCATGCTCAAACATGAGAAAAGAGCATTACAGGCTCGGCTATTGGCATCGTGCTCATCGACCTGATGCTGAGTAGCACGAGCAGCCAAGACCACATAATCGGCAGAGTTGCAAATATCCCAGATGGAAGAACCCATACTCTGAAGATAGGCCGACATGCATATCTTCCAATACGCATAGTTCGTCCCAACAAAGAACGGCGGTTTGCCCACGCCGCGATCCATGTCGCCTTCTATGGATCTGGAACCGGCTAAGGTGGAAGATCCTTAACCCGCTCTGATACCAATTGAAGGACCGAGAATGCAATAGCAAGGCGACCAGAGGGGGGGGGGGGGGTGAATGGGAGCTCAAAAAAATTCTCTCGAAACTTCGGCCTTTGTCCCAAAACTCAACCCCCAAAAGCTTCGATCAAAACGTGATGCCCACGACCCTTGGAAGAGGGTGGATGATCCCTAGGATCACAGCAAGCCACCACAAAGCAAGAGCAAACCAAACACCTAAAGCATCGGCTCAAGTTCAACCCTAAAAACCAACCCTCGAACGTAGATGGAAGGCTACGTCGAGAAATCTCCAAATACCTATGCTAACAAGTAGCAAAGATACCTAGAGAGGTTACTTGGTCAACTCTAGGCCAACGAGAAGTCCGGAAATCAAGCGAAGAAGCGAGAGAGAGCAAACACTTCAAACTAGATGCTTCAGCCAAGTCCCGGACTGTCTGGGGTCCAGCCCGCGGACTGTCTGCCCAACAGCGGACTGTCCGAGCTCTGGTGGCGGACTGTCCGCCTGCCAGATGTGCAAAAACACACTGCTGCTGAAGACTCCCTGGTCACTCCCGGACTGTCCGCGAGTTAGACTGGCGGACTGTCCGCAGGTCACTCCGAACCAAAACGCCAGAGCCGCGCAGCCACTGAGTCGGCCCGAGCCCGACGCGCGAACTGTCCGCCCCCTGAGTGGCGGACTGTCCGCGGTCACTCAGGGAGGGCGATTTCAAGCGCCCTTCTCCCAAATCTTCCCAAATCCGATCCAAATCAAAATCCCTTGAATCCAAACTTAGGGCAAATGATCACGAGGTAGTTGGAAGACTATCCCCAAGAAATCATCTGCTCAAATCAACTCAATCACCGGGAAATCGGAAGGGAAGGAGTATGAACCGAAAAAGCACCACGAAAACGAAATCAACCCGATCTACTTGTTCATGAGGAGTTACATGAATTCCTTCGGTGGAAATGATCTCCTCACTATAAAGAACAAGTTGATTCAAACGGATTTCGAAAAGACGCAATAGAGAGGGAGATCGAGTGACGGGAAAATCGCGGAGAAACGAAGAACGCGAAGAACACAAACAAAACGCGAATCAACACATCAATTTGCAACCATGTGGCTACCACACGCTACAACAGTGAGATTACGGTCTCATTTCCTCAAAATCTCCAGTACACAGAGGTATGGTTCTCTGCAGATCTCAGTTGCTACAGCAGGGGATTGGGAGAGCAGGAAAACCTAGAAGGCAAAGAGCAAATGACTGAGATATCATGGGAGGTAGGTGTCTCCCTCTACTTATCCTAATTCTAATTCCCACTCTACCCCAAACTAATTACAGAGCGAACTAGCTAAACCCTAGGGTTATTCTGGACCAACTCGTGGTAGGTGGTGATCCGACGGCCACGCCTGCACAACTGGTAGCGTTGCCTCAAGGCAACCTCATCGATTGCCGCCACGTGCCGCCACCGCTCTGCTTGTCCTTTTCCCGGACTTCGCCCTCGGTTTTGAGGCCCAAACCGGGAAACCAGCCTTCACGACCAACCCCCGGTTTTGAGGCCCAAACTGGGAAACCAGGCGTCCATCGCCTGAGTTTTGTGGCCCAAACTCAGCAAACCCGCAGCACCCAGGTTTTGAGGCCCAAACCTGGAAACCGTCCTCAGCCCGAGTTTTGTGGCCAAACTCGGAAACCGTCAGCGCCCAGGTTTTGAGGCCCAAACCTGGAAACCGTCCACTTGGTGGTTTTTCTGTGGCTCAACAACCAAACCGAGCCATAGAGGGGATGCACCGCCCGTGCACCCCGTCCACCGACACGTGTCCCCAGGTCCTCGACCCAAGCAACACTGTGCCCGCAAGTCTTCGCTCATCGCTGTCCCAGGCTGTCAGCCACCACAGCTGATCCTCAGGCCACCGGTCCCTCAGTCCAAGCCTCACGTCCGCCCTTCACCGCTCTCGGTCCATCGGCACGACACGTCTCTACTTGACCTTCACCTTGCCTTTGATCACTGTATCCGTGCTCGACACCTGCACAACACAAGCCAAAGAACATGCGCATTATCCCAGTTGACAATCACTCATCACTCGAGACTCGGCATACACCCATGTATCCGCAATCCACATTCTCACGGGTACTTGAAGTGAGCCCGTGGTAGAAGGTCTGCATAAGTAGCCAATTCTCCATCCCATGGTGAGGGCATTCTGATATGTAATCTTGAAAGCGTTCCCAAGCCTCTAGGATTGATTCATCGTGTTGTTGCTGGAAAGTTGAAACCTTGGCACGGAGGGCATTTGTCTTGCCCACTAGAAAGAACTTTGCTAGGAAGGCAGTTGAACAGATCGCCCATGAGGTGTTTTTGTCTTTGTTGGCGTAGAACCATTGTTTTGCTTTTCCCAAGAGTGAGAATTGGAACAAGCAGAGTAGAATGGCGTCTCTTTCGACTCCCTTGATGGTGAAGGTGCTACAAATCTCCAGAAAGTGTTGGAGATGAGCGCTTGCGTCTTCATGCGCCTTTCCGCAAAACTGATTAGCTTGCACCATGTTGATCAAAGCTGGCTTGAGTTCAAATCCGTTGTCTCCCACATTGACTGTTGGTCCAGTCCTGATGTTGGCAGTGGTTGGTGTAGAGAACTCACGAAGTGTGTTGTCGGCCATGGTGTCCAACACTGGTGTTAAGCTTCTTCTAATCTGGTTAACTTCTGGAAGTGGTGGTGAGGGTCTCTTGAGTCTGTGTATTGTCTTCTTCAATAAAGCCTCGGGATCCTCAACATAGTTACTCGGATGTTGGAAACCAGTCATACATCACACCCTGCATAAGATAAAAGATAAACAAAGCCAGAGTAAGTCTGTTTAAGTAGAGATAAACAATCAGTACAATATGAGATGTGTGTAAGTTAAATGATATGTTCTAGCTACCGTTTTAGTGCTGCTAATGCAATGTCCTAACAGTGTTCATAATGATCTTAATGAATAACCCTAGGTACCATCCCTAATTGAATTGATGTGTTCCCCGGCGACGGCGCCAGAAATGCTTGTTGACACTCCTTAATGGAATCACCTTAAGAATTAACCTCATAAACAATAACCTAGTGAAGACACTAAGAAGTGTACGGGACACTACTAGCATCACTTAACGTCAAGTTGTCATCCCCAACATGAAGCTAGCAATGTGATTATATCAAAGCACTGGATCTAAAGATAAATATTTACCCGCAAGCGCACAGATAAATACACCCGTTGTAAAAGCATTTCACCCAAGCTAGTCTCAGGTATCGTTATTTATATGTAGCCTAGAGACTCAATCAAATTAATGTATGATACTATACTAATGAGGACTTAACGACAATTAATGTGGCACACACTTATGATAAAGACTGACAACACACTCATTACTCTAAATAGGGATTAGATAGTAGAAGTAATGATAATGATAAATGATAACAGAGAGCAGATCAATCAAAGATAATCCTAGAACAGTACTACCTAGCAAGTGATGATTAGAACAGGCATTAATAAGAAATATTCCTAAGTTATTCTAATTACAAGTCATAGTATACATTGATTAGGGCAAACATATTTGGCAATCATTGACTAGGTCAAATCATATTTATAATCAAGAGGCAACTCCATAGTAAAGGTGTGAACAGAGTAACCCCTAAACCATGAGTTAACTGAGTCATGAACACTACAACATCGGAGGTGGAATACAAAGGACTCAACAGGAGTGTCAGACCCGCGATCTACCACTCTATCCGGAATGTAGGACGCATTCGTAGATAAATAGTGTATAGGCACCACGCCTACATAGTATCTATCACCCACCCAATGATCATTAAGATGAGCGCTATACGAACATGAGTATAAACATAATGGTGACATACTTATGCCAAATATATAATCAAAGCATACTATGAACAATATAATTAAGAATATAATTATTGATGTCTTAGTCATATCAATTGTATTGCTATCTAGAACACAAGGATGAACAATAAGATGAATTAGATCATCGAGAAGAACTATAGTACGAACTAGAACATGAACTAGAACTGGATTATGAACTAGAAGATGAACTAGACGATGAACTAGAATTAGATGACGAAGTAGAACATAAACAATGATGAACAAAGATGAACTAGAAGAGCAATTATGAACTAGAAACATAATAGATCCATAATGTTAATACAAGAGAGAAGATCTTGGGTTTACCGAGCCTTCTCATGACTAGATCTGGAATCCAAGCGAAGCTTGCCTCCTCTAATCCTACTCTATCTAACTATTCTAGGTAGAGTATGTAGTCCTAGGGTTTCTGAATGATCTCCTTCTTTGGTGCTGATCTGAACTGATTATCTGATCTGATTCTCTGATCTGATGCTCTGGAGAGGGGGTCTGGGGCTGCTTATATAGCCCTAGGCGAGGAACCGTGGCGATTGGATCAAACCGACCTTAAGTACGGCTGAGATGCATCCTCGTAGGCGGTGGGGGAAGGTTCTAGAAGGCAGAGTCCAGCGGAGCCAGGGGCAGACCGACCGGTCTGATGGTGGGACCGGTCGGTCCCACCTAGTCGTGTCTCGGGGTGCCCGGCCTCCTGGTGTCTTATGGTGTCCTCTAGATCCTTCTAGAATAATCCAGATGCATCGGTTCGGTTATCTCCCGTCAGTTTCCTTCTAGGGGAAGCAATCTGTGTTGATTTCCTGGTTTAGTCCCTGCAGAATCAAAATTCAATAAAACTCATGGAATATTGTCAATTGAAACCCTAAACCTTTGTTGGTGATTGAATTCATGCTCTTTTCATATTTATTTATCCTTTAATTGTGATAGATAACCAGTGTCAACAGACAACCTCATAAACTCTGTAACCTTCATCTCCATCAGGCCACTGGGAATGTAGTGACTGTGCATTGTGGTGGAGAACTGTTCCTAAGTAACCGGTGCATTGGCTGGCAGGGATGCACGGTACTGGGACCACCATAAACCTGCAGGTCCTTCCAACAGGCTTTAAGCTCCTCGGTCAAGCGGAGAAGATGAAACTTCTGGGTAACCGAATTGAGCCATTCATCTGCCTCGAGCGGTTCAGTAGCTTCCTTGAACACAGGTGGACGAGTGTCCAAGAAGTCACTGTACGAGCTATACTGGTTCGGCTCGGGTCTCTGACGTTGCTGATGCTGCTGCGCAGTATTGTTGGCGATGTTACGGAGCGTAGCCTCCATATGCCTTTGCATTTCTTCCATGTTCCTCTAGCTGCCCAAGAACTGCCCAAAGAACGCTTCCGGCGTCATTGGCGGAGGTGGAGGTGGTGGCAGATTTTCCTCCTGCTATGATCCTTGCCCACGCTGGCTGCGGGTGTGGGCCGACATCTGCATAACCCATTGATGAGCAACAATTAGGTGATGTTATACTGAACATGAATAAATACTATATTGTACATAATCCAAAAATTTAGCACACGACCAAGTATAATTACTCATTTCCATACAACATCACAGAATAATTGCTCGAAAATAAGAACGCAAACGACGGATTTCCATAAATAAAGGTGCCAGATCGAAGTCTGGACTTTGTCCAAAAGTCATACATGCCATCATGCAACTTAGTCATAAAGACAAACACATGTCTGGGTTATAGCAAAGCGACCATGATCAAGACTAAACAAAAGAGAGACCCTAGTGAAACTAACGCTCAAGCGTCTCCAATTTCAGACACAGCGTCATCCTCATTGGCGTCGAGCATAGGCTCGTCAGCATGAGCCTCATCGTCCGATGCAAGATCTGGACCAAGCACTACTCCATCTTGGGGCTCGGGGGCCTCTTCGACTGCTGGGGTGGCTGCTTCCTGTGCCTCATGATGCATCTGGTGGATCGCCTCATGGAGGTTGTTGATGTAGGCTTGTTGGTTATCCACCTGCTGTATCAGGTGAAGCGCACTTTCTCTGAGCTCGTCAAACGCGGACCAGGCTTCATCCTGCTGGAAAGACATTGTCAAGTACATCTGCTCGGCGATGGTCCTGGCGGTGTTTTCTGCTCCTGCTCTAGCGCCTACCTCGTCACGCTCTAGGGTGACCTGGTGCAGCCTCTCCTGTAGTCAGTGAGGGTAAAGGACACGCTCTCTACGCTGCGCTCCAAACTCTCACACACTCCCACCAAAGCTCTGGTGGCACTCATCGCTGAAGTCTCACAAAAGTACATTTCCTCTGTGTCTCCTATCAGGACTGACTCCAAAGTCTGCCTCCAGTGCAATGGAAAAGGTGATCCACGAGGGAACACTCCTGCCATAGCACTAGCAAGGTTAGCGGGGAAGCGAGCTATGATGTCCTTTAGCACCAAGTAAGCTCCCTTGTTGGCTCCATCCTTTGCACAACTACCCTTGGTAATCTCTGTCCATCCTGACCAATGCGGCTTGCTAGCCAAGGCCTTAACCTTGACCTGCACCATGACTTGGGAATCCTGCCCATAGATATACTTCTGCCAAGAGTACCGGGGCTCCTGTCCTTCCTCATATCCCACTGGCTGCAGAATCCTCCAGAGGATCGTTGGCAACCCAATGTAGGACAAGAATGTGTTCTTGGTCAACTTTGTGGCCAAGCGACGACGTGGAACTCCTTTGCCTCCGGTGGCCTTGGGAGCTGTCAGCTTAGTCCGGGCCATCTGTAGAAATAAAGGGGTTTCGATCTCTCGTGAGACGCATATTTAAGTTGGCAAATTTTATAA
The DNA here is from genome assembly GCA_009763385.1 of Coix lacryma-jobi var. lacryma-jobi. Taxonomy (NCBI): domain Eukaryota; kingdom Viridiplantae; phylum Streptophyta; class Magnoliopsida; order Poales; family Poaceae; genus Coix; species Coix lacryma-jobi. Next base: position 84,518,944 of record CM019826.1, read on the forward strand.
AGAAAAGGAACAACTTTAATTAAGGGGAGGAATGCAAAGTGCAAGAACATAAATATGATGCATGATCGTACTTACGTTCTCACTCACTAAAAATGACTCGTAAGTCCTAACGTTCTAGTCGGTGGCAAGAACGTTCTCTCATGCGTAATCTAATCGTCTATTCGGATCGTGTAGTTAGTGTACCTGCAGAAGTACATAGAGGCCGATACTAAATACCATGCACCAATTTAGGAAAACATACCCAACACTTGATACCCTCATATTTCGCGTAGAGCTCACACATACTTGGTATAACAACACTCTCCCTAGACCGACGGTTGGACAATCATGCTCTCATATCTCACTAAAATCATTTTATGCATGTTTTCGCAATCGACGCATTCTCTTTCCCCGAGAATGGACCAGCAAATAAAAGATCTGGCATGAAGCAATCCCTGAAACCTGTTAGCAGTTAAGCCACCTGAATCCTGGTATAGGGCTTAAGGACAAGACTGGGCACACTTAAAATTTCAAAATAGTTTTGAAAATAGTTCTAAAATACCTATTTTAGTTCGAAATAGCTCCTTACGGATGCAATAACTTGAACCATGCTCTGATACTAGCTGTGGCGGAACCGTCCAAATTATAAGAGCTCAAGTATTGTCTTAGCCGAATTAACTGGCTCCGACTCACACTTGAACCCATATAACTCCGGTAGTCCAAAAATCTCGAAGGATTTCAAACAACTTACAATATACAAGATCGCATTGTTCAAGTACCACATTCGCGAGGATACAACAGTTGATGATCGAAATCGAAATTAACATCAGAGTGCGAAGACTCAAAGTTATTACAATACTGAGTTCAAATAGCAGAAGCTTTAATGAAGTCTCGAAAATACGACCACCACACACGTGGTACGAATAAAACATTGTTTTTGGTAACTCACTCTTCCTTTTTCAAATACTGTGCCACCAGTAGTCTTAGTCCCGCAAAAGTAAAGGAGAAGCTTTGGGATGACCCTGCCCTGGGCCTACTCCTCATCACCCTCCACGGGGAAGAGGCAGTGCTTACAATAGCCGAAGTAAACCTGACCATCTGCAACAACGGGATAAACCCTGAGTACGGGAAGGTACTCAGCTAGACTTACCCGTCTAACTGAAATAAGGACACCAAGGGTATGCAAGGCTTTCTGGTGGAGCTGGGAATTTAGTTGTGAAAAGCTTTCTTTAAGGAGAGTAACATTTAATTTGATGAATGAGCAGTCAAATTTTAGGCCTATCTCTTAGTCTAGGTTTGCAGCTGATCTACAACATTCACTTGAGTCTAACAATCAATAATATAGACCATATCAGGTTGACTTATCCACATTTTAGTTGAACCTTAAAGCATCACATGAAGTTGTATCGTGGTGAAGCTCGACATAGTTTCCCACTAATTGGAGGGGACGGCGACTCGAATCAAATTACAAACCAGCTAGCAAGAAACCTTTAATACAAACCCACACTTTCCCCGTCGGCTCCATGCATTGGGCCACCGCTCGATACTGTCCGTGGTGGTAATCGTCGCGGCTCACAGCACAGACCACCCAATTGGATCTAAACGATGGCCATTCCATGGCAGATCGTGTTTCCATATTAGAGGGTGCGACACAGGTTGAAACTGGCCCGAACAGCGTCTAACCGGCTTCGGGGTCAGCGATTACAGCACCGACAACCCTAAGTAAAAGGACGCTTTCAAAATGAACGAGGGCCAATACAAACCTACACGATCCAATGGACGAGCTGCCCCAAGTTTCCGAACTTGGTGTCTTGCCTTCCAGTTGACCGTATTTCATTACTACTCAGGTTCTTTTCCACGATAGGAAATATAGCCAACCGTGATCCGGTAAATACCCACCAAGGGTATTACAGAAAACATCTTAACTACTGCTTTTATTAACAGACTAAGCAATTCTACATTATAATAATTAACAGGATAACAAGGCAGGTGTAAACAATAATTCAAAGGAGTATAAATGCATCAAGTAGGATCTAAACAACTCCTATACCTAATGCATCACCAATAAAAAATACTCAATTGAATTATTATAAATAATAGGAGGCTTAAAATGCTCCGGGGCTTGCTTTGGGAGAAGACCGAGGCCTCGTGAGCGGGGCACTCGGGCAGGTTAGCTTCGAAGTCGGCGCCTTCTACCTCCTCGAGCTGCTAGACTTCGGGTGCTTCCGGCTCCGCGTTTCTCTCCGGCTCCTGGTCGTTCTCCGGAACTACCCATCCTAGTTGCAATGCGGTAAAAGTAATTAAATAATACACGGTGCTTTATGATGGTATGCAAGAGCAAAATATCGTTATAAATCAACAAAACCAACTTGTTGAACAACTTTTGACATTGATAAAATTATTTAATTAAATGAAAACACAAAACAATTTAACTCCACCAATTCTATTTATTAACTTAAAAGAACTCAGGTTTGTACAGCAAGTACTGTTTCCTGATCTCCGAAAAATCCACAAAAACTACAGTAGGTAATCTATACCTACTGGACTCCACTGTACAAATTTCAGCATCAAATAAAGTACTAGGCAACAGATACAAAAAAAATTAAATACACTGCCAAAAAGGTATTTTGAACTAAGTTTCCTTCCAAAAAAGCATCAAACAGCAGGTTTCACATTTTTTCTGGCTTCATCTATATGAAACAACCTTACTGTATAAAAATTACTGCTAGAGCATGCACACATAATTTTACACAAAATTCCAAAGTTTAGCCCAAAATAAACCCTTCGAACTGCAACCCTACTGGAAAAGGGTGCAACATCCATTTTTACATTTTTCCAGATTCTACTCCACATTTCATATTTGAATTTCCATGAACAGAAAAGTTATAATTTTTCCTGCATGAATTTCCTAAGAAAAACTCAGAAAAGCACACTTATACTACAACTTTATTTCTTTCATACAACTACCATACTTAGCATTTTTCATAGCTTTCACAAGTTACACAGAGACTACATAAATCTTTCCACATTTTATTTCCACATACATTTCTCTAACAACATTATTTAGAAAAACAGCTAAAAGACATTTAAATCTAACAGACACTTTTTCTATAGGAATAGACTCTCATATATTTTTTACTGATGCTTTACATGACAAAGAGCATACACAAATTTTACCATAATTTAATTTGACCAGAAAACATATGAACATATTTATCTAACAGTTTGCACATAAAGTGAAATAAATAAAAACAGTATAATAAACTGTTACCAAAAAATATTTTCCTATTTTTCTCAGATAGCTCTAATCACAAACAGATTAACAAAACTGAAAGCACTCCATTTGGATCAATAAATCATGCTACACAAAATAAACAAGCTTTTCTGGGAAATAAAAGGAAAAAAAAGGAAAAACATTTGAATCTCTCGGTTGGGCTTCGTGGGCTCGGTCTATGGGCCATGTGCGGTTGACGTGTGCGGCCTGGTGGTCAACGGGGCCCACATGCCAGGGACAGCCGAGCAGGGGGAGCGACTTTGACCGCGGGATTCTCGACGGCGACGGGAGGTCACGGCGGTGAGGTGGGGCTTAATGAGTTCGTCTCGACGAGGCGAACCCGATGGTGGTGTTGGTTTGGCTAGCGGGTGGCCGTAGCTTGCCGGCGGCGAGCCATGGCGGACGGTGGAGCTCGGCTAGGCCATTTCCGGTGATCGCCGGCCAAATTAGTGGGTGCACCGTGAACCCTATGGAAGCTAGTAGACGGGTTGGTTTGGCTGGGGAGCTCGGAGAGGCTCGACATGTGCGAGCGTCGTGGCGGCGCTAATGGCGCTCGGGCGTACCGTGGTGTGAGTTCGGGGGTGGTAGAGAGCGAGCGGACCGGTTTTCTCACTGTGCCTTGGCTTAATTGAGCTCGACGAAGAAGGAGGGAGGCGGCGAAGCTTCGGGTGGCGCGCGGAACAAGCTCGAGCTCCGCACGATGTCGGTGGCGACCGCGGCGGGGCTCGTCGTGTCCCGGGAAGACAGAGCTTGGAAGGTGGCGCTATTGTGCGCACTGGGTGTGCGGGGAGAAGGCGATGTGATGTGTGAAAGGAATCGGACGAAGGAGCTCGGGTGAGGCCGGAACGACGAGAGGGGGCTTGCGATGGCGAGTGCAGTGCGCGTGCTTGCGTTTGAGCGTGCGGGAGGAGAAGAGAGCGAGAGCGAGAGGGAGCGAGTGGAATGGCGAGTGAGGGAGGAAAAAGGAAAAATGTTGCGGGGGCCGTTTTGCTTCGGCCGGCGGACGACCGGTGGTCGTGGCGGGGGCCACGGCCGGCGCGGCGAGTTGCGGATAAGTCATGATGCGGAGTTGCGGATATTGCATGATGCGGGCGAAGGAGATCGCGCGCGGAGTGGGCGAGCCGGATTTGGGTCAGGCGTTTGCGGCCACGTGGCGTGCTTGCCGGTGTACAGCGCGGCCGCGGGCGCGGGCTTGGGCTGAAAAGGCCAGATGGGCCGGACTGGTGGCGCCGGAAGAAAACGTTTTCCCCTTTTTGTTTTTCAGAAACTTTTCCAAACGTTGACCATTTTAAAACAGCTTCAAAAACTCAAAACTAGGGTTTGACCAGAAACAAAAGTCACTCAAAATAATTTTCTCTACAACTTTCATATAGGACATATTTTCTGAAAATCATTTCTTTAGCCTACACATAATTAAAGCTAATATTAGGGCTAGAAATCATTTTTGTTTCTGTATTTTTAATTATTATCCATATTGAATTAAGACAAAGTGTCTACAAGAAAAGTGTTGTACTCATTTATTCTCTATTTTATAAAATTATTTGTCAAAATAGAAACTAATTAATCAAACAAGTTCTATTGAACCCTAATTTGAATAAACAAAAAACAAAGGAAAAAGCTCTTTGATGCAACATGAGATGATGCAATGCAATGCTCATGTTAATTTGTAGCTAATGTTGTTCCTAATGCAATACTGGACACTAGGGTGTCATAGTTGTGCCCGTCGTGGAGGCTGGACATGCATCGGTATCGGTGTCGGTGGTCAGGGTGTGTAAACCACACTCTGTCTACGGCGCAGGTTTGGTAGTTGAGCCTCGAAAAACTACCTCGACGGTTTCTGAGTTGGGCCTCAAAACTCGGGCTGGCCGGTTTCTGGGTTTGGGCCTCAAAACTCGGGGAAGGACGTTTTTCCAGGTTGGGCCTCAAAACCTTGGCTAGCGGGTTGTGAGTTTGGGCCACAAAACTCAGCCTGAGGACAGGTTTTCGGTTTCGCCGTCAAAATCGGGGGAGGTTCCAAAAGGAGACGGTCGACGCGTGGTGGCGCCAAGAGACTTGCGTTGCGGCGAAGCTACAGTGATGATAGCCTGTAACACTCCGGTGTTTAATTAATTAAAATAAATTAGAATTTAATAAGAAAATGGCCCAAAATCCTAGATGGAGGAAAAACCTAACCAGATGTTTGTTGCATTCATGCCGTTGCATAATTTTATTGGGTGAAAAAGAATTTATTTAAATACGTTTAGGGCAAGCTGAATATTCTATTTAGAAAATAAATGAAAGGTTTATGAAAATTTTATAAAATCAAAATCAAAATTTATTCCCAAACCTAGGGAAAATATTTCAAAACTTCTACCAAACTATTTGATTTAAACTGGATTTGATTTTTGAGTTTGTAAAAGCATTTGAAAAGGATTCGGAAAATCAAAATGAAGAAGAAAAGAGGAAAGGCAATCTGGATTCAACCCCCTCAAAACCGGCCCAATCGGCCCAGTCCACCTCACCCTTCTCTCTCTCCCACCGGCCCCTCTCCTCCCGCCTTGGGCCAGCCCAAACAGGCCCCTCTCTAATTTCCTTCCCTGTCCTGCGCCGGCCCTTTTTCCCCCCGCGCCCTGTCCCTGGCCCGCTACCGCGCCCCGGCCCGCTCGCCGCGACGGCCACGCGCGCACGTACCTCGCTGCGCACACACGCAACGGCCGCCTCGCCCTCACTCGCTGACCACGCGACCCCCCCACCCGTCAGCCGCCGTCTCCATCTTCCCCTCCGCCCTTCATGCGAAAGCAGCGGCTTCACCCCTCCGCCTCCGCACTGATCGATCTGCATAAGCCCGCCGCCACCCCTTACTCTCTCTACTACAAGTACATATCCACCCCGACTTTGAGCCGCCCTACGACACCCTTCACCGAACCCTCGCACCGCAGTTAGAGCCTCCAGAGGTCCCCGCCACTGCCTTCACCATTGGAGACTCTCCGAGCTCTCTGTCGCACCAAGAAGGCCACCACCACCCCCTCTCCGACCTCCAGTGAGGCTGTCGAAGCGCACCGGTCCGGAAGACCCATCTATGGAGTGCGACTGCGCCAGGGAAGCCTCGTCGCCGATCCCACCGGCGCGACCGCACGACCTCTCCGTGAACCCCCTCTCCGACCACCAACCGACGTCACTGACCCCACCGTTGAGCTCGCTATAAGCACCGCTCCCGATCCTGCTTTCTCAGTAGTCTCTACTGGCCTTAGGCCCCGTTTCGAGAGTAGCGCCGGTGACCCTCTTCCATGGCGCCGTCGTCCACTACTGGCCGCCGCTGCGAGCACGCCACCAGCGTTCGCCTCTTCTCCCCGGGGCCGTCCAACTCATGATCGGCGGCCAGGATTAGATCCCACATGACGAACCGGTATATACACCGACTACACTGCACCGTGAACTGGGCTCACCTGGCCACGCTAGCCAATCCCCCGCACGACGTGGTACACCGCACCAACAGGCTCACGCCACGTGGCCTCCACGTCGACCACAGCCGAGTCAGCGCCCGCAGTCACACTCTCTCCCTTTCCCCAGATCATGATCGTCCATCGCGAGATCAGCGGACGATAATAGATCATACCCCTTCACTGGCAAGCTTTCCTAAAGAGCCCCTCCCTTCATAGGAAAACAACCCGCAGTCAACGTTCCTATACACTGAGTCTAGTCAAACTTGCATCCCAGCCCTTCTCCTTCCGTCTAAATGAGGCGCAGTCCCGCGAGCTAGAGAGAGGTGTGAGCCCCGTCCACAGCACAACCATGAACCGAGCCAACCCCTCTGCGACACGGGGCACCAGAGCCTACACGCGCCGACGGCTCTGGCCTCTTTGGCACAAAGGTCCCTCTTCTCGCGCGGAATGGAATTAACTCACAGTCCGTTACCCTGTGCGCTGAGTCTCAAAGAATTTGTGTCCTAGCCCCTGCAGTTTATCCGAATGACACCCATTCCAGTGCCATTTTCTTTCAGTTTTCATTTATTTAAATCACGAAAATGAGTTCGAGTGATTTATAGTTTTCCCACTCAGATTCAAAAGCCCATAACTTCCTCATTTTAACGGTTTTGACCTGTTCAAATTGTGTTGGATTCATAATTTGTTCTCTACGCAGTAGATCTATTTGTTATATATTTTCTACTGTTTGTTTGTACTGTTATTTATTTTCTATGTATTGTGCCATGTATGTTGCTTGGGCCAGAGAGTGCGGAGTTCGAGGACGCTCCAGATTTTCCTTGTGATCTAGTTGATTCGACCCAGCCCGTAGGCAAGTGTTTCTTGAACATCTTGCACCTATACTTTATTTTAGTTTTGGTATTAGAGTAGATAGATCCTGTAGATGCATGCTGTGTCTAAATTTGAATCCCATGTTATGGTTTACTAGAATTTGTATATATTATCCTTGTCGCCTGTTTTGGGATGTTCAGGTAGGTGTCTTTGCTTAGCCCTGCAGTCATGGATGGGATGGGAGTTAAATATTAATAATTCTGATTAATGGACTATGAAACAATGTGGTCATGGTAATTTTTGTAGCAACATGGTGTTTAGGTAAATCCAGCAGGATGGTCTGTACTGGTGGTTTTTTGTTGTGGGACTCGGCACCTGGTTTTGGTTTTTGGTTCTGGGCTTGTGCTAGATTTATCCTGCCTGGATCCCTAGGACCCGGTTCTCGAAGCCTGTAACCGGCTTAACAGCGCAACCATGAGATCTGGATGGGCTGGACCTGGCTAATTAATTAGTTACCTCCAAGTTGAGGGTTCACATGGGGTTTGTTGTAGTGGCTCACGAGGGGCCCTAGGGGTCGTAGACCTTTGTACGGGGTGAAACCTTAGAGGTACGTGTGGAACGGGCTTGGAGGGGGCTTTGTAAAGGCCTTGCAGTGCAACCCGCTATGCACCTTGGCAGTGTTTAGCGTGACGGGAACTGCACGACTCATGGGTAACGATGTGCAACCTCTGCAGAGTGTAAAACTGATATATCAACCCTGCTCACGGTCACGAGCGGCTTGGACTTCTTCGAGATTAGTTGGTTACTGGTTCAGGTCATCTGATGGACTTTAGGCGCGGTTGCCTGATGGACTTCAGGTGTGGGTGCTTGGTGCGACTCCATGTGCGGTTGCTTGGTGTGACTCCAAGAGTTGGTTGGTCGGTGTGACTCCGAGTGTGGTCTTGCTTGGTGCGACTCCGTGTTGTTACTTTTCTACAGTGTACTAGTAAATAGGTGCATAAGATTAATAGGAATAATAAGATGTGTCGCTTTAGGCGCTTGAGTCAAATAGAGTCAGCCTACCTTTGTTTTTAGCCTCATAAACATATATTTCCTACACTTGCGGAGTACATTTCGATGTACTCACCCTTCCTCTTTGAACCCCCTGCTACCCCACCCAGACGTTGGAGTCTACGCGTACGCGGAGCAGGAGTACCGAGAAGACGGTGGATACAACCCCGACAACTTATACCTAGAAGACGGTGGATATGACCCAGACGACTTGTACTAGGATGGCGCAGCCCCCGGTCGACCTTCCTGTGGAGATGGCGTCAAGTTTCCGCGAGTCTACATTAGAGTTAGACTTTGAGTCTGTACTTTTCTTTTGGACCCGAGGGTCATTTTTGTAATAATGTTCGATATATTAATAAACATTGTTTTGATATTTTCTTTGATGTCGATATATGTATGAAAATTGATCCTGGCATACATATATTATGCTCCAATTTTGTTCTTAAAATTGGGGTGTCACACAGCCCCTCCATCCATTCTATCCTTGCAGCTCCTGGCCCTCGCTAGGTTTTATTCCACCTACTGCCTGTGATCGGAAAAGACAGATACAATACCTGTGTGTACTTGGGGTTTTGAGGAAACGAGACTGTAATCTCGTTGTTGTCTCGTGGGTTCAAGACACGGCTGAAATTGTGATCGATTCACATTTTGGTGTTCTGTTTTTCGCGTTTCGGTCCTCTCCGAGAGATGGTCTTCGATTTCGTCTGAACCTCCTTGTGCTAGATCGTGAGCCCCTTCTTTTCTCCGAAGGAATTCTCCCCTAACCTCTCGATCTAGCAGATCGGCCCGATTTCTTCTTGGATCGGTTTTCTCTCCCTTTGGAGTTAGGTTCACCGATTTGGAGTTAGGTTCGAGCCATGATCTCCTAGGAGTAGCTCACTAATCTCCTTGTGACTCCCCTCATCAAGTTTGAGCCTTAGTGCTTTCGATTTGAGGGAGATCGAGTCGAATCGGTGGACGAACAGTACGTTTTCGGGGTGACCGGACGCTTGCTGCTCAACGATCGGACGCTCACTAGTGAGTCCGATCGTTGAAGGTCTTGCTGTTTGGTTTTCACAGACTTGACCGGACGCACTTGTGTTCGCGTGACCGGACACACATGTAGCACTATTCATTGTGGCCGCGTTGTGACCGGACGCTCAGTTCATCTGATCGAACGCTCCCTGGTGTAGAGTCCGGTCATGAATAGAGAGGTTCCAGAAGGGATTTTTCCTGACTGGACGCACCCTAAGTCGGTCAGTGCTGATATGCATGCTTTCGTCCGCAGTTTGTTCGTCCGACTTTGGATTTGGTTTCCGGCTTTTGTGTGGGGTTTCTAGGATTCTGTAGAGTCTTGTTGCGTTTCTTGGAAGCATCACCCTACATCTAGGGTTGTTGTGCACACTACCAAGTCCTTGTCTTGCTTTTGGGGTAATTTTCTGGGACAAGGGCCGTCCATTTCATGAGTTGAAATTTGAGGCTCCCATTCACCCCCCTCTGGTCGCTAACTCGGTCCTTCAGTGTGATACTATATATAGTGGTGCTATAGTAACACGAGTTACTCTTCATGTTTTTAAGCTTCCAACAGTGACAGGTTCTTGATCCGAATTCTGAATGGTGCGGATGAGTAGTCAAATGGAATGTGCTCGACGAGCTCTATGCCTCTACAGTCTCTGATTGTCCATCCGAGCAATGTGTAAGAAAAATATTTTTTTGCCCACTCATTAAAACACCCTTTGAACCATTTGCCACTTTACTTTTTCTAACGTACAAAACATATTTTGGGTATTACAGGTTATCACAGCACCTTCCATAGAGAAAACACCCCACACTTTAGAAAATAATAAACCCTATCCTTCGTTGTTCTTCTCTGAAATCGAGAAAGATGATATCAAAGAGCATGGAAGCTGCTTCATGAACACGTCTTTAAATCCATACTCATATGAGACATCTTCTGATTCAATTGGTCTGTCTAACATTGCCACACTCGAGATTTTCAACCCCCTCACACTTTCTGTTTATAAAAACTTGAAAAGGGTGGTTGTAGATGCATATGTTTATCACAAATTTTGTAGATCTTGTTGTGCTCTTAAGTTGGTGTTGGAGGGGAAACCACTTCACCAAATCACATCTTAAAGGTTTCCCAAAAGGTAAGCTCCGTGTCCTAAAACAAGCACTATTCAGATCAGTGTTCACTTTCCTGCTACACTGACCTTGTGTAATGAGCATAGGGATATAATTGTTAAAATATTCCTTTGAGTATTCTTGTCACTAACCTTTCCAGGTCTGGAGCAAAAAGTTCGAAGGAACGACAAACACATGGTATGTCCAACTAATCATCATGCAACAATGAATTATAGTCATCCAATCTAGATTTTTGCAAAATCTAACTTGGGGATACACTTTGTAAGAACATCTCTTACCATGTTGCTATGTTGGTTGCCCCGCCTTTAAGACATGCTCATGTGCTATACACTAATCATGCTCTCTCGTGACTTGAGTAAATCTCTTTAATGCTTTAATGCTACCCTCATTTGCTATAGTATATGTTTAGGTTTGAAGTACTTTCATACATCTCTTAAATGAGCATGTGCCTAGTTTAGGAGTGGTGATCTTGCTGTCAAAGGCCTTTTAATTTAAGCATGGTGCTTAGGTTAAAAAGCCTCCCTAAATCAAATTAGACGTGGTGTCTAGGTTGGTTTTTGAGCCGATAGTTTGCTATAGTGGATGTTGGATATTTTGTTGGACTAATCCCTGCAGGAAAACTTCCAATATCAATTTGGGAAAGTCTTGAGATGAACTCACACTGAAGATGAAGAGACACATGAATGTTGGCGGTCCGTATTTCCTATTTATAACCGCCAACTCTCACATAAAATGATCACCAAACTAGAATTAGGACTTTTATGTCTAACGAATTCCACAAGTTTTGGTGATTCACCTATGTTGCAGGAGTAATCAAAGAATACAAGGCAAAGGCAACAAGAATACACTTTCCGGCAAAGCGTAGAATCAAGAGATAAAGGAAGAAGCCCATCAAACTCCAAATCTGGGCTGGAACCCACCATAAAATGCAAGAGCATCATGTCCACGACCCATAGAAGAAAGGCGGTGGCGAGGCGAGCCACCAGGGGTGTGCCCAAACCCCTGGTGCGGCCGCATCAGCGCAAGCGCCTCTTCGGCCCACCTTACTATGTCGGTTGCATGCCTCCATGCATAGGACGGTTATGTAGGTGTCCAGGTTCAGGGTATTATGAAAGGGTCAGTTTTGCACCTTCCAAATGAGGAGGAGAGATCCTCCACTCCCCCAAGGCACCTCAACTATATAAAGAGGCCCTCTCCACCTTCATTAGCATCATCAACATAGAGATCATACACACCACAAGGAGTCCTCTTCATCATATTGCCAAGTATGTAGTAGTAGAATAGCTCTAGTTGAGAGTGAGGGAGAGATGCTCAAGGTCCAGAGGAGTCCTCGGAGGATCGGTATAATCTTGTATCACTTCTTTGTAAGACTCCAGTATTCAATATTTATCTTCTCTAATTACTTGAATCGCTTACATGGTTGTCTAGTTCTTACCTTATGTTTTAGCTAAAGCATGGTTAGATTAATGTCTTGCACCTTAGCATGGGATCTCCGCTCGACCGAGTGCTCTAGTTATTATATGTGGCTAGAGTAGTAATCGGTAGTATAGACGTGGTGTCTAGACTATCGGTTACCTGAGGTTGCGCCCAACCCCACAGGGATAGTTGTGGTAGCCCCAGGGGTGACAGCTCCGACCAGGCCTTTGTATTCCACCACATTTGGGTTGGTGTTTCGTAGAGCTTTTGGCAGCCTTCTCCTGGTTACCCCTTTCCAGTCTCTTCGAGAACCGGAAAGGAACTGATGCTCCAAAGTGCCATGGTGTGATCATTATGCTTGACCTTAGCTTTAGTTAATCCCTTGGGTTAGATCTAGATTAGAACCACAGTAATGGAGAAGTATATAGGAACCTTGAACTCTTCCGATGAGCACCCAACTATGCTTGTCTACTCTTTATCTTTTTATTGAGTTCTCCGGTGTATCAATTACCCATCAATCATTTATGCTACCACTTACCCCCATTTATCTCGGTCGGTAAACTAAGTTAGTGGATACATGATCGTCAGTTATTAAACATCTTTACACATTAGTTTCCTAAGGATATAAATAAGATACCCTGGAATACTCCTAGGTGAAAGCTACAACGGTATCCGTGCGCTTGCGGATTTGTCTGTATGCGTTACTGAGAACATATGTGACGAATGATTGACATTTGTGAGGAAGGTTTGAGGCTTTCCCGGTTGAGTCATTATTCGTCTATGCGCTTAATGTTATGACTAACCGGTGGTGTTGAGTTGTGGTGTGTTACCGTGTTGGTGGTGTGCGTGTGCAACATGTGTCTCTTGGTTGTGTCGATGTGCAGGTGTGGAGCTCGGAGACAATGGTCGATGGCGAGGTGAAGGTCAAGTAGAGACGTGCCGTGTCGACGAACTGGGAGCGGTGAAGGATGGGCGTGCCGTGCGGCAGACGTGCCATGCCAATGTACCCAGAGCAGTAAAGGGCGGACGTGATGCTCGGACCGACGGACCGAGAGGCGGACGGAGGACCAGCTGTGGTAGCTGGCACGTGGCATTGGCGAGCAAGAGTACATGGGGATGTGCGATACATCGGCCGAGTCGGGAGGAAGACGATGGCGTCGTGGCACTTGGCGGGAGGTCGGAAACGGGCTTGCGTGCGGCGCAAGTGTCGTCGGCCGAGTCAAGAAGGAAGGCGAAGGCGTTGTGCTCGGCATGGAGGCTGGACATGCATCGGCATCAGTGCCGGTGGTCGGGGTGTGCGGACCACATCCCGTCTATGGTGCGGGTTCGGTAGCTGAGCCTCAAAAAGCTACCATTGACGGTTTTTGAGTTTGGGCCTCAAGACTCGGGGTGGCGGGTTTCCGAGTTTGAGCCTCAAAACTCGTGGTGGCCAGTTTCCGAGTTTGGGCCTCAAAACTCGGGATGGACGGTTTCCAGGTTTGGGCCTCAAAACCTGGGCTCGAGGGTTTCTGAGTTTGGGCCTCAAAACTTGGGGTGGACGGTTTCCAGGTTTCGGCCTCAAAACCTGGGCTGGCAGGTTTACCGATTTGGGCCTCAAAACCGGGTGGAGGTTCCTATGCAGAACGGTCGACGCGTGGCGGCGTGGAGAGGCTGGCGCCGGCGGCGCGAAGCTATCCACGAGGAAGGCGCAGTGGTCGACGTGACGGCGGGGGCATCCTGGAGCTTGCGTCGATGCGAAGCGAAGGATGAGAAGGCGAGTGGCCGTCGGATGTAGAAGACCGAGTTGGACTGGTTTACCCCTAGGGGGTATTTGGGTCAGTGCTTCATGAGAGGGCGTTTTCGTCTTCGGTCGTGCGCCTATATATATGAAGGGGGCTGGTTAGGGCAGCCCATCCTTGGGAGTGCCATTCTCATTTTGCTAGTGTGAGAAGAGGCTAGGGTTAGAGAGAGGAGTGGCTCTTGTCTTGGGCTTTTCGCCATCCGCGCTTTGTGTTGCGAGGAGTGGCTTGTAACCCGACACAGTGTGCAACACATTCATCATCCCGTAGCAATCCAAGGATCAAATTCTTACTCCTCTTGTGTTGGCTGAAATTTGGATCGATTCGCGTTTTGTTCTTCGCGTTTGGCTTTTCCCCTCCCGGAGATTTGCCTTGTTCTCCCTCTCCAGAGGCGGTTTTCGATTCCGCTTGAACCAACTTGTTCTAGATCGTGAGGCGCCTCTTTTCACCGAAGGAATCCATCCCTAACCTCACAGGCTAGCAGACCGGTTGGTTTTCGTGTTTGGATCGAGTTCTTTCTCCGTTGACCATTCTTCTTCGATTTTCTTTGACTCTGCAATCTATAGTAGATTTGAGCTATCATCTTAGCGATAGCTCACTAACCCTGTTGTGATTCTGAAACTGCAGCGTGTCACCTGGACATGTCCGGTAGGCCACCCGGACATGTCCAGTAGGAAGACTTTGGAATTTTCAGCTGAAATTTTTTGAGATCTTCCCTTAGGTGTAACTTGCTACTGTTAAAGTTTCATATTTTTGGATACCGTTGATAGGGTTTTGGTATTTTCTCCCAAAAACTGCTCTGGGCTGTGCAACCGGACCTGTCCGGTAGGCACTCGGACATGTCCGGTAGGAAGACTTTGGAGTTTTGAGCTGCAATTTTTGGAGACCTTTTTGGGGGTGTTTAGTACCTAGGGTTCAAATTTCATATTTTTTTGACACCGTTTGATACACCTTTTGTTTTTCTCCTAGGTTTGGTCACTGCAGTTTTGTATTTGCTCCGAGGCTCTTTAGTACTTGAGTAGTGTCCCGCTGTACTTCTTGAAAGCATCCCCCCCTACATCTAGGGTCGTGGACACTACCAAGTCCTTGTCTTGTTTTAGGGTGACTCTCTGGACAAGGGTTATCAATTTCTTGAGAAGAAATTTGAGGCTCCCATTCACCCCCTCTGGTCGCCGATTCGGTCCTTCAAATGGTATCGGAGCCAGTTAAGGATCTCTCTACCTTAACCGGTGTCCGGATCCGCGAAGGCGACCTGTTAGAGTGGTTTTGCTTTGAAGGACCGAGAATGCAAAAGCAAGGCGACCAGAGGGGGGGGGGGGTGAATGGGAGCCTATAAAATTTCTCACGAAACTTTGTTCAAGTGTCCAAAATCAATCCCCAAGAGCTACTACCAAAAACGTGATGCCCCGACCCTTGGAAGAGGGTGGATGATCCCTGGGATCACAGCGGGGCACCACAAAAACTTCCTCACCAAGTTCACGCAAGTCAAACTAGTGACGGGAAGGTTTTTGGGTAATCTCAACCCCCCGAGCAACGCGAGGGGGATTCAGGCTATTTTGTAAAGCGGGAAGCCCAAATTCTGTAGAACACGAAGTTAGGAATCCACCGCAAAAACGAATCTCGAATCGGATTAAAACGAACGAACCGCGAATGAAAACGCGCGAAACTGGATTGATCGGACTCTGGCCAGCGTCCGGTCAGCAGGGACCGGACGCGGTCCGGTCAGCAAAAACGGCTCTGGAACCTTACTGTTCGCGACCGGATCACGAGTACAGAGCGTCCGGCGAGACCAGTGCGTGACGGTCAGAAAGAAGCGAACAAGTACGATGAACAGTGGAAGCTGTGCGTCCGGTCAAAACGTGAACAGAGCGTTGGTCAGTCACGAACCACACAGCGAAGGTGTTCATCGACCGGACTCACTGACAGCGTCCGGTCGTTGAACGGGCAGCGTCCGGTCACCCCGATTCAGGCTGTTCGTTCACGATTCGACTCGATCTCACCCAAAACAAATCCTCTAGGGATCAAACTTGGTGAGAAGAGTCACAAAAGAGTATAGTGAGCTACCTCTAAGAGATCATGGCTCGAACCTATCTCCAAATCGATGAATCAAAGAATTTCGGGGGAAGGGAGGAAAAACTCGCCCGAAACGAAAAATCGATCGATCTCCTAGACCGTGAGGTTAGAGGATGATTCCTTCGGTGGAAAGAAGTGCCTCACGATCTAGAACAAACCAGTTCAAACGGAATTGCAAAAGATGAACCGAGCAAAGAGATCAAGCGACGGGAAAATCGTGGGGAAAAGGATTCCGCGAAGAACACGAACAAAACACGAATCACACCCACGAATTGGCAAGCCGAAGCGCAAACACCCGCTACGACAAGGAGGTTACGGCCTCCTTCCTCAAAATCAACAATACACAGAGTTGCAAGTCTCTCTGCGGATCTCAGCTACAGCAGGGATGGGAGAGGAGAAACCCTAAGGCAGGAAGCAAAATCAGATGGCTAAAACTGAGAAACTGAGATAGGAAGGGTGTCTCCCTGACTACTTATCCTATTCTAGTCTAAGTCTATTTCCTACTCTACCCCTCTCTATTCTAATTACAGAGCGAACCAGCAAACCCTAGGGTTATTTCTGGACCAACTCGGGGTAGGTAGATCAACGGCCCGCCAGCACAACTGTCCGCCGTTGCCTCCACGCAACCTCGATTGCACGCCACGTGCCATCCTCGCTCTGCACCCCCGGTTTTGTGGCCAAACCGGGAAAACCAGCCTTTTCCAGCAACCCCCGGTTTGAGGCCCAAACCGGGAAACCAGCCTGCAGCCTGAGTTTTGTGGCCCAAACTCAGAAACCGCAGCGCCCGAGTTGAGGCCCAAACTCGGAAACCGGCCCATCACACGAGTTTGTGGCCAAACTCGGAAACCATCCGCGCCCAGGTTTGTGGCTCAACCTGGAACCGAGCACCCAAGTTTTGAGGCCCAAAATCGGAAACCGCCACCCGGTGGGTTTTTCCCTGGCTCAACCACCCAAACCGGAGCTGTAGAGGGGATGCACCGCCCGTGCACCCCGTCCACCAACATGTGTCCCAGGTCCTCGACCGAGCAACACCGTGACCCGCAAGTCTATGCTCATGTTGTCCAGGGCTGCCAGCTCACCCAGCTGATCCTCAAGGCAACCGGTCCCTCAGTCCAAGCCTCACGTCCGCCCTCAATGCTCGATCCATCGGCATTGGCACGTCCGCCCCGCAAGGTACGTCTCAACTTGACCTCACATGCCCTTCGACACTGTTCCGTGACTCGACACCTGCACAACACAAGCCAAAGAACATGCGCATCAAACCCGTTGACACTCACTCATCACTCAGAGATCGGCATAACAACCCTGTACCGCATGCTTCCGACATAGTTTGCAGAGGACTGTTGAGCTTTTGTCTTGGAACACAACGGTGCTTTGTTGAATGTCACAAGTTCTTCGTCTTGCATGTCTTTTGTCCCAGTAGCGTTCGAATCGTGGGCATTTTGATCGAGGGCTGGACATTGCGAGAAGGAGGAGTGAGCTCTGAGGCGAACGTGAGGTGGAGCGTTGCTGTGGACTTTCTAGGAGATGATGAGCATTCGACGGGATCATATACGTGTTGGGGGAAAGGACCCTCGGCAGAAGCGCCGCTCGAACTGGTGCTCGAAATTAGCCCTCGCGCAACGCCTAATGTCCTTGCGAGGTCCCTCTCCTATTGGAGACCGTTACCCTGACCCCCGGATGCGGGGTCAACCCTCGTCGCTTGTTGTACTTCCGTGCAGGTCTAAGGCGACGGTCGCACTGCAGGAAACCTTCGCTGACTCACGACGCCACCTTCGCTTGGAGCGAAGGTCGAGGCAAGCGGCAAGTATGCGCTGCCCCAGAAGCAAGCGAAGCCGAAGATCCGGCGAGCGCGGCCGAAGGTCAGGATCGCGCACATCTCCCCGGAGGCAAGTGAAGCCGAGGTCCGGCAGATGGCGGAGGGGCGCGGGCCCGAGGGCGAGCGCGGCCGAAGGTCAAGACCGCCGCACCTCTCCCCGAAGGTGAACAAGGGCCAGGTGGCGGCGCGCTGGAGTGTGGCCGATTAGGGTTTCCGCTTCAGCTGTGTATGTACGCTTTTGCCCTTCCTCCCTGCGCGGAGGCGAGGAATCTTTCCTGTACCCTTTTGTAATTTGGCCCGTGCCCCTTGGCATTCCCTATAAATACCAAGGGGATGAACAGTGTAAGGGACGACCTTTTGGAATTTGAGCACTTTCCACTTCCGTCTTACCTTCGCTACTGCATCCGACACTTGGCCGCCTTCGCTCTTTCCCCTGCACAAGTGCGGAGGTGGGGCAAGTGCGTTCCAACAGTTTGGCGCCGTCCGTGGGGAGCGAAGTCTGAAATGGCGGGAAACAGGAGAGCACTTTCGACGAGGGACCAGCGCGTTGCTAGAGAGGCGGCGGCGGTGGTCCCGCCTGCTGAGGAAATTGCACAGCCCTCGGGAGGAGAGAATGTCACCCCGGAACCCCAATCCCTGGGCCCCCAGGCCCGAGTGGCGACGCAGCCACACCACACACTTCGGGAGAAGGAGAGGGGAGAAGAAGAAGGGTGGGCCTCGAGGCCCTTGAAAGGCTCGAGGCTGAGCTGCAAGAGAAGAAGAGGCGCCTGGAACAGCTTGAGAGCATAACCGACTGCGCTCGATCAGACAGAGGGCAGACGAGGCCAGGGAGCAGCTTCGCCGTATGGAGGAATCCCTCGCCGCGGCAGAAGCCGAAGCCGAAGGCTGGGATAATGAGGAGATACCCCCGTTGCGAGAGGGAATGAGGAGCCGAATCAAGATAACCTTCGTCACCATCCACCACCCCCACCACCACCAGTACACCCAGAGCCATATCCTGTGAGACACCCAAACTTCCGCCAACTCTACCCAGATGAGAGAACAAAACCTTCGCATTCAGCGAAGGCATCAGCAACACCAAATGCCGTACGATCCAAAGTCACCACTCTCCCAAATACTCCAAACCCAGCCCTGGCCACCATGCTATAATCCACAAAACCTACCCCGCTATGATGGACTTTCCGACCCTCGCCAGTTCATCATGAGCTACGAAGCAGCGGTTGCCGCAGCAGGCGGTGACGAATCAACAATGGCAAAATCCTTTGTCATCATTCTGCGAGACATCGCACAAACTTGGTACAGCAACCTTCGCCCGGAACTGTGGATTCCTGGGCCTCCCTCAGAGACAAGCTGTGTACAAATTTCAAGGGCATCACTCCAGCCCCGTCAAACCCCATCGAGCTATTCAATTGCAAGCAAGAAGAACGCGAGCCGCTCCAAGATTACTGGCGAAGGTTCATTCAAATCAGAGCAAGGACCCCTGGGATATCTGACGAGGCTGTCATCCTCGCTGCAGTCAGTGGCCTGCGCCCAGGACCATGCTCCTCAAAATTTGCCAGAAAACCGGCAAACTCAATCGAAGAGTTGCATGAAACAATGGAAAGATACTGTAGAGCTGATATGGATTTCAGAGCGAAGTCCGACGCTCGGAGGTCTCAGCAGAGGCCACAGCCGAGGCCTCAACCGAGAGAAAGCAACCTTCGCCAAGAGCAAAGCAACGTCGGTGCAATCAACAAAGCAACAAACTATGAACATCAACACGGGACGCTCAACACCCGAGCAGCCAAGCCCCGCAGGTTTGCCACCTCCGCCGAACCAGCGCTACCAGCAGCGAGATCCTGCCAAAATGTATTGTCACTTCTGTGGAATGGGAAAGGGGCACACAACAAAGCAATGCGAATGCTTCGCCAAGGGAAAGGAATACCAGGAATCCAGGAAACCTGCTCCGTCAGACTCCCGAACCATAAACCACACAAGAAAACCAAGCTTCCACCCACCAAATCCAACATACCACTATACCCCCATAAACTACGGCCTACCTTCGCAACAACCCTCCTACACTCACCACCCACTCTACAACCAAACCATTATCAGCCAACAACCACCCCACAACGCCAAAACCCACCTTACACAGTCACATACCCAGCTACCCCCCAAAACCAAATTCCAACAAACCACCAAGCCACCAGCGCTCTGCCACCACCACCGCCAATCCCCGCGTTACCAGCACCACAACCTGTGAAAGCCGAAGCCTCGAGCCAAACGACCATCAACAATCCAACATCGACCTTCGGTGTGATTCTAGCTATCACCGGAGGTTCAAATGAAGACCATGGTAACAAACGGCAGAGGAAGGAACATGCCAGACGCGTTCACCACGTGGCCGTCGAAGGACCACATAAATTCGGTCGTTGGTCTCACATCCCCATAACCTTCGATTCCAGTGACATGAAGCTAAGAGATTACCCTCACACAGATGCCATGGTGATCGAAACCAACCTCGCTGGGTGGACTGTCACCAAAATACTGGTCGATACAGGAAGCTCCGCTGACATCTTGTTCGCTTCAACCTTCGACAGCATGAAGCTTGACAGAAATCTTCTGCAACCGGCCGACAACCCCCTATACGGTTTCGGTGGTCAACAAGTGAGAGCCGTCGGGAAAATTTCTCTGCCCGTGACCTTCGGCGACCAAATCAACTGCAGGACGGAACATATAACATTTGATGTCGTCGACATGTTCTACCCATACAATGCCATTTTTGGCCGAGGGGTCACAAACGCGTTCAATGCGGTCATCCATCCCGCCTACCTATGCATGAAACTTCCCGCTCCGAAGGGTGTGGTCGCGGTATTTGGGGACCAGGACATTGCAAGGACAGCTGAAGGGAACGTAGCCCCGGGGCAACGTAATGTACACAATTTGTCAAAACCTCAAACCCCCGGTATCAGCGTCGAGGGCGAGGTCCGCAATGACAGAGTGAAGGCGGCGCCAAAGGACGAAACCAAACAAGTCCAACTCTTCGAGGGTAATGCCGAAAGAAAGGTGATATTTCAGCCAATCTAGGCCCTCAATCAGAAGGCAGCCTCGTCACCTTCCTCAGAGAAAATTCCGACACCTTCGCTTGGTCCGCAGAAGACCTAAAAGGAGTCAACAGATCAATGATCGAGCATAGCCTGAACATCAAAACAGGCTATCGCCCAATCAAACAAAAGCTTCGCAAGATGTCAGAAGAAAGAAAGGAGGCAGCGAAGGCTGAGGTAAAAAGGCTTCTGGACGCAGGCGTCATTCGCCCAGTCAAATACCCAACTTGGCTCTCAAATGTGGTCCTAGTCCAAAAGAAGAACAAAAAATGGCGAATGTGCGTCGATTTCACTTGCTTGAACAAAGCCTGTCCGAAAGATGATTTCCCCCTCCCAAACATAAGCACCCTGGTCGACAGAGCGGCAGGTTGCCAAATGCTATCCCTCCTTGATTGCTTCTCAGGCTATCACCAAATCTGGATGAATGAAGAAGACGAAGAAAAAACAAGCTTTATCACACCCTCGGGCACCTTTTGCTTCCGAAGGATGGCAGAAGGTTTGAAAAATGCAGGCTCAACCTTCGCTCGCATGACCTCCGAAGTTTTCAAGGATGAGCATGCTGTCTCCGCCTATGTCGACGACCTAGTCGTTCAAAGTGAACTAAAAGAGAACCACATACCAGACTTATCGAGGGTATTCAGCAACCTCCGGTCCGCCGGACTGAAACTAAACCCAGAAAAATGTGTTTTCGGGGTAAGCGAAGGTAAATTGCTAGGTTGCATCGTCTCAGCCAGAGGAATCGAAGCCAACCCTGAGAAGATTGATGCCATCATGAACATGGAACCTCCGACGACCAAGAAAGCAGCTCAGCGTCTGACCGGTCGTTTGGCAGCACTTAGCAGATTCATCTCAAGATCCGCAGAGCGAGGGTTACCATTTTTCGAAACACTCAGAAGCAACGCTCCATTCAACTGGGGTCCCCAGCAGCAAAAGGCCTTCGAGGAGTTGAAAAAGTATCTGACCAGCTTGACTGCCCTAACCAGCCCAAGCAAGGGAGACTTATTGTTACTCTACGTCGCAGCTTCGCCACACGCTGCAAGCGCAGTCCTCATCAAGGAGCTCCGCGAAAACAACAAAACCAGACAAGCCCCAATCTACTATGTTTCAGAAACCCTCGAAGGCCCAAAGAGAAATTATTCGGAGCTTGAGAAAATAGCATACGCCGTCGTCATGGCATCAAGAAAGCTAAAGCACTATTTCCAGGCGCACGAGATACATGTACCTTCGACGTACCCTCTCGAGAACATTTTCAAAAACAACGAAGCCGTTGGAAGAATAGCAAAATGGGCAGTCGAGCTTAATAGTTATGCTGTAACCTTCGTTGGCAGAACAGCGATCAAATCACAGGTGCTGGCTGATTTCATAGCAGAATGGACACCCGACCCTCGCCCCGGTGAGCTGCAGCAGGACCAGTTTTGGATCGTTTACGTCGACGGGGCCTGGGGCGCAACTGGAGCCGGTGCCTCGGCCATTCTAATCTCGCCTTCCGGGTCGAAGCTGAGATACGCACGAAGGCTGGACTTCAAGTGCACAAACAACTCCGCTGAATATGAGGCTGTGATTCTGGCACTTTCAAGGTTGCGATCGTTATCAGTCCGAAGGGCACTCATCAACACAGACTCTCAAGTCATTGCGGGGCACATTGAAAAGAACTACAAAGCAAAAGATCCAGAGCTTCAAAAGTATTTTCAATATGTACGAAGGTTAGAATCTTTCTTCCTCGGCATAACAGTAAAAGCAATATCGAGGACTGAAAACAGCGAAGCAGATTGCTTAGCCAAAGCAGCCGCGCAGCAGCTACAGCTCCCTCCGGACGTGTTCTACGAGGTTTCCACTCGGTCAGCCTTCGAAGCTTCCGAAATCAGCATCAAGCTGATCAACACAATTCAATGCGAGGATTGGAGAGCACCTATCATGGCCTACATCAAAGGACTCCATGAACCAGCTCCAAAGAAGAAGAGAACAGACTAAAGCAAAGAGTGCGAGGGTACAAGATTGTGGATAACACCTTGTTCAAAGCTTCGGTAACCTCACCTTGGCTCAAGTGCGTGTCACAGTCCGAAGGTAACGACATTCTCAAACTCATCCACGAAGGTATATGTGGTTCACACAATGGCCCGAGGGCACTAGTAGGAAAGGCTTTCCGGCAAGGTTTCTACTGGCCAACTGCGCTGAGAGACGCTGAAACCATCGTCAAGAAGTGCGAAGGTTGTCAACTGACAGCAAAAAACCAAAACACCCCAGGGGCTCCCACAACCCTCATATGCCCAACCTGGCCTCTACAAAGGTGGGCAATGGATCTCGTGGGCCCACTACCGACGGCTCCGGGGAACCTTCGCTATGCGGTGGTAGCCGTGGAATATTTCACCAAATGGACCGAAACAAGACCGCTGTCCTCCATAACCTCCCTCGCAGTAAAAAGGTTTTTCTGGCAGCAGATAGTTTGTCGCTTCGGAGTCCCCCAACATCTAACCGTCGACAACGGCACCCAGTTTGACAGCGAGGTTTTCAAAGATTCTGTGCACAAATCGGAACAATTCTATGCTTCGCCTCAGTCCGACACCCGCAGTCCAACGGTCTAGTCGAAAGAGCCAACGCAACAATCTTCCAATCCATATCCAAAAAATTGCAAGGCAGACCCAAAGGCAAATGGGCAGACGAGCTAACTGCAGTCACCTGGTCTCACAATACCTCCGAATGCAGAGCAACCAAATTCACACCCTTCAAACTTGTTCGGCGAAGAAGCCGTGTTACCAGAGGAGCTAAAATACGTTTCACCAAGAACAACCCTCGCAAGTGATGAGCCAGCCAAGCTAACTGACAAAGACTTGCTAGAAGAAACAAGATGCAGCGCAGTTCACAACCTTCGCAAGTATCAGGAAGAGACCAAAAAATGGAGAGATAAAAAGGTCAGAATCAAAAACCTGCAGAAGGGTGACCTCGTCCTCATCCGTAAACAAAACGCCAGCATGGCCGGAAAGTTCCAGCCTAAGTGGACAGGCCCGTTCCTGATCGCAGAATGCAATCGCCCAGGCTCTTTCCACCTCTCCGACAGCGAAGGTAATATCCTACCACACACCTGGAACATCGACGACCTTCGCAAATTCTACCCATAGCGGAGCCTTAGCGAGCCCTCGCGTTATGTAATCTTTGTCACTTATGTTATCTACTCTCATGTACTTAACAAAAACAGGAGCTGCACTCTTTTCCTTACGAAGGGGCGTAAGGTTTTTAATGAGGCAGTATCCAAAGCATTAATACAGGCTAGAACCCCCAAAAAAGCAAAATCTCCAACCTTCTACTCCCAAGCATCGAAAAAGCGGATCTCTTTCAAAGAGCGCTACATTCGATGAAAACCTGCTAAGATTGCTTCGAAAAACATTCCTTTCTTTTCAAAGCAAACTTCACCTCCGCCTAAGATAAGGGGAGGAAAGTCGAGCACCCTGGCACAAACGACAGGGGCTCGCAAAAGCAAACTCACCTCCGCCTAAGATAAGGGGAGGAAAGTCGAGCACCCTGGCACAAACGACAGGGGCTCGCAAAAGCAAACTCACCTCCGCCTAAGATAAGGGGAGGAAAGTCGAGCACCCTGGCACAAACGACAGGGGCTCGCAAAAAGCAAACTCACCTCCGCCTAAGATAAGGGGAGGAAAGTCGAGCACCCTGGCACAAACGACAGGGGCTCGCAAAAAGCAAACTCACCTCCGCCTAAGATAAGGGGAGGAAAGTCGAGCACCCTGGCACAAACGACAGGGGCTCGCAAAAAGCAAACTTCACCTCCGCCTAAAATAAGGGAAGGCGAAGTCCAAAAGTCGAGCATTCTCGCACAAGCAAGCCAGGCCTCGGCGCGGGCCCACATTCTCGTCTCGCCCGAGCCCTCCAAGCCAGGCTCGGGCGGGCCAATTCTCCGTCTCGCCCGAGCCTCCAAGCCAGGCCTCGGGCGGGCCCCACACCTCTCCGTCTCGCCCGAGCCCTCCAAGCCGGCCTCGGGCGGGCCACATTCTCCGTCTCGCCAAAGCCCTCCAAGCCAGGCCTCAGGCGGGGGATTCTCACCGCCTAGCCGCAGAACAAGGCCCCCTCGTCCCAGCAGGCTCGGCAAGCAACCGTCACACCGTCTCGCAAACCGCAAAATCCAAACCTCGACCTTCGTAACACCTCGAAAAGGAAGGGCAAAGGGGCCACGGTCCTCCTCCAAATCTGTAAAACAGTGGCGAGCTCCACCCCAACACGCACCCCCACAGCCCTCCAAGAGCTAAAAGAAAAGGGGGCGTCGCTTTTTTCAAAACAAGCTTACACGAGCAAGTGCGCGAGCCTCGCTAAAAGAAAAAGGGGGCGTCGCTGTTTTTTCAAAACAAGCTTACACGAGCAAGTGCGCGAGCCTCGCTAAAAGAAAAAGGGGGCGTCGCTGTTTTTCAAAAACAGCTTACACGAGCAAGTGCGCGAGCCTCGCTAAAAGAAAAAGGGGGCGTCGCTGTTTTTTCAAAACAAGCTTACACGAGCAAGTGCGCGAGCCTCGCTAAAAGAAAAAGGGGGCGTCGCTGTTTTTCAAAACAAGCTTACACGAGCAAGTGCGCGAGCCTCGCTAAAAGAAAAAGGGGGCGTCGCTGTTTTTTCAAAACAAGCTTACACGAGCAAGTGCGCGAGCCTCGCTAAAAGAAAAAGGGGGCGTCGCTGTTTTTCAAAACAAGCTTACACGAGCAAGTGCGCGAGCCTCGCTAAAAGAAAAAGGGGGCGTCGCTGTTTTTTCAAAACAAGCTTACACGAGCAAGTGCGAGCAAGCGCGCGAGCCTCGCCAAAATTAAGCAGGGCGTCGCCGTTAAAACAACATAAGAAACGTCAAAATAGCACAGCAAACATGGCACACAACCCATACGCTTTTCTCATACCGTTACAAAATAACGTTACAACAACGAACATATCCCAAAATAAAAAATCTTTACAAGGAACCACCGCTCCCCTCAATTAACACCAAATCATCCAAACCTTCGGCCTCCACCTCAAACCCCCCTCCACTGGAACCAGGGGTCCCCACAACAAAGGAGCTGCAGGGACAATTGGCAGCTCCCCGGGTAAAACCCTCGCCCTATACATGTACCTATGCCTCGTCTCGTTAACTTCCGAAGGTTCTTCCTTCGGGATCACAAGCGCCCCATCCGAACCAACTTCAAGCTCCTTTGCCCGAACAAATATTCAAAGCTGCGTTCTCGTCAATATCATCATCACCGCCAGCTTGCGAGGTCGAAGAAGACCCAAACAAATAACGATCGGCTTGGCGGTCTGTATAGTCTGTTTCGCGCCAAAATCGACTCGACCTACTATTTTTTAAATCATATCTCCGCACCTTCGACCACCAAAAACGTTCAAAGGAAAGCGAAGGATATTTAAATCTAGCGCGAGCCCATGATTCACCAGTTATAAAAACATCTTGGTAGTTCAACATCAGCGGGTCACGTCGAATACGTCTAGCACGGTTCCGTCAGGAACCTGCATGTTGCACAAAATACGAGATGTCTCAGCCTCGTCAAGTCTTTACAAACAACCATAGTATCTACAAAAAGGCCTCCCTCGCCCCAACAAACCCAGGCATCACACCTGCCCAGCTTCCCCTCGGTTGATGTCCAAACCCTCGCCAGCGGCGACAGTCGAGGTCCCAGCTGACGCCTTCCGCCGTGGATCCCTCCGCAGCAGCCTCGACGTTGTCGTAGTCTCCTCTTCCATCGCCGTCGCCCGCGCAGCATCTCCTTCAACGATCGGCCCGCCCCCGGTCAACGCCTCGATCTCGGCGAGCGTAACCCCCGCACAGCTTGGCTCGGGGGCGGCTTCGGAGTCACCCCTCGCTGCAACTTCCGTAGGCGGCGAGGGCATCGCATCTCGTCGAGCCTATAAGCAAAACAAAAGACAAACCTCGCCAAAATCAACAAACAACCCCTCTAAACAAAGCAACAAAAATCAAAAAACTTAAAAAAAAATGCGAACCTGCGCGTAGCCTCGGCAGCTTCTTCGAAGGCGAGGGCTCGGCCACCTCCGGAGATCCAAAACTTGCGAAGCAAACGCATCGCACAGTTCCGAACTTCTGCGTCATCAACCTTCATCTGACGAACCTCTTCAACCGACGGAAAACATGGCTCGGCCTTTTGACCTTGCGAAGATGATCACAATCCGCCAGTCGAAGCGTGCTCGCCATTGCCAAGGCCCCGGCGTAGCCACCAAAATCGGCTGCATTGGAAACTAGCGAGCTAAACACATCAAGCTCGTTTCCAGCCAGCCCTCGAAGGCCTCTGCATCAGCTGCAGGCAATGGCTCTCCGGCTGAGCCCCAGCCTCGGTCAGACACAACAATCAAGTTTACGTTTGACGTTCTCCATGCTCGTTCGCCAAGATTTTTTCAAATCACCTAGCCGACCCTCGGCCTCAGCCAAAGCCTTGTCTTTCTCCTTTCCCGCGGCAATCAGATCAGCATTACGCTTCGCCAGCTCAACCGCCTCCTCTCGAGCCTTCGCGGCCTTCTCCGAAGCAATCTCATTTCATTTTCTTTGTTCTCTAGGCTCCGCGCCAGTTTGCTATTCTCCTTCTCAAGTTCAGTAATATGGTTCCTCATAAACTCCATGTCGGAGCTAACCTTCCGCCTCGCTGAGCGGTTCAAGAGCATCAGCTCCGCCAACTTGACGTCAACGTCATCAAAGGTGTCGCCAACCGCTTGATCTGCAAGAAGAACCTCCGCCTCCGGCACACAAATGCGGCCGAAGATCCGGCCCAGAAAACGCCTTTCCTCCGGGCTACACTGCAAGTGGCAATCCCGAAGGTCCGGACTGGTGAACAGTGCAGTTGCCGGATCAGAAATCCCAAGCTTCTTAGCATATTCCGGAAGGCTCGACCGGCTAGCCTCGCCAAACGGTCTTTTCCCCGGGATCGCGCAGAGTCAAGTTCCCCATCGAACTCAAACCCCTCCACCCAAAGGTGCGAGCCCGCGAAGCTGGGAACCGCACCTCGTCGAGGGCTACCTGGCTCAATATCTGTGCAATCTCAACTGCGCCCTGGGCAACCATCGCACCAACACTCGGCGAGGCTCCGCCTCCAATAGACACCTCCTCATCCGTGTCATGCCCTTCAATAGAACCCTCGCTGCCTTCATCAGACGAACCCTCGTCCGTCTCCCCCTCCTTTGCGTCCTTCTCCTCCACCTCATCATCATCAGATTCATCCTCGTCGCCCGAAGTCTGGACCAAAGCACCGATCCCTCCAACGCGAGGCACGCGTCCCCCGACTGAACGGCACCCCGGCCGCTCCGAGCCACGGCCAAGGAAGAAGTGCCCGCAGCAACAGAGCCAGCAGCGACCTTCATCGCAAGCACCTTCGCTCGGCCACCAGCTCGCCACGGCCTCGACCACGGCCTCTCTTCGGCCGAGAGACGATCTCCGTTCCTCCCGAAGCCTTACGCTTCCTCTTCTTCGGCGCGTCGTCGCTCGAAGGAGCGAGCCAGTCGCACAAGAGCGTCAGTCGGCGGAATACCAAGAATGTCAAACATTCTGTTCACTCGACCTTCGCCGCCCACCAAGCTATGGATAGCCTTCACTTCCAGTGGGGAAAGCTTCCCCACGAGCTCGTCCGTCCACTGCTGAACTCGTTTGAAAACAGCTTCGTTCCCGTCCTCGCGCCTCGGAAATTTCTTAAGTTTTTTCCAAACCTTCTCCAGATCCAAACTAGGTTTCTTCAAGCCCCTACCTTCGTACCTGGGTCATTCTCCACAACGAACCAAGTCCGCCTCCGGCCAAGAGGCCAAATCTTGGCACAGCAATATTCCTCCACTAAATCACGCGCACACTGAGAACGCGCAACGACCCTCAGGCAATCAACAGCAGCATGGGCCTCGATGCTCATCTTAGCTTCGGCGCCCACATCTCCAAGCACTGGAAGCTCGCCGCAAAGCTCGGAGCTGTCACTGAGTTTGTAATAGAACCAGAACTCCTGCCACCCGCTGCTCCACTTGTTCTTCTGCGCTTGCACCGGCAGCTCCGCGCCGGCGCGATGGCAAAAAGTGTACACCGCGAATTGTCCAAGGCTGGTCTTGCCCTCGCTGTCCGTAATCTTGCGAGGCTGCATGTGAACGCGATGAGTGCGAACAAAACCCTCGACATGAGGGACAACCCCCTGAGACCTGCAGGCCCAGACGTAGACCGACATCTTTGTGAAGCAAGAAGGCGTAAGCTGATGAAACCGCAGGTTGAACCTCCGCAGGACCGAAGTCACGAAGGAGTCAGCTGGGAAGCGAAGGCCAGCCGAAAAGAACTCTTCAAACACCACAACTTCATCTGCGTCCGGCTTCGGCACGGTCTCCCCACTGCTGGCCCTCGCCTTGCCTTCCTCAACCCAGCCCCACCGCACATAAGATGCAATCTCACTTGCGCAAACCCGGCTAAGACCAAACTCGAAGGTAATCCCCTCATCCGCGGCTGTGGGAGAAACAGCGCGAGCAGTTTGCTTCAACCTAGCCATCTCTTCAGCTGCTAACGCTACCAAACAACGAACGCCTGTCTCAACCCTCGCAGACAAGCTAAAACAAACCTTCGCTACAAGCAAATTGCAACAGCAGGATGGCTATAGCAGCAGAGGGCACAATCAAAACTCCCACCACTCGTTCTATTTATAGGCCGGGAGACGAGCCCCTCACCCGACGAAGTCGGCACGACAACCAAAAACGCGGCGCAAAAAACGAAACAGGCTTCAATAGTATAAAACAACACCACAACGGCCCAGCCCAAAGCAGCCGCGGGCGTCGCTGCCGAGGGCCCCCGTTTTGTCCCCATTAAAAGGCGCTGCTTGGGCCTAAACACGGTTTTTTAGATCCAAGACAACGAGGGGCTACTGTTGGGGGAAAGGACCCTCGGCAGAAGCGCCGCTCGAACTGGTGCTCGAAATTAGCCCTCGCGCAACGCCTGGTGTCCTTGCGAGGTCCCTCTCCCATTGGAGACCGTTACCCTGACCCCGGACGCGGGGTCAACCCTCGTCGCTTTGTTGTACTTCCGTGCAGGTCTAAGGCGACGGTCGCACTGCAGGAAACCTTCGCTGACTCACGACGCCACCTTCGCTTGGAGCGAAGGTCGAGGCAAGCGGCAAGTGTGCGCTGCCCCAGAAGCAAGCGAAGCCGAAGATCCGGCGAGCGCGGCCGAAGGTCAGGACGCGCACATCTCCCCCGGAGGCGAGTGAAGCCGGAGGTCCGGCAGATGGCGGAGGGGCGCGGCCGAGGGCGAGCGCGGCCGAAGGTCACGACCGCGCTCTCCCGAAGGTGAACAAGGGCCAGGTGGCGGCGCGCTGGAGTGTGGCCGATTAGGGTTTCCGCTTCAGCTGTGTATGTACGCTTTTGCCCTTCCTCCCTGCGCGGAGGCGAGGAATCTTTCCTGTACCCTTTTGTAATTTGGCCCGTGCCCCTTGGCATTCCCTATAAATACCAAGGGGATGAACAGTGTAAGGGACGACCTTTGGGGAATTCGAGCACTTCCACTTCCGTTACCTTCGCTACTGCATCCGACACTTGGCCGCCTTCGCTCTTTCCCCTGCACAAGTGCGGAGGTGGGGCAAGTGCGTTCCAACATACGTGAACTTGGCAAGGCCAAGAAAGGTACACTTTATGCTTATCTTGGGATTATGTCTCTACAATTTAATGCTTGTCGTGATGACAATAGTAGATATGATGAGCTTTGTGATACCTTGCATAGCAAGATCAAGAATTTGAAAATTGCTCTGTGATAGGTTGAGATGTGGTCTTTCCACATTGGAAGTCTAGCCGTCTTTACCTTGCACCTCTGTAGTGACATGGTTAGAAAAGAATGATGAGCGATGCTTTTCTCTTGCTAGTTTAAAATCTGAAAATGAATGTTGACATCAATGCTTTCAAAAATGTCTATTTGCATTGACTTGCACAAGATCTTGATTGTGCTAAAACTGAAAAGCCTTGCTTAAGTCAAATGGCTTTGTTACCTTGTGATGTGAGTCCTTGTATGCTGAAATTAATGAACTAAAATTGACTCACACCACATGTGTAGATGAACTTGAGCATGCTAGGGCTGAAATTATGAAATAAATTCTAGGCCTTGTAGCTCATGCTCTTTGAATAAAAATGCTTGCCTTACTTCTTGTGCTGATCATGATTCTTTGCTTGATGTGAATGGTGTTGTTTCTTCCACCGATTTCATTTGCACATCATGCATTGATTTAGAAAAAGAAGTTTTGGTTTTGAAGCAAATGTGCGATGATATGAGCGCCAAGTTGGTTGAGCACAATGATATGAGTGCCAACCTTGACAAGGAGATTGAGCTCTTCGTACCACATATGCCGAGTGCATTGAAAAGGAGATGGAAAATTGAGAAAACACCCTTGTGGTACTTGTGATCGCCTCATGTTTGAGAATGGGGTTTTAGCCAAAAGATGCAAGAGTCTTTGTGCTAAGTCTTTTGAGTCACGCATTTCTTGCAACTCCGATGTTGGTATTTCTAAGTTTGCATCTTTGCAACCGGAGTTGAGTTCTTGTGCTGCGCGTGAGACTTTTGACGATAGCACTTGTACCAAGGTTTCGGATAGCTCTTTCATAGCTACTCCTAACCTTGTTGTTTCTTCGAGTGATGTCCAAGGGACTTCTCTTGACAAGGGTGCTTCTCACATTTTTAGAACTCGCGTTCCCAAGCCGATATTCCATTGCACCTTTTGCAAGAAAGATGGACACTCATTCAATTTTTGCTTTCGCCGTGTCAAACACGAGCGACGTATTCGAGCTAAGGCTTTTAGGAAGCCACGTAGCGTTTCCCGTGGCACGTGTGCTCCTAGTGTTGGCACCAAGTTGAATGTTGATGCTTCTTGTTCTATGTCCCAAGGGACTTCTCACTTGTCGGAAAATTGTGTGCCTTCCGATAGCCCTTTGTACCATTGCTCTTTTTGTGAGAAAGATGGGCATCAAGAAAGCTTTTGCTATTGGCGTGCCAAACGCTTGAACCAAGCTCGATCTTCTAGGAAGTTGGTGGTTCATCGCCCTTCCCATGGCATGAACGCTTGTGCTCCTAGTAAGAAGCCCCTCTTTGTTGATTGGTTTTATGACTCCTTTTCTAGTGGGTTAGGTCATGGTCGTGGACAAGCTTCTAGTGCTACTTCTCTTGGTCCACGTCATGCTTCTCATGGTGCATCTATTGGTTCTTCTACAAAAACCTTGGAAGATGTTTGCCTCTTTTCCCGTGGTACAACTCGTTCTTCTCCTCGAGTTGTCCTTTGAGGAATGCTTCCAAGGGTGTTTCAAAATTGCATTTGATCCAACATTTGCATCATGCTAACCCACAAGATAAGTTGAGTTTGTGACCAAGTCTTGGGTTCCCAAGTAC
Organism: Coix lacryma-jobi var. lacryma-jobi; assembly: GCA_009763385.1. Lineage (NCBI taxonomy): Eukaryota > Viridiplantae > Streptophyta > Magnoliopsida > Poales > Poaceae > Coix > Coix lacryma-jobi. The sequence continues at coordinate 84,551,134 of CM019826.1, forward strand.
ATGCTTGCTAACCTTCGGGATCCAAGACTCTGGTTATTTTGTCCTCTTGTGTGTAGATATGAGGACGTAGCATGGAGAACATGCGCCTGATGGAGCATGATCCTTTAGATGTGATCAAGATTTGATGGTTCTCTACACCCCGCTTAGATTTGCCTCCAAAGAGGCTTTTACAGCTTGGTGAACTTTCTTTTACACTCATACCTTGTGCATTCATGATTTATGTCTTGAGGTATGAGATGGACTTTCATGTGCTCACTTGTATAGTTCTTGCGTGTACATTTTCTTTGTATCATGTTTGTTTTAGTCTAGCATGTGTTATCTTCTATACATATGTCATGCTAGCTTTATGTATAGTTTTGTGGAGTAGCCACTTTTCATGCTAGTCTATGATCCTCATGAACATTATGCCATGCTTTACCATACTTCTCCATGAGCTTACTTGTAGAGGTATGATGTTCATTAGGTATCACTTTTCAGGTGCTAGTTTTGGTTAGTTACATGTATCCTGTTGATATGATTAGTTTGAGCACTAGCCTTTCCACAATTTATCATGGGTACATGCTTTTGGATCTATTGCTATCATTATCTTGCATTGTAGCATGGTTGAGGGTTAGGCTGTGTTTGGGTTGATCATGTCTTTAGGCTACATTTTGCTATATAGTGCTTTATCCTATTGCATGGTAGTTTTGACTCGTTTGAGTTGAGATATCCTTGCGGTATCTTTCATGGGTAGGACTCTTTTTATTGAGAGTTCACCTTATGCTTATTAGTGACTAACTGTTTTGTGGAGACCTGGAGGTCACACTGGACAAGACAATGTCGTGTGTTTCTTCTGCTTTTGAGTGCAGGAGAACAGGAGCTTGGAAAGGGAATTTCGACTCACGGACCCAGTCCCACTTCTTCCACGACTTGGGGTTCCGTTCGAGCAGCTCTCCAGTGAGCACATGCTGCACCTGTGGAGCGGACAACATCAGGGAGGGGGAGGGGGAGACGACTTCGGTGAGGCAGGCGCCCAGGAGATTTCAGTAGATTCAGGCGTCCCCTCGTGTATCACACCAGTAGACGGTCAAGCACTTCATGAGGTACCTCTGATACAATTCTGAGTTCGGTTCTTGGTACTCTTCTTCTTCGACCCTCTCGTTTTGGGTTTTTCTGATGTGGATTTTGTTAGCTGTTCGCTTGAGCGTTTCTTGGCTCTTCTCTTGTGAGTGGTATGTGCTTCCCTTTTAGTTTGAGGAAGCATTTTTACTTGTTGTATCTTAGTTGGACTTCTCCGATACCCTTTTGTTTTGGGTTTTCCTTTTTAGGCTAGTTTTGCTTTGTTTTTGTTAGACTAGCTTTTGCATACATTTCATCATGTACTTTAGTGCATTTTAAAGCTTCATATATATAGTAATGATAATGAGATTATGCTCGTTTTGTTATGCCCTGTTTGTTCATGATGATGCTTGTATCTTAGGCTCTTTTTGATCACTTGATACATGTTATGAGCTAAGCTATTTTTGCAAATGGTGAACTTGACTAATCGACTATGAAATATTTAATTTGTTCACCATTGAAATTGGCAACTAGCATGGGTAGGATGTGCTGAGATCACTTGTGCTATCTTTTGTATGCTAGGTTGCTATGTCTCTTGCAATGAGCCATTCACTTGCTTGGATTGGTCATATTTACATTGTGTTTAAAATTTGATCCAAGTCTAGTGAAATGAAAAGATCGAGATGGGATTGCATGTGTCAGCACATCACGGTATCGAGACTGTTTCTCATTGCACTTTTGAGTTAAACTTGAGCCGTGTAGTGTAAGACCGAAACCGGTGCTTTAAGCTTCCGATTGCTTTTCTTGCATAGGCTTAGCCCGGTTGAAAAGTTAGGCAATGACCATGCTTTCAACCTCTCACAATCACATGCTTTAATATGAACTTGTGTAAATACCGCTGCAATCTCCAATAAAAATTGGAAAATAACACAAGTTTATGCTTCATTCCATGGCATGATGATTGAACCTTGCTAGGGGTAGTTCACCTTTTATACTTGAGTTAGCACTTGGTTGATTTCCTGTCTATTCATGCTATGTGCTATTTTAGTGGTGAACTGCTTTTGAATGGCTTAAAATTGCTCATATGCTTAATTGTTCATATTTCGTATTCATTTGATCAGTTTGAGCCTTTGCTAGCATTTGTATTGATTGCTACACTTTCAGGGCAGCACCCTTTTGAGCATCTTTTCATTCTGATTGCTATACACTTGAAGCTATTGCATTGTATATTTCATGCATTTCTAGCTTAGTGTTCATACCCCCAGCTCCGATACACCTTGTGGTAACCCCCCATATGCTTTTGGTTGATGACTTGTCTTGTGTTTGTGTCAATTTTGTGGAGAAATTTTCAAAACCCCTCAGCATGTTCCCTTTTGTCAAGGGGGAGAAGTTGTTTGCAAGGGGAGATTGTGTGTTGGCACAAAGGGGAGAGTCGTGCACTTTGGGAGGAGCTTTGAGCTAGGGGGAGTTTAGCTCTTTTATGTGTTTCAATTGGTATCCTTCATAGTGAGCTTTGTTGCATAGCATTCGTGTATAGGCTTGCTTTCAGGGGGAATTGTTTTGTTTTGCAACTCCTTCGCGTGCTCCGAGTGTTTGTGCTCCATTTGGTTTTGAGCTTCTCTTTGTGTTTTTTTCAGTCGGTATCGAGCCTGCTAGCCGTGTTAAGCCGTTTTGCCTCTCTCTTGAGGGACTAGCAGTTTGTGCTTGGTATTTTAGATTGGTATGGAGCCTTCAGCTAGTTGTGTCGAACCTCTGTGCCTTTGTCTTGAGGAACTAGCTGTTTTCAGTCTTATTTTGCATTTTTGGCTGCTTGTGATTGGTATCGAGTTTTCTGCTAGTTGTGTTGAGCCTTTGTGCCTCTATCTTGAGGGACTAGCAGTTTTTGGCATTCTAATGCATTGTTTTAGCCTTAATTGGTATCGAGCCTTGAACTAGTGGTGTTAAGCCTTTCCTGCCTCTTCTTGAGGGCTAGCTCATTTTTGACTTGGTTGCGTCGAGCCGTTGCCCATGTCTTTGGGAACCAAGTCTTTCGCTCTTTGTCTACTCTTTTGTGGAGATTGGCTCGAACTTTGCTTGGTTGCGTTGAGCCATTACCCATGTCTTTGGGGACCAAGTTTTTGGTTTTGGCATCTCAAACCGTTTCTTGTGCTTAGTTTTTGTCAATTCAATCATCAAGGTGGAGAAATTTTGAAACCCAAGTGGATAAGAACCTTCCAAGTTGATAAGAATCTTGGTTTCTTTTGTGATGATTGTTTGACAATTTAATTGAGATTGGATTTTGAGTGCCTTTTGGGATTCATGGAACTCTTGTTTCTCTTGACTCTTTGGTTGTGTGGAGGCTTTGCCCTCTTTTCCCGGTTCTTTCGGGATTGAGAGCTTTTATTTGGAGTTTTCATGATCCTTCCTCATATCAAGTTGCCCTGTGTTTGCTTTTGCCTGGCTTTTGGGCACTTGAATGAGGCTTGCCTTCAAACCCTTCCTTTGTGGTTTTATTTTTAGTTAATGCATTCATCAAGGGGGAGACTGAGAACATATATGATGAATGATTGACATTTGTGAGGAAGGTTTGAGGCTTTCCCGGTTGAGTCATTATTCGTCTATGCGCTTAATGTTTATGACTAACCGGTGGCGTTGAGTTGTGGTGTGTTACTGTGTTGGTGTGCGTGTGCAACAGGTGTCTCTTGGCTGTGTTGATGTGCAGGTGTGGAGCTCGGAGACAGTGGTCGATGGCGAGGTGAAGGTCAAGTAGAGACATGCCGTGCCGACGGACCGGGAGCGGTGAAGGATGGGCGTGCCATGCGGCGGACGTGCCATGCCAATGTACCCAGAGCGGTGAACGGCGTACGTGAGGCTTGGACCGACAGACCGAGAGGCCAGAGGACCAGCTGTGTTAGCTAGCACGTGGCATTGGCGAGCAAGAGCACATGGGGATGTCCGATGCATCGGCCGAGTCGGGAGGAAGATGATGGCGTCGTGGCATTTGGCGAGAGGTCGGACACGGGCTTGCGTGCGGCGCAAGTGCCGTCAGCCGAGTCAAGAAGGTAGGCGAAGGCGTTGTGCCCGGCGTGGAGGCTGGACATGCATCGATATCGGTGCCGGTGGTCGGGGTGTGCGAACCACATGCCGTCTGCGGTGTGGGTTCAATAGCTGAGCCTCAAAAAGCTACCATCGACGGTTTCCGAGTTTGGACCTCAAAACTCAGGGTGGCCGGTTTCCGAGTTTGAGCCTCAAAACTCGTGGTGGTCGGTTTCCGAGTTTGGGCCTCAAAACTCGGGATGGACGGTTTCCAGGTTTGGGCCTCAAAACCTGGGCTTGCGGGTTTCGGAGTTTGGGCCTCAAAACTCGAGGTGGACGGTTTCCAGGTTTGGGCCTCAAAACCTGGGTTGGCAGGTTTATCAGTTTGGGCCTCAAAACCGGGCGGAGGTTCCTATGCGGAACGGTCGACGCGTGGCGGCGTGGAGAGGCTGGCGCGGCGGCGAAGCTATCCACGAGGAAGACGCGGTGGTCGACGTGACGGCACGTGGCGACATCCTGGAGCTTGCGTCGAGGCGAAGCGAAGGATGAGAAGGCGCGTGGCCGTCGGATGTAGAATGACCGAGTTCAACGGTTTTATGCCTAGGGGGTATTTGGGCCAGTGCTTCATGAGAGGGCGTTTTGGTCTTCGGACGTGCGCCTATATATATGAAGGGGGCTGGTTAGGGCAGCCCATCCTTGGAGAGTGCCATTCTCATTTTGCTAGTGTGAGAAGAGGGTAGGGTTAGAGAGAGTGGCTCTTGTTCCTGAGCTTTTCGCCATCCGCGCTTTGTGTTGCGAGGAGTGGCTTGTAACCCGACACAGTGTGCGACACAATTCATCATCCAGTAGCAATCCAAGGATCAAATTCTTACTCCTCTTGTGTTGGCTGAAATTTGCATCGATTCGCGTTTTTGTTCTTCGCGTTTTGGTTTTTCCCCTCCCGGAGATTTGCCTTGTTCTCCCTCTCCGAGAGGTGGTTTTCGATTCCACTTGAACCAACTTGTTCTAGATCATGAGGCGCCTCTTTTCACCAAAGGAACCCATCCCTAACCTCACGAGCTAGCAGACCGGTCGGTTTTCGTGTTTGGATCGACTTCTTTCTCTCTCCGACCATTCTTCTTCGATTTTCTTTGATTCTGCAATCTATAATTAGGTTTGAGCCATCATCTCTTAGAGATAGCTCACTAACCCTGTTGTGAACTCCTCTGCAAAATTTCAGATTTTTTGGAGTTGATTTGGTTGAGTTTTTGCTTCGAATTTGGAGGTTTCTGAAACTGCAGCGTGTCACTCGGACATGTCTGGTAGGCCACCCGGACATGTCCGGTAGGAACACTTTGGAATTTTGAGCTGAAATTTTGTGGAGATCTTCCCTTAGGTGTCTACTTGCTACTGTTAAATTTTCATAATTTTTGGACACCGTTTGATAGGGTTTTGGTATTTTCTCCCAAAACTGCTCTGGGCAGTGCAACCCGGACATGTCCGGTAGGCACCACAGACATGTCCGGTAGGAAGACTTTGGAGTTTTGAGCTGTAATTTTTTGTAGACCTTCCTGGGGGTGTCTAGTACCTAGGGGTTCAAATTTCATATTTTTTGGACACCGTTTGATACACCTTTTGGTTTTTCTCCTAGGTTTGGTCACTGCAGTTTTGTATTTGCTCCGAGGCTCTTTAGTACTTGAGTAGTGTCCCGCTGTGCTTCTTGAAAGCATCCACCCTACATCTAGGGTCGTGGACACTACCAAGTCCTTGTCATGCTTTTGGGGTGACTCTCTGGGACAAGGGCTATCGATTTCTTGAGAAGAAATTTGAGGTTCCCATTCACCCCCCTCTGGTCGCCGATTCGGTCCTTCAGTTAGACATACCAACTGGTTTTCTGACGCCGTTGCCGGGGATAGGGTTTAACTCTATTCTTGGTTGAGACGCTATGAAATGCCAACAAGCTTTCTAGCGCCATTGCTAGGGGAGTAATTGGCGTAAAGAATTTAATATTTGACCTTGATATCTGCTAACCTAGTCTGTCACTAGCTTTTGTGGGTATTTAAAACAAATCACGAGCCCAGGGTGCCCAATCTTTCATGAACATCAACATTCACACCACTGTCATCTCATAAAAGATATATATAGTTGTATAAATACTAATCCTATGCACATGGAGAGAAGGTCGTCATCAAGAGTATTAAAAACATCATTGTTGACGCATGGCCTACACCACATCACGCACAATCCAATCATAGATTGTGAGTGATAAATCGATCAAGGTATGTGAGAACCAATAAAAACATTTTTTTTATTGTTATTTTCTTTTCACCACTACATGTTTATTATTTCAACATATCTAGTGCTTTCTTTGGGTGGCTTCTAGTCTTTGAGCTGTATTCAGGCGCCATGCCTAGTCTAGGTAGATGACAATTTTATTGTTATCTATCTATTCGGTGCTCTTAGTCTAGCTTTGTAGTAGACGAGATGTGAAATAGGATCATCTCAGATCGTATGTTGGCTTTGCCAGTTGATATGATACTGTTAGATGGTCTGCGCTACGAGGAAAAAGCTAGAGCCTAGATTTTGCATGCATATCACTCGTTCAATTAGATTTTCTTTTTCGAATCCATGACATGTTTGTTCTTCTTTCACCCATCCCATTTGCATCTGCATTACCTAAAAAATGGTTCTCTGATTTTATATTCCAAGTTTCGCACAACCGTTTAAATGAATCTCATGTTCTTCATTCACATGCCAACCTTCTATTCTAATATGTTTTGGTTTGGGTGTTGGTCATACATCGTTTGAATTAAGCATGGTGCTCAGTTTAGATGCAATGATCATATATCTATAGGCTTGTTAAATTAAGCATGGTGCTTAGGTTAATTTGCCTACCTGATCAAATTGGACATGGAGTCTAGTTTTGATTTTTGAACTAAAACTGCTAGTGTAGACTTTGATAGTATGCATTGGCTAACCCTGCCGGAATTTATCAAACATCATATGGGTAAGCCTTTGAGATGAATTCAAAATGGGTGAGGTATGTCAAGATTTAATTAGTGAACTTTGAATAGACAAAGGTTTCAAAAAAATCAGCTCTCTTTGCTAATTAAATTTGAACAACAATCTTTCATTAGCTCTGAGAGCAATCTTAAGATCAACCATAAAACCTTTGTGAAGTCCCTCGGGTATGCATAGTGCACTAATCTTTTGCAGGGATGAAACCTTGATCAAAAAGAAAAAAAAGAGAGATGATCAAGCGCCTGCCAAGCCGAAACCACACGAAGATCACAATGGCACGGTGGAAACAATGTGCAGTCATTCTCATCCATCTCCAGGATTCAATGATGCACATTGAAGCTAAATTCAAGGGAGAAGTCCAGATCAACGGACTTAAAACGATGAGCCCTTGCCGAGAGGTAAATCGGTATGTATCTCATACTTGATTTCCAGCCAACTTTTAATTTGAATTTTTGCATATTTATTTTTGAACCAATATATTTTTCATGCCATAAAACTAAAAATAATTTCAGCTTTGAAAAGAAAACTTTGCATAACAAATTTTTTTTAACTTATTTCAATAAAGATTTACTTATGCATCAATTCTTTTTTTAAAAAAAATCTTTTTTTAAAAAAAAAGATCATAAAAAATATATATTATTTTTTATATAAACCCAATAACCTAATCTTAATAAAAATAAAGCGAGGACCTCGGTTCTAATAAAATCTCGCTAACTGCAACCAATAAAAAATATCTTGGAATTAGACAAGTTTCCCTTCAGGTATTCTTGCCACCAATAATTACATGAACGAAGGACGAACAATGTCTAGACATGAGTGACGCACTATATACTCAGGAGATGCTCCAACATTCACACTTGGCTTTTAGTGTCGAATGACATAAAAGTCCAAGTGTGGAGGACCCGACCCTTCCACGCCATCTCTCGGGCACGCTGGTTTGCACTCCATACTCTCACTCATGTCATGCTCTTACAAGTTTGATTATGTTCAAAAATACCAACAATGCTAATCAAACTTAAAAATAAAATCTTATCAACATTATGAGCTTGTGTTTACAAAGATTGGCCAGTATAAACTTTATTCCTAGTGCATATACTTGTTACTTGTGGACACATCTTTATTAGGAAAACATGTCAACTAAGTTGTTGTGAAGTGAGATATGGTAGTGAAGGACCGAAAATGATATAGCAAGGTGACCAGAGCGGCGGTGAATGAGAGCCAAAAATTTCTTCTCAGAAATTCCGGCCTCTGTCCCAACAAAATCAACCCCAAGAGCAAAGCCGACACACGTGATGTCCACGACCCAAGAGAATGGGTGGATGTTCCCTAGGAACACAGCGGGACACCACAAAAGCTCCCTCACCCAAATCCACGCGAGTCAACTAGTGACAGGATGGAGTTTGGGTAACCTCAACCTCCCCGAGCAACGCGAGGGGGTTTCAGGCTTTTTCGCAAAGCGGGAAGCCTGGTTTCTGTAGAGCACAGAGTCGGGAATCCAACGCAAAAAGCGGATCTCAAATCGGAGCTCGAACGAAAAAGATACGGACGAAAACATGCGATCACTACACTGACCGGACTCACTGGTGCGTCCGGTCAATAGGCACCGGACGCGTCCGGTCAGCTGAACAGAGTTCTGGGAGCTCTCTGTTCACGATCGGACTCACTGGGGCTGAGCGTCCGGTCACACTTCAAGCGTCCGGTCACGTGAAGACAGGCACAATGAACAGTGTGCTCGATGCGTCCGGTCACGCAGTCACAAAGCGTCTGGTCAGTTCGCAGAGCCTGTTTCGCTCGGCCTTTCAATGATCGGACGAAGGGATAGCGTCCGGTCGATACGAGGCGTGCGTCCGGTCAAGTCGTGAGGGAAACGCAGAGAACGTGTTCAACGACCGGACTCCGACCAAGCGTCCGGTCGGTCCGACTCATGCGTCCGGTCACCTCGACGCACCTCTGTTCGTCCACCGAATCAACCCGATCTCCTCAAATCAAAAGCACTAGGGCTCCAACTTCGTGTGAGGGGTCACAAGGATGTTAGTGAGCTACTCCTAAGAGATCATGGCTCGAACCTAACTCCAAATCGGTGAATCGAAGAAGAAAACGGTGAAGAACGGGCAAGAACTTGATCCCAAAACTAAATCCGCCCGATCTGTGAGTTCGTGAGGTATTAGAGAAATTCCTTCGGTAGAAAGAAGACTCTCACGAAGCTACACAAGATGGTTCAAACGGATTTGCAGATCTTCCCTCGAAACAAGAATTCTCGTGAAGATCGAAAAGGGGGAAAACGTGCAAACGCGAAGAACAAAATCGCAGGACAAATCAAAGCACGAATTTGATCCTTGGACTCAGAGGAATGGATGATTCATTAAGCACTTGGTGTCAGGCTACAAGCCAATCCTACCAACACAAAGCTTGGATGGCGAAAAAGCTCAAGAACAAGAGCCAACTCTCCCTAACCCTAGCCTACTCTCACTGGAACAAAATGAGAGAGACACCACCTAGAACTCTGCAAGGATACGGCTGCCCTAGCAGCCCCCCTCATATATATAGGCGCACGTCCGAAGACCAAAACGCCCTTACATTAAGCACTCAACCCAAATACCCCCCAAGGGGTAAAACCGTCCAGTCCTGACGATCTTCATCCGACGGCCACGCCCGCACATCCGGTAGCTTCGCCTCGACGCGACCTCCCTGATGCCGCCACGTGCCGTCACGTCGACCACCACGCCTTCCTCGTGGATAGCTACGCCGCGCGCCAGCCTCTCCACGCCGCCACGCGTCGACCGTCCTTCTGGACCAACCCCCGGTTTTAAGGCCCAAACCGGGAAACCGTCCACCCCGAGTTTTGAGGCCCAAACTCGGAAAACCGCAAGCCCAGGTTTTGAGGCCCAAACCTGGAAACCGTCCTTCCCGAGGTTTGAGGCCAAACTCGGAAAACGGCCACCCAGGTTTTGAGGCCCCAACCTAGAAACCGTCGATGGTAGCTTTTTGAGGCTCAGCTACCGATCCCGCACCGTAGACGGGATGTGGTTCGCACACCCCAACCACCGGCACCGATGCCGATGCATGTCCAGCCTCCACGCCGGGCACAACGCCTTCGCCATCCACCTTGACTCGGCCGACGGCACTTGCGCCGCACGCAAGCCCGTGTCCGACCTCCCTCCAAGTGACACGACTCCAACGCCTTCCTCCTGACTCGGCCGATGCACCGCACTTCCCCATGTGCTCTCGCTCGCCGATGCCACGTGCCAGCTACCACAGCTGGTCCTCTGGCCTCTGGTCCGTCAGTCCAAGCCTCACGTCCGCCCTTCATCGCTCTGGGTGCATCAGCATGGCACGTCCGCCGCACGGCACGCCCATCCTTCACCGCTCCCGATCCGTCGGCACGACACGTCTCTACTTGACCTTCACCTCGCCATAGACCACTGTATCCGAGCTCCACACCTGCAAATCAACATAGCCAAGAGACACATGTCGCACACGCACACCAACACTTAAACACCACACAACTCAACGCCACCGGTTAGTCATAAACATTAAGCGCATAGCGAGATATAGACTCAACGGGTGTAAAAGCCTCAAACCTTCCTCATCAAAGTCAATCATTCATCATGTGTGTTCTCAATCTCCCCCTTGATGAATGCATTGACTAAAAATAAACCACAAAGGAAGGGTTTGAGGCAAGACTCATTCAAGTGCCCAAAAACCAAGAAAAGGCAAACACAAGGCCACTTGAGATGAGGAAAGATCATGAAGACTCCAAATAAAAGCTCTCGGTCCCGAAAGAAACGGGAAAAGTGGGCAAAGCATCCACACAACGAAAGAGTCAAGATAAACAAGAGTTTCATGAAATCCCAAGAGGTACTCGAAAACCAATCTCAAATAAATTGTCAAACAATCATCACAAAAAAGAGAGACCAAGGGGTACTTATCCCTTGGTTTTGTCAAACAATCATCACAAAAAGAGGAGACCAGGTGGGTCAAGTCTCCCCCTTTTTCTTTCTCTTCTCCTTTTCTTTCTCTTTCTCTTTCTCCCCCTTGATGATTGAATTGACAAAAACTAGGCACAAGAGATGGTTTGAGATACCATAACAAAAATCTCATTCAAGTGATCAAAATCCATCGGAGGGCAAAGAACAAGATCACTTGTCATGAGACATAACTTGGTCCCCAAAGACATGGGCAACGGCTCAACGCAACCAAGCAAGGGATCGGAGCAGCAACTCATCAAAGAGTAAAACTCGATCACACAGAGCGAAAAACTTGGTTCCCAAAGACATGGGCAACGGCTCGACGCAACCAAGTCAAAAATGAGCTAGCCCTCAAGAAAGGCAGAAAGAAAAATGGCTCAACACCACTAGCTCAAGGCTCAATACCAATCGAGGCTGAAACCACGCATCAGAATGCAATAAATCATAATCAGCCAAGAATTGGTGGATAAACAGCTAGCTCCTCAAGACAGAGGCACATAGGCTCGACGCAACTAGTGAAGGGTCCATACCAATCGAAAAATACCAAGCAAAAACTGCTAGTCCCTCTAGACAGAGGCAAAAACGGCTCAATACGACTAGCAGGCTCGATACCGACTAAGAGAAACCACAAGAGAGGCTCAACACTAAATGGAGCACCAAACACTCGAGCACGCGGAGAAGCAGCAAGACAAAAGCGACTCCCTTGAAAGCAAGCCTATACACAAAAGCTATGCACAAAGCTCATGACACCAATGCATTCATACCAAGAGATGGATACCAATTGAGACACATAAAAGAGCTATACCGAGTGAAGAAGAACATTAAAAGAGCTAAACTCCCCCTTGCTCAAAGCTCTCCCCAAATGCATGACTCTCCCCGTTGTGCCAACACACAAACTCCCCCTTGCAAACAGCTTCTCCCCCTTGACAAAAGGGAACATGCTGAGGGTTTTGACATTTTTCACAAAATTGACACAAACACAAGACAAGACATCGACCAAAAGCATGGGGGCTATGAAAAGCACTGAAAGTGACCACAAAGTGTATCAGAGCTGGGGGTATGTACACTAAGCTAAAAATGCATGATATGCACAATGCAACAGCTTCAAGTGTATAGCAATCAGAATGAAAAGATGCTCAAAAGGGTGCTGCCCTTGAAAGTGTATCAATCAATACAAATGCTAGCAAAGGCTCAAACTGATCAAGTGAATACGAAATATGAACCAATTAAGCATATGAGCAGTTTTAAGTCATTAAAGCAGTTCACCACTAAAATAGCACTTAGCATGAATAGCCAGGAAATCAAACAAGTGCTAACTCAGTATAAAAGGTGAACTACCCCTAGCAAAGTTCAATCATCATGCAATAGAGTGAAGCATAGACTTGTGTTATTTTCAATATTTTATCATCGGAGATTTGCAGCGGTATTAACACAAGTTCATATAAAAGCATGTGATTGCAAGAGGTTAAAAGCATGGTCATTGCCAAACTTTTCAACCGGACTAAGCCTATGCAAGAAAAAGCAATCGGAAGCTTAAAGCACCGGTTTCAGTCTTACACTATAACGCTCAAGTTTAACTCAAATGTGCAATGAGAAACAGTCTCGATACCGTGATGTGCTGACACATGCAATCCCATCTCGATCTTTTTCAATTCACTAGACTTGGATCAAATTTTAAGCACAGGGGTATATATGAAAATCCAAGCAAGTGAAAGACTCAATGCAAGAGACATAGCAACCTAGCATACAAAAGATAGTACAAGTGTTCAACACATCCTACCCATGCTAGTTGCCACTCTCAATGGTGAACAAATTAAATTTCATAGTTGATTAGTCAAGTTCACCATTTGCAAAAATAGCTTAGCTGATAAATGTATCAAGTGATCAAAAAGAGCCTAAGCTACAAGCATCATCATGAATAAGCAGGGCTACCAAAAAGAGCATAGTCTCATTTTCATTACTATATACATGAAGCTCTGAAATGCAATATGTACATGATGAAATGCATGCAAAAGCTAGTCATCAAAGACAAAGCAAAACTAGCCTAAGAAGAAGGACCCAAAACAAAAGGGTACCGGAGAAGTCCAAGTGAGATACAGCAAGCCAAAATGCTCCCCAACTAAAAGGGAAACACACACCAGACTCATAAGAGAAGAGAAAGGGAAACGCTCAAGCGACAGCCAGCAAAATCACATCAGAAAGACCACACAGCAAAAAGAGGTCAAGGTAGAAGAGTACCAAAAACCCGAACTCAGAATTGTGTCGGGGTACCTCATGAACGCATGACCGCCTGCTGGTGTGATACGAGAGGGCCGCCGAATCTGCTGAAATCTTCGGGGCGCCTGCCTTGCCGAAGTTGTCTTCCCCTCGCCTGAAGGTTGTCGCTCGCACAGGTGCTGCTAGTGCTTACTGGAGAGCTGCTCGAACGGAAATCCAAGTCATGGAAGAAGTGGGACAGGTCCGTGAGCCAACATGCTCTCTCCAGGCTCCTGTTCTCCTGCACACTGAAAGGCAGAAGAAAACACAAGGCATTGTCTCGCCAGTGTGACCTCAAGGTCTCCACGAAAACGGTTAGTCACAAAAAGCATAAGGTAAGCTCTCAAAAAAAGAGGTCTACCTATGAATGATACCGCAAGGGAGATCTGAACTCAACCTAGTCAAGACTACCATGCAACAGGATTAGAGCACTGTATAGCAGAATGCAGCCTAAAGACATGATCAACCAATCACAGCCTAAACCTCAACACATGCTACAACGCAAGATAATGATAGCAATGGATCAAACGCATGTAACATGATAAAATCGTGAAAGGCTAGTGCTCAAATAATCATATCAACAGGCTAACATGTAGCTAACCAAAACTAGCACCTGACAAGTGACACCTCATGAACATCATACTACTACAGATAGAACTCATGGAGAAATATGGTAAACATGGCATAATGTTCATGAGGATCACAGACTAGCATGAAAAGCGGATATTCCACAACAGCTATACACAAAGCTAGCATTGACGTGATATACAAGATAGCACATGCTAGACTAAAGCAAAACATGATACAAAGGAAAAATACATGTAAAAGCTATAAACAGTGAGCACATGAAGAACCATCTCATACCACAAGACATAGATCATGGATGTACAAGGTATGATTGTATAAAAGAGGCTCACCGAACTGCAAAAGCCTCTTTGGAGCAATTCTAAGCGGGGGTGTAGAGAACCATCAAATCTTGATCACATCTAAAAGATCAAGTTCATCAGGCGCATGTTCGCCACCCCCGTCCTCATATCTACACACAAGAGGACAAAGCAACCCGAGTCTGGGATCCCGAAGGGTTAGCAAGCATTGTACTTGGGAATCCAGGACTTTGGTCACAAATCTCTCCTATCATGTGGGTTAGCATGATGCAAATGTTGGTTCAAATGCAATTGTGAAATACCCTTGGAAGCTTCCTCAAAAGGACAACTCGAGGAGAAAGAACGAGTCTTACCACGGGAAAAGAGGCAAACATCTTCCAAGGTTTTTGTAGAAGAACCAATAGAAGCATCATGATGAAAAGCATGACGTGGACCAAAGAAGAGGCACTAGAAGCATGTCCACGACTATGACCTATCCCACTAGAAAAGGAGTCATAAAACCCATCACACAAAAATAGGCTTCTACTAGGAGCACAAGTCTTCATGCCATGAGAAGGGGCTATGAACCACCAACTTCCTAGAAGAGCGAGCTTGGAGCAAGCGTTTGCACGCCGATAGCAAAAGCTTTCTTGATGCCCATCTTTCTCACAAAAAAGAGCAATGATACAAAGGCCTACTGAAAGGCACACCATTCTCCGACAAGTGAGAAGTCCCTTGGGGCTTAGAACAAGAAGCATCAACAAGAGACTTGGTGCCAACACTAGGAGCACACGTGCCACGGGAAAGGCTACGCGGCTTCCTAAAAGCCTTAGCTCGAATTCGCCGCTCGTGTTTGACACGGCGGAAACAAAAATCGAGCGAATGTCCCTCCTTCTTGCAAAAGGTGCAATGGAAAACCGGCTTGGGAGCACGAGTCCCAAAAATATGAGAAGCACTCATGTCAAGAGAAGTCCCTTGGACATCATTCGAAGAAACATCAAGGTTAGGAGTAGCTATGAAAGAGCTATCCGAAACCTTGACACAAGTGCTATCGTCAAAAGACTCATGTGCAACACAAGAACTCAACTACGGTTGCAAAGATGCAGACTTGGAAATATCAACATCGGAGTTGGAAAAAATGCGTGACTCAAAAGACTTAGCACAAAGGCTCTTGCACCTTTTGGCTAAAACCTCATTCTCAAACATGAGGCGATCACAAGTACCACAAGGAGTGTTTTTCAGATTCTCCATCTCCTCTTTTATGCACTCGGCATATGTGGTACGCAAGAGCTCAATTTATTTTTCAAGGTTGGCACTCATATCATTGTGCTCAACCAACTTGGCTCTCATATTATCGCGCAAAACCTTCAAAGCCAAAACTTCTTTTTCCAAATCAATGCATGATGTGCAAATGAAATTGGTGGAAGAAACATCACCAGAAACATCAAGCAAAGAATCATGATCAACACAAGAAGTAAGGCAAGCATCTTTATTCAAAGAGCACAAGCTACAAGGCCTAGCATTTATCTCATCAATTTCAGCCCTAGCATGCTCAAGTTTATCTACACATGTGGTGTGAGTCAGTTTTAATTCACTAATTTCAGCATGCAAAGACTCACATGAAACACATGGTAAAGAAGCTTTTGACATAAGCAAGGCTATTTCAGATTTAGCATAAACAAGGTCCTTGCGCAAGTCAAAGCAAACAAGACATGGTATGGAAGCATTTGATTTCAACATTTCATTTTCAGATTTTAAGCTAGCAAGAGAAAAGCATAGCTCATCATTCTTCCTAACCATGTCACTACAAGAGGTGCAAGGTAAAGAAGCACTAGACTTCCAATGAAAAAGGCCACATTTCAACCTAGCAATGGAGCATTTCAACTTCTTGATCTTTCTATGCAAGGTATCACAAAGCTCATCATATCTCAGGTTATCATCACAACAAGCTTCAAATCGTTGGGACAAATCCCAAGACTAGCGAGAAGTGTACCTTTCTTGGCCTTGCCAAGTTCACGTATACGATCCTCCGTTGAATGCTCATCATCTCCTAGGAAGTCCAGCAAAGCTTCCACCTCAAGAGCCGTACTCCTCCTTCTTGCCAAAATGTCGTCCTCGATCACATGTCCAAGACTCAAACCTAAGGACAAAGACACACTGGAAGAAGAACTTGGTGCCATCTCGAAAAGCACCGTTAGTGTTAGCCAAAACACAAGCTCAACTCCACGACAAGCAAAGTCGGAAACAACACCGCTCTCAAAAGGTCGCCTTCGCGGATCCAGAACCGGTTAAGGTAGAGAGATCCTTAACTGGCTCCGATACCAATTGAAGGAC
Organism: Coix lacryma-jobi var. lacryma-jobi; assembly: GCA_009763385.1. Taxonomy (NCBI): domain Eukaryota; kingdom Viridiplantae; phylum Streptophyta; class Magnoliopsida; order Poales; family Poaceae; genus Coix; species Coix lacryma-jobi. The sequence goes on from CM019826.1 coordinate 84,567,608, forward strand.
CGAAAATGATATAGCAAGGCGACCAGAGGGGGGGTGAATGGGAGCCAAAAATTTCTTCTCAGAAATTCCGGCCTCTGTCCCAACAAAATCAACCCCAAGAGCAAAGCCAACACACGTGATGTCCACGACCCAAGAGAATGGGTGGATGTTCCCTAGGAACACAGCGGGACACCACAAAAGCTCCCTCACCCAAATCCACGCGAGTCAACTAGTGACAGGATGGAGTTTGGGTAACCTCAACCTCCCCCGAGCAACGCGAGGGGGATTCAGGCTTTTTCGCAAAGCGGGAAGCCCGGTTTCTGTAGAGCACAGAGTCGGGAATCCAACGCAAAAAGCGGATCTCAAATCGGAGCTCGAACGAAAAAGATACGGACGAAAACATGCGATCACTGCACTGACCGGACTCACTGGTGCGTCCGGTCAATAGGCACCGGACGCGTCCGGTCAGCTGAACAGAGTTCTGGGAGCTCTCTGTTCACGATCGGACTCACTGGGGGTGAGCGTCCGGTCACACTTCAAGCGTCCGGTCATGTGAAGACAGGCACAATGAACAGTGTGCTCGATGCGTCCGGTCACGCAGTCACAAAGCGTTCGGTCAGTTCGCAGAGCCTGTTTCGCTCGGCCTTTCAATGATCGGACGACACGGGATAGCGTCGGTCGATACGAGGCGTGCGTCCGGTCAAGTCGTGAGGGAAACTGCAGAGAACGTGTTCAACGACCGGACTCACGACCAAGCGTCCGGTCGGTCCGACTCATGCGTCCGGTCACCTCGACGCACCTCTGTTCGTCCACCGAATCAACCTGATCTCCCTCAAATCAAAAGCACTAGGGCTCCAACTTCGTGTGAGGGGTCACAAGGATGTTAGTGAGCTACTCCTAAGAGATCATGGCTCGAACCTAACTCCAAATCGGTGAATCGAACAAAACGGTGAAGAACGGGCAAGAACTTGATCCCAAAACTAAATCCGCCCGATCTGTGAGTTCGTGAGGTATTAGAGAAATTCCTTCCGTAGAAAGAAGACTCTCACGAAGCTACACAAGATGGTTCAAACGGATTTGCAGATCTTCCCTCGAAACAAGAATTCTCATGAAGATCGAAAGAGGGGAAAATGTGCAAACGCGAAGAACAAAATCGCAAGACAAATCAAAGCACGAATTTGATCCTTGGACTCAGAGGAATGGATGATTCATTAAGCACTTGGTGTCGGGCTACAAGCCAATCCTACCAACACAAAGCTTGGATGGCGAAAAAGCTCAAGAACAAGAGCCAACTCTCCCTAACCCTAGCCTACTCTCACAGTAACAAAATGAGAGAGACACCACCTAGAACTCTCCAAGGATACGGCTGCCGTAGCAGCCCCCCTCATATATATAGGCGCACGTCCGAAGACCAAAACGCCCTTACATTAAGCACTCAACCCAAATACCCCCCAGGGGTAAAACCGTCCAGTCCTAACGATCTTCATCCGACGGCCACGCCCGCACATCCGGTAGCTTCGCCTCGACGCGACCTCCCTGATGCCGCCACGTGCCGTCACGTCGACCACCGCGCCTTCCTCGTGGATAGCTACGCCGCCGCGCCAGCCTCTCCATGCCGCCACGCGTCGACCGTCCTTCCGGACCAACCCCCGGTTTTAAGGCCCAAACCGGGAAACCGTCCACCCCGAGTTTTGAGGCCCAAACTCGGAAACCCGCAAGCCCAGGTTTTGAGGCCCAAACCTGGAAACCGTCCTTCTCGAGTTTTGAGGCCCAAACTCGGAAACCGGCCACCCCAGGTTTTGAGGCCCAAACCTAGAAACCATCGATGGTAGCTTTTTGAGGCTCAGCTACAGAACCCGCACCGTAGACGGGTTGTGGTTCGCACACCCCGACCACCGGCACCGATGCCGATGCATGTCCAGCCTCCACGCCGGGGACAACGCCTTCGCCATCCACCTTGACTCGGCCGATGGCACTTGCGCCGCACGCAAACCCTTGTCCGACCTCCCGCCAAGTGACACGACTCCAGCGCCTTCCTCCCGACTCGGCCAATGCACCCACATCCCCATGTGCTCTCGCTCGCCGATGCCACATGCCAGCTACCACAGCTGGTCCTCTGGCCTCTGGTCCATCAGTCCAAGCCTCACGTCCGCCCTTCATCGCTCTGGGTGCATCAGCATGGCACGTCCACCGCACGGCACGCCCATCCTTCACCGCTCCCGATCCGTCGGCACGGCACGTCTCTACTTGACCTTCACCTCGCCATAGACCACTGTATCCAAGCTTCACACCTGCACATCAACATAGCCAAGAGGCACATGTCGCACATGCACACCAACACATAAACACCACACAACTCAACGCCACCGGTTAGTCATAAACATTAAGCGCATAGCGAGATATAGACTCAACCGGGTAAAAGCCTCAAACCTTCCTCATCAAAGTCAATCATTCATCATATGTGTTCTCAGGTAGGACTAAAGAAATCCTTTCTTCCTTATGTAAGCTCTTGGAGAATTTCTATTTTGCTAAAGCTTAAAAAATTTATAGCAAATACTTCTCCGCAATGATTAAATATCCTACCAGAGCCAGATGACATTACACATTGCAAAATCTTTCAAAACATCTGTTGCTTGTTATCATGTTGAGCTTTGTCAAATTGTTGTGACCCTTGTTGAGATTCTTTTCATGCACCCATGATCAACATTCATGAACACCCAGATATAATAATGCTGACTCTTACACGGAGAGTTGTGCAACAACATGCCTTTTTCCATCCACCCAAAAAAATGTTCTATTCCTTCACTAGGAATGAACACAAAAAATGTTTTATAAGACTAAATGTAACACCCTAGGTGTTAAGCAACGCTAAATGCATAACTTGACATAGCATGAGCATGACATTTCATCATTTCATGTGCATTTGTGTGTATGTTTGTTCAAGTCTTTGCCTAGTTCTAAGTGTAGCTATGAATTGCTTTGTTTTTCTGACCAAGTGCCTTAAACCAAAGTTGTAGATCTTGATAAAAGGAACAACTTTGCTTAAAAGCACTTTTTCAGAAAAAGTTTTTAAATGTTATTTCTTGCATTAGAAAAATGGGCTAGGAGTGAAATTCTTTTTCCAAGCCGAATTTGGACTCGAGCCTTAAAGATGAATTGTTCCTTGCAAAATTCTAAGCAACTTTGCTTTTAGGACCTTTTCCTAATTCGGCTTAGTTTGGGAGATATAGAGCAGAAAAGAAATTAGCAAAAACCTCTTTAGTTTAAACCCAGTGGGACCCACACGTCAGTGTCTTCTCCCTCCTCCTCCGCCGCTGCCGCCGCGAGACCGCCTTGCCGGCCATCCAAACCGCTGCTCGGCGCCCGTGGTTTACGCCGAGCCGACAGAACCTCCTGTCCCCTCTCTGCTTGCCCGCCGCGTGGCCGTCACTCCTTGGCCGCCGCCGCGTCCGGTCGGGACGGCGAGACCGGAACCGGCCAGGTGCATTGCAACTGAGCAACGCATCGGCCTTGCCTTCTCCACCTCACGCACGAACCAGCCAAGCCACTCACTCACTCTCTCGTCCTCCTCTCTGCTCTATCTTCGCCAGCCGAGAGCACCGCCGCCGCCCACCGAACTCCGGCGAGCGATTCCTTGCTGCTCAAAGCGCCGCTGTCCGATTCCTTCCGCCAACCTCTCCACCCTAACCTCCTCTCTCGCCTACAAGGGTTGGTTGCCCTTCTCCTTCCCTCTAGACGGCAGAACGCCGAGAGCCAACCTCGGACCTTCGCCATGACTGCTGCCATGACCTTTGCGTGGTCCGGCCGTCTCAGGCCAAACCACCTCCAACCGAGCCCCATTCTCATATCCTCTACCTCCGTAGTTGCTTAGGGTTAGATGGAGACTTCTCTCTCGCCGTGTTTCGGTCGGAACCAAGCCTTGCCACGGCCATGTCCGCCGCAGACCGCCGCCGTGCGTGGCACCGAGCAATGTCGGGGTCGGCATGGCTCAATAGTCGCCCTAGTAGGTCGCTTACGGTTTGCTTGAGCTAGTGCTCGCGTCGCCGAGCCTCGGAATAGCCGGGCAAAGCCTCGCCGTCGTGTCGCAGCGCCGCCGCTCCGCCATGGCCACCGTCGAGCTTGCTCTGGTGAGCCCCTGGTCGGGAGACTTGGCCGACCGTGTCCGCCTCGCGAAGGCGAACTTAGTGGTGTAGATGGCTACCGTTGATGCATTACTACCATACCTTGTCCACAACAATTATCTTGATATCCCTATTTAGGTCTAGGCTCGTTATATGCTTAGCCCTGCTTAGACCGGTAAAAGTCGGGTGATTTCCTGTCTCCCGCATATAGGTGGATACTGCTCATTGAGAACATATATGATGAATGATTGACTTTGATGAGCAAGGTTTGAGGCTTTTACCCGGTTGAGTCTATATCTAGCTATGCGCTTAATGTGTATGACTAACCGGTGGCGTTGAGTTGTGTGGTGTTTCTGTGTTGGTGTGCGTGTGCGACATGTGTCTCTTGGCTGTGTTGATGTGCAGGTGTGGAGCTCGGATACAATGGTCAATGGCGAGGTGAAGGTCAAGTAGAGACGTGCCGTGTCGACGGACCGGGAGCGGTGAAGGATGGGCGTGCCGTGCGGCGGACGTGCCATGCCGATGTACCCAAAGCGGTGAAGGGCGGACGTGAGGCTTGGACTGACGAACCAGAGGGCCAGAGGACCAGCTGTGGTAGCTGGCACGTGGCATCGGCGAGCGAGAGCACATGGGGATGTGCGGTGCATCGGCCGAGTCGGGAGGAAGACGTGGCGTCGTGCCACTTGGCCGAGGTCGGACACGGGCTTGCGTGCGGCGCAAGTGCCGTCGGCCAAGTCAAGGAGGATGGCGAAGGCGTTGTGCCCGGCGTGGAGGCTGGACATGCATCGGCATCGGTGCCGATGGTCGGGGTGTGCGAACCACATCCCGTCTACGGTGCGGGTTCGGTAGCTGAGCCTCAAAAAGCTACCATCGACGGTTTCCGAGTTTGGGCCTCAAAACTCGGGGTGGCTGGTTTCCGAGTTTGGGCCTCAAAACTCGGCGAGGACGGTTTCCAGGTTTGGGCCTCAAAACCTAGGCTCGCGGGTTTCCGAGTTTGGGCCTCAAAACTCAGGGTGGACGGTTTCCAGGTTTGGGCCTCAAAACCTGGGCTGGCGGGTTTACCGGTTTGGGCCTCAAAACCGGGGGTGGTCCAAAAGGACGGTCGACGCGTGGCGGCACCAAGAGGCTTGCGTTGCGGCGAAGCTATCGGTGAGAAGGCGCGGCGGTCGACGGTGACGGCACGTGGCGGCATCAGGGAGGTCGCATCGAGGCGAAGCTACCAGATGTGCGGGCGTGGCCGTCGGATGAAGATTGGCCGGACTGGACGGTTTTACCCCTGGGGGGTATTTGGGTTGAGTGCTTAATGTAAGGGCGTTTTGGTCTTCGGACGTGCGCCTATATATATGAGGGGGGCTGCTAGGGCAGCCGTATCCTTGGAGGTGTCTCTCTCATTTTGTTCCTGTGAGAGAAGGCTAGGGTTAGGGAGAGTTGGCTCTTGTTCTTGAGCTTTTTGCCATCCAAGCTTTGTGTTGCTAGGATTGGCTTGTAGCCCGACACCGAGTGCTTAATGAATCATCCATTCCTCTGAATCGAAGGATCAAATTCGTGCTTTAATTTGTCTTGCCATTTTGTTCTTCGCGTTTGCACGTTTTCCCCTCTTTCGATCTTCACGAGAATTCTTGTTTCGAGGGAAGATCCGCAAATCCGTTTGAACCATCTTGTGTAGTTTCGTGAGAGTCTTCTTTCTACCGAAGAAATTTCTCTAATACCTCACGAACTCACAGATCGGGCGGATTTAGTTTTGGGATCAAGTTCTTGCCCGTTCTTCGCCGTTTTCTTCGATTCACCGATTGGGAGTTAGGTTCGAGCCATGATCTCTTAGGAGTAGCTCACTAACATCATTGGGATCCCTCACACGAAGTTAGAGCCCTAGTGCTTTTGATTTGAGGGAGTTCGGGTTGATTCGGTGGACGAACAGGGGACTGGTCGGGGTGACCGGACGCTGCCTAATAGCGACCGGACGCACCGATTCAGAGTCCGGTCGTTGAACACCCGCACTGTCCAGTTCACGCGAGGTGACCGGACGCACGCCTCGAACCGACCGGACGCTATCCTCGTGTGTCCGATCGTTGAAGGCCGATCGAGATACTCTGCGTGAGCTTGACCGGACGCACCTGCTGTGCTCTGACCGGACGCGCTGCTACTACTGTTCATCGAGTAGTAGTGACCGAACGCTGGCTCTGGTATTGACCGGACGCACCTCCATGCAGAGTTCGGTCCAACACAGAGAGCTCCCGAATCAGGTTTCTGTTGACCGGACGCGTCCGATCGTTCGTGACCGGACGCACCTCAGAGTTCGGTCAGTGCTGACAGAACGTGTATTCGTCCATATCTTTTGCGTTCGAGCTCCGATTTGAGATCCGCTTTTTGCGTTGGATTCCCGACTCTGTGCTCTACAGAAACCAGGCTTCCCGCTTTGCGAAAAAGCCTGAAACCCCCTCGCGTTGCTCGGGGGAGGTTGAGGTTACCCAAACTCCATCCTGTCACTAGTTGACTTGCGTGGATTTGGAAGAGGGAGCTTTTGTGGTGTCCCGCTGTGTTCCTAGGGAACATCCACCCATTCTCTTGGGTCGTGGACATCAGGTGTGTCGGCTTTGCTCTTGGGGTTGATTTTGTTGGGACAGAGGCCGTAATTTCTGAGAAGAAATTTTAGGCTCCCATTCACCCCCCCCTCTGGTCGCCTTGCTTTAGCATTTTCGGTCCTTCAATTGGTATCAGAGCTAGTTAAGCATCTCTCTACCTTAACCGGTTCCGGATCCGCGAAGGCAACCTTTTGAGAGCGGTTGTGTTTCCGACTTCGCGTGTCGAGGTGTTGAGCTTTTGTTTGGCTAACACTAACGGTGCTTTTTGAAGTAGCACCAAGCTCTTCTTCAAGTATGTCTTTGTCTTTCAGCATGAATGTTTCCAAGGACAACATCTTGGGAAGAAGGAGGAGCACAATTGATGAAAGGGATCGCGAGGTGAATGAGCTTGACGGAGTAGGTCGGAGTACCTCCCATGAAGCCGAATAAGGTTTGTTGATGCTCACTAAGTGTCATATTCTTAGCATCAACAAGGTCATATAACACAACACAAAGACCTAAAATCAACCAAAAACCTTTTATAAACTAACGATTTCCACTTGTCCTTGTGTTTTATTTGAATGTAGGTAATTGCAGGGTTTTTGAGCAAAATGACCAAGAGGACCCACCATGGGGCGTGCACACTCACCTGGGCTCACTTTGGGCCAAGGTGGGGTGGCGCCCGCCACCCCTCACTGGCGGCCGCCAGGGGAGTGAGGCCCAAACTCCTCCCCTGCCACGTCACTGATCCAGGGGAGGCGTGCCACATTCATTTGCAGCCATTGATCACTTAGGTCGTTGCATCCAAGGGCTAAGAAGAGATGTCACGTGGATCATGACCTAAATTGGCCATGTGATGGTTTTGGACAAACAACCGACCTTGGAACCGCCTCTCTGGAGCTCCTGGATATCGTTGAAGCAATGACGGTGGATCCAACGGCCAGAGGAGTGGCGGCCGCCACCTAAGGCTAGCGCTCGCCACCTCACTCACCCCCCTGACCTAACCCTAGGTCCATAAGTACCCCCCTAGGTCCCTTAGGCTATAAATAGGACCCCCTGAGCTCATTTGTACTCAGACCTCACCTCATTAGTCCCACTCTCTTGTAAGCGACGCTCTGGTGAAGTAACACTCTAGTTGAGAGACTTAGAGTGACAGCGAGAGTGAAGAAGAGAAGAGCTGGAGTTGTAATAGAGGATCTTCCAAAGTCTCTAGTATAATTCTAAGTCTTTCTTCATTTATCTTAGTGTTCTTCTATTTTCAGCATTTACTTTATGTTCTTTACTTATTGTTCTTGTTGAGTGCTTCCAATCATAGATAACTTAGTATTTAGTTTGTATCTAGTTTGGGTTCTTCGCTGAGTAATCAGTGCTCTAGTTTTGGAAGCAATATTAGAGTGGTATATATTAGTGTAAGCCCGGTGCTTAGACTGATTATACCTTAGTTTGTGGCTAGCCCCCCGGATAGCTGTGGTAGCAAACTAGTGGTGACAGCCCTGGGAGCCTTGAATTCCACCACGTAGTTGGGTTAGTTCTTAAATCATAAACCTCGTTGTGCACGTCTGAGGTAAATAGTCCAGAGGGTGTGTACGGTTCGAAGAACTAGATAAAATCTTTATTGCTAAGTTAAGTTGTGTATGTAAGTGCGTAGGGAAACATTAATCTGTTCATCGGCCAGACCCCGCCGATTTAGTTTAGTAGTAGATAATTTTTCTTTCTTTAGTAGTAGTAGAAACCAACCCCCATTCATACACTTCGATCAACCTAGCTAGAATCACTAGTTGTTCATAACAGTCCTAGTGTTAGTTCTGCCATAGTAGCTTCCCTGTGGAAATAAATACGATACTCGGTTACTCCCGGGTGAAGTGCTACAATTGATTTATTCTGTGCGCTTGCGGAATTTACCAATAGTCATAAGAATAGTTAGTTATACTTCTTACATTAAGAAGTACCAACAAGCCTTTCTGGCGCCGTTGCCGGGGATAGATTCCATAGTCTACTCCTAGTAACAACGTTAGCAAGTGTCAACAAGGTTATTCTAGCCGGTGATGGAGATGTTGACGCCTAACACCCAGGGCCTCAGATGTACCTTGGGCAACTATTCTGAGCAACCTGGCATGGTCCGTGGACAGGCGGGGCCTGACTGACCTAGCATGACCGTGGGCAACTATAGCTTGAGTGACCTGGCATTGAGATAACCCCCGGTGTAGAAGGGCCCATGGCCGTCCCGCGTGTTGTGTTCTCGAATTTCCTGAGTGGCAACTTACGACTGCCATGGCCGGATGTGTCGGGCGAGTGTGCGACATTTTATCCCCAGCTGGGTACGAATCGATTATAATCGTCATCGCTCCTGGACATTGAGTAATTGACCGTAGATCATTACCCGTAGAACTTATGGAACTAAAGATGGTTATGGTAAGGCATCTGAAAGGCTATTGATGAAATAGTCACTCTCTTGCTTGAATAATTAGTCAAGTGCTTGCTATAGTTCAGGTGCAAACCGAGAAAGGTAGAATTAATTATAAAAATGCATGCGAACACCCTAAGTTAAGTTTTATTTACAAAAAGAGCTTTCATGCAATGGTATATGTAGCCCACCCCACATATAGCCTACATGATCCTTGGTGTCTCATTAATTCTCGTTTATGACGGGTAAGTCTAGCTGAGTACCTTCTTGTACTCAAGGTTTTATTCCCTTGTTGTTGCAGATGGACAGTGCTTCTATGGCTACTGTGAGAACTGCCTTTACCCTGTTACGGGTGACGAGTAGACCATGGGCATGGTCGCTTCTTATCTTCCCTGATGCTTTTGTGAACCTGATCAGGCTGATGGCACCGTATTGAAAACAAACTGAACTTATGTTTAAAACTAAGTTGCTTCCGCTACTATTTCCAAACTATGGTTTGTAATATTGTTTCGTACTCTGATGTATTTGAACTATGTGCAAACTGTGATGTAACTTGTGGACATGTACTCTGAACTATTACAATCTTGGCTGATGTTTAAATGATTAGAAATCCTTCAAGATTTCCGGACTACCGGGTTTGTACGAGCTTAGGTACATGATAATCTTTGCGAAAGCAGAGGTTCGGTGCTTAATTTGGTATAAATTGGTCGGTTCTGTCACAGCTAGCATCGGAGCAGGTTCAGTGTTGCTGTTCATAAGTGTATTTGAAAACCAGTATTTTCTAAGGAATAAAGTGGTAGTTGCCAACTTGTAGTTATAATAGGATTTCAAAACCCTAAGGATTAAAACTAAGGTGTGCCAGTGATCAGGTCCTTATGCCCAGTAGGATCTTAGGTGGCTATTTAAGTACTAACTTGGGGGATATTGCATCATGTTAAATATCTGTTGTTTACTGTGGTCCATACGAAAAGGGTAAAATTGTATGGGTGCTATTCTTTGGAATAGTAATGTATGGATCAATTTACCTCTACGCCAAGGTAATAAGTGAGTTGTGAGAGCATGACCAAACAAACGTTGGTCTAGGGGAGAGTTAGTTTGGTACTGGAACCTGTACACGTAAGCACACGGGTACAAGGGAAGGTATTTAATTGTGGGAGTCATATTATTTTGATGGGTGCATATACTACTTACGTGTATACTGGGTATGCACCTAAGATAGTATTAGATTTAAATTTCAGCAATGCATAATATTCATACTGTGGGCAGGGCTGAAATGATTTTCTGCACATATGCTAACTTGCGAACGTACAGTACGTCTATTTAACTCTATGAGTGAACGTTGTATGCCACCGTCTAGCCATTATATTGTTAGACAGTGAGGACGTATGTTACGTGCATGCATCATGATCACATAATCTTGCACTTAATCTTACTTCCTTCCTTAGGATATCTGTCCCGTTTTCTTAATAAAAGTTGTTCTCAACTAATTAAAACCTCTGTGGATAAACTTCTTTCAGATGGCCCGTACCAAGCGTACCGCCCGTAAGTCAACTGGAGGCAAGAGGCCTAATTACATGTTGGGGCCATCGACCGCTGAGGGATCGGAGGATTTTCTGGAGGTGTTCGGCATGCCTACCATCTTGTGGAGGGTGCTGCACTTGGTTGGATACCAGGAGGGCCAGGAGCCGCAGTACGAATGTCATCATGTGCAGTTTTCAGAGGACCGCTACATGTACACAGTTGAGGTGGACGTGCCCAGCCGTGATGCGTAGGATCATGTATGGTGTCGCTGGATGTTCGCACTACAGGGTAGGACCCCGTGGGATGGAGCTAACAGGGTTGCCTATACTGTTCTTCGAGACATTATGGAGGACCACCCGGAGGTGGTTGCGCAAGCCACTGCTAGCATCTTCCCGACGGCGGACCCTTACCAGTCAGTGTGGCATCAGCTGGGTTCCACTGTGCTTGAGGCTAGTTCCTTGGAGCGAGAGCACTGTGCAGGACCAGCTGGAAGTGTTGTGGCTGCAGTCATGGCTACCTATGGGTGTCTGTCGCACAGCTATGACCATTTGGATCATATTCCTAGTGAGGAGATAGTTGCACACCACCAGAGTCTGGAGGAGCACACTGCAGAGATAGACCGCCTCACCACGGAGCTAGCTCATATGACTGTTGAGAGGGATCAGGCACGTTAGAGGGAGCAAGACACGGAGCAGCAGCTCAGTGACCAGCAGGGGATGATGACCTTCTTGTCCACGATCATGGCTATGAGACTGAGGAGTCACTTCGAGGTGTATGTCTGGAGGGCATGCACGCGACCGAGGAGAACAGGCTTCTGAGGCTTCAAGTGGGAGACCTGGAGTTACAGCTTCATCATCTCCAGGACTACAATGATCGCCTGCATGAGGAGATCCATCGCCGAGAGAACGAGAGGAACCCCATCTTTCCTCAGGATGACCCGGATACTCGCGCTTCTTCAAGTGGTTCGTCGGATCTCTCGAGGGACGATGATGATGATGGTGTCGATAGAGAGTAGGCTAGATAGCGTGTTTAGCGCATGGTGATGTTTGTCACATGTCCTTCGCACTTGATCTTTTGTTGCTATTATGGGTTGATGTAAGGTCGTATGGTGAACCTATGTGCGTATGGTGCAAAACTTTGGAAAGTCCCATATGTATGGGAATCTGTGGATGTTATGTTGACTTTTGCATGTATGTGATGAACGATCTTATTATGTGATGTTGCGACGTGGATTGAAATTTATTATGCCTCTATAATTGTTTGGCAAATTCGTTTTCCAAATAAATTTAGTTGGCATGGTTTATCGTTCTCTACAATAATGGCAACATCACCTAATGATCACTTGCTATCGACATATGCAGATGACGATGACTCGTAGTGGAGCTGGCGGTAGTGGTGGTAATGATGATAACAGAGTCAACCGCAACCCACCACCTCCTCCACCAGCCACTCCCGAGTAACTCTTCGCCCAATTTTTGGGGAGTCAGCGCAACATTGAGGCACTACTATGGGAGAATCTGGCACATGGCAAACAGCGCCCTGAGCCGAATCAATACAGCTCTTTCAAGGATTTCCTGGATACTAAACCACCCATCTTCAAGGAAGCTACTGAACCTCTGGAAGCGGAGGAATGGTTGCATACCATGGAACAAAAGTTTCGACTGCTCAGGCCTACGGAGGAACTCAAGGCAGAGTATGCTGCACATCAGCTGCAAGGACCGGCTGGGATTTGGTGGGGGCACCACCGCACCACATATCCTGCCTGTGCACCTGTTACGTGGGGAATGTTCTCACAGGCTGTTCGAGGACATTATATTCTGCCAGGCTTGACTCAGATGAAGGTGGCAGAGTTTATGAGCTTGACACAGGGAACCCGATCAATCACATAGTACCACCATATGTTCAATTCCTTATCTTGCTATGCTCCTGAGTTTGTGGACACTGTAGCTAAAAAGATAGCTAGTTTCAAGAGAGGGTTGAATACCAAGATGGGGAAGTCTATGGGTACTTCATCTCGTACCGTCTTCAATGACTTCATCAGTGACTGTCTAATTCAAGAGAACCACAACAACAAGCATGCAGCGGGCAAGGCCCGAAAGAGAACATTGGAATCTGGACCATCCCAGCCTAGAGGACCACCAGTTCAGCGTTCCCAATATCGACCACCAGCGTCTAGAGCTCGTTTCAGACCGCCCTAGAAGAAAGGCCAGCAGCAATCTCAGCGTAACCAAAGGTTGTACAAGATAGTGGCAAATCAAGCTCGAGGGGGCCAAGGCAGCTCAACAGGAAGCAAGCCCCTGGTTCGTGGGCCATGCTTCAATTGCAACGAAGAGGGGCATTTTGCTAGATATTGCCCACACCCAAAGAAGTAGCAAGCCAACTACCCCGCACGTGATGAGGACGACTCCAATTCAAGAAGGGGAGGATGATGATGACATCGCCATGCTAGACACACCGACGCCATGGTCTTCCCCAAGTTGCAATCTGTCTCCAACTCAGCTACCACGTCACCCTCGGAATTCAGGAGCAGTCCCGGGTAAAATCAACGCCCCAGACGCATACTGACTCCGTTTTCGACGAACCAGATATGCTTGGAAAGATAATTTGATAAGCTAACCAATGGCTTTAGAATCACATCAAAATACATCCGGAGCCAACGGGAATCGTCGAAACAAATCAGCATCCAGAATCTGCCAGGGTGCTGCGTCACCGTATTTTGGTCTGTTGGGCCGTGTATTGTCTTAGAGCCCATTAGGGAGCGCGTCCAGCATAGATGACATCCTAAACCCTATAATTAGCCTCTGTCGTCGTCGTTAGGTCTTGGGTTTTGTTTTGAGTTTAGTTTTCCATCGAGGAACTGAATCGTTCATTGTAACTGTGGTGTTGAATCCTTTTACACTGATCTAGGGCCCCCGTTCTTGATCTCCTCCACTGTGTCGATTAGTCCTTTGGAACCGAGTTCTTGAACCCCTTCTATTGATATTCGCGAGATTCATATTTGCAATTTCAGATTGCGTGTTTTTACCTTCTTGCTTGTGTTCTTCGATTCGCTTGCATGAATAGCCTTCTTAGCGAGGTCAATCAAGTTGTGTTTGGTTGATAACCAACGGAGCAGTGGTTTAACGGTTGCAGGGTTCGAATCGTGTTGATTTGAAGCCGGATCGCCAACGTCGAGATCTCCACCAATCGAACCTATCGCTACCTCTCAGAAGTTCGGGCCGTCCCTCATCAGCGCGTCTGCATAACATGACCGCTGAGGAAGCTCGTGCAGGAGAGCCCGTGACTACTGGTATGTGCCTCGTTAACCATCATCCTGCAGTTGTTTTGTTTGATACTGGATCATCGCATTCCTTCATGAGCAAAGCATTTGCACAAAAGCAGAACCAAGAAATGTCTGAAATGGATTATGGGTTTCGCGTGAGCTCCGTTGGGAGTAGCGTGTTATCTAGACAGATGGTATGTAATATAACCATCGAGATTGGAGGGCACAAGTTTGGAGCTAATTTAGTAGTTTTACCTGGACTAAGCATGGAAGTAGTCTTAGGTATGAGTTGGATGAGTATGTGGAACGCGGTGTTAGACACTTCTAATAGGACTCTTACCTTATCGGATGGACGGACGGGTAACAAACTTCGTGTATCTCTTCCCCGAGGTGCTGATTTGGTTGACCTATCTTACACTCTTGCTATAGAAGGTCTTTCCCAAATTCCAATTGTCTGAGATTTTCTGGATGTCTTTCCAGATCAGTTACTAGGGTTACCATCCAAGAGGACTATGGAATTTGCAATTGAGTTGTCACCAGGAACTGCACCAATCTCTAGAAGACCGTACCGTATGCCGCCCAATGAGTTAGCAGAACTCAAAACTCAGATTAAGGAACTCTTAGGCAAGGGGTTCATTCAACCTAGTGTACAGAATGGGGTTGCCCAGCCCTGTTTGTTAAGAAGAAGGACAAGTCATTACGAATGTGTGTGGATTATCGGCTACTCAATGCCGTGACTGTCAAAAACAAGTATCCGTTGCCGCAGATAGACATTCTGTTCGATCAGTTGTCTAGAGCTAAGGTGTTTTCCAAGATCGATTTGAGGTCGGGTTATCACCAGATCTGGATTAGGCCACCGGATATCCCGAAGACCTCATTCTCGACCAGATATGGGTTGTATGAGTACCTTGTCATGTCTTTTCGATTGACAAATGCCCCAACATATTTCATGAGTTTGATGAACTTAGTGTTCATGCCAAAACTGGATAAATTTGTGGTAGTATTCACTGACAATATTTTGGTCTACATAGAAAACACGGAAGACCATGCAGAGCACTTGAGGATTGTTTTGACCAGACTTAAGGAGCATAAGCTCTATGCTAAGTTTAGTAAGTATGAGTTTTGGATGAAGAAAGTACATTTCCTTGGTCATATCTTGTCGGAAGAGGGAATCTCAGTTGACCCCAGTAAGGTGCAGGAAGTAATGGATTGGAAGGCTCCTACATCTGTTGGTGAGATTCGGAGTTTCTGAAGGACCGAAGATGCAATCAGAAAGCGACCAGAGGGGGGTGAATGGGAGATTCAAATTTCTTTTCAGAAACTTGTTGCCACTGTCCCAAGAGTCAACCCCAAAATCAAACCCTAGAGCTCGCAAGTGTCCATGACCCTAGAAGTAGGGTGGATGCTTCCAAGAAGCACAGCGAGACACTACACGACTCTAGAAACCTATAGCAAAAGCTGGAAAGCAAAACCGCCAACGGACGAACAAATCACAGATGAATCAGTGCTGAAATAGCAACATCAGAAGCTGGCTAGCATCCGATGCTCTAACACCGGAAGCGTCTGATGTGAACATGGTGTTTCTGGAACCTTACTGAACTGGCATCGGATGCTGCTACAGTGAAACCCTAGCATCCGATGCTTGACCTCCGGTGCGTCCGATGACAATGGACGCTCCGTTGGTCAGCGTCCGATACTCCGTTAAAATCATTGTCAGATGACACGTGGCAACGAACGCTCCGATGGTATGAACTTCAGCGTCCGATGCTCACGAACAGAGCGTCCGATGGTCCCGAAACAACACTGTTCCTCCGCGAAATTCACTGGATCTCCTCCGAATAAAAGCACTAAGTGTCGGTGTTTGTTAACCGGCAACTCGTCTTGAGGGATCTCAGACGATTTGTTCGGTGGGGATCGACGTATGCAGAACTCGATATTAAACACAGAGACAAGGATTTATACTGGTTCAGTCTGCTGAATAGCATCCCTACGTCCAGTGTGGGGGAATAGTATTGCGCCCTGCGCTTATGGGTGTCTGGCGGTGTACCATGACCCCTTTATGTCTCTGGCTTTGTGTATGTGCCGATCTATGGAGCTCTACCTCTCTTTATATAGTCCAGGAGGTAGAGTCCTAGTTGGTTACAATCTTAGGAGTCCTAGTAGGATTACAAGGTAGCAATACTACTAGGATTACATACGGGGAGTCCTAGTTGGACTAGGTCTTCGCCCTTCCTTGTGGAGTACCCGGGGACTCTATCCCACACTAAGGCTTAGGCTTGGTATGAGGAGATCCAAGGAGGTTAGTGAGCTTTCCCAAGAGAATCATGGCTCGACCCTAACTCCAAATCGATGAATTGGAAGAAATCAGGACAAAAGGAGCAAAACTTGATCTAACACAAAAATCGACAGATCTACTAGCTCGTGAGGTTAGAGATAATTTCCTTCGGTGGAAAGAAGTGCCTCACGATCTAGAACATCTTGGTTCAAATGGATTTGCATGAGACGCCCCAAGTAGAGAGATCGATCAACGGGAAAATCGTCGAGAAAAGCAACCCGCGAAGAATACGAACAAAACGCGAATCACAACCACGAATTTGCAACCGTGTGGCTACCACACGCTACAACAGTGAGATTACGGTCTCACTTCCTCAAAATCTCACGGGCACAGAGGTATGATTGTCTTCTCTGTGGATCTCAGTTCGCTACTAGCAGAGGATGGGGAGAGCAGGAAAACCTAGAAGGCAAAATAGCAAATGACTGAGATAGGATGGGAGGTGGGTGTCTCCCTTTACTTATCCTAATTCTAATTCCCACTCTACCCCTAGTTATTTACAGAGCGAACCAGCGAAACCCTAAGGCTATCCTGGACCAACTCGAAGATGAAGGTGATCCGACGGCCACGCCCACACAACTGGTAGCGTTGCCTTGGCGCAACCTCCCCGATTGCCGCCACGTGCCGCCTCCGCTCTGACCGTCCTTTTCCCGGCCTTCGCCACCGGTTTTGTGGCCCAAACCGGGAAACCAGCCTTCACGACCAACCCCGGAATTTGAGGCCCAAACTGGGAAACCAACCGTCCACCGCCTGAGTTTTGTGGCCCAAACTCAGAAACCCGCAGCACCCAGGTTTTGAGGCCCAAACCTGGAAACCGTCCTCAGCCCGAGTTTTGTGGCCCAAACTCGGAAACCATCAGCGCCCAGGTTTTGAGGCCCAAACCTGGAAACCGTCCGCTCGGTGGTTTTTCTGTGGCTCAACCACCAAACCGAGTCGTAGAGGGGATGCAACGTCCGTGCACCCCGTCCACCAACACGTGTCCCCAGATCCTCGACCCAAGCAACACCGTGCCCGCAAGTCTTCGCTCGTCACTGTCCCAGGCTGTCAGCCACCATAGCTGATCCTCGGGCCACCGGTCCCTCAGTCCAAGCCTCACATCCGCCCTTCGCCACTCTCGGTCCATCGGCACGACATGTCCCTACTTGACCTTCACCTTGCCTTTGATCACTATATCCGTGCTCGACACCTGTACAACACAAGCCAAAGAACATGCACATTATCTCAGTTGACAATCACTCATCACTCGAGACTCGGCATACACCCATGTATCCGCAATCTCCGCCTTGATGAGTGCATTGTCAACTACCAACACAAATCATAATGGAATAGAAGAAGGAAGAAGAAGGAGAAGGAACTTGACCAAATGACCCAAAAGCATATCAAAGCCGAAGAAGGTCAAGTGGAAAGAGCAAGAGAACTTGGTCCCCAAAGACATGGGCAAAGGCTCGACGCAACCAAGCAAAGCAAAGCTAGCCCTCAAGAAGAGGTAGAACATGCTCAACACTGCTAGCGAAAAAGCTTGATACCAACTGAACAAGCACAAAGGCAAAGACGCTAGTTCCTCAAGAAAGAGGCAGAGGCTCAACACAACTAGCTTCCAAAAATGCTCCGAACCAATTGGAAATCTCAAAAACCGAGCCAGCTCAGACTCCCCCTCCAATAGTGCACACAACCAGGAAATCTCCCCCTTATGATTTGGACAACCAGGAAATCTCCCCCTAATGATTTGGCAAATTTCTCCCCCTTAGTTGAAAATGCACTATCAAGTATCTCCCCTCCAAATGCATATGAGTTAAAAATGCAAGTTAGCAGCTTCAGGAATATAGTCGATAGAATGAGAAGATGCTCTACACAGTATAACTCCAATGTCTCAACAAGAATTATAAATGCCAGCAAAGGCTCAAGCTGATCACCAAATATGAAGGATGAACAGATAAGCAAAGTGAGCAGTTTTAGCCATTCAGAAAAGGATGTTTACCATACAAATAGCACTAAATATGTATAGACAGGAAATCAATCAAGTGCTAATCATGTATACAAGGTGAACTACCCCTAGCAAGGTTCAATCATCATGCTAAAGAATGAAGCATAGACTTGTGTATTCAAAAGTTTATCGGAGTTGCTGTGGTTAAATTACACAGGTTCAAATTTCAGCATGTGATTGCGAGAGGTTGAAAGCTTGTCATTGCCTAACTTTTCAACTGTGCGAAGCCTATGCAGAAGAAATCAGAAGCTTAAAGCAACAGTTTTGGTCATCCACTACACAGCTCAAGTTTAACTCAAAGTGCAATGAGAAACAGTCTCGAAACTGTGATGTGCTGACAATCGATCCCATCTCGATCTTTCCAATTCACTTAACTTGATTCAAATTTAAAAACAGAATATGAACATACCAAGCAAGTGAATGACTCAGAACTAGAGACATATCAACCTAGCATATATGAACAACACAAGTGATTTCTACACATTTTACACATGCTAGTTGCATATCTTAATGGTGAACATTTCCAAGTTTTATGTTCATTAAGCAAATTCACCATTCATAAAATAGCTCGCAACATGTATCAGTGATCAGAAAGAGCATAAGCTACAAGCATCATCATAAAGCATCGGAGCATACACTATACAGAACATAGTCACATTCTAAAGATTATATACATGAAGCTCTGAATGTAAATATGCAAGATGAAATGCAAAGATGCATGATGAAACCAATTGAAAGACAAAAGAGTCAGTCTATGATACATGAACCAAAATGTTTCCCCCAACTAAAAGGGGAAACACACACCAAGCTCACCTCTCAACCTAGCAAAAGTTGATTGGTCTAAAGGCTTGGTGAAAATATCAGCCAACTGATGATGAGTATCGACATGTCGAAGGTCGATATCACCCTTCTCATAGTGGTCTCGCAGAAAATGAAAGCGCACATCAATGTGTTTGGTCTTAGAATGCAGCACGGGGTTCTTAGCAACGCTAATAGCACTCGTGCTATCACAATGCAAAGGAACACGAGAAAAGCTCAGACCAAAATCACGCAAAGTGGCCATCATCCAAAGCAACTGGGAACAGCAGCTAGCCGCAGCAACATACTCAGCCTCCGTGGTAGACTGGGTGACACTAGACTGCTTGCGAGAAGACCACGATACAAGAGAAGAACCAATAAACTAACAAGTCCCAGAAGTAGACTTGCGATCAATACGGCAACCAGCAAAGTCGGCATCAGAATAACCGCAAAGGGTGAGGGTGGAGGAAGCAGAATACCAAATCCCAAACTCTGGAGTGAAGCATAAGTACCTCATAATGCGCTTGACCGCCTGACGGTAGACGTGCGCGGCGACGACTGAAATCGCGCGCATAGACACACCGCGAACTGAATGTCCGGGCGTGTCGCCGTCAGGTACAATAGCGACCCGATCATACTCCGGTACTCCTTCTGATCCACAGCTTCTCCATCCACATCCGCATCCAGGGCCATCGTGGTCGGCATGGGTGTTGGAAGAGGCTTGGCCTCACCCATGTCGAACTTATTCAGAATGTCCTTGGTGTACTTGCCCTGGTGCACGAACGTCCCCTCTCGGGATTGCTTGATTTGCAACCCGAGGAAAAACGTCAACTCGCCCATCATGCTCATCTCAAACTCCCTGCTCATAGTGTTTGCAAACTTGGCAACCAAAGCGTGAGAAGAACCACCGAAAATGATATCATCCATGTAAATCTGAACCAAGAGAGTGTCATTGCCTTGCTTGAGAAGAAAAAACGTTTTATCCACACATCCCATTTTAAAACCCTTTGCAAGCAAAAAGGTTTTCAACCTATCGTACCAGGCTCTAGGGGCTTGTTTCAAACCAAACAAAGCTTTGTGAAGTTTAAAAACATGATTTGGAAACTTGGGATTTTCAAAACCGGGGGGTTGTTTCACATACACCTCCTCTTCTATGTAGCCGTTTAAGAAGGCACTCTTGACATCCATTTGAAAAAGTTTAAACCCTTTGGATGCAGCAAAAGCCAAGAGTATCCTAATTGCCTCCAAACGAGCTACAGGAGCAAAAGTCTCCTCATAGTCTATCCCCTCCGTCTGACTATACCTCTAGGCTACAAGTCTGGCCTTGTTTCTCACAACATGGCCATCCTGTCCTTGTTTGTTTTTGAAAACCCATTTTGTCCCAATAGGGTGACACTCAGGAGGAGGAGGAACAAGAACCCAAACCCGATTTCTCTTAAAGTTTTCTAACTCCTCAAGCATGGCATTGACCCAATCTGGATCAGATAAAGCATGTCCAGCATCTCGGGGTTCAAAATCAGCAACAAATGCAGAATGAGCAAAGTGAGAGATTTGTTGTGACCTCGACCGAGTGACACGTTCGCCGATACTGCCGATCATCTGTTGAGGCGGGTGTTGGCGCTGAATGTGTCAGGGCGCCTCTCGAGCTGAAGAAACCTCCCCCTCAACAGCAGCTGGTGCCTCCTCGGGTACAAAAGGTACCGCTCGAGGTGGCGGATCCCACGGCCCCTAAGTAGAAGGAGAGGGATCGGGGCCGTGAGTGGTAGTAGAGGCTGCTCTTTGTGGCACAGCAGGTGGAGGTGGTGCTGGGTCATCCATCCCTTCAGCACCCTCGTCCTCATCATCAAAAAGAGGCTCGCCAACCTCATGATCACCTACAAGCTCAAAACGAGAAGAAGGACAAACCATGGTCTCGTCGAAGGTGACATCTGATGTCTCCATGACTCGGTTAGTATCAAGGTTAAGTACACGGTAAGCACGTGTGTGAGTGCCATAAACCAAAAACACACCGTCGGAAGAACGAGACTCAAACTTGTCCAAGTTGCCCTTTTTGAGTATGAAACAATGGCAACCGAAAACTCTAAAATAACTCACTTTGGGCAGTTTTCCAAAACGCAACTCATAAGAAGTCTTTTTCAAGAAGGCTAGAAGAAAAATGCGATTGGAAATGTAGCATGCGGTGCTCATAGCTTCGGCCCAATATCACCTATGAGTCCTATGCTCATCGAGCATCGTCCTGGCCATCTCAACAAGGGTCCAATTTTTCCTCTCTACAACACCATTCTGAGGGTGTGTGTAGGGGGAAGAAAACTGATGCTCTAAACCCAAAGAGTTAAAAAACTTCTTGAAATCCAAATTCTTGAATTCGGAACCATTATCACTTCTAATAGCTCGCATTGAGTTCAAAGGGAAGTCATTCTGAAGACGCAAAATCAGATTGCGAGCAAAAGAGAAAGTCTTAGTCTTCTCAGTCAAAAAGAAAACCCACGAATATCTCGAAAAGTCATCAACAACAACAAGCACATACCACTTCCCCCCAACCAAGCTCACCCGAGCCGGACCAACAAGGTCCATGTGCAAAAGCTCTCCAGGGCGCTTAGTCATGACCCGAGTCACTGGATGGTGGGGAGCGGCGACCATCTTCCCATGTCTACAAGAGTGGCAAACAAGATCCTTCTCCATATGCAACTTGGGCAATCCCCGGATCAGGCCAAGTGAGCTAAGCCTTGCAAGCAAGTCGAAGCTCAAATGTCCAAGTCTCCTATGCCACTTCCAAAGATCAGAGGGGGAAGGTCTAGCCACAAGACAACGAGTAGTGCCAAAAGACTCCGAGAAATTCGCACGAAAGACTTTCCCAAAGGGCGAAATCAAACACACAAGATTGCCCTGGGGATCCAAAATACGACTGAGATTCGGCTTAAAATGAATCTCATAGTCATCATCGAAAAGTTGCGAAACAGAAAGAAGGTTAAAATGCAAGTTAGAAACAAGAGCAACATCGCGCAACACATAGTGCTCATTAACTCGCACCGATCCACGAGACAACACCTTACCTTTGCTATTGTTGCCGAAGGTGATAAACTCCTTTCCGGCAATAGGACTAAGACTGGAGAACCACTTGGCGTTTCCGGTCATGTGTCTCGATCAACCGGAATCCACCAACCAAATCTTCTCCAATCATTTTACCTACATCAATAAAAAGACATAGGGTGAGCATACGGTCCAACACTGGGGTTAGTGAAGTAGGGAGAATACCAGTGTTGGGCCAGCTGCTCAAAAGAACGGTTAGCACAAAAACGATTCCTAGCGCGTCTTCGAGAAGAGCGATCACCACGTAGAGGAAAACGTGGTCCACTAATGGAGGAGCGTCCATCGCGATACTCAAAACGCGGTGGTGGAAAACGCTCAACTACAAAGCCACCGCCACAGGGTCCATAGCCCATAACAGCAGGCTCCCGCCGGGCACGACCTCCTCGCGGCCTAGGCCTAGGAACCTGAGGCTTTGGACCTCTAGGTCTAGCAACACGCCTCTGAACATTCGGCACATGTACAACATGGAAAGGATGGTACATGTTTGTGTTGTTCATATCCTTTGCACGACGCGCCTCTCTCTTGCGCCGAAAGCAAAACTCACTCAAGTGCCCATCTCTACCACAGTGCTCACAATGGTACCTCACCGCTATCATAGGGGGTTGTTGGTACTCACGGTAGTGGGTGTGGATCACTTTGCCCTTCCGTGGCATGAGCTCCTCCTGGATAGGTGGCATTGTGTCTAGCTTGTTCTTGAGGTGGTTTGGTTTTGGAGCCCATTTCTGCTTCTTGGGTGGAGCTCTCGGAGGTTCAACAAACACTCCATCCTTGGTGTTAGGCTTGAGAGGCTCTTTGGGTGGAATCTTTGTAAGCTTGGGAGTAGTGGTGGAGTTGGGCTTCTCACATGGGTTAAGACCACTCGACTCTCCAATCTTGCCAAAAGATGAAACATCAACACCCTGAGCAAAACCTATTCCTGGACCTCCAGCAGCACACTTGAACTGGGAGATCATCATCCCAAGCAGCGGCTCACCACTAGACACCCATGACAAGATGGTCCGAAGGTATGTGTTTTCCTCCTCGGTTTGCATCTTGTCATGCTTCACGTTGGCTATCTCCATCTCCAAACCTTCACACAGAACACATCTAGCCACACAAGTGCTACCTGAGCTGGCCTCTTCAAGTGACACAGCATTCTTCTCTGCCAACTCGGATTGCAAGCCCGCACAGGACTTGCATGCACCAAGCACCGAAGATCTAGCTCTAAGCTCATCCACCTCTCCTATCAACATAACATACTTACCTCTCAAAGTGAAAAGGTCAGTCATGTGTGTGGTGCACATCTCGCACTCACCCTCCTCAGACACAACTACGGTGGACTTGGCAAACTCAAGCTCCTTCACCGTATCCTCCCACTTCTGGTTAAACTCCTTCCGCTCTCTAGCAGCGCGCCTAAGAAGCTTGTCTTGACTAAGAAGGGCGGCAGTAAGCTTCTCGACCTCAGCAGAAAGCTCATCGGGGGTCAGAGATACTTGGGAGGTGTTGTCGTCATCGTCATCGTTCCGAGGGATCTCCTCCAGCTCGCCGTCGACCTCCTTGTCGAGGGCTATGGTGCAGAAGCCCTCGTTGTCGGTGAAGAAGCAGAGGCCGTTCAGCTTGTCCTCGATCCTCTTCTTCTTCTTGGACTCGTCGTTGCTCGAGGAAGTGGAGTCGTCATCCGAATCATTGACGTCGCTGAGCGTGGCGAAGAATGCACGCTGCTCAGCCTGGGCCTTCTCCAAGTACTTCGTCTTGATGTACTCCTTGTTGAAGCCGCCCTTCCGCTTGTGCTTCGCGGGGATGTACTTCTCCTTGCGCTTGCCAAAGTCGTACTTGTGCCCATGATCCGCCTTGCCGAAGACTTGCTTGTTCTTCTTCGGGCAATTGGCGATGAAGTGGTTGGGGTCGCCGCACTCGAAACAACCCGAGCGTCCTCCTCCGCGGCGACGGTTCATGCGGTTGTTGTGGAACCGCGAGAACCGGTTGGCGAGCAAAGCCAACTCATCACCCCCCATGAACTCCAGCTGCTCCTCTGTGATAGAAAGAAGTGAAGAGAGTGCAAATCCTCCAGAGGGGTTAGCAGAAGAGCCAGAAAGCAAAGCCATCGACGGGCCAGAAGGATTTTCATAAGAAGCCCTCGCCATGGCGTCAATCTCACTGGACTTGAGCTTCCTAAAGAGCTCATCGCACGTGAGGGTCTCATAGTTAGGTGATTCGATGATTGCCTGAACCTTGGAATCCCACACCGACCGATCAAGGGTATGTAAAAGCTTCAAAGCCCTCTCATGATCATCGAAAGGCAACAACTCCTTGTTAGCTCTCATCCTGTTGACAATCACCTGAAAGCGAGCGAATCAACATTCTATGCTCTCACCAGGCATATGTCGAAAGTTCTCATACTCTCGCTTGAACGACTCGTAGAGACAGGTTTTGACTTGAGTGGTTCCCTCATGGAAACACATGAGGGTTGCCCAAATCTCCTGAGCCGTAGCGAGGTGAGAAACGCGATCAAACTCACTCATGCTTAGGCATGAGAAAAGAGCATTACGGGCTCGAGTATTGGCATCGTGCTCATCGATCTCATGCTGAGTAGCACGAGCAGCCAAGACCACGTAATCAGTAGAGTTGCAAATATCTCAGATGGAAGCACCCAAACTCTGCAGATAGGCCGACATGCGTATCTTCCAATACGCATAGTTCGTCCCATCAAAGAACGGTGGTTTGCCCACGCCGCGATCCATGTCGCCTTTTGTGGATCTGGAACCGGCTAAGGAGGAAGATCCTTAACCTGCTCCGATACCAATTGAAGGACCGAAGATGCAATCAGAAAGCGACCAGAGGGGGGGGTGAATGGGAGCTTCAAATTTCTTTTCAAAAACTTGTTGCCACTGTCCCAAGAGTCAACCCCAAAATCAAACCCTAGAGCTCGCAAGTGTCCACGACCCTAGAAGTAGGGTGGATGCTTCCAAGAAGCACAGCGAGACACTACATGACTCTAGAAACCTAACGCAAAAGCCGGAAAGCAAAACCGCCAACGAACGAACAAATCACGGATGAATCAGTGCTGAAACAACAGCATCAGAAGCTGTCTAGCATCCGAGGCCCTAACACCGGAAGCATCCGATGTGAACTTGGCGTTTCTGGAACCTTACTGAACTGGCATCGGACGCTGCTACAGTGAAACCCTAGTGTCCAATGCTTGACCTCTGGTGCGTCCGATGACAATGGACGCTCCGTTGGTCAGCGTCCGATGCTCCGTTAAAATCATTGTTAGATGACACGTGGCAACAGATGCTCCGATGGTATGAACTTCAGCGTCTGATGCTCACGAACAGAGTGTCCGATGGTCCCGAAACAGCACTGTTCTTCTGCGAAATTCACTCGATCTCCTCCGAATCAAAAGCACTAAGGCTTAGGCTTGGTATGAGGAGTTCCAAGGAGGTTAGTGAGCTATCCCAAGAGAATCATGGCTCGAACCTAACTCCAAATCGATGAATTGGAAGAAATCGGGACAAAAGGAGCAAAACTCGATCCAACACAAAAATCGACCGATCTACTAGCTCGTGAGGTTAGAGATAAATTCCTTCGGTGGAAAGAAGTGCCTCACGATCTAGAACATCTTGGTTCAAACGGATTTGCAAGAGACGCCCCAAGTAGAGAGATCGATCAACGGGAAAATCGTGGAGAAAAGCAACCCGCGAAGAATACGAACAAAACGCGAATCACAACCACGAATTTGCAACTGTGTGGCTACCACACGCTACAACAGTGAGATTACGGTCTCACTTCCTCAAAATCTCACGGGCACAGAGGTATGATTGTCTTCTCTGTGGATCTCAGTTCGCTACTAGCAGAGGATGGGGAGAGCAGGAAAACCTAGAAGGCAAAATAGCAAATGACTGAGATAGGATGGGAGGTGGGTGTCTCCCTTTACTTATCCTAATTCTAATTCCCACTCTACCCCTAGTTATTTACAGAGCGAACCAGCCAAACCCTAAGGCTATCCTGGACCAACTCGAAGATGAAGGTGATCCGACGGCCACGCCCGCACAACTGGTAGCGTTGCCTCGACGCAACCTCTCAGATTTCTACCACGTGCCGCCTCCGCTCTGACCGTCCTTTTACCAGACTTCACCCCCGGTTTTGTGGCCCAAACCGGCAAAACCAGCCTTCACGACCAACCCCCGGTTTTGAGGCCCAAACCGGGAAACCAGCCGTCCATCGCATGAGTTTTGTGGCCCAAACTCAGAAACCCGCAGCACCCAGGTTTTGAGGCCCAAACCTGGAAACCATCCTCAGTCTGAGTTTTGTGGCCCAAACTCGGAAACCATCAGCGCCTATGTTTTGAGGCCCAAACCTGGAAACCGTCCACTCGGTGGTTTTTATGTGGCTCAACCACCAAACCGAGCCGTAAAGGGGATGCACCGCCCGTGCACCCCGTCCACCGACACGTGTCCCCAGATCCTCGACCCAAGCAACACCGTGCCCGCAAGTCTTCACTCGTCGCTGTCCCAGGCTGTCAGCCACCACAGCTGATCCTCGGGCCACCGGTCCCTCAGTCCGAGCCTCACGTCCGCCCTTCGCCACTCTCGGTCCATCGGCACGGCACGTCTCTACTTGACCTTCACCTTGCCTTTGATCACTGTATCCGTGCTCGACACCTGCACAACACAAGCCAAAGAACATGTGCATTATCCTAGTTGACAATCACTCATCACTCGGGACTCAGCATACACCCATGTATCCGCAGTTTCTTGGGCTTAGCAGGATACTATCGCCGATTCATTCCTGACTTTTTCAAGATTGCAAAACCTATGATGAGCTTGTTGCAAAAGAATCAGAAGTTCGAATGGACAGAGGAGTGTGAAACCGCTTTCCGTACCTTGCAGAAACTGTTGACCACTACTCCTGTTTTGGCTCAACCGGACATCGAGAGGCCCTTTGATGTCTTTTGTGATGCATCAAAAGTTGGTTTAGGTTGTGTTCTTATGCAAGAAGGCAGGGTAATTGCTTATGCATCTCATCAATTGAGAAAACATGAAGTGAATTATCCTACACATGATTTGGAATTGGCTGTAGTTGTACATGCTCTGAAGATCTGGAGACATTATCTGCTTGGTAACGTCTGCAATATGTATACAGATCATAAAAGTCTCAAGTACATCTTCACTCAACCTGAATTGAATATGAGGCAGAGAAGATGACTGGAGTTGATTAAGGATTATAATCTACAGATTAACTATCATCGTGGTAAAGCAAATGTAGTAGCTGATGCTTTGAGTCAGAAATCGCACTGTAATACCTTAAAGTTACTACCGGAAGATGAGATCAGTCTAATGCATCCTGCAGTGCTACATGACCTTGAGTTGAGTAGCATGTTAGTTGATCAAATCTTAGAGAGGCAGAAAACAGATAAAGGAATTTATCATATCAAGGAAAGGGTAAAAGCCGCAACTGAACCAGTTAAGCATTTTTCGAGTTGATGACAATGGAGTTCTATGGTTTGACCAGCGCTTAGTGGTACCTAAGGGTAGAGAACTCAGAAATCGGATTATGGACGAAGCACATTTGTCTAGGTTATCCATTCATCCTGGAAGTGCTAAAATGTATCAAGATTTACGTCCCAGATTTTGGTGGACTAAGATGAAGAAGGAAATTGCTACTTATGTGGCTAGATGTGACACATGTTGTCGGGTAAAAGCTATTCACCTGAAACCAGTCGGAATGCTTCAACCATTACCTATACCCGAGTGGAAATGGGAAGAAGTGAGTATTGATTTTATCACCGGTTTGCCCGTTACTCAGAAGGGAAATGACTCGATTTGGGTAATTGTGGATCGTCTTACTAAGACAACACATTTCATACCAGTCAAGACCAGCTATAAAGCACCAGACTATGCAGAGATCTACTTGAGTCAGATTGTTCGGCTCCATGGTATACCAAGGATCATAGTTTCAGATCGAGGATCGCAGTTTACTGCACCATTTTTGGGAAAAGCTGCAAAAGGAGTTAGGCACGGAGTTGATCTGAAGTTCAGCCTATCATCCACAAACGTCCGGACAAACAGAAAGAGTGAACCAAGTGTTGGAAGATATGTTGAGAGCCTGTGTAATATCAGCGAAAGGTTCTTGGGAGAAATGGTTCACTACTAGAGAACAGGCCTTTGGACGATTTGCAAAATCAGCATTAGCCACGGAAAAATTTGCGCCCGGGACTAGAAAGGCCTTTAGCCCCGGTTGGTAACACCAACCGGGACTAAAGCTCCCCAGCCCAACGGCTCAATTGTCAGAGGGGCCTTTAGTCCCGGTTGGTGTTACCAACCGGGGCTAAAGACCGGCCTTTAGCCCCGGGCCGTAACACCAACCGGGAGTAAAGGTTTTGCCCCGGTTGGTGTATGCAGCCGGGGCTAAATGTTGGCATCTTTAGCCCCGGGCCGTAACACCAACCGGGACTAAAGGTTTTGCCCCGGTTGGTGTATGCAGCCGGGGCTAAATGTTGGCATCTTTAGCCCCGGTTGGTAACACCAACCGGGACTAAAAGGTTTTGTTCCGGTTGGTGTACCCAGCCGGGGCTAAATGCCAACATTTAGCCCCGGCTGGGAATAAGGACCGGGGCTAAATGTCCCTCCCTATATTTGAAATGTTCTTCTACCTCCAGCCGTGCCCGAGCTCCTGTCTTCATTTTTCTTCATTCAGTCACTGCTTGCTCTTGCTTGCTTGTTTGCTCTCTTCTCCTCCGGTGATTTTTGTTTGTTAACACATCTCCGGCGATTGATTTATTTCATCACATCTACACCGCCATCGACTCGTTGAAAGGTTACTAGCTTAAGTTATTCATTTTTGTAGCTATTTTGAGTTCATTGACTTGATAGTTCAAATTATTAATCTAAAAACAAAATATGACCGTTTAATTAGTTTATTTTAGTCTTTTAGAGAAATGTGACCGGTTTAGAAAACAAAATATATAATACTTTAGTTTAGAAAATGTGACCGGTTTAATTAGTTTTTTTTGAAATAGAGATCATTTAAATCATTTGTTTACATAAAAATTAGAAATATATAATACTTTAGTTTAGAAAATGTGACAGTTTAATTAGTTTTTTTGAGGAATAGAGATCATTTAAATCATTTGTTTACAGAAATTAGAAATATATAATAATTTAGTTTACAAAATGTGACCGTTTTAATTAGTATATTTTATTATTTTGGAGAAATAGAGATCAGTTAAATTAGTTGTTTACAGAAATTAGAAATATATAATACTTTAGTTTACAAAATGTGACCGGTTTAATTAGTATATTTTATTATTTTGGAGAAATAGAGATCAGTTAAATTAGTTGTTTACAGAAATTAGAAATATATAATACTTTAGTTTACAAAACGCAGAAGGATGCCTGGTTGGTATGTTGTTTTCGAGGGCACCAAACCAGGTATTTACACCAGCTGGGCCGAGTGCAGTCAGTATGTCCTCAAAGTTAAGGGAGCTGTGCATAAAAAGTACAAGTCTTTTGAGGAAGCTTCTGCAGCTCTAGATGCTTTTAACTCAAGAATCAACTCAATTCCTACTGCACCTACCCCTACCTTACCTTCCTATCCGGTTGGAGTGGCAGACAGTACATCTTGTTGGACTGTGATGTGGGAGAAATGTGCATGTGTTGTTAGTTGCTTTGGTTGTGGCCAAGTGGATTAGGCTGCACTGTTATCTTGATGTAATAATTAATTAATTAGACAAGTTCAACTGCTACTACTTTTATGCCACCAGTGATTCTTACTAAATTTTATGTCAGACATTTTATAATTTTATTTGTTTATAAGAATGAGAGATCGATATAATTATGTGATATGTCATATAATGCAGACGATGACACGTCACTGGATGTACAATGTCGATCGTCGCTCAAAAGAGTTCATTGATGGCGTGCATTATTTTTTAAGAGTGGCCGAGGCAAACAAGCGGAATGGTTTTATGTGCTGCCCATGTGCCCTTTGTAATAATTCGAAGGAATATTCTAGCTCAAGGAGTCTTCACTCACACTTGTTCAAGTCGGGTTTCATGCCAAACTATAGTTGTTGGACGAAGCATGGAGAAACTGGGGTTATGATGGAAGAAGGTGAAGAAGAACAATTGGACCCTGACGATGACATTATTGCTCAATACGGTGACTTTGGTGATACTGCAATGGAGGAAGGTGAAGAAGAGGCAAGTGCAGGAGACACAGTCGCTGAAGATGATGCTCTTGGTGATGTCATTCGTGATGCACAAAGAGATTTCGAAAGTGATAAGGAGAAGGCTAAGTTTGAATGTATGCTAGAGGATCACAGGAAATTACTATATCCGTCTGCTGCAGATGGACAAAAAAAGTTAGGCACAACACTTGAGTTGCTACAATGGAAGGCACAGAATGGTGTATCTGATAAGGCATTTGGACAATTATTGAAGATTATAAAACAAAAGATGCTTCCGAAGCCTAACGAATTACCCGCCACTACGTACGAAGCAAAACAAGTGGTCTGTCCTTTGGGTTTAGAAATCCAGAAGATACATGCATGTCCTAATGACTGCATCCTGTACCGTGGCAAGGAATACGAGAATTTGGACGAATGCCCTGTATGTAACGCGTCACGATATAAGATCAGGCGAGATGACCCTGGCGATGTTGAGGGTGAAGAACGTCCCCGGAAGAAAATCCCGGCCAAGGTTATGTGGTACGCTCCTATAATACCACGCCTGAAACGTCTGTTCAGAAACAAGGACCATGCAAAGTTGGTGCGATGGCACAAAGAAGACCGTAAGGTAGACAACATGTTGAGACACCCTGCAGATGGGTCCCAGTGGAGAGCAATAGACAGAGAATTCCCAGAATTAGCAAAAGATGCTAGAAACTTAAGGTTTGGTTTAAGTACGGACGGGATGAATCCTTTTGGGGAACAGAGCAGTAGTCATAGCACGTGGCCTGTTACTCTATGTATGTACAACCTTCCTCCGTGGTTATGCTTGAAGCGGAAGTTCATTATGATGCCCGTGCTCATCCAAGGCCCGAGGCAGCCTGGCAACGATATCGATGTCTACCTGAGGCCATTAGTTGAGGAACTCCTACTTTTATGGAGTAAATCAGGTGTACGTGTGTGGGATGATTACAAACAGGAACACTTTGACCTGCGAGCATTGTTGTTCGTAACAATCAATGATTGGCCTGCTCTAAGTAATCTTTCAGGACAGTCAAACAAGGGATATAATGCATGCACACATTGTTTTGATGACATGGATAGTGTATATTTGAAAAAATGTAGAAAGGTAGTGTATCTTGGGCATCGTCGATTTCTTTCGATGAATCACCAGGTTAGAAAGAAAGGCAAGCATTTTAAAGGTGAGACAGACCACCGGAGCAAGCCTCGCAACAGAACTGGGGAAGATGTACTTGAGATGATTAAGGATGTGAAAGTAGTCTTTGGAAAGGGGACGGGCAGTGAACCTGTTCCGAAAGACGCTATGGGACACGCACCCATGTGGAAGAAGAAGTCAATATTTTGGGAGCTACCCTATTGGCATGTACTAGAGGTCCGCCACGCGATCGACGTGATGCACCTGACAAAGAATCTTTGTGTCAACCTTCTAGGATTCATGGGTGTGTACGGGAAGTCTAAGGATACACTTGAAGCACGACAAGAGTTGCAGCGCATGAAAGAACGAGACAACCTACATCCAGAGAAGACAGATGATGGACGCCATTACTTAAGACCTGCTAGCTACACTCTTAGCAATGAAGAGAAGGAAATCATGTTTGAATGCCTAAACAGCATCAAGGTCCCATCTGGATTCTCCTCCAATATAAAGGGAATAATAAATATGCAAGAGAAGAAATTCCTAAACTTAAAATCGCATGACTGCCACGTGCTTATGACGCAATTGCTTCCGGTTGCTTTAAGAGGAATTCTACCTCCACATGTACGTCTTGCCACTGTGAAGCTCTGTGCATTCCTCAATGCAATTTCTCAGAAGGCAATTAATCCACTAGAACTGGCTACTCTACAGAATGATGTGGTTCAATGTCTTGTGAGCTTTGAGTTGGTGTTTCCTCCATCCTTCTTTAATATCATGACACACCTCCTAGTTCACCTGGTCAAGGAGATTCATATTCTCGGTCCTGTGTTCCTACACAACATGTTCCCCTTTGAGAGGTTCATGGGAGTACTGAAAAAATATGTTCGCCAACGTGCTCGGCCAGAAGGAAGCATCGCCAAGGGCTACGGGACAGAGGAGGTCATTGAGTTCTGTGTTGACTTCATTCCTGACCTTGACCCGATTGGTGTTCCTGAATCGCGGCACGAGGGGAGGCTATGTGGAAAGGGGACACTAGGGAAGAAAACATATATCGGTACGGGGAATGATTATTTCAATAAAGCGCACTACACAGTTCTTCAAAACTCAGCCGTGGTGGATCCATATATCGATGTACACAAGGAGTTCCTACGATCCCAATTTCCAGAGAAGAATGAAGTTTGGATAACACGTGAGCACATGAATACTTTTAGCACTTGGTTGCGAAAGGAATGTCTGGGTAATAACAATATTGATGAGCAACTATATTTGTTGGCTAGGCAACCGTCATGGCACATCCTCACGTACAAAGGGTATGAGATCAATGGAAACACATTTTACACCATGGCCCAAGATCAAAGGAGCACGAACCAAAACAGTGGTGTTCGCGTAGATGCCACAGACCCATCTGGGAAGAGGCAAACATATTATGGCCGCATAGAGGAGATTTGGGAACTAGACTACGCACCTGATTTTAAAGTCCCTTTGTTCCGATGCCAATGGGTCAAGGCGACCGGAGCCGGAGTAACAGTTGACAAGGAGTATGGAATGACAACAGTGGATCTCAACAATATTGGATACAAAGGTGAACCATTCGTCCTTGCTGCTGATGTGACTCAAGTGTTCTACGTGAAAGACATGTCTACAAAACCCAAGAGAGGGAAAAATGATGATAAGGCATAAAAATATATATGTGGGTATATAAAAATATATATACGTCCTTGCTAGCAAGCGTTTGTAAACATGTGCAGAAACATGATGAGACAACTAAGGCATAAAAATGACAAGGAGATTGGTTTCATCGATCCATATATCGTCTTCAAGCACCCAAGCAATACTCACTCGGATGCATGGAAAACTCAAACAGAGAGTAATTTGCGGAGGTTCTTGGTAAACCAAAGGGACAAAAGATATATACTATTCCCCTACAACTTTAGGTGAGTTTTGTTATCATATGCACATTTTATTATAGGTTGACATAAAGATATATATATGTGTTGACTATATAAACATAAATGCAGTTTTCACTGGATTCTAATGGTGATCGATCTCCACGAGAGTCGTTTGCTAATCTATGACTCTCTGAGAAAACCACAAGAAGATTACCAAGATATGATTAATATTATCCGAGGGTAATGTGATCTTTAAATATTGATTCTTGCTATAGCTCTTTAACTCTGCAATAGTTAATTAACGTTCCAATTATTGTGAAGGGTTTGGACTTGGTTTGTTCAGAAACACCGTCCGGATCTGAAAGCGCAACTTCCTGATCCTCTAGTCCTAAATGTAAGTTGTAGAGTACCTCCCTGCCTCTTTACCTTAATTAGCATCACTCAGCAGACGCACGCTCAACCGAGAGTACTCTTTTTACATATTGTACAGTGGGTTCTACGGCAGTCACCGGGAAACAATTTATGTGGGTACTATGTTTGCGAGTTCCTGACGGTGTATGAAAAAAGAACTCCTTTACAGAGTCAGCAAGTACGTAACATGTAAATAAATTTATTTTATTTTTTGTTGCTATTACATAAATATTATGTATGTTAATACTTTCTTTTTATTTTAATCCAAATTGAAGGAGACATGGTTGAAGAACTAGGTGATGGATAAGGTCCGCCTCAAAGCAATTCAAGAGACCATCGCGGGCTTCCTTAATGACCATGTCCTTAAGTCTGGCACCGAGTATTGGTTTAATAAAGACGAACCAATGAAGCCAAACCAAGATGAACACTTGTATGACCTCTAAGTTAGGAACGGTATTATATTTGTGTGTAAATATCAAGTTAAGCATGCATGATGGATAATGTTGTATATTTTATGTACATATGTGTGTATAGCTAGCTCTATATTATATATATATGTATAGTTTCATATTTCATTTGTGTGTAATTGTAAATTTTATGTGTTTATATATATTTATTAGCAGCGAAGAATAATACGTGTATTTGAAACTGGCCTAATATAATAGAATATATTAGCAGCGAAGAATACGTATTAGAAAACCTAATGTAATTGTAAAACCAAAAACAATAACCAATTGAAAAGAACAGAAAAAGAAAAAAGAAAAAAGCAGATGGATCTTTAGCCCCGGTTGGTAACACCAACCGGGACTAAAGAGGCCAGCCACGGTGGCCCGGCTGGAGGCCCCTTTAGTCCCGGTTGGTGTTACCAACCGGGGCTAAAGGTGCCTCCAGCCGGGCCCCCGTGGCTGGCCTCTTTAGTCCCGGTTGGTGTTACCAACCGGGGCTAAAGGTCCCTCCATTAGCCCCGGGCCATGGAACCGGGGCTAAAGGTCGGGGCTTTAGTCCCGATTCCTTAGCCCCGGCTCCATGTCCGGGGCTAAAGGCCAAAATGGCCCGGGGCAATAGGCCTGTTCTGTACTAGTGGTTACCTTTAGCAGAGTTCGCTTACAACAGTTACCAAGAGAGTATTCAGATGGCGCCTTTTGAAGCCCTATATGGTAGAAGATGCAGAACGACGGTAAACTGGATTGAACCGGGAGAACGTCAGTACTATGTAATTGATTTCATCAAAGAAGCAGAAGAACAAGTTAGAATCATTCAACAGCACATGGCAGCTGCACAATCTTGACAGAAAAGCTATGCTGATAAATGTAGAAGGCCGCTTGAGTTCAATGTCGGTGACTACGTCTACTTGGAGGTTTCACCCATGAAAGGTGTTAAGCACTTTGGAGTCAAAAGGAAGTTGGCACCAAGGTTTGTGGGCTTTATAGAGTCATGGAAAGGAGGGGAGAAGTAGCTTACCAACTACAGTTGCCAGAACATTTGAAGGCTATTTTCCCTGTATTCCATGTGTCACAATTGAAGAAGTGTCTTCGAGTACCCGAAGAAGAAGTGCAACCGGCCAATATCAAGTTGCAGTCCGATCTTACTTACTCCGCACAGCCGCATCGACGAAAAAGAAAGAGCAACTCGCGGAAGAATAGTTAAGCAGTACAAGGTAACTTGGAGTGAACAAGATGATCAGGAGGGGAGGGTTGTAACACCCTAGTTGTTAAGCAACTCTAAATGCATAACTTGACATAGCATGAGCATGGCATTTCATCATTTCATGTGGATTTGTGTGTATGTTTGTTTAGGTCCTTGCCTAGTTCTAAGTGTAGCTATGAATTGCTTTGTTTTTCTGACCAAGTGCCTTAAACCAAAGTTGTAGATCTTGATGAAAGGAACAACTTTGCTTAAAAGCACTTTTCAGAAAAGGTTTTTTAATGTTATTTCTTGCTTTGGAAAAATGGGCTAGGAGTGAAATTATTTTTCCAAGCAGAATTTGGACTTGAGCCTTAAAGATGAATTGTTCCATGCAAAATTCTAAGCAACTTTGCTTTTAGAACCTTTTCCTAATTCGGCTTAGTTTGGGATATATAGAGCAGAATAGACATTAGCAAAAACCTCTTTAGTTTAAACCCAGTGGGACCCACATGTCAGTCTCTTCTCCCTCCTCCGCCGCTGCCGCCGCGAGACCGCCTTGCCGGCCATCCAAACCGCCGCTCGCCGCCCGTGGTTTCCGCCGCGCCAACATAACCTCCTGTACCCTCTCTGCTTGCCCACCGCGTGGTCGTCACTCCCTGCTGCCGCCGCGTCCGGTCGGGACAGCGAGACCGGAACCGGCCAGGTGCATTGCACCTGAGCAACGCATCGGCCTTTCCTTCTCCACCTCGTGCACAAACCTACCAAGCCACTCACTCACTTTCTCGTCCTCCTCTCTGCTCTATCTTCGCCAGCCGAGAGCACAACCGCCGCCCGCCGAACTCCGGCGAGCGATTCCTCGCTACTCATAGCTCCGCCGCCCGAATCCTTCCGCCAACCTATCCGCCCTAACCGCCTCTCTGGCCTGCAAGGGTTGGTTTCCCTTCTCCTTCCCTCTAGACAGCGGAACGCTGAGAGCCAACCTCGGACCTTCGCCATGACCGCCGCAATGACCTTTGCGTGGTCCGACCGTCTCTGGCCAAACCACCTCCAACCGAGCCCTGTTCTCATCTCCTCTACCTCCGTAGTTGCTTAGGGTTAGATGGGGACTTCTCTCTCGCTGTGTTTCGGCCGGAACCAAGCCTTGGCACGGCCATGTCCGCCGCGGACCGCCGCCGTGCGTGGCACCGAGCAATGCCGGGGTCGGCATGGCTCGATAGTCGCCCTAGTAGGTCGCTTACGTTTTGCTTGAGCTAGTGCTCGCGTCGCCGAGCCTCGAAATAGCCGGGCAAAGCCTCACCGTCGTGTCGCAGCGCTGCCGCTTCGCCATGGCCACCGTCGAGCTTGCTCCGGTGAGCCCTTGGTCGGGAGACTTGGCCGACCGTGTCCGCCTTGCGAAGGCGAACTTAGTGGTGTAGATGGTTGCACCGGAGACCTCGCCGCCGGCGAGCTAGAGCCGGTCAACGCCGTCGGGTTTTCTTTAGGTCGAGTTTTCTTTAATCCAGTTTTTGCAGAAATGGTTTAAAAACTTCTAAAATTCATACCAGGCTCATTTTAAGTCCAAATGATGTGAAACAAATTTTGTTGCGCTGGAAATAAATAGAGCTACCTATTAAAAATATTGGATGCATATTTTGTGATACTTTTGTATGCAGTTTAAATTAATTTAGGAATTGGTTGTTAACTTAGAAAATGCATAACTAATTCTGTGTAGCTCAGGAAAATGTGATTTTAATTTTGTTGGGTTTGTATGGATGAGTAGTTTCTGGGAAAAATATAATATGAGGATGTTCTGTGAAAAATATTGACAGTAACATTTGAAATGGTTAAATGCTATTTTCTTGTATGATTTTTGGTAATTAAAATATAGATGATATGAACCTGATAATTTTTGTAGACTGCTCTTGTACTAAGAAGTTCAGAAGAAAAATGTGAAAATTGTTGTTTGACACTTTTTGCTAGGACATGTAGTTCAAAGTACCTTTTCATCATGTTGTTTGTCTTTTTCATAGAAAAGAGTGTTTAAGTTCAAATTACTTGAAATTTGGACAGTGGGCTAGATTACATGTTGTTAACCTGAGGTAATTTTTGTAGATTTGTCTAGAATTGTTTGTGATGGGTTGATGTTATAAGCATGTTTAAATAGGTTATTTGGGCAAGTAAGTGGATGATAAATAAAATAAATAAGTAGATAATGTTGTAGTGATTAAGTGTCTTAATTGACTGATTAGGAAGGTTAAATGGGTTATTAGGTGATAAGGTCTTTCAAAGTCACTGGATGATATTGACTACCTTGTTGAAGAAAATAAAGTAGATGACATGTGCTTATCTCCTGATTTGACGTTAACCTTGTTGCATCACCTAAGCATTCCATGTGCATTCATCCTATTTATACACGTTTATGCATCATACAGGATCGACAGAAGAGACCTAGAAGCCGCCGCAGCAGGAAGAGCCAAGCCAGGAGGAGACCTTGCTCGAGGAGATCGGAGGGGTCGACGCCGAAGAACTGCCCGAGTGTCATGACCACCGCCCATCTGACTTCAAAAGAGGCAAGCCCCGGAGCATTTAACTCCTACGGTTTGCAAATGGTTTATAAATTAACCTGATATACTTGATGTATTAAGTTATAGGAATTGATTGCTACCGTTGATGCATTACTACCATACCTTGTCCACAACAATTATTATCTTGATATCGCTATTTCGGTCTAGGCTCGTTATATGCTTAGCCCTGCTTAGACCGGTAAAAGTCGGGTGATTTCCTGTCTCCCGCATATAGGTGGATACTGCTCATGACTAGCTTGTGCTATCATGGAGATAACCTTCTGTTAATCAATTTGAGGTCGGGCGGGATGTAGGAGCAGCAGAACATGGGTTATGTGTGCTAGTAATCTTCCGTCTGTGTCGCATAGGACCCGTTTCAGAAAGTGTCACTTTAGTCAAATTGAACGCGTCAAACACTTAACGGAGTACGTCGGAGTACCTCTCGTGAAGTCGAGTAAGGTTATTCGAGCCGGTGATGGAGATGTTGACGCCTAACACCCAGGGCCTCATATGTACAGTGGGCAACTATTCTGAGCAACCTGGCATGATCCGTGGACAGGCGGGGCCTGACTGACCTGGCATGACCGTGGGCAGCTATAGCTTGAGCGACCTGGCATTGAGATAACCCCCGGTGTAGAAGGGCCCATGGCTGTCCCGCGCGTTGCGTTCTCGAATTTCCTGAGTGGTAGCTTACGACTGCCATAGCCGGATGTGTCGGGCGAGTGTGTGACATTTTATCCCCAGCTGGGTAGGAATCGATTATAATCGCCATCGCTCCTGGATAGTGAGTAATTGACTGTAGATCATTACCCGTAGAACTTATGGAACTAAAGATGGTTATGGTAAGGAATCTGAAAGGCTATTGATGAAATAGTCACTCTCTTGCTTGAATAATTAGTCAAGTGTTTGCTATAGTTCATGTGCAAACCTAGTAAGGTAGAATTAATTATAAAAATACCTGCCAACACCCTAAGTTAAGTTTTATTTACAAAAAGAGCTTTCATGCAATGGTATATGTAGCCAACCCCACATATAGCCTACATGATCCTTGGTGTCTCATTATTTCTGGTTTATGACGGGTAAGTCTAGGTGAGTACCTTCTTGTACTCATGGTTTTATTCCCTTGTTGTTGCAAATGGACAGTGCTTCTATGGCTACTGTGAGAACTGCCTTTACCCTGTTACGGGTGACGACTAGACCATGGGCATGGTCGCTTCTTATCTTCCCTGATGCTTTTGTGAACCTGATCAGGCAGATGGCACCGTATTGAAAACAAACTGAACTTATGTTTAAAACTATGTTGCTTCCGCTACTGTTTCCCTGTAATATTGTTTCGTACTCCGATGTATTTGAACTATGTGCAAACTGTGATGTAACTTGTGGACATGTACTCTGAACTATTACAATCTTGGCTGATGTTGAAATGATTAGAAATCCTTCGAGATTTTTGGACTACCGGGTTTGTACGAGCTTAGGTACATGATAATCTTTGTGAAAGTAGAGGTTTCAGTGCTTAATCTGGTATAAATTGGTCTATTCTGTCATAATAAAGCCCCAATTTCTTGTAATTATCTCTTTTGAAATCCAAAAAAATGCGAAGGAGGCATGTGCTATGAAAAAAGGTATATAAAAATTGGCAAGTGCCCAAAGTAGAATTCGGGGTATCTCCATACCCACCAGAAAAAAAATAATGATATGAAAAAAATGGGCAAGTGCCCAAAGTAGAATTAGGGGTATCTCCATACCCACCTAAAAAAAGAAGAAGAAAAAGATAGCCCATGTCATCCTGAGCATATGTTCTCAAAAGATCAACAAAAGAGATGAAGTTTTAAGGAGCAAAATAGAATTAGGTTAGCCACTAAATATTTCCACACACTCTCACATCTTGATCAAAGTGTATGACTTGCATCTCCTTCGATCCGGTTTTTGACTTAGCAATATCATGTGATGCAAGTATGCCTCTCTTTTTATCCCTACCCAAAGCTCCACATATGCCTTTTTAGATGGTAGGATGAAAAAGAAGGTAAATTCAAAATGCCTTTGGTAAGGATATATACCCCATTGAGTGACTTGAGAGTACCATTGAAGGAGAAGTATGAGCTAAGTTTTCAATTGCAAAAAGTTAGAACAAAAACTGCGGATACATGGGTGTATGCCGAGTCTCTAAGTGATGAGTGATTGTCAACTGGGATGATGCGCATGTTCTTTGGCATGTGTTGTGCAGGTGTCGAGCATGGATACAGTGATCAGAGGCAAGGTGAAGGTCAAGTAGAGACGTGCCGTGCCGATGGACCGAGAGTGGCGAAGGGCGGACGTGAGGCTTGGACTGAGGGACCGGTGGCCCGAGGATCAGCTGTGGTGGCTGACAGCTTGGGACAGCGACGAGCGAAGACTTGCAGTCATGGTGTTGCTCGAGTCGAGGACTTGGGGACACATGTCGGTGGACGGGGTGCACGGGCGGTGCATCCCCTCTACGGCTCGGTTTGGTGGTTGAGCCACAAAAAAACCAACGAGTGGACGGTTTTCAGGTTTGGGCCTCAAAACCTGGGTGCTGATGGTTTCCGAGTTTGGCCACAAAACTCAGGCTAAGGACGGTTTCCAGGTTTAGGCCTCAAAACCTGGGTGCGGCGGGTTTGCTGAGTTTGGGCCTCAAAACACAGGCGATGGACGGCTGGTTTCCCGGTTTGGGCCTCAAAACCGGGGGTTGGCTGTGAAGGATGGTTTCCCGGTTTGGGCCACAAAACCGGGGGTGTGACGTCCGGGAAAAGGACAAGCAGAGCGGTGGCGGCACGTGGCGGCGATCGATGAGGTTGCGTCGAGGCAACGCTACCAGTTGTGCGGGCGTGGCCGTCGGATCACCACCTACCTTGAGTTGGTCCAGAATAACCCTTGGGTTTAGCTGGTTCGCTCTATAATTATAGAGGGGTAGAGTAGGAAATAGAATTAGGATAAGTAGAGGGAGACACCCTCCTCCCTTCCTATCTCAGTCATTTGCTATTTTGCCTTCTAGGTTTTCCTGCTCTCCCCATCCCCTGCTGTAGCGAACTGAGATCCACAGAGAAGAGAACAATACCTCTGTGTCCGTGAGATTTTGAGGAAGTGAGACCGTAATCTCACTGTTGTAGCATGTGGTAGCCACACGGTAGCAAATTCATGATTGTGATTCACGTTTTGCTCTTGTTCTTCGCGGATTGCTTTTCTCCACGTTTTTCCCATTGATCGATCTCTCTACTTGGTGTGTCTTTTGCAAATCCGTTTGAACCAAGATGTTCTAGATCGTGAGGCACTTCTTTCCACCGAAGGAATTATTCTCTAACCTCACGAGCGAGTAGATCGGTCGATTTTCGTTTCGGGTCAAGTTTTTCTCGCTTCCCCCGAAATTCTTCGATTCATCGATTTGGAGATAGGTTCGAGCCATGATCTCTTAGAGATAGCTCACTATCCTCCTTGTGACTCCTCTCACCAACTTTGATCCCTAGAGGATTCATTTTGGGTGAGATCTAGTCGAATCGGTGGACGAACAGTGAAGTCACGGCTTGACCGGACGCTAGGGTCGGGATGACCGGACGCAAGGCCAGAGTCTGGTCGTTGAAAGTTTGATCTGCGTGGGGTTCTGTTTACCTGACCGGACGCTTAGTTAGAGAACTGACCGGACACACAGGTAGCATTGTTCACCGTGGCTACGCTGTGACCGGACGCACAGTTCACTCGACCGGACGCTCCCTAGTGCAGAGTCCGGTCACGAACTGTAAGAGTCCAGAACGAGTTTTGCGAGACCGGACGCGTCCGATCCTGATTGACCGGACGCACCAGTGAGTCCGGTCGGTGCTGCTTTGCACGTTTTCGTCCGGGATTCGTTCGTTCGTTACGGTTTTGGTTTCCGTCTTTTGTGTTCAATTTCTAGGGTTGTATAGTGTCCCGCTGTGCTTCTTGGAAGCATCCACCCTACAGCTTGGGTCGTGGACACTTGCAAGCTCTAGGTTTGCTCTTGGGGTTGATTCTTGGGACAGTGGTGACAAGTCTCCAAAAGGAAAATTTGAAGCTCCCATTCACCCCCCTCTGGTCGCTTTCTTGTAGCACTTTCGATCCTTCAATTGGTATCAGAGCACGTTAAGGATCTTCCACCTTAGCCGGTTCCAGATCCACAGAAGGCAACATTGATCGCGGCGTGGGCAAACCGCCGTTTTTCGATGGGACGAACTATGCGTATTGGAAGATACGTATGTCGGCCTATCTGCAGAGTTTGGGTGCTTCCATTTGGGATATTTGCAACTCTGCTGATTATGTGGTCTTGGGTGCTCGTGTCTCTCAGCTTCAGATCGATGAGCACGATGCCAATAGCCGAGCCTGTAATGCTCTTTTCTCATGCTTGAGCATGAGTGAGTTTGATCGCGTTTCTCACCTCGCTACGACTCAGGAGATTTGGGCTACTCTCATGCGTTTCCATGAGGGAACCTCTCAAGTCAAAACCCGTCTCTACTAGTTGTTCAAGCGAGAGTATGAGAACTTTTGACATATGCCTGGCGAGAGCATAGAAAATTTATTCGCTCACTTTCAGATGATTGTCAACAGGATGAGGGCTAACAAGGAGTTGTTGCCTTTCGACGATCATGAGAGGGCCTTGAAGCTTTTGCATACCCATGATCGGTCGGTGTGGGATTCCAAAGTTCAGGCGATCATCGAATCACCTAACTATGAGACCCTCACTTGCGATGAGCTCTTCAGTAAGCTCAAGTCCAGTGAGATCGATGCCATGGCAAGGGCTTCTTATGAAAATCCTTCTGGCCCATCGATGGCTTTGCTTTCTGGCTCTTCTGCTAAACCCTCTGGAGGTTTTGCACTCTCTTCTCTCTTTTCTGTCACAGAGGAGCAGCTGGAGTCTTTGGGGGATGACGAGTTGGCTATGATCGCCAACCGGTTCTCGCGGTTCCTCAACAACCGCATGAACCGTCGCCGCGGAGGAGGACGCTCAGGATGCTTTGAGTGCGGCGACCTCAACCACTTCATCGCCAATTGCCCGAAGAAGAACAAGCAAGTCTTCAACAAGGCAGAGCATGGGCACAAGTACGACTCCGGCAAGCGCAAGGAGAAGTACGTCCCTGCGGAGCATAAGCGGAAGTGCGGCTTCAACAAGGAGTACATCAAGACCAAGTACTTGGAGAAGGCCCAGGCTGAGCAGCGTGCGTTCTTCGCCACGCTCAGCGACATCGACGACTCGAATGACGACTCCGTTTCCTCAGGCGACGACGAGTCTGAGAAGAAGAAGAAGATCGAGGACAAGCTAAACGGTCTTTGCTTCTTCGCCGACGATGATGGCTTCTGCACCATGGCCCTCGGCAAGGAGGTCGACGGCGAGATAGAGGACACTCCTCGTAACGACGACGACGACGACACCTCCTAGGTATCTCAAACCCCCGACGAGGCTGAGGTCGAGAAGCTTACTGCTGCGCTCCTTAGTCAGGATAAGTTGCTTAGGCGTGCTGCTAGAGAGCACAAGGAGTTTAGGCAGAAGTGGGAGGATACGGTGAAGGAACTTGAATCAGTCAAGTCCACCGTAGTTGTTACCGAGGAGGTGGAGTGTGAGATGTGCACCACACACATGACTGACCTTCTCACTTTGAGAGGTAAGTATGTTGCGTTGGTAGGAGAGGTGGATGAGCTGAAGGCTAGATCCTCGCTGTTGGGTGCATGCAAGTCCTGTGCGGGCTTGCAATCTGAGTTGGCAGAGAAGAATGCCAAGATTTTGTCTCTTGAGGAGGCCAACTCAGGTAGCACATGTGTGGCTAGGTGTGTTCTTTGTGAAGGTTTGGAGATGGAGATCGCTAATGTGAAGCATGACAAGATGCAAATCGAGGAGGAAAACACATACCTTCGGACCATCTTGTCATGGGTATCTAGTGGCGAGCCACAGCTCGGGATGATGATCTCTCAATTCAAGCGAGCTGCTGCAGGTCCAGGTGTAGGTTTTCCTCCGGGTGTTGATGTTTCGTCTTTTGGGAAGATTGGAGAGTCGAGTGGTCTTAGCCCATGTGAGAAGCCCAACTCCACCACTACTCCCAAGCTTACCAAGATTCCACCCAAAGAGCCTCTCAAGCCTAACACCAAGGATGGGGTCTTTGTTGAACCTTCGAGAGCTCCACCCAAGAAACAATCAAGGGCTCCCAAACCAAACCACCACAAGAACAAGTTGGACACCATGCCACCCATCCAGGAGGAGCTTATGCCACAGAAGGGCAAAGTGATCCATACCCACTACCATGAGTACCAACAACCCCCATTGAGAGCGGTGAGGTACCATTGTGAACACTGTGGGCGAGATGGTCACTTGAGTGAGTTTTGCTTTCGGCGCAAGAGAGAAGCGCGCCGCGCAAAGGAGATGAACAACACGGACATGTACCATCCTTTCCATGATGTACATATGTCGAATGTTCAGAGGCATGCTGCTAGGCCTAGAGGTCCAAAACCTCAAGTTCCTAGGCCTAGGCCGCGTAGAGAGCGTGCCCGGCGGGAGCCTGCAGTTGTAGGCTTTGGACCCCGTGGCAGTGGCTTTATAGTTGAGCGTTTTCCACCATCGCGTTTTGAGTATCGCGATGGACGCTCCTCCCTTAGCGGACCACGTTTTCCTCAACGTGATGATCGCTCCTCTCGTAGGCGTGCTAGGAATGGTTTTTCTGCTAACCGTTCTTTTAAGCAGCCGGCTCAACACTGGTATTCTCCCTACTTCACTAACCCTAGTGTTGGACCGTATGCTCACCCTATGTCTTTTTATTGATGTAGGTAAAATGATTGGAGAACGTTTGGTTGGTGGATTCCGTGTGTTCGAGGCACATGACCGGAAACGCCAAGTGGTTCTCCAGTCTTAGTCCAGTCGCCGAAAAGGAGTTTATCACCTTCGGCGACAACATCAAAGGTAAGGTGCTGTCTTGTGGGTCGTTGTGAGTTAATGAGCTCTTTGTGTTGCGCGATGTTGCTCTTGTTTCTAACTTGCATTTTA
The DNA here is from genome assembly GCA_009763385.1 of Coix lacryma-jobi var. lacryma-jobi. Lineage (NCBI taxonomy): Eukaryota > Viridiplantae > Streptophyta > Magnoliopsida > Poales > Poaceae > Coix > Coix lacryma-jobi. Next base: position 84,612,424 of record CM019826.1, read on the forward strand.
ACCTTCTTTCTGTTTTGCAACTTTTCGATGATGACTATGAGATTCGTTTTAAACCGAATCTCAGTCGCATTTTGGATCCTCAGGGCAATCTTGTTTGTGTGATTTCGCCCTTTGGTAAAGTCTTTCGTGCGGATTTCTCAGTGTCTTTTGGCATTTCTCGTTGTCTTGTGGCTGGACCTTCCTCCTCTGATCTTTGGAAGTGGCATAGGAGACTTGGACATTTGAGCTTCGACTTGCTTGCAAGGCTTAGTTCACTTGGCCTAATCCGAGGATTGCCCAAGTTATCCATGGAGAAGGATCTTTTTTGCCATTCTTGTAGACATGGGAAGATGGTTGCCGCTCCCCACCATCCAGTAACTCAGGTCATGACAAAGCGCCCTGGAGAGCTTTTGCACATGGACCTTGTTGGTCCGGCTCGGGTGAGCTCAGTTGGGGGGAAGTGGTATGTGCTTGTTGTTGTCGACGACTTTTGGAGATATTCGTGGGTTTTCTTTTTAGCTGAGAAAACCGAGACTTTCTCCTTTGCTCGCAATCTGATTTTACGTCTTCAGAACGAGTTCCCTTTGAACTCGATGCGAGCTATTAGGAGTGATAATTGTTCCGAATTCAAGAATTCAGATTTTGAGAAGTTTTGTAACTCCTTGGGTTTAGAGCATCAGTTTTCTTCTCCTTACACACCGCCACAGAATGGTGTTGTAGAGAGGAAGAATCGGACCCTTGTAGAGATGGCCAGGACGATGCTCGATGAGTATAGGACTCCTAGGCGATATTGGGCCGAAGCTATGAGCACTGCATGCTATATTTCCAATCGCATTTTTCTTCGAGCTTTCTTGAAAAAGACCTCTTATGAGTTGCGTTTTAGAAAACTCCCCAAGGTGAGTTATTTTAGAGTTTTTGGTTGCCATTGTTTTATACTCAAAAAGGGCAACTTGGACAAGTTTGAGTCTCGTTCTTCCGACGGTGTGTTTTTGGTTTATGGCACTCACACACGTGCTTACCGTGTACTTAACCTTGATACTAACCGAGTCATGGAGACATCAGATGTCACCTTCGATGAGACCATGGTTTGTCCTTCTTCTTGTTTTGAGCGTGCAGGTGATCATGAGGTTGGAAAGCCTCTTTTTGATGACGAGGATGAGGGTGAGGTATGGATGATCTAGCACCCCCTCCACCTGCTGTGCCGCAAGGAGCGGCTTCTACTACGACTCAAGGCCCCAACACTTTTTCATCTTGGGGGCCGTGGGATCCGCCACCTCGAGCGGTGCCCTTTGTACCCGAGGAGGCACCAGTTGCTGTTGAGGGGGAGGCCACTTCAGCAAGGGAGGCGCCACGATACATTCAGCGCCAGCACCCACCTCAACAGATGATCGGCAGCATCAACGAACGCGTCACCCGGTCTCGGCAAATCTCTCACTTTGCTCATTCTATATTTGTTGCTGATTTTGAACCCCGGGATGTTGGACACGCTTTGACGGATCCAGATTGGGTCAATGCCATGCATGAGGAGTTAGAGAACTTTGAAATAAATCGGGTTTGGGTTCTTGTTCCTCCTCCTCCTGAGTGTCACCCTATTGGGACAAAATGGGTTTTCAAAAACAAACAAGGAGAGGATGGCCATGTTGTGAGAAACAAGGCTAGACTAGTTGCCTAGGGGTATAGTCAGAAGGAGGGAATAGACTATGAGGAGACTTTTGCTCCTGTAGCTCGTTTGGAGGCAATTAGAATACTCTTGGCTTTTGCTGCATCCAAAGGTTTCAAACTTTTTCAAATGGATGTCAAGAGTGCCTTCTTAAATGGCTACATAGAAGAGGAGGTGTATGTTAGACAACCCCCTAGTTTCGAAAATCCCAAGTTTCCAAACCACGTTTTTAAACTTCACAAAGCGTTGTATGGTTTGAAACAAGCCCCTAGAGCCTGGTATGATAGGTGGAAAACCTTTTTGTTTGCTAAGGGTTTTAAAATGGGATGTGTGGATAAAACGCTCTTTCTCCTCAAGCAAGGCACTGATACTCTCTTGGTCCAGATTTACGTGGATGATATCATTTTCAGTGGTTCTTCTCACGTTTTGGTTGCCAAGTTTGCAGATACTATGAGCAGGGAATTTGAGATGAGCATGATGGGTGAGTTGACATTTTTCCTCAGGTTGCAAATCAAGCAATCCCGGGAAGGGACGTTCGTGCACCAGGGTAAGTATACCAGAGACATTCTGAAGAAATTTGATATGGGTGAGGCTAAGCCTCTTCCAACACCCATGTCGACCACGACGGCCCTGGATGCGGACAAGGATGGAGAAGCAGTGGACCAGAAGGAGTACCGGAGTATGATCGGGTCGCTGTTGTACCTGACGGCGACACGCCCGGACATTCCATTCGCGGTGTGTCTTTTGCGGATACATGGGTGTATGCCGAGTCTCTGAGTGATGAGTGATTGTCAACGGGTTTGATCGCATGTTCTCTGGCTTGTGTTGTGCAGGTGTCGAGCACGGAGACAGTGATCGAGGGCAAGGTGAAGGTCAAGTTGAGACGTGTCGTGCTGATGGACTGGGTGCGATGAAGGATGGGCGTGCCGTGCGGCGGACGTGCCATGACGATGGATCGAGCAGTGAAGGGCGGACGTGAGGCTTGGACTGAGGGACCGGAGTGCCTGAGGATCAGCTGTGGTGGCTGGCAGCCTGGGACAGCGACGAGCGGAGACTTGCGGGGCACGGTGTTGCTCGGGTCGAGGACCTGGGGACACGTGTCGGTGGACGGGGTGCACGGGCGGTGCATCCCCTCCACAACTTCGGTTTGGTGGCTGAGCCAGCGAAAAACCACCGGTGGACGGTTTCCAGGTTTGGGCCTCAAAACCTGGGTGCTGAGGGTTTTCGAGTTTGGCCACAAAACTTGGGCTAAGGACGGTTTCCAGGTTTGGGCCTCAAAACCTGGGCGCGGATGGTTTGCTGAGTTTGGCCTCAAAACTCAGACGCTGGTGGGCTGGTTTCCCGGTTTGGGCCTCAAAACCGGGGGATAGCTGGAAAAGGCTGGTTTCCTGGTTTGGGCCACAAAACCGGGGGTGCAGAGCGAGGGCGGCACGTGGCGGCAATCGGAAGGTTGCGTGGAGGCAACGCGGACGACTTGTGCGGGCATGGCCGTCGGATCTACCTACCACTTGAGTTGGTCCAGAATAACCTTAGGGTTTAGCTGGTTCGCTCTGTAATTAGAATAGAGAGGGGTAGAGTAGGAAATAGGCTTAGTCTAGAATAGGATAAGTAGTCAGGGGAGACACCCTCCTCCTGTATCTCAGTCATTTGCTCTTTCACACTTAGGGTTTCTTGCTCTCCCATCCCCTGCTGTAACCTGCTGAGATCCGCAGAGAAACTTGACTCTGTGTACTGGTGATTTTGAGGAAAGGAGGCCGTAACCTCCTTGTCGTAGCGTGTGTTTGCGCTTCGGCTGCAAGATCGTGTTTGTGATTTGCGTTTCATTGGTGTTCTTCGCGGAATCCTTTTTCTTCACGATCTTCCCGTCGCTTGATCTCTTTGGTTGGTTCATCTTTTGCAAAATCGTTTGAACCAAGTTGTTCTAGATCATGAGGCACTTCTTTCCACCGAAGGAATTAACCTCTAACCTCACGGTCTAGGAGATCGATCGACTTTTGTTCTGGATCGTGTTTTTGCTCCCTTGTCCCGAAACTTCTTGATTCACCGATTTGGAGTTAGGTTCGAGCCATGATCTCTTAGAGATAGCTCACTAACATCCTTGTGACCCCTCAGATCGAATCCCAGGCCTAGAGTTTTTGATTCAGAGGAAATCGGGTTGAATCATCAAAGAACAGCACAGTTTTCGGGGGCATCGGACGCTGACACGGGAGCATCGGACGCTAGGGTTCTAAGCGTCGGACGCTCCGGTGAAGCGTGTCACTTTCTGAGCGTTTGTAGTGGCATCGGACGCTAGGCATTGGACGCGTCCGTTGGCCATCGGACGCGCCGGAGCCAAAGCATCGGACGCTGGTTGTTCACTGTTCACAGCATCCGATGGTGGAACAGTAAGGTTCCCGAGACGCAGTTTTCGCATCGGACGCGTCCGGTGGTCTGGCATCGGACGCAGGCAACATCCGATGCTACTGTTTTCACACGGTTTTGACCGCGGTTCGCTCGTTCGTTGACGGAATTGATTTCTGTCTTTTGCGTTGGCTTTCTAGAGTTGTCTAGTGTCCCGCTGTGCTTCTTGGAAGCATCCACCCTACATCTAGGGTCGTGGACATTTGCAAGCTCTAGGGTTTGCTTCTGGGGTTTATTCTTGGGACAGTGGCTACTAGTTTCCGTAAGGAAAATTTGAAGCTCCCATTCACCCCCCCTCTGGTCGCTTTTTGATTGCTTCTCTGTCCTTCAATTGGTATCGGAGCAGGTTAAGGATCTCCCACCTTAGCCGGTTCCAGATCCACAGAAGGCGACATGGATCGCGGCGTGGGCAAACCGCCGTTCTTTGATGGGATGAACTATGCGTATTGGAAGATACGCATGTCGGCCTATCTGCAGAGTTTGGGTGCTTCTATTTGGGATATTTGCAACTCTACTGATTACGTGGTCTTAGCTGCTCGTGTTACTCAGCAACAGATGGATGAGCACGATGCCAATAGCCGAGCCCGTAATGCTCTCTTTTCTTGTTTGAGCATAGGTGAGTTTGATCGTGTTTCTCACCTCGCTACGGCTCGGGAAATCTGGGACACCCTCATGCGTTTCCATGAGGGCACCTCTCAAGTCAAAACCCGACTCTACGAGTCGTTCAAGCGTGAGTATGAGAACTTTCGACATCAGCTTGGCGAGAGCATAGAAAGTTTATTCGCTCGCTTTCAGGTGATTGTCAACAGGATGAGGGCTAACAAGGAGCAGTTGCCTTTTGACGATCATGAGCGTGCTTTGAAGCTTTTGCACACTCTTGATCGATCTGTGTGGGATTCCAAGGTTCAGGCAATCATCGAATCGCCTAACTATGAGACCCTCACATGCGATGAGCTCTTTAGTAAGCTCAAGCCCAGTGAGATTGACGCCATGTCGAGGGCTTCTTATGCGAATCCTTCAGGCCCGACTATGGCTTTGGTTTCTGGCTCTTCCGCTAACCCCTCTGCTGGTTTTGCTCTTTCTTCACTCTTTTCTGTCATAGAGGACCAGCTTGAATCGTTGGGGGATGACGAGTTGGCAATGCTCGCCAACCGGTTCTCACGGTTCCACAACAACCGCATGAACTGTCGCCGCGGAGGAGGACGCTCAGGATGCTATGAGTGTGGCGACCCCGAACACTTCATCGCCAACTGCCCCAAGAAGAAGCATTCATCTGGGAAGGGCGATCATGGGCACAAGTACGACTTCGGCAAGCGCAAGGAGAAGTATGTCCCCGCGAGGCACAAGCGGAGGCGCGGCTTCGACAAGGAGTACATCAAGAAGAAGTACTTGGAGAAGGCCCAAGCTGAGCAGCGTGCGTTCTTCGCCACGCTCAGCGACGTCGACGGCTCGGATGACAACGCCGCTTGCTCAAGCGATGATGAGTCCGAGAAGAAGAAGAGGATCAAGGACAAGCTGAACGGTCTCTGCTTCTTCGCCGACGACGACGGTTTTTGCACCATGGCGCTTGGTGATGAGGTCGACGGCAAGCTGGAGCACACCCCTCGGGACGACGACGACGACGATGACACCTCCCAGTTATCCCTCACCCACGACGAGCTTTCTGCTGAGGTTGAGAAGCTTACTGCCGCGCTCCTTAGTCAGGACAAGTTGCTTAGGCGTGCCGCTAGAGAGCGCAAGGAGTTTAGGCAGAAGTGGGAGGACACGGTGAGAGAGCTTGAGTCTGCCAAGTCCACCGTGGTCGTGTCAGAAGAGGTTGAGTGTGAGATGTGCACCACGCACATGACTGACCTTCTCACTTTGAGAGGTAAGTATGCTGCATTGGTAGGAGAGGTGGATGAGCTGAAGGCTAGACCTTCTCTGTTAGGTGCGTGCAAGACTTGTCCTGTCTTGAAATCTGAGTTGGCAGAGAAGAATGCCAAGATTGTGTCTCTTGAGGAGGCCAACTCAGGTAGCACTAGTGTGGCCAGGTGCGCTTTGTGTGAGGGTTTGGAGATGGAGATTGCGAATGTCAAGCATGACAAGATGCAAACCGAGGAGGAAAACACATACCTTCGGACCATCTTGTCATGGGTCTCTTGTAGTGAGCCGCAGCTCGGGATGATGATCTCCCAATTTAAGCGAGCTGCTGAAGGTTATGTTGTAGGTCTTGCTCAGGGTGTTGATCTTTCTGCTTTTGGGAAGATTGGAGAGTCGAGTGGTCTGAATCCTAGTGAGAAGCCCAACTCCACCACTACTCCCAAACTGACCAAGCTTCCATCCAAAGAGCCGGTCAAGCCTATCACCAAGGATGGGGTGTTTGAGGAACCTCCGAGAGCTCCACCCAAGAACCAAGTGTGGCATCCCAAACCCAATCACCTAAAAAACAAGCTGGATACAATGCCACCTATCCATGAGGAGTTGCCACAGAAGGGCAAAGTGATCCACACCCACAGTCATGAGTACCAACAACCCCCTTTGCGTGCGGTGAGGTATCATTGTGATTTCTGTGGGAGAGATGGACACTTGAGCGAGTTCTGCTTTAGGCGCAAGAGAGAGGCGCGCCGTGCTAGGGAGATGAACAACCCGGACATGTACCATCCTTTTCATGATGTACATGCGCTGAATGTTCAGAGGAGAACACCGAGACGTACTGCTTGGCCTAGAGGCGCAGTGCCTCAAGTTGCTAGGCCTAGGCCTCGTAGAGAGCGTGCCCGACGGGAGCCTGCAGTTGCAGGTTTTGGACCCCGTGATAGAGGCTTTGTAGTTGAGCGCTATCCCCCACCGCAGTTTGAGTGTCGCGGTGAGCGCTTCTTCCCTAGCGGACCATGTTTTCCTGTGCGTGGTGATCGCTACCCCCGTAGACAGTCTAGGAGTGGTTATTCTGCTAACCGTTCTTTTGAGCAGCCGGCCCAACACAGGTATTCTCCTTACTTCACTAACCCCAGTGTTGGACCGTATGCTCACCCTATGTCTTTTTATTGATGTAGGTAAAACGGTTGGAGGACATTTGGTTGGTGGATTCCGGTTGCTCGAGGCACATGACCGGAAACGCCAAGTGGTTCTCCAGCCTTAGCCCTGTTGCCGGAAAGGAGTACATAACCTTCGGCAACAATAGTAAAGGTAAGGTGTTGTCTCGCGGATCCGTGCGGGTTAATGGGCACTTTGTGTTGCGCGATGTTGCTCTTGTTTCTAACCTGCATTTTAACTTGCTTTCTGTTTCGCAACTTTTTGATGATGACTACGAGATTCGTTTTAAACCGAACCTTAGTCGCATCTTAGATCCTCAAGGCGATCTTGTATGTCTGATTTCGCCCTTTGGGAAAGTCTTTCGTGCGAATTTCTCGGAGTCGTTTGGTTCTTCTCGCTGTCTTTTGGCTAGTCCTTCTTCCTCCAATCTTTGGAAGTGGCATAGGAGGCTCGGTCATTTAAGCTTCGACTTGCTTGCAAGACTTAGCTCACTTGGCCTAATCCGAGGATTGCCCAAGCTTTCGATGGAGAAGGATCTAGTTTGCCATTCTTGTAGACATGGGAAGATGGTTGCCGCTCCCCACCATCCAGTGACTAAGGTCATGACCTCGCACCCTGGAGAGCTTTTACATATGGACCTTGTTGGTCCGGCTCGGGTGAGCTCGGTTGGTGGCAAGTGGTATGTTTTGGTTGTTGTTGATGACTTTTCGAGGTATTCGTGGGTCTTCTTTTTGATTGAGAAGACTGAGACTTTCTCCTTCGCTCGCAATCTGATTTTGCGTCTTCAGAACGAGTTCCCTTTGAACTCGATGCGAGCTATTAGAAGTGATAATGGTTCCAAATTCAAAAATTCGGATTTTGAGAAGTTTTGTAACCGCTTTGGTTTGGAGCATCAGTTTTCTTCCCCCTATACACCGCCCCAAAATGGTGTTGTAGAGAGGAAGAATCGGACCCTTGTTGAGATGGCCAGGACGATGCTCGATGAGCATAGGACTCCCAGGCGCTATTGGGCCGAAGCTATGAACACTGCATGCTACATTTCAAATCGCATTTTTCTGAGAGCCTTTTTGAAGAAGACTTCTTATGAGTTGCGTTTTGGTCGCCAGCCCAAGGTGAGTTATTTTAGAGTCTTCGGTTGCCACTGTTTTATTTTGAAGAAGGGGAACCTGGACAAGTTTGAGTCTCGATCTTCTGACGGGGTATTTTTGGGTTATGGCACTCACACGAGAGCATATCGTGTACTTAACCTTGACACTAACCGAGTCATGGAGACATCCGATGTCACCTTCGACGAGACTCTTGTTTCTCCTTCTTCTCGTTTTGAGCGTGCAGGTGATCATGAGGTTGGAGAGCCTCTTTTTGATGACGAGGACGAGGGTGCTGAAGGTATGGATGATCCAGCACCCCCTCCACCTGCCGCGCCGCAAAAAGCGGCCTCGACGACGACTCACGGCCCCGACACCTCTTCTTCCTGGGGGCCGTGGGATCCTCCACCTCGTGCGGTACCTTTTGTACCCGGGGTGGAACCAGCTGCTGATGAGGGGGAGGTCACTTCATCCCGGGAGGCGCCATGACACATCCAGCGCCAGCACCCCCCTCAGCAGATGATCGGCGATATCGGCGAGCGAGTCACTCGCTCCAGGTCACAGCACATCTCTCACTTCGCTCACTCTGCTTTTGTTGCTAATTTTGAGCCCGGAGATGTTGGACACGCTTTGACGGATCCGGATTGGGTCAATGCCATGCATGAGGAGTTAGAAAACTTTGAGAGAAATCGGGTTTGGGTTCTAGTTCCACCTCCACCTGACTGTAAGCCTATTGAGGACAAAATGGGTTTTCAAAAACAAGCAAGGAGAGGATGGCCACGTTGTTAGAAACAAGGCCCGGCTTGTAGCAAAAGGCTATAGTCAGAAGGAGGGGATAGATTATGAGGAGACGTTTGCTCCTGTAGCTCGTTTGGAGGCTATTAGGATACTCTTGGCTTTTGCTGCATCCAAAGGTTTCAAACTGTTTCAAATGGATGTCAAGAGTGCCTTCTTAAACGGCTACATAGAGGAGGAGGTTTATGTTGAGCAACCCCCCGGTTTTGAAAATCCCAAGTTTCCAAACCATGTCTTTAAACTTCACAAAGCTTTATATGGTTTGAAACAAGCCCCTAGAGCCTGGTATGATAGGTTAAAAACCTTTTTGCTTGCTAAGGGTTTTAAAATGGGATGTGTAGATAAGACGCTCTTTCTCCTCCGGCAAGGCAAAGACACGCTCTTGGTCCAGATTTACGTGGATGATATCATTTTCGGTGGTTCTTCTCACGCTTTAGTTGCCAAGTTTGCAGATACTATAAGCAGGGAGTTCGAGATGAGCATGATGGGCGAGCTGACATTCTTTCTCGGGTTGCAAATTAAGCAATCCCGGGAGGGGAAGTTTGTGCACCAGGGCAAGTACACGAAGGACTTGCTGAAGCGGTTCGATATGGGTGAGGCCAAGCCCCTTCCAACACCCATGTCGACGACGACTGCCCTGGATGCGGATGTGGATGGAGAAGCAATGGACCAGAAGGAGTACCGCAGCATGATCGGGTCGCTACTCTACCTGACGGCGACACGCCCGGACATTTAGTTCGCGGTGTGTCTGTGCGCGCGCTTTCAGGCGTCGCCGCGCACTTCTCACCGTCAGGCGGTGAAACGCATCTTCAGGTACCTTCGTTTCACACCTGAATTCGGGATTTGGTATTCTGCTTCCTCCACCCTCTCGCTTTGCGGTTATTCCGATGCTGATTTTGCTGGTTGTCGCATTGAGCGCAAGTCCACTTCTGGGACTTGCCAATTTATTGGATCTTCTCTTGTTTCATGGTCTTCTCGCAAGCAGTCTAGTGTCGCCCAGTCTACCACGGAGGCTGAGTATGTTGCTGCGGCTAGCTGCTGTTCCCAGTTACTCTGGATGATGGCCACTTTGCGTGATTTTGGTTTGAGTTTTTCTCGAGTGCCTTTGCTTTGTGACAGCACGAGTGCTATTAGCATTGCTAAGAACCCCGTGCTTCACTCGAAAACCAAACACATTGATGTGCGCTTTCATTTCTTGCGAGACCACCAGGAGAAGGGTGATATCGACCTTCGCCATGTCGATACTCATCACCAACTGGCTGATATTTTCACCAAGCCTTTAGACGAATCAACCTTTAATAGGTTGAGGGGTGAGCTTGGTGTGTGTTTCCCCTTTTAGATGGGGGAAGCATTTTGAGTTGTATCCTAGTCTGACTCTTTTACTTAGATCTTCTTTTATGTTGCATTTTAGCATACGCATTTACATTCTGAGCTTCATGTTTATAATCACTAGAATGTAACTATCCTCTGTTTCGTATGCTCCGATGCTTATGATTGATGCTTGTAGCTTATGCTCCTTCTAATCACTAATTCATGTTATGAGCTGAGCTATTTTTGAAATGGTAAAGTTGCTTAAATGTATATAAAATCTGGAAATGTTCACCATTGAGATATGCAACTAGCATGTGTAGGGTGTGTTGAGTCCATTCCTGCTTTTCATATATGCTAGGTTGCTATGTCTCTAGTTCTGAGTCATTCACTCGCTTGGTCTGTTCATATCATGTTTAAAATTTGAACCAAGTTTAGTGAATTGAATAGATCGAGATGGGATTGCTTGTCAACACATCACGGTATCGAGACGGTTTCTCAATGCACTTTGAGTTAAACTTGAGCTGTGTAGTGTATGACCGAAACCATAGCTTTAAGCTTCTGATTGCTTCGGCATAGGCTTCGCTCGGTTGAAAAGTTAGGCAAAGACAAGCTTTCAACCTCTCGCAATCACATGCTAAATAATTGAACTTGTGAATTCTTTACCGCTGCAACTCCGATATAAAACTGAAATCACAAGTATATGCTTCATTCCTATGCATGATGATTGAACTTTGCTAGGGGTAGTTCACCTTGTATACATGTTTAGCACTTGTCTGGATTCCTATCTATACATGTGTAGTGCTATTTTGATGGTGACTATCTTTTTGGCTAAAAACTGCTCACTTGCTCATATGCTTCATATTTCGTATGTGTGATCAGTTTGAGCCTTCGCTATTTGAGTGCTTAGTTGGGTCATTGGAGCTATACCGACTAGAGCATTTTTGCACTCTTTTGACTATATGCCTGAAGCTACTAACTTGCATTTCTAACTTCATATGCATTTTGGAAGGGGGAGTTGTGTTGGCTCAAGAGAAGAGTTTGTGCTTGATAAGTGCATTTTCAACTAAGGGGGAGAGTTTTTGCAAATCATATGTCTCCTGGATTTCAACTAAGGGGGGAGCTTTTGCTAAGGGGGAGTCCCGGGTTGCTTGCACGTGTCGAGGGGAGTTTTGCTAGTTGTGTTGAGCCGTTGCCTCTGTCTTGAGGGACTAGCAACATTTTCCTCATTTGGCGTCAAGGTTGATTTTGATTGGTTCGGAGACCTTTCGGTTGTTTTTCAATTGGTTCGGAGTGGTTTTCGTGCTAGTTGTGTTGAGCCTCTGTGCCTCTATCTTGAGGGACTAGCATTTTGCCATTTTTAGCTCTGATTTCCAATTGGTATTTTGCTAGCGGTGTTGAGCCTGTTCTACCTCTTCTTGAGGGCTAGTTTTGCTTTGCTTGGTTGCGTCGAGCCGTTGCCCATGTCTTTGGGGACCAAGTTTTCGCTTCTTCCACTTGACCTTCTTCGGCTTTGCTATGCTTTTGGGTCGTTTGGTCGAGTTCTCTTCTTCTCCTTCTTCTTTCTTTTCTCTTTCTCTCATTATGATTTGTGTGAGTAGTTGACAATGCACTCATCAAGGGGGAGATTGCGGATACATGGGTGTATGCCGAGTCTCTGAGTGATGAGTGATTGTCAACGGGTTTGATCGCATGTTCTCTGGCTTGTGTTGTGCAGGTGTCGAGCACGGAGACAGTGATCGAGGGCAAGGTGAAGGTCAAGTTGAGACGTGCCGTGCCGATGGACTGGGTGCGATGAAGGATGGGCGTGCCGTGCGGCGGACGTGCCATGCCGATGGATCGAGCAGTGAAGGGCGGACGTGAGGCTTGGACTGAGGGACCGGAGTGCCTTAGGATCAGCTGTGGTGGCTGGCAGCCTGGGACAGCGACGAGCGGAGACTTGCGGGGCACGGTGTTGCTCGGGTCGAGGACCTGGGGACACGTGTCGGTGGACGGGGTGCACGGGCGGTGCATCCCCTCCACAACTTCGGTTTGGTGGCTGAGCTAGCGAAAAACCACCGGTGGACGGTTTCCAGGTTTGGGCCTCAAAACCTGGGTGCTGAGGGTTTCCGAGTTTGGCCACAAAACTTGGGCTAAGGACGGTTTCCAGGTTTGGGCCTCAAAACCTGGGCGCGGATGGTTTGCTGAGTTTGGCCTCAAAACTCAGACGCTGGTGGGCTGGTTTCCCGGTTTGGGCCACAAAACCGAGGGTGCAGAGCGAGGGCGGCACGTGGCGGCAATCGGAAGGTTGCGTGGAGGCAACGCGGACGACTTGTGCGGGCGTGGCCGTCGGATCTACCTACCACTTGAGTTTGTCCAGAATAACATTAAGGTTTAGCTGGTTCGCTCTGTAATTAGAATAGAGAGGGGTAGAGTAGGAAATAGACTTAGTCTAGAATAGGATAAGTAGTCAGGGGAGACACCCTCCTCCTGTATCTCAGTCATTTGCTCTTTCACACTTAGGGTTTCTTGCTCTCCCATCCCCTGCTGTAGCCTGCTGAGATCCGCAAAGAAACTTGACTCTGTGTACTGGTGATTTTGAGGAAAGGAGGCCGTAACCTCCTTGTCGTAGCGTGTGTTTGCGCTTCGGCTGCAAGATCGTGTTTGTGATTCGCGTTTCATTGGTGTTCTTCGCGGAATCCTTTTTCTTCACGATCTTCCCGTCGCTTGATCTCTTTGGTTGGTTCATCTTTTGCAAAACTGTTTGAACCAAGTTGTTCTAGATCATGAGGCACTTCTTTCCACCGAAGGAATTAACCTCTAACCTCACGGTCTAGGAGATCGATCGACTTTTGTTCTGGATCGTGTTTTTGCTCCCTTGTCCCGAAACTTCTTGATTCACCGATTTGGAGTTAGGTTCGAGCCATGATCTCTTAGAGATAGCTCACTAACATCCTTGTGACCCCTCAGATCGAATCCTAGGCCTAGAGTTTTTGATTCAGAGGAAATCGGGTTGAATCATCAAAGAACAGCACAGTTTTCGGGGGCATCGGACGCTGACACGGGAGCATCGGACGCTAGGGTTCTAAGCGTCGGACGCTCCGGTGAAGCGTGTCACTTTCTGAGCGTTTGTAGTGGCATCGGACGCGTCCGTTGGCCATCGGACGCGCCGGAGCCAAAGCATCGAACGCTGGTTGTTCACTATTCACAGCATCCGATGGTGGAACAGTAAGGTTCCCGAGAGGCAGTTTTCGCATCGGACGCATCCGGTGGTCTGGCATCGGACGCAGGCAACATCCGATGCTACTGTTTTCACACGGTTTTGACCGCGGTTCGCTCGTTCGTTGACGGAATTGATTTCTGTCTTTTGCGTTGGCTTTCTAGAGTTGTCTAGTGTCCCGCTGTGCTTCTTGGAAGCATCCACCCTACATCTAGGGTCGTGGACATTTGCAAGCTCTAGGGTTTGCTTCTGGGGTTTATTCTTGGGACAGTGGCTACTAGTTTCCGTAAGGAAAATTTGAAGCTCCCATTCACCCCCCTCTGGTCGCTTTCTGAGTGCTTCTCGGTCCTTCATCTTTGCGCGTGATTTCAGTCATCGCCACGCACCCCTCACCGTCAGGCGGTCAAGCGCATTATGAGGTATTTATCCTTCACTCCAGAATTTGGGATTTGGTATTCTGCTTCCTCCACCCTCTCCCTTTGTGGTTATTCCGATGCCGATTTTGCTGGTTGCCGGATTGAGCGCAAGTCCACTTCTGGGACTTGCCAGTTTATTGGTTCTTCTCTTGTTTCGTGGTCTTCTCGCAAGCAGTCTAGTGTAGCCCAGTCTACCACAGAGGCTGAGTATGTTGCTGCGGCTAGCTGCTGTTCCCAGTTAATCTGGATGATGGCCACTTTGCGTGATTTTGGTCTGAGCTTTTCTCGTGTTCCTTTGCTTTGTGACAGCACGAGTGCGATTAGCGTTGCTAAGAACCCCGTGATGCACTCAAAGACCAAACACATTGATGTGCGCTTTCATTTTCTGCGAGACCACTATGAGAGGGGTGATATCGACCTTCGCCATGTCGATACTCATCATCAGTTGGCTGATATTTTCACCAAGCCTTTGGACCAATCAACTTTTAATCGGTTGAGAGATGAGCTTGGTGTGTGTTTCCCCTTTTAGATGGGGGAAACATTTTGGTTCTTGTATGATACACTGACTTTGTGTTTTTTTTCAGTTGGTATCTTCTTTTTTCTTTGATTTCATCATGCATCTTTGCACTTCAACTTTTGCATTTAGAGCTTCATGTGTATAATCTTTAGAATGTAACTATGCTCTGTGAAGTCTTTGCTCCGATGCTTTATGATGGTGCTGTAGCTTAAGCTCTTTCTGATCACTGATACATGTTGTGAGCGGAGCTAATTTATGGTGAATTTGCTTAATGAACTTAAAACTTGAAAATGTTCACCATTGAGATATGCAATTAGCATGTGTAGAATATGTTGAAGTCACTTGTGCTTTTCATATATGCTAGGTTGGTATGTCTCTAGTTCTGAGTCATTCACTTTCTTGGTATGTTTATATGTCGTTTTAATCTTGAACCAAGTTAAGTGAATTGGAAAGATCGAGATGGGACTGCTTGTCAGCACATCACAGTTTCAAGACTGTTTCTCATTGCACTTTGAGTTAAACTTGAGCTGTGTAGTGTATGACCGAAACTGTTGCTTTAGGCTTCTGACTGCTTCTGCATAGGCTTCGCACAGTTGAAAAGTTAGGCGATGACAAGCTCTCAACCTCTCGCAATCACATGCTGAAATTTAAACTTGTGTAATTTAACCGCTGCAACTCCGATAAAATTTGAAAAATAACACAAGTATATCCTTCATTCTATTGCATTATGATTGAACTTTGCTAGGGGTAGTTCATCTTGTATACATGTTTAGCACTTGTTTGACTTCCTGTCTATACATGGTCTGTGCTATTTTGATGGTGAATACCTTTTCGGCTAAAAACTGCTATTTTTGCTCTCATGTTCATATTTCGTACTTAGTGATCAGTTTGAGCCTTTGCTAGCTTCTTATGGATGTTGTTGAGTCATCGGATCAGAACTCTGTAGAGCATCTTTGCACTCTCTTGATTATACTCCTGAAGCTGCTAACTTGCATTTTAACTCATGCATTTTTGGAGGGGGATTTTCTGTCAAGGGGGAGAAATTTCAGTGCGTGTGCACATTTGCTTGCTGGTGCATTTTCAACTAAGGGGGAGAAAATATTGACAAATCATGTGTTCCCTGGTTGTGTGCACTAGTTGAGGGGGAGTTTGCTAGTTGTGTTGAGCCTTTGCCTCTTTCATGAGGAACTAGCAAACGTTTTCAGCTCTTCAATTGGTATCGAACTCTTTTGGTTTTGAGTTGATAACAGTTGGTATTGAGTTGCTTCGCTAGCGGTGTTGATCCTGCTTTGCCTCTTCTTGAGGGCTAGCTCTGTTTTGCTTGATTTTCAGTTGATTTTCCAATTGGTATCGAGCTTTCTCGCTAGCGGTGTTGAGCCTGTTCTACCTCTTCTTGAGGGCTAGCTTTGCTTTGCTTGGTTGCGTCGAGCCGTTGCCCATGTCTTTGGGAACCAAGTAGTCTTGCACTTTCCAATTGACCTTCTTTGGCTTTGCTATGCTTTTGGGTCATTTGGTCGAGTTCTCTCTCTTTCTTCCTTCCTTCCTCTATTCATTATCATTTGTGTTGGTAGTTGACAATGCACTCATCAAGGGGGAGATTGCGGATACATGGGTGTATGCCGAGTCTCTGAGTGATGAGTGATTGTCAACTGGGATGATGCGCATTTTCTTTGGCTTGTGTTGTGCAAGTGTCGAGCACGGATACAGTGATCAGAGGCAAGGTGAAGGTCAAGTAGAGACGTGCCGTGCCGATGGACCGAGAGTGGCGAAGGGCGGACGTGAGGCTTGGACTGAGGGACCGGTGGCCGAGGATCAGTTGTGGTGGCTGACAGCCTGGGACAGCGACGAGCGAAGACTTGCGGTCATGGTGTTGCTCGAGTTGAGGACTTGGGGACACATGTCGGTGGACGGGGTGCACGGGCGGTGCAACCCCTCTATGGCTCGGTTTGGTGGTTGGGCCACAGAAAAACCACCGAGTGGACGGTTTCCAGGTTTGGGCCTCAAAACCTGGGCGCTGATGGTTTCCGAGTTTGGCCACAAAACTCGGGCTGAGGACGGTTTCCAGGTTTAGGCCTCAAAACCTGGGTGCTGCGGGTTTGCTGAGTTTGGGCCTCAAAACTCAGGCGATGGACGGCTGGTTTCCCGATTTGGGCCTCAAAACTGGGGGTTGGCTGTGAAGGCTGGTTTCCCGGTTTGGGCCACAAAACCGGGGGTGCGACGTCTGGGAAAAGGACAAGCAGAGCGGTGGCGGCACGTGGCGGCGATCGGTGAGGTTGTGTCGAGGCAACGCTACCAGTTGTGAGGGCGTGGCCGTCGGATAACCACCTACCTTGAGTTGGTCTAGAATAACCCTAGGGTTTAGCTGGTTCGCTCTGTAATTAGAGTGGGGTAGAGTAGGCAATAGAATTAGGATAAGTAGAGGGAGACACCCTCCTCCCTTCCTATCTCAGTCATTTGCTATTTTGCCTTCTAGGTTTTCCTGCTCTCCTCATCCCCTGCTGTAGCGAACTGAGATCCACAGAGAAGAGAACAATACCTCTGTGTCCGTGAGATTTTGAGGAAGTGAGAGCGTAATCTCACTGTTGTAGCGTGTGGTAGCCACACGGTTGCAAATTCATGATTGTGATTCACATTTTGCTCTTGTTCTTCGCGGATTGCTTTTCTCCACGTTTTTCCCGTTGATCGATCTCTCTACTTGGTGTGTCTTTTGCAAATCTGTTTGAACCAAGATGTTCTAGATCGTGTGGCACTTCTTTCCACCGAAGGAATTATCCTCTAACCTCACGAGCTAGTAGATCGGTCGATTTTCGTTTTGGGTCAAGTTTTTCTCCCTTCCCTCGAAATTCTTCGATTCATCGATTTGGAGATAGGTTCGAGCCATGATCTCTTAGAGATAGCTCACTATCCTCCTTGTGACTCCTCTCACCAAGTTTGATCCCTAGAGGATTCGTTTTGGGTGAGATCTAGTCAAATCGGTGGACGAACAGTGAAGTCACGGCGTGACCAGACGCTAGGGTCGGGATGACCGGACGCTAGGCCAGAGTCCGGTCGTTGAAAGTTCGATCTGCGTGGGGTTCTGTTTACCTGACCGGACGCTCAGTTAGAGAACTGACCGGACGCACAGGTAGCACTGTTCACCGTGGCTACGCTATGACCGGACACACAGTTCACTCGACCGGACGCTCCCTAGTGCAGAGTTCGGTCACGAACAGTAAGGGTCCAGAACGAGTTTTGCGAGACCGGACGCATCCGATCCTGATTGACCGGACGCACCAGTGAGTCCGGTCGATGCTGCATTGCACGTTTTCGTCCGGGATTCGTTCGTTCGTTGACGGTTTTGGTTTCCGTCTTTTGCGTTCAATTTCTAGGGTTGTATAATGCCCCTCTATGCTTCTTGGAAGCATCCACCCTACATCTAGGGTCGTGGACACTTGCAAGCTCTAGGTTTGCTCTTAGGGTTGATTCTTGGGACGGTGGTGACAAGTCTCCAAAAGGAAAATTTGAAGCTCCCATTCACCCCCCCTCTGGTCCCTTTCTTGTAGCACTTTCGATCCTTCAAAAACTCCAAGTATGCTGCATAGAAGGAAAGTGATGACTTGGTGTCTCAGCCGTTGCACTTCTCAACCGCTCAAGGCGACATGGTAGACACTTCAAAAATCCATAGGTATGAGGAATGACATGGAATAAGTTTTATGCTAGCATCATATCTTTTTGATGTCATGCTTCATAGTCACATCCTTGTTTGCTCGAGGACGAGTAAAGAGTAAGTGTGGGGGATCTTGTTGCCGGTCCTTATTTCCTATTTATAACCGCCAACTCTCACATAAAATGATCACCAAACTAGAATTAGGACTTTTATGTCTAACGAATTCCACAAGTTTTGGTGATTCACCTATGTTGCAGGAGTAATCAAAGAATACCATGGAAAAGGCAACAAGAATATGCTTTCCGACAAAGTGTAGAATCAAGAAATAAAGGAAGAAGCCCATCAAACTCCAAATTTGGACTGGAACCCACCATAACATTGAAGAGCATCACGTCCACTGCCCATAGAAGAAAGGCGGTGGCGAGGCGAGCCACCAGGGGTGCGCCTGTACCCCTGGTGTGGCCGCACCAGCGCCAGCGCCCCTCAGGCCCACCTTACTACATCGGTTGCATGCCTCCATGCATAGGACGGTTATGTAGGTGTCCAGGTTCAGTGTATTATGAAAGGGTCAGTTTTGCACCTTTCAAATGAGGAGGAGAGGTCCTCCACTCCCCCAAGGCACCTCCACTATATAAAGAGGCCCTCTCCACCTTCATTAGCATCATCAACATAGAGATCATACACACCACAAGGAGTCTTCTTCATCATATTACCAAGATGTAGTAGTAGAATAGGTCTAGTTGAGAGTGAGGGAGAGATGCTCAAGATCCAGAGGAGTCCTCAGAGGATCGGTATAATCTTGTATCGCTTCTTTGTAAGACTCGAGTATTCAATATATTTATCTTCTCTAATTACTTGAATCGCTTACATGGTTGTCTAGTTCTTACCTTATGTTTTAGCTAAAGCATGGTTAGATTAATGTCTTGCACCTTGGCATGGGATCTCCGCTCGGTAGTAATCGGTAATCTGTAGTAATCAGTAGTATAGACGTGGTGTCTAGACTATCGGTTACCTGAGGTTGCGCCCAACCCCATGGGGATAGTTGTGGTAGGCCCGGGGGTGACAGCTCCGACCCGGCCTTTGTATTCCACCATGTTCAGGTTGGTGTTTCATATAGCTTTTGGCAGCCTTCTCCCAGTTACCCCTTTCCAATCTCTTCGAGAACCGGAAAGGAACTGATGCTCCAAAGTGCCATGGTGTGATCATTATGCTTGACATTAGCTTTAGTTAATCCCTTGGGTTAGATCTAGATTAGAACCACAGTAATAGAGAAGTATATAGGAACCTTGAACTCTTCCGATGACCTCCCAACTATGCTTGTCTACTCTTTATCTTTTTATTGAGTTCTCCGGTGTATCAATTACCCATCAATCATTTATGCTACCACTTACCCCCATTTCAATCTAGTCGGTAAATTAAATTAGTGGATACATGATCGTTAGTTATTAAACATCTTTACACATTACTTCCCTGAGGATATAAATACGATACCCTGGAATACTCCTGGGTGAAAGCTACAACAGTATTTGTGCGCTTGCGGATTTGTCTGTATGCGTTACACATACCAACTAGCTTTCTGGCACCGTTGCCGGGGATAGGGTTTAACTCTATTCTTGGCAGCGACGCTACAAAATGCCAACAATGAACTTCAACAACTTGTGCAAGGGAGACACATTTCACTAATCATGGAAAAATGAGAGCCATAGAACAAGACACAAGATGAGTGCCACAAAACAATACCTACAATCAAAGCACTGACTCCATGGAAGTAAGTGAACAAGTCTGAGCTGGGACACTAGAAGACAAAGACCATCTTGGGGGCACTCAATTCTGAACCCTCAGATCATACAGTACAACACACCTTCACTGATAGGTCGACCCATAGAGAAGGAAGGTTGATCCCTTTAAATATGATCCCACTATGCCCTTTCTCCTCTCAAGCTCCCATCACTCAAGCCACTATGAGATGAGCAAGAGAAGACAAGTCGTTCATGAACACAACCAGTTTGTCAAGAGAAGCTTCCACAAGATGTTTTGGTACCATCACTCTTCAATGATGAAGGTAACATCTCAAGGTAAGTGACCATCACTTTAAAAGCTTCTCTTTAATTCTGGTATGTGCATAAATAAAAACCAAACATGTTTAAGTTCACCTCACATGATCCAACCTAATCAGCTCAACATGTTCAGTTCTTTACTCTTTGTTCTTAGCTTTACTCTCTTGAATCTCACTATCTTAACCAAATGAACTCAAATATTGTGCATCCTACCTTTGGAAGATGATATATCACAATCATGAAAAGATCGACACATTATGCATAGATTATCCTTCCTTGGGTTAAGCAATCTGATCTGTTAAATATTTTAAGATGTTACTTTCATGCTCATCTTCTGATCCTATCACTCATGTTAAGATTGAATAGAACACATAAACAACAAGTATATCTTGTGCAATGTGCCTAAGGTTAGAGAGGAATGAACAAAACTTGTGGTTCCGCTAGTGTTTTTCCACCAACAGAGCCCATGCACTTGATCTCTGTTTGTCAACTCCAAAATAACATAGAGTAAAGGTCCTCGATCTACAAGAATATACGCGCTAAGCAAGATGCTACCAGCTTCCACAACTAATGCTTCACTTCAAATTGCTGGGCGAACGAAGAACATGGGTGACACTGTGGGGATATTACCTCTGTATACCCCCATGGACCTACATGGAGACTGTTGATGGTCCTTAAACACCTGTTTTACCATCAACATTTTACCCTAAAATTCACCAAAAAGGCATGAAATGTAGTCAGGTTTCAAACTAACCAAATTCCAAATGTCCATAGAATTTTATTTGAATGCAGGAATTTGGACCAAATTTGAAGAATGGACCCACCAGGAGACAAGCCCACTCACTAGGACCCATTTGGGCCCGAGTGGGGTGGCGCCCGCTGACCAGAGGTGGCGCCCGCCACCCATATGTGGCGCCCGCCACATGGAGAGGCCCAACTCTCCCCCTTTGCCACGTCACTGATCCGTGTGACCATCCCAAGGCCAAATCTTGGCCCTTGGTCACTAGGTCAGTGGCATCGGACGGCTCAGGATGGAATGGCATGGATCAAGGCCGAATGGCGGTTACTCAGACATGCAACCGACCTAACCACCGCCTCGCTGGAGCTCCTAGATGCCGTTGAAGCAGAGGCGGTGCATCCAACGGTGATGGGGGTGGCGGCCACCACCTAGGGCTGGCGCCCGCCACTAGGGTTAGCCCTAGGTCGGCTGGCTGTCGCCTATAAGTACCCCCCTCACTCCTCAAGACTATAAATACCCCCCTGAGGCATCACTTCATTAATATACCACACCAAGCAACACACAAAGCAAGAGAAGCAAGTGAGAGTTAGGTTAGAAGCTCAGAGAGCTTAGGCAAGTAGGTAGCTAGTAGAGCAAGGCATCTTTGCCCTCGCGGGAGCGCTGCTCAGGGCTTAGCTCAAGAGTAGAGGCGTGCGAGTGATCGGTCCTGGAGCTGGGAAGAGTCTTCCTTCATCTCCAGTTCAGGTTTTGCTCTTGTTACTCAATCACTTTACTATATTCTATTTCATCATTTCAAGTATTACTTTATTCTACTTATCAGTATTCAGTGGTATACTTGATTGATTGCTTGAGTGCCTAGCTATCCTACAGATCAATTCACTTAGCCATAGTAGTTAATCTCTAGTGAGCTTAGTGTTTGATCTTTGCCAATAGATTGCTTAGTTAGTTTAGTGTTTATCTTATTAAGTCAAGTATTTGCTCTGACGTCCGCAAGGGTGTCTCTATTCAAAGCTAGGGTAGAGATAGTTAGAATATAGTTAAGCGTGGTGCTTAGTTATAGACTTACCTTCAGATACGGCTGGCCCCCCGGATAGCTGTGGTAGCAAGCAGGTGGTGACAGCCCTGTGCGCCTTGAATTCCACCACGTAGTTGGCCCAGTTTAACAGTAAGGCTCGTTGTGCTAGCGTTCAACCTAAGTAAGTGGTAAAGGCTAGTACGCCTCGATTCTTAACAAGATAGGAATAAAACTATACTCAACTTAGTTGCTTTATTGACTTTTGCCTGCCTTGCTTCGTAACTATCTTGCTTTGTAGTCATCTTGCTTCGTGGTTATCTAGGAGTAGTTATTAGTTAGTTACCCTTAGTTACCCCCTATCTATCTAGTTATCCACCTTACCTTAGCCATCCATTTCATCCTTACATATCCACCCATATATTCTTTCTAGCCTTTCATCCCCTCTCTTCCCTTCTTTCCTTTTTCCTTTTCTCTTTTCTTCGACTCTCATCCCCTCCTTGACTCGACTCATACACCACCCTAGCCTTCCCTTGGGATCAAATAAATCGACACCTGGTGCTCTCAGGCGAAGTGCTACTACGATAGTTCTGTGCGCTTGCAGAATCTCCTCTTGGTAGATTGCAATCTCTCTAGCTAGCTCCTACTAGTGTCGGGATTGACAACCCCACTTGACATTAATTAGTAGATAGCTGCTTTAGCTTCATTCCTTTAGGTATAGTGACCGGACTTGCTACAAGCACTTCTAACACCTTTGCCTGGAATAGATTCCATAGTCTACTCCTAGTAACGACGTTAGCTAGTGTCAACAAGCATTTCTGGGCCATTACCGGGGACAGTTGCCTAGCTCTATCTTTAGTGAAGCTAAGAACTACCAACAGAGACCATCATCAAGGACGGCCAAACCAGAAGGCCCTGCGGCTCGTGACTAGGCGTCATGACCGCCAGGGACTCTTCTGAAGCCTTGTTCACCAAGGAAGATCCTAGAAGATAGATTGGGATTCCTTGCCTAAAGGAACCGATTGTAATCTATTAGGATTCGACAATTGTAACCCTGCTCCCCAGCTATATAAGGCGAGCAGGGACCCCCTCCAATCTCACGCCATATTCCAATCACATAATACAAACCAACCACCAAAACACAAGACGTAGGGTATTACGGCGATTGGCCGGCCCGAACTTGTCTAAATCGTCGTCTCACGCCCATGTGTTAACACTTGAGTAGACATCAAGCATGCCCCCTCAAACTAATCTACTACCTTTGGCATACCCCTCGGTAGACTGCCGACCATCTTTCGTCGATAGTTGGTGCACCAGGTAGGGGGTGTGTGTGCTATGACACCATGATCTGCCAAGCGGTAACCTTCCCTCACTCCATGGTTCACCCGGAGGCCAGCACCACTTTCCAGATCAGATCTATGATTTGGATTGTCAGTTACTTCGTTCCTGCTCTGGAAATCATGGAGTCTCCGCAGCCTCCTGCGCTGGATGCCTTGCCATCCACCCTTCGCGTCATCGCACCGGTGCCCCGCGTGCCAAGATCCATCCGTTGTGATGACCTAATCGAAGCCATCGATCCGGCCAACCAAAGGATTGCTGACTGCATCGATGTCATTAAAACGGCTCGCTTGCAGCTCTCTGGCCGTCCTCGCCTCCAGCATCGCCACTACGCGCCGTCGGGGGTCTCCAGCGCTCGCCTCGCCCGCCGCCCCAGATTGGATCTGCATTCGGCGCATTGACTTGCTCCATCAATGATCTCCATGCCATTCGGGCTGCGTGGCGCGGCATCTACCTTCCAGCGCCAGGTGCTGCGACGACTCTCCGACCAGGCTCCATGCTTCGGATACGACCAGGTGGCTCCAACCATCCATTCCGACCAGGCATCTGTGGCTCCGCTCATCGGCATGGTGACCCTCCGTGAGCTCACCAGCGACACCGTATCGGTGACCTCCGCGTCCGGGTCCACTCCTTCGAGCAACTCCATCACCTCGCAGACTACCACCATCATATCCACTAAGTCCAGCATAGGCTTCCCATCGTACCGTGGAGGCATCATCTTCAATGTCTCCGCTGACAGTGGTCCACAACCGAACGAGACGGACGTCGAACGCTCCAACAGGGAGGAGTGCAACGTCGAGCATCAACGTCGCCATGATGATGAGCGGCGTGACCAGGAGCGCCGCGATGAGGAACTCCACGATCGGGAGCATTGCGATCGGGAGTACTACGGAGGCCGCATCTTTAGCTACAAGTTCGACATGGTCAACGACCAGCCCGTCTACGCAACACCAAGCACCAACCTGGCCATCATCGCCAATGAGCTCTCCAAATTCCCTGTCACTCTGGAGCTCGAAAACATCATCGCCTATGTCAATGCTGCTATGGTGCAGTGTGAAGGACCGAATTGGCGACCAGAGGGGGGGTGAATGGGAGCCTCAAATTTCATCTCGTGAAATGAATGGCCCTTGTCCCAGAGAGTCAACCCAAAAGCAAGACACGGGCTTGCTAGTATCCACGACCCTAGATGTAGGGTGGATGCTTCCTACAAGCACAACGGGATACTACACAACCCAAGAAGTCCAACGCAAAAGCCGAAAACCAAATCCGAAGTCGGATGAACGGGCTGCGGACGAAACAGTGAACCTATCACTGCATCGGATGCTGGTAGCGTCTGATGCCAACCTGGCGGACGCGTCCGATGCAAACAGGACTGTTTTGGAACCTTACTACACGACCATCGGACGCTGCTACAGTAATCACTCAGCGTCCGATGTGTCAGCATCAGAGCGTCCGATGCTGAGCGTCCGATGCTCACTCAAAATCACAAAATGTGACACGTGTCACAGGAGCGTCTGATGCTATGAACAACAGCTTCTATTGCTCCTATGCTCAGTGTGACAGAACCGACCAATTTATACCAGACTAAGCACTAAAACCTCTACTTTCGCAAAGATTATCATGTACTCAAGCTCGTACAAACCCGGTAGTCCGGAAATCTCGAAGGATTTCAAATCATTTCAACATCAGCCAAGATCGTAATCGTTCAGCGTACATGTCCATGAGTTACATCACAGTTCGCACATAGTTCAAATACATCGGAGTACGAAATAATATTACAAACCATAGTTTGGAGATAGTAGCAGAAGCAACATAGTTTTAAACATAAGTTCAATTTGTTGTCAATACGGTGCCATCATCCTAATCAGGTCCACAAAAGCATCAGGAGAGATAAGAAATGACCGTGCCCATGGTCTAGTCATCACCCGTGACAGGGTATAGGCAGTTCTCACAGTAGCCATAGAAGCACTGTCCATCTGCAACAACAAGGGAATAAAACCCTGAGTACAAGAAGGTACTCAACTAGACTTACCCGTCATAAACCAGAAATAATGAGACACTAAGGATCATGTTGGCTATATGTGGGGCTGGCTGCACATACCAGTTGCATGAAAGCTCTTTTGTAAGTAAAACTCAACTTAGGGTGTTGCCAGTCACTTTTATAATTAATTCTACCTTACTAGGTTTGCACCTGAACTATAGCAAGCACTTGACTACTTACTCAAGCAAGAGTGACTATTTCATCAATAGTCTTTCGGATTCAACATGATAACCATCTTTAGTTCCATAAGTTCTAAGGGTAGTGATCTACAATCAATTACTCACTGTCCAGGAGCGATGGCGATTATAATCGATTCCTACCCAGTTGGGGATAAAATGTCGCACACTCACCCGATCACACCTGCGCTCGGTAGTCGTCGGCTGCCACTCAGGAGATTCGAGAACACAACGCGCGGGATGGCCATGGGCCCTTCTACACCGGGTGTTATCTCAATGCCAGGTCACTGAAGCTATCACTGCCCACGGTCATGTTAGGTCAGTCGGGCCCCGCCTGTCCACGGATCATGCCAGGTTGCTCAGGATAGTTGCCCACGGTACATTTGAGGCCCTGGGTGTTAGGCGTCAACATCTCCATCACCGGCTCGAATAACCTTACTCGGCTTCACGGGAGGTACTTCGACCAACTCCGTTAAGTGATTGACGAGAGGTACTCCGACCTACTCGGCCTATGTCAATGACGCGTTCAATTTGACTGAAGGGACACTTCCCGAAACGGGTCCTATGCGACACAGACGAGTCTACTAGCACACGGAACCCATGTCCTGCTGTTCCTACATCCCGCCCGGTCTCAAATTAATTATCACATGGTTATCTCCATGATAGCACCAGGCTAGTCATGATCAGTATCGACCTATATGCGGGGACAGGAAATCACCCGACTTTTACCGGTCTAAGCAGGGCTAAGCATATAACGAGCCTAGACCTAACAGGGATATCAAGATAATAATTGCGGTGGACAAGGTATAGTAATAATGCAACAACGGTAGCAATCAACTCCTATAAACCTAATGCAACAAGCATATCGAGTTAATTTATAAGCAATTTGCAAACCATATGAGTTAAATGCTCCGGGGCTTGCCTCTCTCGAAGTTAGACGGCGGTGGTCTTGGCACTCGGGCAGTTCCTCGGCGTCGACTCCTCCGGTCTCCCCGAGCAAGGTCTCCTCCAGGCTCGGTTCTTCTTGCTGCGGCGGTTTCGGGGTCTCTTCTGCCGATCCTGTATGATGCATAAACATGTATAAATAGGATGAATGCACATGGAATGCTTATGTGATGCAAACATTGGATAAAGACTATTCAGGAGATAAACACATGTCATCTACTTCATTTTCATCAATAAGGTAGTCAACATCATCCAGTTGACTCCTAACTACCTTGTCATCAAATAACTCATTTAACCATCCTAAGCAGTTAATTAAGACACTTAATCATCACAGCATTATCTACTTATTTATTTTATTTATCATTTACTTACTCACCCAATCAACCTATTGAAACATGCTTATAACAGCAACCCATCCCAAACAGTTCTAGAAAAATCTACAAAACTTACTGCAGGTTAACAACATGAGATTCAACCCACTGTCCAAATTTCTTGTCATTTGGACTTAAACACGGTTCCCTATGAAAAAGACAAACAACATGATGAAAAGGTACTCTGAACTACACGTCCTAGCAAAAAGTGTCAAACAACAAATTTCACATTTTTCTTCTGAACTTCTTAGCACAAGAGCAGCCTATAAAAATTATCAGGTTCATATCATTTATAATTTAATTACTAAAAATCATGTAAGAAAACAGTATTTAACCACTTTAAATGTTACTACCAATAATCTTCACAGAACATACTCATATTATATTTTTCCTAGATACTACTCATCTATACCAACCTAACAAAATTGGAATCACATTTTTCTGAGCTACACAGAATTAGTTATGCATTTTCTAAGTTAACAACCAATCCTAAATTAATTTAAACTGCATACAAATGTATCACAAAATATGCATTCAATATTTTTACCAGGTAGCTCTATTCCTTTCCAGCACAACAAAATTTGTTTCACGTCATTTGGACTTAAAATGAGCTTTGTATGAATTTTAGAAGCCTTTAATCCATTTGTGCAAAAACTGATTTAAGGAAAAACCCGACCTAAACGCTAGGGACACCCGGTTTTGTGCACCAGCAGACACTAGACAAAATGCCAGACACACCCGGCTAACCCGAGCGTCAGTGCACACAGACTTTTCTCCTTTTCTCTCTTAGTCACTGCTAGCGGGGTCCACCGGTTAGGTGGCCCACATGTCAGCGGTCAACCGGACCCACGCGTCAGCGTGCTCGGCTTCCCGCCGACGTTGACCGGCCCTAGCTCGCCGACGGCGAGGTTTCCAGCGCAACCAACTACACCACTAAACTCGCCTTCACGAGGCGGACACGGTCGGCTAAGCCTCCAGGCCAGGGACTCACTGGAGCAAGCTCGACGGCGGCCATGGCGGAGCGGCGGCGCTGCGACACAACGGCGAGGCTTCGCCCGACGATTCCGAGGTTCGGCGACGCGAGCACTAGGTCAAACAAACCCTAAGCGACCTACTAGGGTGACTATCGAACCATGCCGACCCCGGCATTGCTCGATGCCACGCATGGCGGCGGTCGGCGGCGGACATTGCCGTGACAAGGCTTAGTTCTAGCCGAAACACGGCGAGAGAGAGGTCTCCATCTAACCCTAAGCAACTACGGAGGTAGAGGAGGTGAGAACAGAGCTCGGTTTGGGGTAGTATGGCCGGAGATGGCCGGGACACGCTTTGGTCATGGCGGCGGCCATGGCGGGAGCCCGAGGTTGGCACTCGGCGTTCCGCCGGCTAGAGGGAAAGAGAGTGGAAACCAACCCGTGCAGGTGAGAGAGGAGGTTAGGGCGGAGAGGTTGGCGGAAGGAATCGGGCGGCGACGCTCTAGGCAACGAGGAATCGCTCGCCGGAGTTCAGCGGGCGGCGGCGGTGTTCTTGGCTGGAGAAGATGGAGCAGAGAGAAGGACGAGAGAGTGAGTGAGTGGCTCTGTCGATTCACGCGCGGGGTGGAGAAGGCAAAGCTGATGCATTGCGCAGGTGCAATGCACCTGGCCGCTTCTCGTCTCGCCGTCCCGACCGGACGCGGCGGCGGCCACGCGGCGGTAGGCCAGAGAGGCGACAGAAGGAGCTGTCGGCTCGGCGGAAACCGTGGGCGGCGAGCGGCGGTTTGGGCGGCCTGCAAGGTGGGCTCGCGGGCGCTGCAGCGGCGGCACCGGCGTACGGCGTGCGGGCAAGCGGCGTGCGCGCGGAGGAGGGAGAAGAGAGAGGCTGACGAGCGGGCCCCACCAGGGTTTAAACAAAAGAGGTTTTTATTCATTTCCTTTCCACCCTTTATCTCCGAAACTAAGCCGAATTAGGAAAAGGTCCTAAAAGCAAAGTTGCTTAGAATTTTGCAAGGAACAATTCATCTTTAAGGCTCAAGTCCAAATTCTGCCTGGAAAAAGAATTTGACTCCTAGCCCATTTTTCTAATGCAAGAAATAAACATTAAATGACTTTTTCTGAAAAAGTGCTTTTAAGCAAAGTTGTTCCTTTTGCCAGGATCTACAACTTTGGTTTAAGGCACTTGGTCAGAAAAATAAAGCAATTCATAGCTATACTAGAAACTAGGCAAGGACTTAAACAATCATACACACAAAATCCACATGAAATGATATGATGCCATGCTCATGCTATGTCAAGTTATGCATTTAGAGTTGCTTAACACCTAGGGTGTTATAGCCCACCCCTTCTTAAAGAAATCTCGTCCCGAGATTTGAGTTACTCACCATTTTTTATAAAAGCATGGGTAAACCTCCTTTAGGTAGTCGTCCGTCTCCCAAGTAGCATCCCGATCATCTTGTTCACTCCAAGTTTCCTTGTACTGCTTAACTATTCTTCCGCGAGTTGCTCTTTCTTTTTCATCGAGTACTCGATGCAGCTGTACGATGTAAGTAAGATCGGATTGCAACTTGACATTGGTTGGTTGCACTTCTTCTTCGGGTACTCGAAGACATTTCTTCAATTGTGACACATGGAATACAGGGAATAGAGCTCTCAAATGTTCTGGCAACTGTAGTTGATAAGCTACTTCTCCCCTCCTTTCCATGACTCTATAGGGCCCCACAAACCTTGGCGCCAACTTTATTTTAACTCCAAAGTGCTTAACACCTTTCATGGATGAAACCTTCAAGTAGACATAATCACCGACATTGAACTCAAGTGGCCTTCTTCATTTATCAGCATAGCTCTTTTGTCGAGACTGTGCAGCTGCTATATGCTGTTGAATGGTTCTAACGCTCTTCTGCTTCTTTAACAAAATCAATTCCATAATACCGATGTTCTCTCGGTTCAACCCAATTTACCAGTGTTCTGCATATTCTACCATATAGGGCTTCGAAAGGCGCCATCTGAATGCTCTCTTGGTAACTATTGTTGTATGCGAATTCCGCTAAAGGTAACCATTTCTCCCATGAACCTTTTACTGATATTACACAGGCTCTCAACATATCTTCCAACACTTGGTTTACTTTTTCCGTTTGCCCTAACGTTTGTGGATGATAGGCTGAACTTCGGACCAATTCCGTACCCAACTCCTTTTGCAGTTTTTCCCAAAACGGTGCAGTAAACTGCGATCCTCTATCTGAAACTACGATCTTTGGTACACCATGAAGTCGAACAATCTGACTCAAGTAGATCTCCGCATAGTCTGGTGCTTTATAGATGGTCTTGACTGGAATGAAATATGCTATCTTGGTAAGACGATCCAAAATTACCCAAATTGAGTCATTTCCCTTCTGAGTAGTGGGCAAACCGACAACATGTGTCACATCTAGCCACATAAGCGACAATTTCCTTCTTCATCTTAGTCCACCAAAATCGGGGATGCAGATCTTAATACATTTTAGCACTTCTAGGATGAATGGATAACATAGACAAATGTGCTTCCTCCATTATCCAATTTCTGAGTTCTCTATCCTTAGGTACCACTAAGCGCTTGTCAAACCATAGGACTCCATTGTCATCAACTCGAAAATGCTTAACTGGTTCAGCTGCGGCCTTTATCCTTTCCTTGATATGATAAATTCCTTTATCTGTTTTCTGCCCTTCCATGATTTGATCATCCAACACGCTACGCAACTCAAGATCATGTAGTGGCAGGATGCATTAGAATGAACTCATCTTCCTGTAGTAACTTCAAAGTATTATAGTGCGATTTTCGACTCAAAGCATCAGCTACTACATTTGCTTTAGCAGGATGATAGTGAATCTGCAGATTATAATCTTTAATCAACTCAAGCCATCTTCTCTGCCTCATATTCAATTCAGATTGTGTGAAGATATACTTGAGACTTTTATGATCTGTGTACATATTACAGACATTACCGAGCAAATAATGTCTCCAGATCTTCAGAGCATGTACAACTGCGGCTAATTCCAAATCATGTGTAGGATAATTCACTTCATGTTTTCTCATTTGACGAGATGCATAAGCAATTACCCTGCCTTCTTGCATAAGGACACAACCCAAACCAACTTTTGATGCGTCACAAAAGACATCAAAGGGCTTCTCAATGTCTGGTTGAGCCAAAATAGGAGTAGTGGTCAGCAGTCTCCGCAAGGTACGGAAAGCGGTTTCACACTCCTCTATCCAGTCGAACTTCTGATTCTTTTGCAACAAGCTTGTCATAGGTTTTGCAATCTTGGAGAAATCGGGAATGAATCAGCGATAGTATCCTGCTAAGCCCAAGAAACTTCGAATCTCAGCAACAGAATTAGGGGCCTTCCAATCCATTACTTCCTACATTTTACTAGGGTCAACTGAGATTCCCTCTTCAGATAAGATATGACCAAGGAAATGTACTTTCTTCTTCCAAAACTCACACTTACTAAACTTAGCATAGAGTTTATGCTCCCTAAGTCTGGTCAAAACAATCCTCAAGTGTTCTGCATGGTCCTCTGAGTTTTCTGAGTAGACCAAAATATCGTCAATGAACACTACCACAAATTTATCCAGTTCTGGCATGAACACCGAGTTCATCAAACTCATGAAGTATGCTAGGGCATTTCTCAATCCAAAAGACATGACAAGGTACTCATACAATCCATATCTGGTCGAGAATGTGGTCTTCGGGATATCTTGTGGCCTAATTCTAATCTGGTGATAACCTGACCTCAAATCGATCTTGGAAAACACCTTGGCTCGGGATAACTGATCAAACAGGATATCTATTCGTGGCAACGAATACTTGTTCTTGATGGTCACGGCGTTGAGTGGACGATAATCCACGCACATTCGCAGTGACTTATTCTTCTTCTTAACAAACAAGGCTGGGCAACCCCATTCTGATACACTAAGTTGAATGAACCCCTTGCCTAAGAGTTCCTTAATCTGAGTTTTGAGTTTTGCTAGCTCATTGGGCGGCATACGGTACGGTCTTCTAGAGATTAGTGCGGTCCCTGGTAGCAACTCAATTGCAAATTCCACAACCCTCTTGGGTGGTAACCCTGGTAACTCATCTGGAAAGACATCCGGAAAGTCTCGGACAACTGGAATTTTGGAAAGATCTTCTATAGCAAGAGTGCAATATAGGTCAACAAAATCGGCACCTCGGGGAAGGGATACACGAAGTTTGTTACCCGTCCGTCCATCTGATAAGGTAAGAGTCCTATTAGCAGTGTCTAACACCGCATTCCACATACTCATCCAACTCATACCTAAGACTACATTCATGCTTAGTCCAGGTAAAACTACTAAATTAGCTCCAAACTTGTGCCCTCCAATCTCGATGGTTGCATTACAAACCATCTGTCTAGATAACACACTACTCCCAACGGAGCTCATGCGAAACCCATAATCCATTTCAGACATTTCTTGGTTATGCTTTTGTGCAAATGATTTGCTCATGAAGGAATGCGATGATCTAGTATCAAACAAAACAACTGCAGGATGATGGTTAACGAGACACATACCAGCAGTCACGGGCTCTCCTGCACGAGCTTGTTCAGCAATTGAAGCATGGCCCATGAACCAGAGACTTGCCTCTTGTCGAACAGCCTTGACCCCCTCGAGCTTGAGTTGTCGCTATCTTGTACGGTCGTTGGTTACGCTGAGCTTGTGGCTAACCTTTCTTCTGGGGCAGTCTGAAACGAGCTCCAGGCGCTGGTGGTCGATACTGGGAACGCTGAGCCAGTGGTCCTCTAGGCTGGGATGATCCAGATTCCAATGTTCTCTTTCGAGCCTTGCTCGCTGCATGCTTGTTATTGCGATTCTCTTGGATCAGACAGTCACTGATAAAGTCATTGAAAACGGTAAGTGATGATGTACCCACTGTTTTTCCCATTATGGTATTCAATCCTCTTTTGAAACTGGCTATCTTTTTAGCTTCAGTGTCAAAAAACTATGGAGCATAGCGAGATAAGGAATTGAACATATGGTGGTATTCTGTGATTGAGCGGATTCCCTATGTCAAGCTCATAAACTCGGCCACCTTCACTTGAGTCAAGCCTGGAGGAATGTAATGTCCTCGAACAGCTTGCGAGATCATCCCCCACGTGACAGGTGTGCGGGCATGATAGGTGGTACGATGGTGTCCCCACCAAATCCCGGCCGGTCCCTGAAGTTGATGCGCAGCATATTCCGCTTTGAGTTCCTCTGTGATCCTGAGCAGTCGAAACTTCTGTTCCATGGTATGCATCCATTCCTCCGCTTCTAGAGGTTCAGTATCTTCCTTGAAAATGGGTGGTTTAGTATCCAGGAAGTCCTTGAAAGAGCTATATTGGTTCGGCTCAGGGCGCTGGTTGCCATGTGCCAGATTCTCACGTAGCAATGCCTCGATATTGCGCTGACTCCCTAGAAATTGAGCGAAGAGTTGCTCGGGAGTGGCTGGTGGAGGGGGTGGTGGATTGCGGTTGTCTCTGTTATCATCATTACCACCATTACCGCCAGCTCCACTACGAGTCGTCGTCATCTGCATATGTTTGATAGCAAGTGATCATTAGGTGATGTTGCAATCAGTGTAGGGAATAATAAACCATGCCAAACTGAATTTATTCGGAAAATGAATTCGCCAAACAATTGCAGAGGCATAATAAATTTCAATCCACATCGCAACATCACATAATAAGATCGCACATCACATACATGCAATGCCAACATAAACAACCACAGATGCCCATACATATGAGACTTTCCAAGGTTTTGCGCCACGCACACAGAGGTTCACAACATAATCTTACATCAAACCATGATAACAACAAAAGATCAAGCGCGAAGGACATGTGACAATAGATCACCAGGCGCTAAACACGCTATCTAGCCTACTCTCTATCAGCACCATCATCATCATCATCGTCGCTCGAGACATCCGAAGAACCACTAGAAGAAGCGTGAGGATCTAGGTCCTCCTGAGGAAAGATGGGGTTCCTCTCGTTCTATCAGCGATGGATCTCCTCATGCAGGCGGTCATTATAGTCCTGGAGATGGTGAAGTTGTAACTCCAGGTCTCCTACTCGAAGCATCAGAAGCCTGTTCTGCTCAGTCGCGTGCATGGACTCCTTTGTCTCAGCCATAATCGTGGACAAGAAGGTCGTCATCCCTTGTAGGTCACTGAGCTGCTGTGTTGTGTCCTACTCCTTTTAACGGGCCTGATCCCTCTCAACAGTCATACGGGCTAGCTCCGTAGTGAGATGGTCTATCTCTGCAGTGTGCTCCTCCTGACTCTGATGGTGTGCAGCTATCTCCTCACTGAGAATATGGTCCAAATGGTCGTAGCACCCATAGGTAGCCATGAGTGCAGCCATAGCACTTCCGGCTGGTCCAACACAGTGCTCTCCCTCAAGTTAACTGGCCTCAAGCACAATGGCACCCGGCTGACGCCACATAGTCTGGTAAGGGTCCGTCGCCGGGAAGATGCTAGCAGTGGCTTGCGCAACCACCTCCGGATGGTCCTCCATAATGTCCCGAAGAACAATATAGGCAACCCGGTTAGCTCCATCCCCCGGGGTCCTACCCTGTAGTGCAAACACCCGGCGACACCACACGTGATCCTGCTCATCGCGACTGGGTACGTCCACCTCTACTGTGTACATATAGCGGTCCTCTAAGAACTGCACACGGTGCCAGTCGTACTGTGGATCCTGGCCCTCCTGGTATCCCACCAAATGCAGCACCCTCCAAAGGATGGTAGGCATGCCAAACTCCTCCAGAAAATCCTCCGATCCCTCAGCGGTCCTTGGCCCCAACAAGTAGTTAGGCCTCTTGCCTCCAACTGACTTCCGGGCAGTACGCTTGGTACGGGCCATCTGAAAGAAGTTTATCCACATAGGTTTTAATTAGTTGAGAACAACTTTTATTAAGAAAACGGGACAAATATCATAAGGAATGAAGGAAGATTAAATGCAAGATTGTATGATCATGATACATGCACGTAACATACGTCCTCACTGTCTAACAATCTAACGGCTAGACGGTGGCATACAACGTTCACTCATAGCATTAACTAGACGTACTATACGTTCGCAAGTTAGTGTACCTGCAGAAAATCATTTTAGCCCTGCCCACAGTATGAATATTATGCATTGCTGAAATTAAAATCTAGATACTAACTTAGGTGCACACCCAGTATACACGTAAGTAGTATATGCACCCATCAAATATAATGCTCCCACAATTAATACCTTCACCCGCACCAGTGTGCTTACGTGTACAGGTTCCGTTACCAAACTAACTCTCCTCTAGACCAACGTTTGTTTGGTCATGCTCTCACAACTTACTTATTACCTTGGCGTAGAGGCAAATTGATTCATACATTACTATTCCGAAGAATAGCACCCATACAATTTCACCCTTGCCGTATGGACGATAGTATACAACAAATATTAAACATGATGCATAACATCCAAGTTAGTACTTAAATAGCCACCTAAGATCCTACTGGGCATAAGGACTGATCATTGGCACACCTTAGCTTTTATCCTTAAGGTTTTCAAATCCTAATATAACTATAAGTTGGCAAATACTACTTTATCTTTAGAAATTACCGGTTTTCAAATACACTCATGAACAGTAACACTAAACTTGCTTCGAAACCAGCTGTGACAGAACTGACCAATTTATACCAGATTAAGCACCGAAACCTCTGCTTTCGCAAAAATTATCATGTACTTAAGCTCGTACAAGCCCGGTAGTCCGGAAATCTCCAAGGATTGCAAATCATTTCAACATCAGCCAAGATCGTAATCGTTCAGCGTACATGTCCACGAGTTACGTCACAGTTCGCACATAGTTCAAATAAATCAGAGTAGGAAATAATATTACAAACCATAGTTTCGAGATAGTAGCGGAAGCAACATAGTTTTAAACATAAGTTTAGTATGTTCTCAATACGGTGCCATCAGCCTGATCAGGTCCACAAAAGCATCAGGAAAGATAAAAAATGACTGTGCCCATGGTCTAGTCATCACCTGTGACAGGGTACACGCAGTTCTCATAGTAGCCATAGAAGCACTGTCCATCTGCAACAACAAGGGAATAAAACCCTGAGTACAAGAAGGTACTCAGCTAGACTTACCCGTCATAAACCAGAAATAATGAGACACCAAGGATCATGTAGGCTATATGTCGGGCTGGCTACACATACCAGTTGCATGAAAGCTCTTTTGTAAGTAAAACTCAACTTAGGGTGTTGGCAGTCACTTTTATAATTAATTCTACCTTACTAGGTTTGTGTCGGTGTTTCTTAACCGGCAACTCGTCTTGAGGGATCTCAGATGATTTGTTCGGTGAGTATCGGCGTTCGTAGAAGTCGGCGAGTACGCAAGGACAACGATTTATACTGGTTCAGGCCGCTTAATAGCGTAATACCTTACGTCCAGTGCACGTGTCCCTTGTGTTATGATTCAAGATTCAATGATAGGGGTCAGCACCTGCTTCCCCTTATATATTTGGGTGAAGCACGGCGCATACCAAGTCCTAGTCGGTTACAAACAGAGGAGTCCTATTTTAACTACAAGACTTCCTTTAAGAATCGACTAAGCTACAATGAGAGTCCTAATCCATGTACACTTCATATCAAGTCTTTGGATCTTCCATGTCGCCCAGGGTTAGTCGGAGTAATCATCTCTTGATGATATCTCTAGCATCCTGGTCCGTCAAGCCCCCGAGCTCTTCATCATTTCTCTAAAACGTTATCTTCTAGTTTCTCTCTGAGAATCTCTAAGAAATGTCTTGAGAAATCTTGATGTGCTTTGTAGGTAAAAACTTCCATGGTGTGCACTTTTTCTTGAAAAGTGCGCCCATAGGGTGTAGCTCCCGAGCCTCTTATTATTTATAATAACTTTGAGGATCTTTCGAGCCTTTTCCGAGTAATCTTGGGCTAAGAAAAAACATTTCCTTTATGGTATATACCCTGTAGCCCCCGAGCCTGAGTTCCGAGTACCTGAGTAGTCGGTACTCGGGGTCTGCAAGATATCATCCGGGTAAACCATAAGGATGGCAAAAATTTAGAACACGACACTGATCTATATCTTAATCGCTGCAAGTAATAAATATCCAGCTTTAGGTGGGTAATGTTTTCATCAAACATCCCTTTTCACCCCCACTGAGAAAATTACCGCAAGGACAATCAATAATTGACCAGTGACTATTTCAACTGCCCTCATTGATGTTTCTTGTCGTTTTCTGCAACTGCAATAGTTTTGTCGTCTTGCTCTTGAAGTAGTCACGTGAAGCTAACCCGTCACTGAAGCCAGGCTTCACATGTGCAATAGTGCGCAGAAAAGTATTGCTCTCTGGCGCTTACATTTGTGAACTGTGTCCATAGACCAGGAGCAGTCGCCTATAAATACCCTGCCTGGGGAGCATGGAAGCCACACCTTCCTGAGTGTATGACTTCTCTTAGTCTCTTGAGTGTTATAGTATCTGTGGCGGAAATGTCTGAGCCCCCGGGTATCTTCCTTGTATAGGATAGTTGAGGTGTCCAGAAGAACTCTTGTGAAGGGATCATCCGTCAGGGTGGTTTCCAAGTGGTCGCGAGTAGAGGGATACAGAGGTGCGCCTAGAAGAACTCTTGTGACTCCCGCATCGCGGGCAACCTCGGGGTCACAGGTTGTCAAAAGGCGCTAGGGTTAGGGCCTACTACCGAGTTCTTTGTGTACTGGGGTAGAGCCTTTAAACCCGCCTTGGGATGCACTGAAAAGATAGTGTCTACCCAAGGTTCTGTGTCTGCTTTACTGCGTCTCACTGAACCCAGTCCTTGGTGCGGCATGCATCAAGACTCTGTACCTTGATTTCACTAGAGTAGCATATTACATCCCGAGTGAGCTTGTACTGGAAGCTGTTGTATCTCAAGATGCATCCGTGTATCTCTGTTGTAATTCCGAGTAATAATTAATAAGATCTGGATACTTGGAATATTTTCTGAGTCCTTTATCTTTGCCTCTAAGTACTAAATGTGCTTTGTGAAAGAATAATGTTATCTGTTGTACGGTTTGCCTGTTCACTGACTCTGACGCCGTCTGAAACGTACCCAACCGTTAGGGTTTTAGATGGTTTCTATAACGCCGTTCGGCAAAGGTGAACGGTTGCCGAAAGAAATCTATAATAGGCCGCCATTGAGCTTGCAGTTTCCTCATTCTTTCATCAAGCCATAGCCTTCAGAGCAAGGAATCCCATAGCCAATCCATTAGTTGATGCGTAGAAAGTCCCTTGTCATCAACATTGGCCCAAAGAAGCAATCCGCAACCGAGAAGAAGAAGGCGAAAGCCATTAGCGGGAAGCCACGCCACCCGTGTCCTACAACAGAAGTGCTTGCTTGGAAAGCGCCGGATACCAGAGAATCAGAGCTAGCTTTTTTGGCGCAGCAAGGATTACTCCGGTCTCAGCCAATAGATGGGTGGAGGGTACCTACTGATCATCGCGCACCAGCTCCCAACACGACGGAGATAGTGATGTTCAAGTCTTTCATGGAGCGCGGATTGGGGCTTCCAGCATCCGATTTCTTCAAAGGATTGCTACACTACTATGGTTTGACTCTCAACCATATTACTCCCAATGCCTGTGTCCACATTGCTATCTTTACTCATTTGTGTGAAGCTTTTCTAGGGATTTGCCCCTCTTTTACTCTCTTTCATTATTTCTTCTGGGTTAAGTGTCAACCCAGTGAAGCGAGTGTAGAAGTAGTCGGAGGAGCTAGCTTCTAGCTTAGGCTAGAAGTAGCTACTAAATATATCTCTGTAGCACTATCGGAATCCATCTGAGAATGGGCAAGCGGATGGTTTTACATAGCCAACCCGCTGTCGGCCCTTCGTCATCATGATGGATGGCCACCGCAGAAGTTTCGCGAATGGAAGGACAAGATCTCTGCTGAAGAGGTAGAGGCTATCCAACCACTGATCGACATGATAGCGGCAATGAAGCTAGGTGGATTGACTGGTTATACCGTCGTCCAAGTTTTTATTGCGCGCCGGATTCATCCGCTGCAGCAGCGAGCCAATTTTGGCTTTGAGTACCTTGGCGTGAAGGACCTGGGCCAGCATGATGCCGAGCAATTATCCAACCAAGAGATTATGAGAAGAATGAACCGGCTATTGAAGAGTCATGAACAACTTGTTCCAATGATGATGACTTTCTCCACCATCAACCCTCCTCCTGCGGTAAGTAGTCGGGGTGCCCATCTTTTAGATTCTTAATAGATATCCTTCTGACTAGACATTATCTTCGTCTTCTTCTTCATAGGACCAAGGGCGATATTACAATGACTGTCCACCCTTACCCCCGGCAACTCAAGAAGGCGGAGGCATTGCTCTCGAGGGTCCCATTCGAAGTGACGACCTTCGTCATGAGTCAAGCTCTCCTGGTGATCTTGACTGGTTAGACTCAGACTCGACTGACTCTGATGTCATGCTCATAGATCCCGAAGCTAAGAGTAGCCGGAAGAGATCTCCAAGTCTGCTCTAGGAATGCAGAGGTCCCGTCCCAAAGAAGGCTCGCACTGGTAATCGTCGTGCTTGTCGAAAAATCCTTTTATCAACAGAATTGGCTGAAAAGCACTATAATACGGGTGCTCTTGGTAAGGGAACACCCGAGTACTTTATAGACTTCATGCATTGGATTTAAGAAACCTTTGTCTTATATCTTTATTTGATGTAGATGCTGGGGTGGCTCAAGGGGCTTCGAGTGGAGCTGCTATTGAAGAAGCTCCGACTTCAGACCCTCAGCCAAAGAAACCACCGTTAAAGCTGCCATGGGTGTTGAAACTTGTTAAGTAAGTCGTATTACTTGTCTTTAAAATGTTGATATGCCTTCTAGCTTTATTATGAACACTCGTCTGTTGTAGGAAAGTGAAGTCGATTGCCATGTCCTCAAGTAGTGCTGTCGAGATCCAGGCGGTGGAGGAGTCGAAGGCATCAGACAAAGGCAGATCCAGCGTCCCTCCTATCTCCAGCCAGGTGAATACTTTGCCAGGCTCCTCCCCATCTGGTACCTGGGTTGATTCAGTATCTGAAATGGACGTGCTTCCCTTGCCTCAAGTTGGTGTTCCATACTCGATCTTTCGCTCTCCCGCTCAATTGGAGTTTGACCGAGTGATGAATGAGTGGTTTTTTCGCACTTGACAAACTGATGAACCTACCGTGGAGATGGTTCGAGCCGAAATCAATGCTGAAGCTTCAGATCCTCCGCGGGAACAATCCGAGACTGTCCCCGAGTCCTCTCGACAAGGGTCGAGACTGGAAGTCGTGGGGTACAACCCGGATCTCGTTCGACTGAAGGAGTTGAGCGAGCAAGTGATGGCGCCTGCCGTAGCACTCCAGCAATTTGTTGAGGTAACTCTTTTGAAACCCTTGTTTCTTTTTATTATCACATGCGGTTACTTTATATTGCTATCTCTGTGCAGGGCTTTGATGTAAAAGTGAATGAGCAGATCACTCGGATCCGCCAAGAGCTTTCTCTTGAGAATCAACAGCTCAAGGACTACATCGCTCAAGATCAGATTAGCTAGAAGGTAGCCACCCAAGTCCTCCATAACCGTATCAACGAGCTTCAAAACAATCTCAAGGTTGTTGTTGATGAGCGTGACGCGGCGAATCTGCGGGAGCTTGAGCTACTCGGCAAGCATGCTACCTCAGAGCAAAAGCTTAAGGATGTTATGAAGTCTTCCAAGATGCAGCTCTCTGGTAGGTCGAAAGTGCTTTCCAGGTCCTTATTGATTTGTAAGCCTATGATACTCATCAGATTGTTGCGTCTTCCAGATTCGAAGATGCTGGCCGCTGGATGGCAGACTGCTTTCAACCATAAGGAGGCAGAGCTTGAGGAGGTATTTGCTAATGCGCAGAGTACTCTTCAAGAAGCCAAACTGATTCGTAAAGATGCTGACTGAGACCTGCTGCAGGCTTTAAAGTCGACCAAGGAGTCGCGGGAAGCTCTGGAAGCAGTTCAAGTGCAATTGAAGGAGTCCCAAGAGTCCTTAAAGACTTCTCAGGACTCTTTGAAGGCATTAGAGCTTGCTGCAGAGCCCGTCCTGGATATGATTCCATGCCCCGAAGGAGCTATCGAGTCCTTAGTTAACCACGCTAAGGCTGCACTGGGACGGCTGTCACACCCCAATTTTAAGAACAAAATTGGAGCACAATATATGTATGCCAGGATCAATATTCATACATATATCGACATCATAGTAAATATCAAAACAATGTTTTATTAATAATATCGAACATTATTACATAAATGACCCTCGGGTCTGAAAGAAAAGTACAGACTCTCATGACAACTGACTCTAAAGAAGACTCTGATGAAGACGCGGAAATCTGGACTCCAAATCCACAGGAAGGTCGACCGGGGGTAGCGCCATCCTAGTATAGGTCGTCTGGGTCGTAGCCACCGTCCTCTGGATACTCGTACTCCTCGTACGCGTAGTCTCCAGCGTCTGGGTGGGGTAGCAGGGGGGACAAAGAGGAAGGGTGAGTACATCGAAATGTACTCCGCAAGTGTAGGAAATATATGCTTATGAGGCTTTTAACAAAGGTAGGCTGGCATAGTTTGACTCAAGCGCCTAAAGCGACACATCCTATTAATCCTATGAACCTATTTACTAGGTTATAGACACAGACACTGTAGAAAAGTAGAACACTCAGAATCCACCGAGCAAACCGCACTTGGAATCCACCAAGCAACCACACTTGGAGTCCACCAAGCACAACCCACGCATGAAGTCCATCAGGCAAACCACACCTGAAGTCCGTCAGGCCACCCACGAGGTCGACTCGAAGAGTCCCCCTACGTGTATTAGGTCCATATTTCACGACATAGAGAGCTACCTTCCGTAATAACACCAGGTCTGCGCCCGAGCCTGGGAGTCACTCCCGTACCAAGCAATAACCCGCGTAGAAGAAGCCTCTGTACCCATGTCATATGGGACTAATGTCCACATAAGGCTTTCCTAACGAACCATACCCAACCCACCAACTAATCTCAAAGAAGTCCAAGCCGCTCGTGACCGTGAGCATGGCTGATATATCAGCTTTACACTCTGCAGAGGTTGCACATCGTTACCCATGAGTCATGTGTTCCCCGTCACGCTAAACACTGCCAAGGTGCATAGCGGGGACGCACTACAAGGCCGTTACAAAATTCCCTCCAAGCCCGTTTTACACGTTCACTAAGGTTTCACCGCTCACAGTGGATATACACACCACTGCAGAAGCCCCCTCTTGTGCCACAAATCCGACCCCGTGTAAACCCACAACTTGGAGGCAATTGATTACTTAGCCAGGTCCAGCCCATCCAGACCTCATGGTTGTGTTGTTAAGTCGGGTTACAGGCTTCGAGAACCGGGTCCTAGGGATCCAGGCAGGATAAATCTAGCACAAGCCCCGAACCAAAAACCAAATAAGGGTTGCCAAATCCATGGCACAAAACCACCAGTACGGTCCATCCTGCTGGATTTACCTAACAACCATGTTACTACAAAAATTACCATGTCCACATTGTTTCATAGTTCATTAATCAGGATTATTTATAATTGACCACCATCCCATCCTGACATGACTGCAGGGCTAAGCATGACTTCTACCCAAACAACCCAAACCAGGCGACAAGGATAATATAAACAAAATCTAGTAAACCCTAGCATGGGATTCAAATTAATGACAAGCATGCAACTACAGGATCTAACTACTCTAATACCAAAAGTAAAAATAAATACAGGGTGCAAGATGTTCAAGAACACTTGCCTGCGGGCTGGGTCGAATCTGCAGGATCACAGGAATAAACGGGAGCGTCCTCGTACTCCGCACTCTCTGGCCCAAGCAACATACATGGCACATACAAAGCAAAATAAATAACAGTATAACAAACAGTATTAAAACAGGAAACTAATAGATCTACTGCATAGAGAACGAAATTATGAAACTAATGCAAGTTGAATGGGTTAAATCGGAGCTAAAACGTGAAAGTTATAGGCTTTTGAAGTTCAGTGGCAAATCTGTAAATAAACTGAAGGTTTTTACGTGATTTAGATAAATGAAAACTGAAAATAAAATGGCACTGGGCCGGGCCTCATTTTGAAGGAACTACGAGTGCTCGTATGAAAGTTTCAGATGACTCAGTTCATAGTGCCGGATGGACGGCGGGTTGGTTTCAAAGAAATCTGGGGTCTCTTTCGCAATAGCGCTGGGGCGGTGGCGCGCGTGGCGTCGCGTGGCCGGCGTGGCGCTGCGTGGCGTGCTGTGACTGGCGCGGCTCACCAGCTGGGTCATGAACCCGCGTTCGTGGCGGCGGTGGAACGAGTCCACAGCCCACGGGTCCGGTGTATACCTCTTTGAGGACATAATCTAATCGTGGCCGCTGAGGTTTGATCGGACGGCGTACGAGGTGAAAAAGAACAAAGGGGCGGTCACCGGCGCTCTGCACACGGCGGCGGTGAAGCTGTGGCGGCGGCGCCATGACTGGCACGCTCGGGAACTAGGCTAGAGCGCGGTAGAGGCAGTGGGGACAGGTGGATTCGACCGCGGAACTTACCTTGAACCCGGGGGTGGTGTTCCTGTCGTGGATCAGGGACTGGAGAGGGACTGGCTCGCGGCGGCGCGCTGTGGTACACGGCGGCGCCACGGCCGTTCGCTCGGAAACAGTCCTAGAGACCGGTAGCAACTTCGGGAAGGGGGGGGGGGGAATTCGATGGCGGGGCTTACAGTGGGTGTGGTGGAGAGTTGTGCAGCGACGGGGCGGCTCGGCGAGGAAGGACGACGGCGGCAGCGGTGTCCGAAGCTCGGAGTTTGGCGAGGTCGGTGCGACCGTGAACCTGGCGCGGACCTCTGCCGAAGACGGGTCCCCCAGAGGCGTCGTACGTCCGCGACACCGAAG
Source organism: Coix lacryma-jobi var. lacryma-jobi (assembly GCA_009763385.1). Classification (NCBI taxonomy): domain Eukaryota; kingdom Viridiplantae; phylum Streptophyta; class Magnoliopsida; order Poales; family Poaceae; genus Coix; species Coix lacryma-jobi. The sequence goes on from CM019826.1 coordinate 84,656,043, forward strand.
AGGAAGAGGTCGAGGACGGTGGTGGCTTCCACGGGTGCGGTGTCAAGCTCGAACAGCGCCTGCAATGGTGCTGGCGGCGGCGTCTGGTGAGGGAAAGAGTGAGGGTTTCGGTCGTGGAGTTGGTCAGCGCGGGCGGTGCGGGTTCGCCCTTTGTAGGGCCAGGGACGAAAGGGGGTGGCGGCGCGTTGCAGCAGCGCATCGGGCAACTGCGTATGCGCTCAGTGCGACGGTAAGGGCGGAGGAGGCCGTTGGAGGTTGAAGATAGGGCTGACGGCTGGGGCCCGTTTGTCAGCGTCGGCGGCCGCGTGCGCTCGGGAAGCAAGCCGCGCGGCGCTGGTTGGGCTCGGCCCACAGCGAAATGGGGAGAGGGTGGGGAGCTGCCGGGCCAGCGGAGGCGCTGGGCCGGAACAGGGCGGGCGCAGAGAGGAGGGGGTGGGCCGTTGCGGCCGGTGGGGAAAGGGTGGCTGGGCCGCCGGTTTGGAGAGGGAGGAAGGGAAAGTGGGCGCTGGCTGTGGGGAGGAAGTGGGCTTGGCCCAAGCGGAAACAGGCCGTCGGGGAGAGAAAAAAAAAGAAAGCGGGCCGAGAGAGAAAAGAAGGGAGAGGGGTTTGGCCTTTCCTTTTTGTTTTCTTTTCTTTTTTCTTTTTTTTCAAACTTTGCAAACTCTTTTTGAAATCAAAATCAAAACCAGTTTTGAAATCAAAATCACTTTCAAATATTTTAGAAATATTTTCCGTAAATTTTGAAAATAAACTTTTGAGTTTTTCAAGTTTTGTAAATTTTTGTAAAGCCTTTTTATTTATTGTCTAAATAGAATAAATCTGATTCGCCCTATACGGGTTTAATAAAATTATTTACCACATAATAAAAATATGCAATGACATGAATGCAACATGAAAATGATAAATAAAATTTTATTTTCCTCCACTAATAAAGAAACCAACCTATTTAATTTCTAATTTATTTAATTAATTTGGGGAAATTTAAATTAGGGTGTTACAAACCTACCCCTTTAGAACAATCTCGTCCTCGAGATTAGGAAGAGTCGGTGAAGAGGTGAGGGAAATCTGCCCGGAGATCATCTTCCTTCTCCCATGTGGCTTCTTCTTCGGAATAATGCTTCCATTGCACTTTGCAGATTTTGATCCTCTTGTTGCGAGTGCCTCGCTCCATCGTGTCCAGAATCTTGATCGGCTCAGAGAATGTCAAATCATCCCTGAGATCAAGCTCCTCAAGTACCAACTGCTCCTCTGAACTCTGACGCATCTCTTCAGCTGGGATACATGGAATACATCATGGATACCTGCTAGCCGTGCAGGCAACTCCAGCTGATACGCAACTGCGCCTTTCTTGTCAATCACCTTGAAAGGGCCAATGAATCTCGGAGATAACTTCCCTTTGACATTAAACCTCCGAAGACCTCTGAAGGGTGACACCTTCAGATAAACAAAATCCCTAATCTGGAATTCCAGCTCACGTCGTCTGATATCTGCATAACTCTTCTGTCTAGACTGAGCTATCTTCAGGTTGCTTCTGATTTCCCTGACCTGTTCTTCAGCTTCTTCTATAGATTCAGGGCCAAAGACTTTCCTTTCTCCAACGTGATTCCAGAACAGAGGAGTTCTACACTTCCTGCCATACAGGGCGTCAAACGGCGACATCTTTATGCTGGCCTGATAGCTGTTGTTATATGAGAACTCTGCATATGGCAGACTCACATCCCAACTCTGACTGTTTTGGAGCGCACTGGCTCTCAACATGTCCTCCAGAATCTGATTCACCCTTTCGGTCTGGCCATCTGTCTGAGGGTGATAGGCTGAACTGAAGCTGAGGCGGGTGTCCATAGACTCATGCAACCGCATCCAGAATCTGGATGTGAATTGTGTGCCTCTGTCAGATACTATGATCTTGGGCACTCCATGCAAGCATACAATCCGAGATATGTACAACTCTGCAAGCCTATCTCCTTTATATGACTCCTTGATAGGAATGAAGTGAGCCACCTTGGTCAAACGATCAACGATGACCCAAATAGAGTCATAACCAGACTGTGTCCTGGGCAAACCCGTGATGAAATCCATGCTGATCTCTTCCCATTTCCACTCCAGAATCTGCAAAGGCTGTAGCAAACCAGCGGGTCTCTGATGTTGGGCCTTAACCCGCTGACATGTGTCACACAAAGCCACATACTCTGCTACTTCCCTCTTCATGCCATACCACCAGTAATACTGCTTCAGATCCTCGTACATTTTGGTACTGCCTGGATGAAGAGAGTAGGCTGAATCATGAGCTTCCCTCAGAATCAGCTCCTTAATAGCCTTCACATCTGGAACGCAGAACCTGCCTCTGAACCATAAGACACCCAGATCATCCTCTGTGAATCCTGGGGCTTTGTTCTCCTTGATCGACTGTCTGATCTCTAGAAGATACTCATCAGTGAGCTGCCCTGCTCGGATATCATGCTCCAAGGTTGAATCAACCTCCAAGGCTACTGCATCAGTGTGGCCAAGAATACCCAAGTTGAGCTTCACAAACTCCTCATGCAACTCGGGCTGCTGCTCCTTTATCTCAAGCACATTGCAGTAAACCTTCCTGCTCAAGGCATCTGCTACAACATTTGCCTTGCCCGGATGATAGTTGATACTGAGATCATAATCTTTGATCAACTCTAGCCATCTCCGTTGGCGAAGATTCAGATCTGGCTAGGTGAAGATGTACTTGAGGCTCTTATGATCAGTGTAGATCTCCGTCCTCTTGCCCATCAGATACTGCCTCCAGATCTTCAAAGCATGAACAACAGCTGCCAACTCTAGATCATGTGTAGGGTAATTCAGCTCATGCTTCATGAGCTGTCTCGAGGCATACGCAATCACACGACCCTCCTGCATGAGCACACATCCCAGGCCCTGACGCAAAGCATCACAATAGACAGTGAAGTTCTTCTGGACATCTGGCATGACAAGAATAGGAGCAGAAGTCAACCTTGCCTTCAACTCCTCAAAACCAGCCTGGCATTCAGGGGACCATACAAACTTGGCACCATTCTCAGTTAGCTTCGTCATCAGCTTCACGATCTTGGAGAATCCTTCAATGAACCTGCGACAATATCCAGCCATACCGAGGAAACTCCAAATCTCCGTGACACTCTCAGGTACCTTCCAGTCCAATATATCTTGGACCTTGCCTGGATCAACTGATACACCACCTTTTGAGATGATATGCCCCAAATATGCAACCTTCCTCAACCAGAACTCACATTTGCTCAACTTCGCATACAACTGATGCTCTCTGAGCTTCTGCAGCACTAATCTTAGGTGCTTCTCATGCTCTTCTTCATTCTTCGAGAATACCAGAATGTCATCAAGGAACACCACGACGAACAAGTCCAGAAACTCCATGAAAACCTTGTTCATCAGATACATGAAGAAAGCTGGAGCATTAGTCAAGCCGAAGGACATCGCTGTGGACTCATAAAGCCCATATCGAGTATCAAATGCAGTCTTCGGAATATCAGCTTCACGAATCTTCAGCTGATTATAACCTGTTTGCAGGTCGATCTTCGAGAACACATGAGCACCCTTCATTTGATCAAACAGATCATCAATGCGAGGAATAGGGTACTTGTTCTTGATGGTGGCTTCATTCAATGCGCGGTAATCAACGCACATCCGTTGGCTTCCATCCTTCTTCGGAACAAAAATCACAGGGGCTCCCCATGGGGATGTACTAGGACGAATATGCTCCTTCTCTAACTGCTCCTCGATCTGTGTCTTCAGCTCAGCTAGCTTTTTGGCATCCATTGTATATGGTCGCCTGTATATAGGTGCAGTGCCAGGAACTAAATCAATAGAGAACTCAATCTCACGATCAGGTGGCATACCTGGCACTTTCTGGAAGACATCAGGCAACTCCTTGACCACCTGGATATCTGGCACCACAACTGCCTCATACACTCTGGCTGTCTCCATCATCTTCGGCGGTGCCTGATATGAAATCTCCGTGCCATCTGGATGCTTCACTGTGATGGTCCGCCGAGCACAATCAATAATACCATCATATCTGCTCAACCAGTCCATACCCAGAATAATATCCACCTCTTGCGACTCCAGGACGATGAGATGAGAAGGGAAGACTACCCCCCTTATGAAAAGACTCACATTGGGGCACATATACTCTGATAACATCTCTCCTCCAGGAGACTTGACTAGCAGCTCGTGTTTCAACAAAGACTTACGCAGATTACATCTTGCTATGCATGGTGTGGATATGAATGAATACGATGCCCCAGAATTGAACAACACAGTAACAGGATATGAATCAATGGAGAACGTACCAATCACCACATCAGGAGCCTCCTGAGCTGACTGCAGAGCCACATGGTTCACCTTCCCATGCCTGAAATTTTGGCCACCATTCCTGTTCTGGTTCTGCTGCCGAGGTGCTGGTGGAGCCTGCTGCCTGGTCGGACACTGGTTTGCCAAGTGCCCCAGCTGGTGGCACTTGTAGCATGGACCAAGCTGCCCTGCCCCCTGTGCTGGACGGGGCTGCTGCTGAGCTGGAAGACCCGGGTGAGGTGCCTGAGCCTGGCGAGGCTGCTGCTGCTGCTGGGGTATAGCGTGGTACTGTGGAGTGGGCTGCCGGTACTGGGGAGCTGGCTGCCGGTACTGGGGCAGCCGGTGCTGCTGCTGCTGCTGTGGGAGCTGCTTGGAAGCTGGAGCAGGTGGAGCGTAGCGGGGACGAGTGGAGCCAGCGGAGGACTGTCCTTGGAAGGCCATCTTCCTCTTGAGATCATCATCGAGGCCCTTCCTTTCCTTCTCCACGGCGAAGGCACTGTCAACCAGCTTCTAGAATGAGGAATACTCATTCGAAGCCAGGGCGTGGCGGAGTCCAGGGTTAAGCCCATGCCTGAAGAAGACAACAATTTAATTACTTGACAGATAGTGACCAGAAAGAAGTATGAAGGTATGAATCATGGGTTAGTGAAAAGATATTGACAAAAGAAAAGACTTGCCTGAAGCAATCCTGCTTCTTGTCATCATCGTCCACGTCACCCGGGACGTAACGGGACAGCTGGGTGAACTGCTTGAAATACTCACGCACTGACATCGTGCCCTGCCTGAGGTCCTGAAATTCTCGGCGTTTCACCCTGATCTCGCCGGCGGGGACGTACTAGTCGCGGAAGGCCTTGCGGAACTCCTGCCAGGTGATGGTGTTGGCGTCCGCGTGAGCGGCGGTGTATGCAGTCCACTAGTTTTTCGCCGGGCCCTAAAGCTGGTGCGCGGCGTAGAGGACCTTATCTTGGTCCTCAACATGAGCAAGCTGCAACTTGCCCGCAATAGACTCGAGCCAATCGTCAGCATCCATCGGCTCGATCGCGTGGTGGAAAGCTGGAGGGTGCGTCGTCATGAACTTCCTGAGAGAGTCATCCTGTCGGGGTGGCTGTGCAGCTCCTCCACCCTGAGCACCCTGGGCCATCTGCTGCATGTGCTGCATGATCTGGGCTATGTTCTGCATCATCTGGTTCTGCACCTGGGCCATCTGAAGCGGGTCGTACGGGGGCGGAGGTGGAGGTGGCGAGGGTGGATGAGGCGGCTGGTTACCACCTGCCCCGCTCCCGCCAGCGTTACCCGCGCTGCTCCTGGAGTTAACCATCTGTTACATTTCCAGGAGTAAAAGTGAGACATGATAGATAGATATATAACAACCCTGATTTGGTTAATTAATTTGATTAATAAAATATTTTAAACAAATGATGTCGCTGCAACCTGATGGTCGCAACACACCAACAATCATTACAAGGAACCAAAACATTACATAGGCACAAGTACATGTTAGACAACGACCTACGACATCACATAATTATGGTGGGCTTCTTACGAGTTTGGAGGACCTACTTTAAACAAGAGTTTTGAATTTTCAGTAGAGACAGGCTACAGAGGTGGGAAAAAGGGTGAGGCTTTAAAAATAGTTTTATAAACTCGACGACTGACTAGGGTAGCGTCCTACGATCAACAAAGCTTTGATACCACTCTGTCACGCCCCAATTTTAAGAACAAAATTAGAGCACAATATATGTATGCCAGGATCAATATTCATACATATATCGACATCATAGTAAATATCAAAACAATGTTTTATTAATAATATCGAACATTATTACATAAATGACCCTCGGGTCTGAAAGAAAAGTACACTCTCATGACAATTGACTCTAAAGAAGACTCTGATGAAGACGCAGAAATCTGGACTCCAACTCCACAGGAAGGTCGACCGGGGGTAGCGCCATCCTAGTACAGGTCGTCTAGGTCGTAGCCACTGTCCTCTGGATACTCCTCCTCCTCGTACGCGTAGTCTCCAGCGTCTGGGTGGGGTAGCAGGGGGGACAAAGAGGAAGGGTGAGTACATAGAAATGTACTCCGCAAGTGTAGGAAATATATGCTTATGAGGCTTTTAACAAAGGTAGGCTGGCACAGTTTGACTCAAGCGCCTAAAGCGACACATCCAATTAATCCTATTTATCCTATGCACCTATTTACTAGGTTATAGACACAGACACTGTAGAAAAGTAGAACACTCAGAATCCACCGAGCAAACCGCACTTGGAATCCACCAAGCAACCACACTTGGAGTCCACCAAGCACAACCCACGCCTGAAGTCCATCAGGCAAACCACACCTGAAGTCCGTCAGGCCACCCACGAGGCCGACTCGAAGAGTCCCCCTATGTGTATTAGGTTCATATGTCATGACATAGAGAGCTACCTTCCGTAATAACACCAGGTCTGCGCCCGAGCCTGGGAGTCACTCCCGTACCAAGCAATAACCCGCGTAGAAGAAGCCTCTGTACCCATGTCATATGGGACTAATGTCCACATAAGGCTTCCCTAACGAACCAGACCCAACCCACCAACTAATCTCAAAGAAGTCCAAGCTGCTCGTGACCGTGAGCACGGCTGATATATCAGTTTTACACTCTGCAGAGGTTGCACATCGTTACCCATGAGTCATGTGTTCCCCGTCACGCTAAACACTGCCAAGGTGCATAGCGAGGACGCACTACAAGGCCGTTACAAAATTCCCTCCAAGCCCGTTTTACACGTTCACTAAGGTTTCACCGCTCATAGTGGATATACACACCACTGCAGAAGCCCCCTTTGTGCCACAAATCCGACCCCGTGTAAACCCACAACTTGGAGGCAATTGATTACTTAGCCAGGTCCAGCCCATCCAGACCTCATGGTTGTGTTGTTAAGTCGGGTTACAGGCTTCGAGAACCGGGTCCTAGGGATCCAGGTAGGATAAATCTAGCACAAGCCCCGAACCAAAAACCAAATAAGAGCTGCCAAATCCATGGCACAAAACCACCAGTACGGTCCATCCTGCCGGATTTACCTAACAACCATGTTACTACAAAAATTACCATGTCCACATTGTTTCATAGTTCATTAATCAGGATTAATTATAATTGACCACCATCCCATCCCGACATGACTGCAGGGCTAAGCATGACTTCTACCCAAACAACCCAAACCAGGCGACAAGGATAATATAAACAAAATCTAGTAAACCCTAGCATGGGATTCAAATTAATGACAAGCATGCAACTACAGGATCTAACTACTCTAATACCAAAAGTAAAAATAAATACAGGGTGCAAGATGTTCAAGAACACTTGCCTGCGGGCTGGGTCGAATCTGCAGGATCACAGGAATAAACGGGAGCGTCCTCGTACTCCGCACTCTCTGGCCCAAGCAACATACATGGCACATACAAAGCAAAATAAATAACAGTATAACAAACAGTATCAAAACAGGAAACTAATAGATCTACTGCATAGAGAACGAAATTATGAAACTAATGCAAGTTGAATAGATTAAATCGGAGCTAAAACATGAAAGTTATAGGCTTTTGAAGTTCAGTGGCAAATCTGTAAATAAACTGAAGGTTTTTACGTGATTTAAATAAATGAAAACTGAAAATAAAATGGCACTGGGCCGGGCCTCGTTTTGAAGGAATTACGAGGGCTGGTATCAAAGTTTTGGATGACTCAGTTCATAGTGCAGGATGGACGGCGGGTTGGATTCAAAGAAATCTGGGGTCTCTTTCGCAAAAGCGCTGGGTCGGTGGCGCGTGTGGCGTCGCGTGGCCGGCGTGGCGCTGCGTGGCGTGCTGTGACTGGCGCGGATCACCAGCTGGGTCATGGACCCGCGTGCGTGGCGGCGGTGGAACGAGTCCACAGCCCACGGGTCCGGTGTATACCTCTTTGAGGACTTAATCTAATCGTGGCCGCTAGGGTTTGATCGGACGGCGTACGAGGTGAAAAGGAACAAAGGGGCGGTCACCGGCGCTCTGCACACGGCGGCGGTGAAGCTGTGGCGGCGGCGCCATGACTGGCACGCTCGGGAACTAGGCTAGAGCGCGGTAGAGGCAGTGGGGACGGGTGGATTCGACCGCGGAACTTACCCCGAACCCGGGGGTGGTGTTCCTGTCATGGATCAGGGACCGGAGAGGGACTGGCTCGTGGCGGCGCGCTGTGGTACACGGCGGCGCCACGGCCGTTCGCTCGGAAACAGTCCTAGAGATCGGTAGCAACTTCGGGAAGGGGGGGGGGAATTCGATGGCGGGGCTTACAGTGTGTGTGGTGGAGAGTTGTGCAGCGACGGGGCGGCTCGGCGAGGAAGGACGACGGCGGCAGCGGTGTCCGAAGCTCGGAGTATGGCGAGCTCGATGCGACCGTGAACCTGGCGCAGACCTCTGCCGAAGACGGGTCCCCCGGAGGCGTCGTCGCCCGGGTGCGGTGTCAAGCTCGAACAGCGCCTGCAATGGCGCTGGCGGCGGCGTCTGCTGGGGGAAAGAGCGAGGGTTTCGGTCGTGGAGTTGGTCAGCGCGGGCGGTGCGGGTTCACCCTTTGTAGGGCCAGGGACGAAAGGGGGTGGCGGCGCATTGCAGCAGCGCATCGGGCGACTGCGTATGCGCTCGGTACGACGGGAAGGGCGAAGGAGGCCGTTGGAGGTTGAAGATAGGGCTGACGGCTGGGGCCCGTTTGTCAGCGTTGGCGGTCGCGTGCGCTCGAGAAGCAAGCCGCACGGCGCTGTTTGGGCTCGGCCCAAAGCGAAATGGGGAGGGGGTGGGGAGCTGCCGGGCCAGCGGAAGCGCTGGGCCGGAACAGGGCGGGCGCAGAGAGGAGGGGGTGGGCCGTTGCGGCCGGCGGGGAAAGGGTGGCTGGGCCGCCAGTTTGGAGAGGGAGGAAGGGAAAGTGGGCGCTTCCTGTGGGGAGGAAGTGGGCTTGGCCCAAGCGGAAACAGGCCGTCGAGGAGAGAAAAAAAAAGAAAGCGGGCCGAGAGAGAAAAGAAGGGAGAGGGGTTTGGCCTTTCCTTTTTGTTTTCTTTTCTTTTTTCTTTTTTTCAAACTTTGCAAACTCCTTTTGAAATCAATATCAAAACCAGTTTTGAAATCAAAATCACTTTCAAATATTTTAGAAATATTTTCCCTAAATTTTGAAAATAAACTTTTGAGTTTTTCAAGTTTTGTAAATTTTTGTAAAGCCTTTTTATTTATTTTCTAAATAGAATAAATCTGATTCACCCTATACGGGTTTAATAAAATTATTTAACACACAATAAAAATATGCAATTGCATGAATGTAACATGAAAATGATAAATAAAATTTTATTTTCCTCCACTAATACAGAAACCAACCTATTTAATTTCTAATTTATTTAATTAATTTGGGGAAATTTAAATTAGGGTGTTACAACGGCTGACTCAGTACATCAAGGATATGGCGACTTCAGTGGTGTGCGGGCTCCTCGCGACGCTACGATTGGATATGCCGTCCTTTGATCTATCAACCATTATGACGCTTCCTGATGATAAGAGTGATGAAGATCTTGCGGCTATGCAGGAAGAAGTCAAGGCCGCAGGGGAAGAGTACTCCCAATTACTAGATGTTGTAGAGTAGGGTGTCTTCCTTGGTCCTTTGACCGTACTTTGTATCTCCTGCAAACAAATGTTATTATGTGTAAAGGATCAAAGTATAATTTACTATTTAATCTTATTAATTACGTGTATGGTCGACTCGTCATTGCAAAAATAGTTTTTTCAATGGGTCGTGTTTCTTGAGGTGGATGTATGACTAGGCGTCTTATTAGACGAGTCTATCCTAGTGCTCTCTAGCACTTGAGTGTGGGTCATATGACTTTGTTTCTCTTATAGTCTTTAACGACCTAATAGAGAGCTTAGTCTGCCCGAGTACTACTCATAGTACCCTTGTCCAAGGGATAAAATTGATCAAGCACCTCTTAAGAACCGAGACGATGGTTCCTGTCGGGTGAATCATATCCTCTTGGTAGTCGCAGCTTGAGTGTGAGGTCAGATTTAGCCTTTATCCGAGTAATAAACGACAAGGTGAGGGATTCACCCTTTGTTATACCTTATAGGAACTAGCATTTACTTTGTAGATGCCATATTCTCTATAGGTTGATAGCCGGGTTTTTAAGCCGTACTATCGTTTGAGTTGTATTGAGCTCGGAGCTCGTAACTCCGGTATGGTTGCCTCTGAACCAAAAAGGATCCATCCGATTAATATTACATATTAGTCGGTGGGAAGCGATAGTTAGAGCTTATAAGCTTTTAAGGACTTTATCCGACTAACTAGTCGTGATAATTGAAAACTCGTAGAGTTTATGAAGAAATCCAATCTTTATTGATATCCGGTGAAATAGATACATTTGCCCTGAATTGGATTTGTAGTATAGCCCTTAGGTATGAAATTTCTTCAGATGCTCAATATTCCATGAATTTGGCAGTGGAGAACCATCCTCAGTGACTAACTCAAATGACCCGGGTCTTGTTACTTTATACACTACGTAGGGTCCTTTCCATGGACTCATAATCTTGTGGCGGCCTGTGTTATTCTAAATTTTCTTCAGGACCATGTCGCCTACTTGTAAAGTACGGTGATGGATGTTCTTGTCGTAGTAGCGCCTCATCTCTTGGAGATATCTTGCTGATTGAAAGAGGGCGGCTAACCGAGCCTCCTCGATACTGTCGACCTCTAGGCGTCTTGTGTCATCGGCTTCTCCTTCGTTATACTGCTCTGTTCACGGAGAATTCCAGATTAAGTCTACAGGGATGATTGCTTCGGTGCCATAGACTAGGAAGAAGGGAGTTTGGCCTGTTGCCCTGCTTCGCTGTGTCCGTAGCCCCCAGACTACCTCAGGCAATTCTTCGACCCACTTCCCACCGTGGTCTTTTAGAAGATCAAATAATCTTGGCTTTAGACCAGCAAGGATGAGGGCGTTTGCTCTCTCAACTTGACCGTTTGATCGTGGATGAGCCACTGATGCGTAGTCTATCTTTATTCCACAGTCGCTGGCCCATGATTTGAACTCAATTGTCGTAAAAGGGGAACCAAGATCAATGATAATTCTGTGCGGCATCCCAAAACGATGAAAAATACCCTACATGAATTGAACTGACTTTGATGCATTGAATTTGACCAATGGCATGTACTCGATCCATTTGGTGAATTTGTCGATTGCGATGTAGATGTACTCGAACCCGCTTGGAGCACGTTTGAGAGGTCCCACCTTGTCGAGTCCCCAACATGAGAAAGGCCATGACGAGGGGATACAAATCAACTCATGGGCCAGGACATGCTGTTGTTGGGCGAAGAATTGGCATGATTGACAGCATCGGACTAGGTCTTCTGCATCTTTCAAGGCGGAGGACCAATAGTAGCATTCTCTGAAGATTTTTCCGACCAATGTCCTTGATGCTGTGTGATTGCCACAACACCCGGAATGAACCTCATTCAGGATTTCTTTACCTTCTTCTGGTGAAATACACTTAAGGAGGACTCCTGATGAGGCACCGCGTCGATATAGCTTGTCTCCGACTAGGACGTAGTTTTTGCTACGTCTGGTAACCTGCTCTGATGCTGTCTTATCGCTTGGCAATTTGAGTTCCTTGAAGTAGTCGATGAAAACTTTAGTCCAGTCCGGTGCCATAATTAAAATTTGTGCGGATGGTGTGGGATCAGTCTCTTCCTTGTCTTGTATTGAACGCTTGGACAGCTCGTGTACGAAGGTACCGCTAGGGACTAGAGCTCTGTCGGATCCCAACTTTGCTAGGATGTCTGTAGCTACATTAAGATCCCGTGTGATAAGAATGAGTTCCAACCCTGAGAAGTGTTTCTCTAGTTTGCGGACTTTGGCGCAATTGGCTTTCATTGTTTCCTTGGTGCAGTCCCAATCTTTGTTGACATGATGAATCACCACAGAGGAATCGCCATAGACTAGGAGTCGCTTGATGCCCAATGTGGCTGCTAGCCTTAACCCGTGTAGCAACGCCTCATATTTTGCTTCATTGTTGGTAGCAGGCCACATTATTTGCAGAACATACATGAGTTGTTCTCCAGCAGGTGATACGAGTAGGAATCCGGCACCTGCTCCATCGAGTTTTTGGGACGCGTCGAAATACATCTTCCAATGTTCAGGAATAGCATTGTCTTGAATCTGCTGTAATTCTGTCCATTCAGCGATGAAATCAGCTAGAGCTTGTGACTTGATAACTTTCCTTGGAGTGAATTTGATATTGAGTGCCCTCAGCTCGACTGCCCATTTGGAAATTCTTCCTGTAGCATCACTGCTGTGAAGGATTTCTCCGAATGGAAAATCCGTGACAACTGTGATTTCGTGGGCCTCGAAATAGTGTCGTAGCTTCCTTGATGATATGAGTAAAGCATAAAGCAATTTCTGAACTTGCGGGTACCTGGCCTTGGAGTCGGAGAGTACCTGGCTGATGTAGTACACTGGTCATTGAGTGCTGTAGATATGCTTATCATCTTTGCGCTCCACTACAATTGTCGTGCTTGCAACATGTGTGGTAGCCGCGATGTAAAACATCATTGGTTCGTCGGGTTCTGGTGGTGTTAGTATAGGAGAATTGGTGAGGTATCTTTTGAGCTGTTCAAAGGCCCTGTCCGCTTCTTCCGTCCACTGAAATTTATCACCGGCTTTGAGTAATTTGAAGAAAGGTAGTCCCTTTTCTCCCAACCGTGAGATAAATCTGTTGAGAGCAGCCATACACCCAGTGAGTTTCTGAACCTTCCTGACCGAAGTTGGTGGCTTCATACTGATGATGGCATTTATTTGTTTTTGACTAGCGTCGATGCCTCGATGGCTAACCAGGAATCCGAGTAATTGACCTGAGGGTACCCCGAATACGCATTTCGGTGGGGTTGAGTCTCCATTTGTATGAGCGTAACCGGGTAAAGGTTTCCTCTAGGTCTAATATGAGAGTAGTCGGATCCTTTGTTTTTATAACCACGTCATCAACATAAGCTTCCGCGTTGCGGCCCATCTGGTCGCCCAGACAAACTTGGATAGCCCATTGATAGGTGGCCCCTGCGTTTTTCAACCCGAAGGACATGGTTTTATAACAGTAGGCACTGAAGGGGGTTATAAACGATGTCTTGGGTGGATCTTCTTCTTTGAGAGCAATCTGATGGTACCCTGAGTAACAATCCAGAAAGGATAGTAGAGCGGAACCTGCGGTGGCATCAACAATCTGATCTATCCTTGGTAATCCAAAGGGATCCTTTGGACAATGTTTGTTGAGATCTGTGTAGTCCACGCACATGTGCCACTCTGCAGAGTTCTTCTTTTTTACTAGTACTGGGTTAGCTAGCCACTCGGGGTGGAGAATTTCTCTGATAAACCCGGCTGCGAGTAGTTTAGCTATTTCTTTCTTGATTGCCTCTTTCTTTTCTGGGGAGAATCGTCGCAGCCTTTGCTTGATGGGTCTGGATCCCTCTTTTAACTCCAGCTTGTGCTCAGCCAAATTCCTCGGGACACCTGACATATCAGCCGGTTTCCAAGCAAATATGTCTTTGTTTTCTCTAAGGAACATGGTGAGTGCGAGTTCCTATTCTTCAGATAGGTGAGCGCTGATAGTCTCCGTCTTTGAGGGATCGCCAGTTTCCAGATCAATGGTTTTTGTAGAGATTTCTACTGATGGCTTGATAGTGCCCGCCTTCTTGGTTGGGATTTCTGAATCTCCAGGCTTGGCGTTATGAACCATTTGTGCGAGTTCATGTACTTCCAGGGCGAGTTGGGCTTTTTGGCAATTTGGACAGCTTCTGAGTCGCAGTCGAAAGATCGCTTCAAGTCCACTTTGAAGGTTAGAATACCTTTAGGACCTGACATCTTCAGCAGAAGGTATGGATAGTGTGGCACTGCCATAAATTTGGCGATGGTTGGTCGTCCAATTATGGCGTGGTATGATGATTCAAAGTCGGCTACCTTGAAATTGATGTACTCAGTCCGATAGTTGGCTTGAGTTCCAAAAGTTACGGGTGGTATGATCTTTCCGAGTGGTATGGCCGCCTTTTCGGGTACTATGTCGTAGAAGGGGGCACTTGATGGAGTAAGCTGAGTTGCAAGGTCCAGGTTCATCTTGCGTAGGGTGCTTGCAAAGATGACATTGAGTCCTGCTCCTCCGTCTATGAGTACTATTCCCAATTTGAACCCAGCGATCGTAGGATCCAAGACTAGTGTGTAGTGCCCTGCATTGGAGACGTTGGTCCATTGGTCTGCTCGAGAGAAATTGATCGGATGCTCAGACCAATCAAGGTATCTGGGGGTAGCCGGTTCGGTAGACATAATTTCCCGTAGGGAGAGCTTCTGTAGACGCTTACTGTCACTGGTGGTTACTCCCCCGAATATGACATTGATGGTGCCTTTGGGGTGTTGGAAACCGCCTGCGTCTTGCTGAGGGTCTTCGGCTGCTTTCTTTCCCTTGTCTTTTCTATTTTTGTTGAATTCGGAGTTCAAACCTCTCTCTTTGAGCTGCCGACAGTGCCTAGCCTGGTGTCCTGCTTTTGGATGGAAAGGGCATGGGCTGTCGAGGAGGTCATCAAAGCTGGAGGGCTTGTTCCCCTTTTTCTGAGGTTCCATGGCTGCAACAGTATTGTCCCCTATTCTCTTGCGGGTGTTTTGCTGAGCAGTTTGGTTTCCTCTTTGATTATTTTCTCGATCACCTTGTGTGTTTCTTTCGGGAAAGCGCTCTTGTGTGCGTTCTTCCGTCGCCATCATGGAGTTTACTGCCCGATGAAACTACTCAGCGGTGGTCCGGTCATGCTTGATGAAATCCTTGTAATTGTACCTTTCGCAAATTCCTTTGCCAAAAAGGTCAATTACTTCTCTGTCTGTTATGTCGGATACTGTGGAGCGGATTTCGGAGAAACGTCTGTAGTACTCCCGCATTGTCTCGTTTTTCTGTTGTTTGCAGGTTCTAAGCTTGGTTCGAGGATCCGATCGCTCCAGGACACCCGCAAAATTCTCTATGAAAATGCGGTGAAGTTGTTCCCACGAATCAATGGACTCGAGCTTAAGTCTGTCGAACCATGCAAGGGGCATTGTTTCTGGTGCCATAGGGAGAAATTGCGCCTTGACATCGTTGCTTCCTCCTGCTAACTCAACTGCTTGAGCATACAGCCTGAGCCACCACTTAGGTTCTGTTTTTCCGTCATACTTTGAGTAGTTCCCTAGTTTGAATTTTCGTGGGAACGGGACTGCTCGGAGAATCTAGGAGAAACAGGGGAAATGATCGACTGCGTCGGATGCTAGAATGTTGACTCCTTGATATGATGATTCGGCTCCTCCTTCAACTTGATCAGGTACCCGGTTGCCCAGTCGACTCCTTACTGGAGCCCGGCCGAGCCGCTCATGAACGGGTCACCTTTGGCTGGGGTGAGATGAATCTTGTTCATCGGCTAAGGACTCAAGGTTTCGGCCTTTGAGTTGTAGCGCGGTAGTCTGAAGCATGATCAACCGTCGTTCTTCATCAGGGGTGCGGTTGTCCTTGGCTCCCATCTCTGCAGCTAAAGCCAAGATGTTTTGGTAGGGTGTCTGGTACACTTTGTGACCAGGTACTCTCATGAATTCAGGTTCGAGGTTGCGCGAGCAGTCGGCTCGTCGTCGATTACGATCGTCGTGAGACTGAATTTCCTGGTCTGTTTCTTGACGAGCTTGGCGCTCGGCTTCCTCTTCCAGACGCCTTCGATTGTTATATTCCTCTAGCCGCACATTGTAGTGCTCCATGGCCTCTTTTCGATGTGTTGTCTGTCTTCTGCGAGCGTCTTTGGCCTAATTCCTTCTTACTCTTTCTGCCTTCATTGACTCGGTTTCTCTGGGTCCTTCTGGGTCGTTATTGGATATCATACTCAAGGTTTCGTCATCTCGGAGGACATCTGGAGGAGTTACAGGTCGTAGGGATGACTGGTGTCCTGCCATGAAGACTTCACGAGTGTAGCCTTGGTTTGTTGATCCCGGTGTAACCG
Source organism: Coix lacryma-jobi var. lacryma-jobi (assembly GCA_009763385.1). NCBI lineage: Eukaryota > Viridiplantae > Streptophyta > Magnoliopsida > Poales > Poaceae > Coix > Coix lacryma-jobi. The sequence continues at coordinate 84,672,385 of CM019826.1, forward strand.
ACTCCAAGGTAGAGGCACTGGAGTTTAGTTCTGTTGAGGTATCATGATCCTCAAAGGGAAGCTGATGTCCGTGTTGGTACGGGAGAATCTGGTCGATTATGCCAACTGTTGATGGTCCTTAAACACTTGTTTTACCATAAACATTTTACCCAAAAATTCACCAAAAAGGCATGAAAAGTAGTCAAATAGGTTTCAAACTAACCAAATTCTACATGTCCATAGATTTTTATTTGAATGCATGATTTGGACCAAATTTGGAGAATGGACCCACCAGGGGCCGAGACCACTCACCAGGGCCCATTTGGGCCCTAGTGGGGTGGCGCCCGCCACCTAGGTGGCGCCCAAACTTCTCCCCTGCCACGTCACTGATCCGTGTGACCACCCCAGGGCCAAATCTTAGACCTCGGTCACTAGGTCGGTGGCATCGGAGGGCTCAGGAGGGAGTGGCGTGGATCATGCATGCCGCCATGCAAAGAAGCACATGTTGAATTAAAGAAGCACATGCTTAATTCTTCTCCACCATTGATCTGAAGGAGGTTACGATCCAAGGGCTCTCATCCATCATCAAGCGGATCGATGATGTGGCGGTGGAGTAGCCCCTACTCCACCTCTCTACTATAAATACCACCCTGGAGGCGTCACTTCACATCAAGCAAGGAAAGCAAGGAAAGAAAGGAAAGAAGAAAGCAAGGCTAATAGCTTAGGATTTAGCCAAGCTTAGGCAAGTAGGTAGCTAGTAGAGCATGGCATCCTTGCCTCATTGCCCTCGCGGAAGCGCTGCTCCAGGCTTAGCTCAAGAGTTGACGCGTGCGAGTAATCGGTCCTGGAGTTGGGAAGAGTCTTCCTTCATCTCCGGTTCAGGTTTTGCTCTTGTAACTCAAGCACTTTACTATATTCTAGTTCATCATTTCAAGTATTACTTTATTCTACTTACCAGTATTGAGTAGTATACTTGATTGATTGCTTGAGTACCTAGCTATCCTACAGTTCAATTCACTTAGCCATAGTAGCTAATCTCTAGTGTGCTTAGTGTTTGATCTTTGCCAATAGGTTGCTTAGTTAGTTTAGTATTTCTCTTATCAAGTCAAGTATTTGCTCTGACGTCCGCAAGGGTGTCTCTATTCTAGGCCAGGATAGAGATAGTGAGAATATAATTAGGCGTGGTGCTTAGTTATAGACTTACCTTCAGATACGGCTAGTCCCCCGGATAGCTGTGGTAGCAAGCAGGTGGTGACAGCCCTGTGCGCCTTAAATTCCACCACGTAGTTGGTCTAGTTTAACAGTAAGGCTTGTTGTGCTAGCGTTCAACCTAAGTCAGTGGTAAAGGCTAGTACGCCTCGGTACTTGACAAGATAGGAATAAAACTGTACTTAACTTGGTTGCTTATTTGGCATTTGCCTATCTTGCTTCGTAGTTATCTAGGAGTAATTATTACATATTAGTTAGTTATATTAGTTATCCTTATTAGTTATCTTTTCCCCTATCTACTTATCCATCCACCTTACCTTAACCATTCCATTCATCCTTACCTATCCACTCATAAATTCTTTCTAGACTTTCATCTCCTCTCTTCTCTTCTCTCCTTTTCTCTTTCTTATTCTTCGACTCTCATCCCCTCCTTGACTCGATTCATACACCACCCTAGCCTTCCTTTGGGATCAAATAAATCGACACCTGGTACTCCCAGGCGAAGTGCTACTACGATAGTTCTGTGCGCTTGCAGAATCTCCTCTAGGTAGATTGCATTCTCTCTAGCTAGCTCCTACTAGTGTTGGGATTGACAACCCCATTTGACATTAGTAGATAGCTACTTTAGCTTCACTCCTTTAGGCATAGTGACTGGATTTGCTACAAGCATTTCTGGCGCCGTTGCCAGGGATAGATTCCATAGTCTACTCCTAGTAACGACGTTAGCAAGGGTCAACAAGCATTTCTGGGCCGTTACCGGCGATAGTTGCCAAGCTCTATCTTTAGTGAAGTTAAGAACTACCAACAAGCATTTCTGGCGCCATTGCCGAGGAAGGCAATCGGTGTATCCTTCGAGTCCTTGTCGAATTTATCTTCGCTTAAGCTTCCGCTTAGCGAATCCCATCTTTCCCCATTCTTTCTTTCCTTAGTACTTCTTATCTTTTTCCTTCATCTTCTTGAACTTCTTTCTTTCTTATCTCGTTCTACCTTCACAATGGCCAATAAGACCATTCATGAGTTTTCTGCCCCTTCTGCCGCCAATGTAGCGACAGGACTAGCCGTGATCGATGTCAACCTCAATTTTGAGTTGAAACCGGCTCTGATCATGATGGTTCAAGCTAGCCCGTTCTGTGGCAAAGCTCATGAGGATGCCAATGCTCACCTCCAACAATTTTTGGAGATTTGCGGCACCTTCACCATTAAGGGGATAAACCAAGAAGCCATCCGTCTTCGTCTCTTTCCCTTTTCTCTCCTATGAAAAGCGAAGCAATGGTTCTATACCAATCGCCATGCTGTAGACACATGGGACAAGTGTTCCAATGCTTTTCTCGCCAAATTCTTTCCGATGGGCAAGACGAACGCTCTTCGCAACAAAATCTCCAGCTTTACGCAACAAGCCGAGGAATCTATTCCTGAGGCTTGGGAGAGAATGCAAGAGTACATCACTGCTTGTCCACACCATGGTATGGAGGACTGGATGTTGATCCAGAACTTCTACCATGGCCTAACCCCACTCTCTAGAAGCCATTTCGATGCCGCCGCCGGCGGTGCATTCTTTTCTCAGAATGTTGCAGATGCTAAGGCTCTCATAGAGAAGATGGTGTCGAACCAAGGATGGAATGACGAGAGACTGCAGCCCCGTAAGCGAGGTATGGATTCCCTTAAGGAGGCTGACATGATCGTGGCCAAGATGGACCTGCTGGACAAGAAGTTGGACAACTGTGAGAAGATGAACCAACAAGAGAGTGTCCAATCTCTGGAATCCTTCATGACTTGTAAAGTCTATGGAGAAACCGGACATTCTGGGAACCACTACCCCAAGTTACATGAAGATTTGAACTTCATCAACAACAACAACAACAACGGTTTCCGTCAACAAAATCAAGGATGGAATCAACACTCCAACTCTCAAGGTAATAATTCATTCCCTCGCTCTAATTTCCAAAGTACTGATAATTTCTCGTTCTTAAAGAATCTAGTCTACTCTCAAGGTAGAACTACTGAATTTTTGAATAAGAAATTAATGTCAAATGATAAAATACTTGAGAACATAAATGCTAAATTTGTAGATTTCTCATCTGCTCCGAAAAATCAACTTAGCTTTAATAAGATGTTAGAAACCCAATTAGCTCAACATGCTGCGATCATACCATCTTTTGAAGCTGGCAAAATTCCGGCTAAACCTAACATGTTAACTGCAAATATGGTTGAAATAAAATATTTTAACTATTATGAAGATCAAACCATGACTGTTAAAAAGGGTGATCATGGTAGTCCCGTAATTAGATGCTCAATCTCTGGTGATGTCTTTAAAAATGCCATGTGTGGTTTAGGATCGAGTGTGAACATTTTATCTAAGGATTTCTACGAAAACTCGTTCTTTCCACCCATGTCATCCACATCTGCCTATGTCGTGCTAGCTAATCAATCACCATGCTATGTAGAAGGAATAGTCACTGATTTACCTGTTCATATTATAGGTTCGTATGTTCCTGCTGATTTCATAATACTAGATATGGGAAATAGGAAAGATGTGCCTCTAATCTTAGGTAGACCTTTCTTGAACACTGTTGATGCTTGCATATATGTGGGGACTCGTAAAATACAAATGACATTAGGAGGGAGGAAGGAAATATTCTCTTTTTCTCGTGGTCCCACATATGCCGCTAACATGCAGGAAGCAAAACCTGTTCGTACCAATAAGAGACGCCTAAGAACAAGGTGGAACAGAAAGAAAGAACCACCTTCTCCTGAGTTGTGTAATTCACATAACAAAGGAGAGGTGCCAAAAGAAGAAGAACCCGATGAAGTACTTACAGAAGAAGCACCCAAGGAAGAAGATCCACCTTATAAAGATGAAATTCCATGGATCTAAGCTATGGATTTACTTTTAAATTTCCCTTCAAATTTCCCTTTTTCAAATAAACAACATATATCATGCATGTTACTAAAAAAAATCAGTTATCATTAGTTATATGCATAAGTATATGTTAACTTAGCTAGAATAATAAAATATCATAATAGGATAGTTTCCCTTTTTCACAACATTAGATAGTTTCCTTTTTAATAAAATAAGAACAAGTGCTCCGACCGAGAAAGATGAAGACCCTTCACCAAGCAAGAAGCCAGCTTGGGGGAGATCCTCGCGCCAATAAGGTATGTTTCAACCTTACTCTTTATGTTTGGTTCTTAAATTCTATATCTTTTGAAAATTTTTGAATATTATATACTTGCCTAAGTAATTATCCCATGAGTTAAAATCTGCTTAAAAATGCTGGAACCTGAATAAGAAATAAAATATGCCATGCAAATGCCATTGTTATAGTTAGAATAACTAGTTTTATCTAAGTTGTAGCTTTTGTGGGTTGCACATGTTTTAACTAAAATCATGCTTAGTGAATAAAGTTAGTTAGAAATGGAGTAATTCTTTAAACTTGCTAAGGTGAAATTAGGATCTAATCTGGAGGATTTCTTTTAAAAATCATGAAAACCTTGCTAAAAGTTCCTCCTGGATTTTATCCCATCCCACCTCTAGCCAAATATTTGTTAGTGAAAACCACAAAGATCTTTGTTTGTGTTGAGCTTTGTTAGACCTCATAGATCTTAGTAGAGAAGCTTATCATTTCTTTTGATCAAGATACACACACCGACCATAAATTGCTTACTCTCCACTTTGGAAGTTTGCAACCACCAAATAAATTGCTCATTCTCTATGCTGGAGATGCAATACCTTGCCAAACGTTCCATTGCTAGCATTATGCTATTCCTACACTAGGAATAAGCATTTCTATCTCTTTCCCCTTTTCATTTCTAAAATCCTTTCCTATAGACAATCTAGGGAAATCTAGAGCTAAAAAAAGAGAGATATGAAAAAAAGTGAGCAAAGTAGCTCCAAAGAGGACTATGTCCTAAGAAAATGTGAGGACACATTTTTGTCTACTCACTATGTATCGAGTAAAAAAAAAGAGAGAGAGTTATCATTAGCTCTAGACCCCAGAAATTAACTAGGAATGATTATGAAATATCTCTCTATACACTTCCACATAACCACACATGCACATCTTGATCAATATTTATGATTTGCTGCTCCTTATGATCTGAGTGTCTAGCTTAGCGATAAACATTATGCAATTTGCTCATGATTCTTAGCCTACCTATAACTCCACATATCATTCTTTAGAAATAGGAGAGGCTACATTTTGGCCTAAGTGAGGATTTAAACACCATTGAGTGATTGAGTGAATCTTGGAGGACTTAAGCAAGTTTTTATCTTTTGAAAACCTTAAAAAAACCTCCAGACAGAATCCTAGTCAAACCTAAGCAAGATAAAAATTTCCTATCTTCTGCTTTATTTCACTCTTGCATGTTTGAAGTGAAAAGCTATAAGCCCCACATTGTTATGATTAATGATATACACTAAGTTATTTTTCACTATACAATATGCACTTGTATACATCTTAAGTGCTATCTATTTCATGCTCTATGCTTAAACCGCATTGTTGCTCGAGGACGAGCAACAGGTTAGCTTGGGGGAGCTTGTTGATGGTCCTTAAACACTTGTTTTACCATCAACATTTTACCCAAAAATTCACCAAAAAGGCATGAAAAGTAGTCAAATAGGTTTCAAACTAACCAAATTCCACATGTCCATAGATTTTTATTTGAATGCAGGATTTGGACCAAATTTGGAGAATGGACCCACCAGGGGCCGAGACCACTCACCAGGGCCCATTTGGGCCCTAGTGGGGTGGCGCCCGCCACCTAGGTGGTGCCCAAACTTCTCCCCTGCCACATCACTGATCCGTGTGACCACCCCAGGGCCAAATCTTAGCCCTCAGTCACTAGGTCGGTGGCATCGGAGGGCTCAGGAGAGAGTGGCGTGGATCATTCATGCCGCCATGCAAAGAAGCACATGTTGAATTAAAGAGGCACATGCTTAATTCTTCTCCACCATTGATCTGAAGGAGGTTACGATCCAAGGGCTCTCATCCATCATCACGCAGATCGATGATGTGGCGGTGGAGTAGCCCCTACTCCACCTCTCTACTATAAATACCCCCCTGGAGGCGTCACTTCACATCAAGCAAGGAAAGCAAGGAAAGAAGAAAGCAAGGCTAATAGCTTAGGATTTAGCCAAGCTTAGGCAAGTAGATAGCTAGTAGAGCAAGGCATCCTTGCCTCATTGCCCTCGCAGAAGCGCTGCTCTAGGCTTAGCTCAAGAGTAGAGGCGTGCGAGTAATCGGTCCTGGAGTTGGGAAGAGTGTTCCTTCATCTCCGGTTCAGGTTTTGCTCTTGTAACTCAAGCACTTTACTATATTCTAGTTCATCATTTCAAGTATTACTTTATTCTACTTACCAGTATTGAGTAGTATACTTGATTGATTGCTTGAGTACCTAGCTATCCTACAGTTCAATTCACTTAGTCATAGTAGTTAATCTCTAGTGTGCTTAGTGTTTGATCTTTGCCAATAGGTTTCTTAGTTAGTTTAGTGTTTCTCTTATTAAGTCAATATTTGCTCTGACGTCCGCAAGGGTGTCTCTATTCTAGGCCAGGATAGAGATAGTTCGAATATAATTAGGCATGGTGCTTAGTTATAGACTTACCTTTAGATACGGCTAGACCCTCAGATAGCTGTGGTAGCAAGCAGGTGGTGACAGCCCTGTGTGCCTTGAATTCCACCATGTAGTTGGTCTAGTTTAACAGTAAGGCTCGTTGTGCTAGCGTTCAACCTAAGTCAGTGGTAAAGGCTAGTACGCCTCGGTACTTGACAAGATAGGAATAAAACTATACTTAACTTGGTTGCTTATTTGGCATTTGCCTATCTTGCTTCGTAGTTATCTAGGAGTAGTTATTAGATATTAGTTATCCTTATTAGTTATCTTTTCCCCCTATCTACCTATCCATCCACCTTACCTTAACCATTCCATTCATCCTTACCTATCCACTCATAAATTCTTTCTAGCCTTTCATCTCCTCTCTTCTCTTCTCTCCTTTTCCCTTTCTTATTCTTCGACTCTCATCCCCTCCTTTACTTGACTCATACACCACCCTAGCCTTCCTTTGAGATCAAATAAATCGACACCTGGTACTCCCAGGCGAAGTGCTACTACGATAGTTCTGTGCGCTTGCAGAATCTCCTCTAGGTAGATTGCAATCTCTCTAGCTAGCTCCTACTAGTGTTGGGATTGACAACCCCATTTGACATTAGTAGATAGCTGGTTTAGCTTCACTCCTTTAGGTATAGTGACTGGATTTGCTACAAGCATTTCTGGCGCCGTTGCCAGGGATAGATTCCATAGTCTACTCCTAGTAACGACGTTAGCAAGTGTCAACAAGCATTTTTGGGCCGCTACCAGGGATAGTTGCCTAGCTCTATCTTTAGTGAAGTTAAGAACTACCAACACCAACCAACCTAGCTGGGGCTAGTTGTATTAGCCAATGGACGATGTTACCTTCTTCGGATGAGCTGAAAACAAGCCCCTGCTGAGCTCCTATCAGCGGGATCTATTGAAGCTTTCTGAATTTTGATCCAATCAACTCTTGGAAGTTCTCTGCCAAATTACGCAGTCCAAAGGGGATATGATGCGTAGCGTCCGAGTCCTTCCTGGACCAAAAAGTCGTATCAGAGTAGGAGTCGGATGACTCTGCCTGGTCCCCAGATTCTTGCGATCCTTGGATTGTGAGATTTGCTAGGTCTCGGGTGAGATGATCTATTTTTGGCGTGGCTTGCGCTTCTGATTCAGTTTGAAGTTGTCGATGCAGTTTCCCTTGATCGTCCGCAATGCAAGTCCACGAGCCAAAAATGAAAATTGATCCCGCCGAGAATATGTTGAAGTGGTTCGTCGAGCTCTTGATTGCGGAATCGCCGAGAGCCCCTACCTAGCGCGCCAGCTGTGGGTGTTTGTTAACCGGCAACTCGTCTTGAGGGATCTCAGACGATTTGTTCGGTGGGGATCGATGTTCGTAGAACTCGGCGAGTACGCAAGGACAGCGATTTATACTAGTTCAGGCCGCTTAATAGCGTAATACCTTACATCCAGTGCAGCTTGTGCCTTGTGTTATGATTCAGGATTCAATGATAGGGGTCAGCACCTGCTTCCCCATATATATTCGGGTGAAGCACGGCGCATACCGAGTCCTAGTCGGTTACAAACAGAGGAGTCCTATTCTAATTACAAGACTTCCTTTAAGAACTCGACTAAGCTACAATGAGAGTCCTAATCCATGTACACTTCGTATCAAGTCTTTGGATCTTCCATGTCGCCCAGGGTTAGTCGGAGTAATCATCTCCTGATGATATCTCTGACATCCAGGTCCGTCAGTTTGCACTTGAACTATAGCAAGCACTTGACTACTTACTCAAGCAAGAGTGACTATTTCGTCAATAGCCTTTCAGATTCAACATCATAACCATCTTTAGTTCCATAAGCTCTAGGGGTAGTGATCTATAGTCAATTACTCACTGTCCAGGAGTGATGGCGATTATAATCGATTCCTACCCAACTAGGGATAAAATGTCGCACACTCGCCTGATCACACCTGCGCTCGGTAGCCGTCTGCTGCCACTCAGGAGATTCGAGAACACAACGCGCGGGACGACCATGGGCCCTTCTACACCTGGGGTTATCTCAATGCCAGGTCGCTCAAGCTATAATTGTCCACGGTCATGCCAGGTCAGTGAGGCCCCGCCTGTCCATGGACCATGCCAGGTTGCTCAGGATAGTTGCCCACGGTACATTTGTGGCCCTGGGTGTTAGGCGTCAACATCTACATCACCGGCTCGAATAACCTTACTCGGCTTCACGGGAGGTACTCCGACCTACTTCGTTAAGTGATTGACGCGTTCAATTTGACTGAAGGGACACTTCCCGAAATGGGTCCTATGCGACAGAGACGGGAGTCTACTAGAACACAGAACCCATGTCCTGCTGCTCCTACATCCCGCCCGGTCTCAAATTAATTATCAAATGGTTATCTCCATTATAGAACCAGGCTAGTCATGATCAGTATCCACCTATGTGCGGGGGACATGAAATCACCCGACTTTTAACGGTCTAAGCAGGGCTAAGCATATAACGAGCCTAGACCTAACAGGGATATCAAGATAATAATTGCGGTGCACAAGGTATAGTAATAATGCAACAACGGTAGCAATCAACTCCTATAAACCTAATGCAACAAGCATATCGAGTTAATTTATAAGCAATTTGCAAACCATAGGAGTTAAATGCTCCAGGGCTTGCCTCTCTCAAAGTCAGACGAGCGGTGGTCTTGGCACTCGGGTAGTTCCTCGACGTCGACTCCTCCGGTCTCCCCGAGCAAGGTCTCCTCCAGGCTCCGCTCTTCCTGCAGCGGTGGTTTCTGGGTCTCTTCTGCTGATCCTGTATGATGCATAAACGTGTATAAATAGGATGAATGCACATGGAATGCTTATGTGATGCAAACATTGGATAAAGACTATTCAGGAGATAAACACATGTCATCTACTTCATTTTCTTCAACAAGGTAGTCAATATCATCCAGTTGACTCCTAACTACCTTGTCATCAAATAACTCATTTAACCTTCCTAAGCAGTTAATTAAGACACTTAATCATCACAACATTATCTACTTATTTATTTTATTTAACATTTACTTACTCACCCAAACAACCTATTGAAACATGCTTATAACAGCAACCAATCCCAAACAGTTCCACAAATATCTACAAAAATTACTGTAGGTTAACAACATGAGATTCAACCAACTGTCCAAATTTCATGTCATTTGGACTTAAACACGGTTCTCTATGAAAAAGACAAACAACATGGTGAAAAGGTGCTTTGAACTACACATCCTAGCAAAAAGTGTCAAACAACAAATTTCACATTTTTCTTCTGAACTTCTTAGCACAAGAGTAGTCTATAAAAATTATCAGGTTCATATCATTTATACTTTAATTACTAAAAATCATGTAAGAAATCAGCATTTAACCACTTTAAATGTTACTGCCAATAATCTTTACAGAACTTACTCATATTATATTTTTCCCAGATACTACTCATCTATAAAAACCTAACAAAATTGGAATCACATTTTTTTTGAGCTACACAGAATTAGTTATGCATTTTATAAATTAACAGCCAATCCTAAATTAATCTAAACTGCATACAAAAGTATCACAAAATATGCATTCAATATTTTTAACAGGTAGCTCTACTCATTTCCAGCACAACAAAATTTATTTCACATCATTTTAACTTAAAATGAGCCTTGTATGAATTTTAGAAGCCTTTAATCCATTTCTGAAAAAACTAATTTAACGAAAAACCCGACCTAAACACTAGTGACACCCGGTTTTGTGCACCAGCAGACACTAGACAAAATGTTAGACACACACAACTAACCCGAGCGTCAGTGCACAGACTTTCCTCCTTTTCTCTCTTAGTCACTGCTAGCGGGGTCCACCGGTCAGGTGACCCACGTGTCAGCGGTGAACCGGACCCATGCGTCAGTGTGCTCGACTTCCCGCCAGCGTTGACCGGCCCTAGCTCGCCGGCGGCGAGGTTTCCGGCGCAACCAACTACACCACTAAACTCACCTTCACGAGGCCGACACGGTCGGCTAAGCCTCCAGGCCAGGGACTAACCGGAGCAAGCTCGACGGTGGCCATGGCGGAGTGGCGGCGCTGCGACATGACGGCGAGGCTTCGCCCGGCGATTCCGAGGCTCGGCGACGCGAGCACTAGCTCAAGCAAACCCTAAGCGACCTACTAGGGCGACTATCGAACCATGCCGACCCCGGCATTGCTCGGGGCCTGTTGACACTGGTTATCTATCACAATTAAACGATAAATAAATATTAAAAGGGCATGAATTCAATCACCAACAAAGGTTTAGGGTTTCAATTGACAATATTCCACGAGTTTTGGTGAATTGTGATTCTGCAGGGACTAAACCAGGAAATCAACACGGATTGCTTCCGCTAGAAGGAAACTGACGGGAGATAACCGAACCTACGCATCAGGATTATTCTAGAAGGATCTAGAGGACACCAGAAGAGACCAGGAGGCCGGGCACCCCGAGAGACGGCCAAGTGGGATCGACCGGTCCCACCGTCAGACCAGTCGGTCTGCCCCTGGCTCCGCTGGACTCTGCCTTCTAGAACCTTCCCCCACCGCCTACGAGGATGCATCTCAGTCGTACCTAAGGTCGGTTTGATCCAACGGCCACGGTTCCTCGCCTAGGGCTATATAAGCAGCCCCAGACCCCCCTCTCTAGAGCATAAGATCAGATAATCAGATCAGATAATCAGCTCATATAGAATCAGATCAGCACCAGAGAAGGAGATCATTCAGAAACCCTAGGACTACATCTACCTAGAATCGTTAGATAGAATAGGATTAGAGGAGGCAAGCTTCGCTTGGATTCCAGATCTAGTCACGAGAAGGCTCGGTTCACTTGGCCTCGCGGAAGGCTTCGACTTGCTTGCAAGGCTTAGTTCACTTGGCCTAATCCGAGGATTGCCCAAGTTGTCCAGGGAGAAGGATCTTGTTTGTCATTCTTCTAGACATGGGAAGAAGGTCGCCGCTCCCCACCATCCAGTGACTCAGGTCATGACTAAGCGCCCTGGAGAGCTTTTGCACATGGATCTTGTTGGTCCGGCTCAGGTGAGCTCGGTTGGTGGGAAGTGGTATGTACTTGTTGTTGTTGACGATTTTTCGAGATATTCGTGGGTCTTCTTTTTGACTGAGAGGACTGAGACTTTCTCTTTTGCTCGCTGTTGATGGTCCTTAAACACTTGTTTTACCACCAACATTTTACCCAAAAATTCACCAAAAAGGCATGAAAAGTAGTAAAATAGGTTTCAATCTAACCGAATTCCACATGTCCATAGATTTTTATTTGAATGCAGGATTTGGACCAAATTTGGGGAATGGACCCACCAGGGGCCGAGACCACTCACCAGGGCCCATTTGGGCCCTAGTGTGGTGGCGCCCACCATACCTAGGTGGCGCCCAGACTTCTCCCCTGCCACGTCACTGATCCGTGTGACCACCCCAGGGCCAAATCTTAGCCCTCGGTCACTAGGTCGGTGGCATCAGAGGGCTCAGGAGGGAGTGGCGTGGATCATGCATGCCGCCATGCAAAGAAGCACATGCTTAATTATTCTCCACCATTGATCTGAAGGAGGTTACGATCCAAGGGCTCTCATCCATCATCACGCGGATCGATGATGTGGCGGTGGAGTAGCCCCTACTCCACCTCTCTACTATAAATACCCCCCTGGAGGCGTCACTTCATTTCAAGCAAGGAAGAAGCAAAGAAGAAAGCAAGGCTACAGCTAGAGAGCTAATAGCTTAGGATGTAGCCAAGCTTAGGCAAGTAGGTAGCTAGTAGAGCAAGGCATCCTTGCCTCATTGCCCTCGCGGAAGCGCTGCTCAATGCTTAGCTCAAGAGTAGAAGCGTGCGAGTGATCGGTCCTGGAGTTGGCAAGAGTCTCAATTCATCTCCAGTTCAGGTTTTGCTTTTGTAACTCAATCACTTTACTATATTCTAGTTCATCATTTCAAATATTACTTTATTCTACTTGCCAGTATTGAGTAGTATACATGATTGATTGCTTGAGTACCTAGCTATCCTACATTTCAATTCACTTAGCCATAGTAGTTAATCTCTAGTGTGCTTAGTGTTTGATCTTTGCCAATTGGTTGCTTAGTTAGTTTAGTGTTTATCTTATTATGTCAAGTATTTGCTCTGACGTCCGCAAGGGTGTCTCTATTCTAGGCCAGGATAGAGATAGTTAGAATATAATTAGGCGTGGTGCTTAGTTATAGACTTACCTTCAGATACGGCTAGACCCCCGGATAGCTGTGGTAGCAAGCAGGTGGTGACAGCCCTGTGCGCCTTGAATTCCACCACGTAGTTGGTCTAGTTTAACAGTAAGGCTCGTTCTGCTAGCGTTCAACCAAAGTCAGTGGTAAATGCTAGTACGCCTCGGTACTTGACAAGATAGGAATAAAACTATACTTAACTTGGTTGCTTATTTGGCATTTGCCCATCTTGCTTCGTAGTTATCTAGGAGTAGTTATTAGTTATTAGTTAGTTATATTAATTATCCTTAGTTATCTTATTCCCCTTATCTACCTATCCATCCACCTTACCTTAACCATTCATTTCATCCTTACCTATCCACTCATAAATTCTTTCTAGCCTTTCATCTCTTCTCTCCTCTCCTTTTCCCTTTCTTATTCTTCGACTCTCATCCCCTCCTTGACTCGACTCATACACCACCCTAGCCTTCCTTTGGGATCAAATAAATCAACAGATGGTACTCCCAGGCGAAGTGCTACTACGATAGTTCTGTGCACTTGCAGAATCTCCTATACGTAGATTGCAATCTCTCTAGCTAGCTCCTACTAGTGTCGGGATTGACAACCCCATTTGACATTAGTAGATAGCTGCTTTAGCTTCACTCCTTTAGGTATAGTGACTGGACTTGCTACAAGCATTTCTGGCGCCGTTGTCAGGGATAGATTCCATAGTCTACTCCTAGTAACAACGTTAACAAGTGTCAACAAGCATTTCTGGGCTGTTACCGGGGATAGTTGCCTAGCTCTATCTTTAGTGACGTTAAGAACTACCAACAAGCATTTCTGGCGCCGTTGCCGGGGAAGGCAATCGGTGTATCCTTCGAGTCCTTGTCAAATTTATCTTCGCTTAAGCTCCCGCTTAGCGAATCCCATCTTTCCCCATTCTTTCATTCCTTAGTCCTTCTTATCTTTTTCCTTCATCTTCTTCAGCTTCTTTCTTTCTTATCTCGTTCTACCTTCACGATGGCCAATAAGACCATTCGTGAGTTTTCTACTCCTGCTGCCTCCAATGTAGCGACAGGACCAGCCGTGATCGATGCCAACCTCAATTTTGAGTTGAAACCGGCTCTGATCACGATGGTCCAAGCTAGCCCATTCTGTGGTAAAGCTCATGAGGATGCCAATGCTCACCTCTAACAATTTTTGGAGATTTGTGGCACCTTCACCATTAAGGGGATAACCCAAGAAGCCATCCATCTTCGTCTCTTTCCCTTTTCTCTCCTAGGAAAAGCGAAGCAATGGTTCTATACCAATCTCAATGCTGTAGACACATGGGACAAGTGTTCCAATGCTTTTCTCGCCAAATTCTTTCCGATGGGCAAGACGAACGCTCTTCGCAATAAAATCTCCAGCTTTACGCAACAAGCCGAGGAAGCTATTCCTGAGGCTTAGGAGAGAATGCAAGAGTACGTCACTGCTTGTCCACACCATGGTATGGAGGGCTGGCTGTTGATCCAGAACTTCTACCATGGCCTAACCCCACTCTCTAGAAGCCATTTGGATGCCGCCGCCGGCGGTGCATTCTTTTCTCAGAATGTTGCAGATGCTAAGGCTCTCATAGAGAAGATGGTGTCGAACCAAAGATGGAATGACGAGAGACTGCAGCCCCGTAAGCGAGGTATGCATTCCCATAAGGAGGCTGACATGATCGTGGCCAAGATGGACCTGCTGGCCAAGAAGCTGGACAGCTGTGAGAAGATGAACCAACAAGAGAGTGTCCTATCTCTGGAATCCTACATGACTTGTGAAGTCTATGGAGAAACCAGACATTTTGGGAACCACTGCCCCGAGTTACATGAAGATTTGAACTTCATCATCATCAACAACAACAACAACAATGGTTTCCGTCAACAAAATCAAGGATGGAATTAGCACTCCAACTCTCAAGGTAATAATTCATTCCCTCGCTCTAATTTCCAAAGTACTGATAATTTCTCGTTCTTAAAGAATCTAGTCTACTCTCAAGGTAGAACTACTGAATTTTTGAATAAGAAATTAATGTCAAATGATAAAATGCTTGAGAACATAAATGCTAAATTGGAAAATTTCTCATCTGCTCTGAAAATTAACTTAGCTTTAATAAGATGTTAGAAACCCAATTAGCTCAACTTGCTACGATCATACCATCTTTTGAAACTAGCAAAATTCCGGCTAAACCTAACATGGAAACTGCAAATATGGTTGAAATAAAATATTTTAACTATTATGAAGGTCAAACCATGACTGTTAAAAAAGGTGATCCTGGTAGTCCCGTAATTAGATGCTCAATCTTTGGTGAAGTCTTTAAAAATGCCATGTGTGATTTAGGATCGAGTGTGAACATTTTATCTAAGGATTTCTATGAAAACTTGTTCTTTCCACCCATGTCATCCACATCTGCCTGTGTCATGCTAGCTGATCAATCAACATGCTATGTATAAGGAATAGTCACTGATTTACCTGTTCATATTAGAGGTTCATATGTTCCTGCTGATTTCATAATACTAGATATGGGAAATAGGAAAGATGTGCCTCTAATCATAGGTAGACCTTTCTTGAACACTGTTGATGCTTGCATATATGTGGGGAGTGGTAAAATGCAAATGACATTAGGAGGGAGGAAGGAAATATTCTCCTTTTGCCGTGGTCTCGCATATGCCGCTAACATGCAGGAAGCAAAACCCGTTCGTACCAAGAACAGGCGCCTAAGAACAAGGTGGAACAGAAAGAAAGAACCACCTTCTCCTGAGTTGTGTAATTCACATAACAAAGGAGGGGTGCCAAAAGAAGAAGAACCCGATGAAGTACTTAAAGAAGAAGCACCCAAGGAAGAAGATCCACCCAATAAGGATGAAATTCCATGGATCTAAGGTATGGATTTACTTTTTAATTTTTCCCTTCAAATTTCCCTTTTTCAAATAAATAACATATGTCATGCATGTAACTAAAAAAACAAAAGAAAAAAAATCAGTTATCGTTAGTTATATGCATAAGTATATGTTTACTAAGCTAGAATAATAAATATCATAATAGGATAGTTTCCCTTTTTCACAACATTAGATAGTTTCCCTTTTAATAAAATAAGAACAAGAGCTCCGACCAAGAAAGATGAAGACCCTTCACCGAGCAAGAAGCCAGCTATGTGTTGACGGTCCTTAATGTCAATATTATACCATCAACTAATGCATAGAATGACATGAAATGAACCATAAAGCATAGTTGTAGGGTTTGAAACTAACAAGTTCCATGAGTTTTGGTGCTCTCACTTGTTTTGTAGGACATCCATGTTTTTACCATATAAAAGTATCTCAAGTGATGAAACAGAGCACACCATTGCGAAGACCTCGTCGAGACGATTGAAACGGACATATGATTTGCAATATTTAGAGTCCCGGAGCGAGAGTCCTTGATGGATACGACTTGGAACATTCCAGAACATTCCCGAAGACATGAGAAGGCGACCCACGGAAAGCGGGGCCCCACCTGCCATAGAGGCAGACCGGTAGGTCTCCCTCCTAGGCCGGTCGGTCAGCTGTTGGGCCCAATCTGCTCCTCCTTCGTGTGACGCACTCCAACCGACCTCTCCAATACGTTTTGGCCCATTAAGGCCCATGTGCATTTGGCGAAGGATTTAGTCCCACATCGCTTGCCCAAGGTGGAGGGGAGGCCAGGAGCCCCTATATAATAAACCCAGGACCCCCCTGAGACAATACAACATCATGATCTGGGAGTCTTTGTAGAGGCGTCCCTCGAAGGACAACGTCTTCTCCCTAGAGAATTAGGTTTAGATTTTCCAATGTAATAGCTTAGCTTTAGTCGGGAGTTAGGGAGAGCGGAGCTGCGCTCTGGTTCTGGAGGAGTCTTCAGAGTTTTGGTATGTCTTTGTATCTTTTCTTTGTGAGACTTATGCTTTAATATATTTATCTTCTCTATTTACTTTATGCTTTATTATATGATTAGTATAGTTGTTATATCTTGGCATGGGATCTTTTGCTCATATTGAGTGCTCTAGTTATAGGCCATAATTAGAGTTGTAATCGATAGATTAGACATGAAGTTTAGTCTATAGGTTACCTTAGGTTGCGCTCAATCCCACGGAATAGTTGTGGTAGCCCCAGGGGTGACAGCTCTGTTAGGCCTTCGTAGTCCACCACGTTCGGATTGATGTTTTCGTAGAGCCTTTGGTAGCCTTCCCCTGACTACCTTCTTCCCAGTCTTTTTCGAGAGTCAGAAAGGTATTGTTGCTCCAAAGTGCCAATGTTTATAACTGCTATATCTTTTCATCTTTGTTACATTAGAACCCAAGTAAAAGAGAAGTGCATAGGAACCTCGATCTCTCCCATTGTCCTCCCACTATAGTTATCTATACATTTATCATTAAATTATCTTTATTGTGCTTCCATTCATTATCATATCATTTATCAATTACTCCTGCTCTAGTCTATTTAGTACTCTGAGTTAGTAGATGTATGATAGTGAGTTATCAGATTATTGACCCTAGCTTCCCTGTGGTAAAATATAAATAACGATCCTGAAATACTCCCGGAAAAATGCTACAATGATGTTTTGTGCGCTTGCGGAATCTTTCATATTCTATTTGCGTTAACAAACGTCAACAAGCATTTTTGGCGCCGTTGCCGGGGAAGCAATTGGTGTAAAGATTTTGATAATGATCTTGATGTCTGCTAATTTAGTGTACCACTAGCTTTAGTAGGATTACCCCTTGTTCTGTTGAGTGTGGAATAGACAGGACATCGGATGCCATTTCGACCTTATGGCAAGATTCCACAAGAATGAAGAACCCAGGGTGCCTGAACATTCAAGATCCATCATTAATTCTGGAACCCTGCCATCTCACAGGTTTGTGCATACATATATATTATTTATTCTAACCATGTGTAGATTGGAGAAAAGGTCGCTGTCACAACAATTCAACTCCCATCCCATATGATGGATATTTACGCTGTGCCACTCACAAATCCTAGTTGTGAGCCATGGTAAGTATGATCAAGGTGAGAAAGTCTTGCTCATGGACTTTAAACTTTATGAGTAGTTAACTTTTTAATTTCTTGCATTCCACTGCATGTTACTCTTGATCATTCATCCACTCCATTTAGTTTATGTTTTCTCATATCAAAACCACATCATGTTTAGTTCCTTTGTCTGCATTCATGTCATCTGCATCTAAAAAAAATATATTAAAAAAAATCTGCTCACTGTGATCATACTCTATCATCTCTTTTTGAATAAATCTTTGTTATGCTCTCATGCTACCTTTGTTTGCCATATTATGTTTTAGTTTGAAGGTACATCCTTAGGGTACTTTCATAGGCTTTTTAAATTAAGCGTGGTGCTTAGGTTAAATAGTCTACCTTAATCCAATTAGACACGGAGTTTGGTTTGATTATTGATCTGAAATTAGCTTGTGTAGACATTGGATATTTTGTTGGACTAACCCCTGCAGAAAACTCTCAAATACATTATGGGAAAGTCCTGAGATGAATTCACATCAGAGATGAAGCAAGGCATACGATGAACTGCATAATGAAGACTGAGCTCATTCATCATGGATGAAAAGAACTATGAGTATTAACGTTTATTTCAATTTATCTTCTACTGCAAGTATCTTTTGCCTTGAGCCATGTTAAAATGCAACCAACGCGTAAAACACTAGTCTATGCTAAAGTAATCCTAAAATCATCTTAACTAAATGAGCTAAAATGTTATGCATCTAACCTTTGGAAGATGATATATCACAATCATGAAAAGATCGACACATAGATTATCTTTCCTTAGGTTATGCAATCTGATTTTTTAAATATTTTATGATGCTACTTTCATGCTCATCTTTTGATCCTATCACTCATGTTAAGATTAAATAGAACACATAAACAACAAGTTCATCTTGTTCAATGTGCCTAAGGTTAGAGAAGAATGAACAAAACTTTTGGTTCTGTTGGTGTTTTTCCACCAACAGAGTCCATGCACTTGATCTCTACCTTGTCTTTATGAGCAGGATACACTCTTGAGCAAAACATAGAGGAGTTTGTCAACTCCCAAATTCTACAGAGTGAAGGTCCTGGATCTATAAGAACATGCACACTAAGCAAGATGCTGCCAGCTTCCGCAACTAATGCTTCACTTCAAATTGCTGGGCAAATGAAGAACATGAGTGACACCATATCAAGAGGTGTAGTTATCAAGGTCTACCTATTGGGATCAAATGATGCACCTCAGGAATGAACATGGTGAGAAGTCCTGTTCAGCGGACTTAAAACATTGAACCGCCACCGAAAGGTAAAATCGGTAGTTATCCATGTTTATCTTTTCTGCATTAATTTTTCTTTTTGCATGTTTATTTTCCATCATCATCTCTCCATAACATTTTTACTCTTCTGCATTAGCATTGCATAAAAAAAGAAAATAAAAATTGTTTGCATATTGCACTGCATAATAAAACCTAAAGCCCCATGTGAATAATTCTGTGGTGTGTAAAAACCCACATAAAATATTCACTGCTGTGGCGGAACCGTCCTGATTATAAGAGCTCAAGTACCGTCTTAGTCAAATCCGTCTGACTTCGACTCATACTTGAACCCATATAACCCCGGTAGTCCGGAAATCTCGAAGGATTTCTATCACCGTACAACATACATGATCGCATTGTTCAAGAATTACATTCGCAAAGATACATCACAGAGGAATGGAGCCGAATTTAAAACATCAGAGTACGAATTTAAAACAGAGTTATTACAATACCAAATTTAAAAGTGCGGAAGCTGAAATAAGTTTGAAACACGACCACCACACATATGGTCCAAATAAAACATTGTTTGATAAATCCAACTCACACAACTCACTCTTCCCTTTTTAGATAATGTGCCACTAGAAGTCTCAGACCAGCAAAAGAAAAAGGGAAGCTTCTGGACGACCCTGCCCGGGGCCTACTCCTCATCACCTTCCACCGGGTAGAGGCAATGCTTACAATAGCCAAAGTAGACCTGGCCATCTGCAACAAACGGGATAAACCCTGAGTACGGGAATGTACTCAGCTAGACTTACCCGTCCAACTGAAAATAAAGACACCAAGGGTATGCAAGGCCTTTTTGGGTGGAGCTGGAAAGTTTAGTTGCGAAAAGCTTAAATTAAGATAAGTGAGGAATTAATGATATTGATGAGCTGTCATATTTTTTTTAGACCTATTCCTTTTCTCTAGGTTTGCACCTGAACTACTGCACACACTTGAGTCTAACAGACAATAATATAACCATATCCAGTTGACTTATCCATATTTTAGTTGAACCTTTACACATCACATGGAGTTGTATCGTGGTGAAGCTCGCCATAGTTTCCCACTAACCGGGGGAGACGGCGACTCGAATCGAATTCCAAACCAGCTGGTGAAACACCTTTAATACCAGCCCACACTTTTCCCGTCGGGTCCATGCATTGGGCAACCGCTCGATGCTTGTTCGTGGTGGTAATCGTCGCGGTTCAAGCACGGACCGCCCAATTGGAACCTGGCGATGGCCTCACGCGGCAGATCGCAATTTCCATACTAGAGGGCGCGACACGGTCGAAACCGGCCCGAACAGCTTCTAACCGGCTTTGGGGTCGATGATTACGGCACCGACATATCCCTAAGTAAAAGGGCGCGTTCAAAAATGAACGAGGGCCAACATCGATACAAACCTACACGATCCAACGGATGGACTGCCCCCAAGTTCCAACTTTGTGCCTTGCCTTCCAGTTGACCGTATTTCATTACTACTCAGGTTCTTTCCACGATAGCAAATATAGCCAACCGTGATCCGGTAACTACCCATCACGGTATTACGGAAACATTGTTAACTACTACTTTTATTAAGCAAGCTAAGCAATTCTACATTGTAAATAAATAACAGGATAACAAGGTAGATATTAATCAATAACCAAGGAATGGTAATGCAGCAAGTAGGATTCATTCCAACTCCTAAACCTAATGCATCACAATATAAAAGGACTCAAGTAATTTTAATTGCAAAAGATAGGAGGCTTAATATGCTCCGGGGCTTGCCTTGAGAGAAGACTGAGGCCTCGTGGGAGGGGCACTCAGGCAGGTTAGTGTCGGCCGCGGGGTCGGCTTCCTCGGCTTGATGCAGTTCCGGGATCTCCTGCTCGGCGCTTGTCTCCTGCTCTTGGTCTTGCTCCTGAACTGTCGATCCTATTGCAATGCGGTTGAAAATGATAAATAAACAATGCGTGGTGTGAGATGGGGTGGTAAGAAAAGAACATTTCTTTCAAACCAACAAAACCAACTTGTTGAACCACTTTTGACATTGAGGTAAATACTTATTTATTTCATAAAACAAATCCATTAATTTACCTATTCCTTATTTAGAAATTCAAAAGAAATTCAGGTTTGAACTGCAAGTGCATTTTTCTGAAATCAGAAAAATCCACAAAAATTCCAGAAGGCAAAAGACATCTGCTGGACTTCACTGAACAATTTTCAGCCAGAAATAAAATTCAGAACTGCAGATATAAAAATAACAAATAAACTGCTCAAAAGTGCTTTGAACTAACTTTTTACACAAAATGTGTTCAACAGCAGATTTCATAATTTTCTAGCTTCATCTACTCATACACATTCTACTGTAGAAAACTTGCTATCAGAGCATAAACATACAAGCCTACACAAAATAAACAAATCTATTCCAAATTAAACCCATTGAACTACATCCCTACTGGAAAGGGTGCTAAACTCAAATTCATATTTTTCCAGTTCTACTCCATATTCCATATTTATCAAGAAATTTCCATGAACAGAAACATTATATTATTTCTTACATGAATTTCCAAAGAAAACACAGAAAAGTACATTTGTAAAGAAACTTCAGATTCTTCCATACAATAGCTCATGCTTACATTTTTCTTAGCCTGAACATGACATTCGAGACTACACAATTTTTCCCATATTTATTTTGACATATAAATAACCTTAACATTTATTCTAAGAAATCCGCCAAAAAGGATTTTAACTATAACAGAAACTTTTCCACATAAATAGTGCCTCATATATTTTTCACAGGTGCAAAACATGATAATAAACTTACACAAAAATTTCAGGAATTATCTCCACCAGAAAACAGATATAACCATTTATCTCAACAAAAGCATATAAACTAAAATAAATAGAAACAGTAAAATAAAAACTTTTACCAAAAATACTTTCATATTTTTCATTAGATCTACTCATAAACAAGCTAACAAAACTGAAAGTACTTCATTTGGACTTTTAAAACGAGCTACACAAAAATAACAAGCATTTCTGAAAAATAAAAAGAAAAGGAAAACATTGAATCTTCCCGGCTCAAGCTGCGTGAACTCGGTCCATGGACCGCGTGTGACTGACGTGCGGGGTCCGCTGGTCAACGGGACCCACCCGTCAGAGAGGGCAAAGCAGGGGAACGTGTTGACCGGCGAAAGCTCGTCGACGGTGAGGTCGCCGGCGGTGAGGCTAGGCTCGATAGACTCGTCTTGACGAGGCGCATCCAGCGGTGGGGTCGGTTTGGCCAGAGGGTGACCGAAGCGTGCCGGCGGCGAGCGGTGGCGGACGGCGATGGCGGCGACACACGGCTACGCCGTTTCCGGCGGTCGCCGGTGAAATTGGGGAAGGCGAAGTCTCACACGAACCCTAGGGAGGCTATCGGCGGGCTCGGATTGGCTCGGGAAGCTCCGAGGAAGCTTGGCCACGCGAGCGGCCATGGCGGACGGTGGCGGGGCTCGGCTAGGCCGTGTCCGGCGGTCGCCGGCCAAATTGGCGCGTGCGCGGTGCTTTGTGAACCCTAGGGAGCTAAGTGAGTGGGTTGGTTTGGCTCGGATGGCTCCAGGGGAGCTTGGTCTCGTGCATGGCCGTGGCGGCGCCCATGGCGTTCGGCCGGAGAGATGGAGTGAGATAGAGAGCGGTAGCGTTGAGATGGATAGGTGTTCTCACCTTGCCTTGGCTCGGTGAAGCTCGAGGACGAAGGAAGGAGGCGGTGGAGCTCGAGTTGGGGACGAACGGCTCCGGGCTCCGAGCGGTGCTGATGGCGTCTGCGGCGGCGCTCTTCGGACTCCGGCGTCGGTGGAGCTCGGCGGGTGGCGCGGAGGTGCGCACCGTGTGTCCGAGGTGAAGGCGTGATGGTGCGTGTAAGGAATTGGACGGCGAGGCTCCGGTGTGGACGGAACGTTGAAGGGAAAGGTGGTGGCGAGTGCGGGCGCTGGCTCTGGCGTTCGGTGGAACAGAGAGAGGCGAGCGCGAACTGAGTGAGTGAGTGAGCGAATGAAGGAGGGTGCTCGGGTTTTCTTCGGCAGGGCGAGAGAGCGGCCGAGGGCTTTGGCCGTGGCTTGGCCGGCCAATGGTGGTGGCGGGGCCCGGCGTGGCGTGCGACGGGCGACGGCGCGGCGAGCGAGGGTGGCGCGGCAGGCGAGGCAAGCGCGGAGTGGGCGAAGCCAATCGCTTGCGTGATCGCGCGGAGGGGAATCGGACGAGGAGTGGCCGGCGAAGATCCTCGGCAAGACGCGGCGGCCACGTGGCGAGCGGAGCCGGCGTACGGCGCGGCCGTCACGCCTGACCGGCGCGTCGCGCGGCGCGCGGGAGCGGGCGCGGGCGGAGCTGGGCTAGCGCGGCGCTGGTGGGCCGAAAGGCCGACTGGGCCGAAAAGTGGGCGCGGGAAAATTCTTTTCCTTTTTCTTTTTCCAAGGATTTTCCAAAGTTTGACCGTTCAAAAACAGTTTGAAAAACTCCAAACCAGGCTTTGACCCAAATATAAAAGTTGCTCCAAAATAATTTTCTCTACAACTTTCATATAGGGCACTTTTTCTGAAAACCATTTTCACAACTCTACATAAATAAAGCCAATTTTGAAACATAAACCATTTTGCTTGCCTCATTTTTATTTGATAAACTATTTTGAACTAGATCAAAATGCCAACATGAAAAGCACTCTACTCAATATTCTTTATTTTATAAACTCATTTGCCAAGATAGAAATCCACTTAAACTATTAAGTACAATAGAAATCCAAAATCCAAGTAAACAAAAAGGCAAAAGCACTCATATGCACATGAAATGATGCAATGCATTGCTTATGCTCTTTTAGTAGCTAAGTGCAGTTCCTAATGCAGTGCTTGACACTAGGGTGTCACAGCCCTTCCCCCCTTAAAGAAATCTCATCCCGAGATTTGAGTTACGTACCAATCTTTATAAAAAGCGGGATAGTTCACTCGTAAGTACTCCTCGGTTTCCCAAGTCGCATCGTTGGGTCCGTGGTTGCTCCAGAGAATCTTGTAAGTCTTCACTGTTCGGTTGCGAGTTTCTCGGGTCTTGGTGTCCATTATCTCTTGAGGTTGTTCATAGTATTCCAGATCTGATCTGATAGTAACATCTGGAATCTGAACTTCTTCTTGTTCTGGAACTCGAAGACACTTCTTCAACTGGGACACATGGAACACTGGAAAAACTGCGCTCATCTCTGGGGTAACTGCACTTCATATGCCACTTCTCCCTTTTTAGCTACGATCTGATACGGTCCCACATATCGGGGTGCTAGCTTTTTCTTAATTCCAAAACGTTGGACCTTTCTCATGGGTGAGACCTTAAGATAAACATAGTCTCCTACTTGAAATTCCAAGGGTCTCCTCCGTGTGTCAGCATAACTTTTCTGTTGGGATTGCGCTGCTTTGATATGTTGTTGTACCTTTTGCACAATCTCTTCAGCATCCTTTACATAATCTGACCCATAAAATCCTCGATCTCCTGATTCAACCCAATTTACCGGGGTTCTGCATCTTCGTCCGTATAATACTTCAAAAGGGTCATCTTTATACTTTCTTGGTAGCTGTTGTTATACGAAAACTCGGCAAGGGGTAACCATTTCTCCCATGATTCTCCTGAAGATAAAACACAAGCTCTGAGGATATCTTCCAAAATCTGATTCACTCTCTCTGTTTGTCCTGCGGTTTGTGGGTGATAAGCGGAACTTCTTACCAACTTGGTTCCTAGCTCCTTGTGCAACTGTTCCCAAAAACATGCTATGAACTGGGGTCCTCTATCAGAGACAATCCTTTTTGGAACTCCATGTAACCTCAAGATATTCTGAATGTACAAGTCTGCATACTGATGCGGTCGGTGGGTCGTCTTAACTGGTATGGAGTGAGCCACTTTAGATAACCGATCCACGATAAACCAGAAAGAATCATTTCCCTTTTGAGTGGTGGGAAGACCTGTGATGAAATCCATACTAATCTCTTCCCACTTCCACTCTGGAATAGATAACGGTTGCAACAATCCGGCGGGTCTTAGGTGTATAGCTTTTATCCTGCAGCAAATATCACACCCTGCGACATAAGCAGCGACTTCCTTCTTCATCCTTGACCACCAATACCTTGTTTTCAAATCTTGGTACATCCTACTGCTTCCTGGGTGAATAGATAACTTTGAATTGTGAGCTTCATTCAGAATTCTTTCTTTCAGCTCTATGTCCTTAGGAACAACCAACCTCTGATTATACCACAGAATTCCCTGTTCATCATTCTGAAGTTCAAAGAACTACTGGTTTCCAACCTCTTCTTGATTTGACAGATCTCTTCATCAGTCTTTTGTCCCTCGATGATGTCACTTTCCAAGGTGCACTGTATGGTGATATTGTTCAACATAACGGGGTGCATAAGGTTAAATCCATCTTCCAACAGTTGTTGTAGGGAGTTGCAATGAGTCTTGCGACTCAAGGCATCGACTACAACGTTTGCTTTTCCCGGGTGGTAATGCACTTCAAGGTTGTAATCCTTAATCAACTCTAACCATCTTCTCTGCCTCATGTTCAACTCTGGCTGGGTAAAGATATATTTCAAACTTTTATGATCCGTGTACACATGACATAGGTTTCCCATAAGGTAATGCCTCCAAATTTTGAGTGCATGCACTACGGCTGCCAATTCCAAATCATGAGTGGGGTAATTCTCTTCATGTGGTCGCAACTGACGAGAAGCATAGGCGATAACTTTTCCGTTCTGCATGAGCACACATCCAAGTCCAACCTTGGATGCGTCACAAAACACATCAAAAGGTTCCTCCAAGTTTGGCTGAGCCAAAACAGGCGTGGAAGTCAACAACGTTCGCAGAGTGCGAAAAGCTGCTTCACACTCTGGAGTCCATTCGAACTTCTTGTTTTTCTGCGTTAAACGGGTCATAGGCTTGGCTATTCTTGAAAAATCCGGAATAAACCGACGGTAGTATCCTGCCAAACCCAAAAAGCTGCGAACCTCAAAAACACTCGTGGGTGCTTCCCAATCCATAACCTCTTGCAATTTAGAAGGGTCTACAGAGATCCCTTCCTCTGAAAGGACGTGACCAAGGAAAGGTACCTTCTTTAACCAAAACTCACACTTACTGAACTTAGCATACAACTTGTGCTCTCTAAGCCGGGTCAAAACAACTCGTAGATGCTCAGCATGATCCTTCTCATTCTCAGAGTATACCAAGATATCATCGATGAACACTACAACAAACTTATCCAACTCCGGCATGAAGACCGAATTCATCAGGTACATGAAATGTGCCGGTGCATTGGTCAATCCAAAGGACATAACGAGATACTCATAGAGTCCATATCTGGTAGAGAAAGCTGTTTTGGTATATCTTCTCTTCTGATCTTAATCTGATGGTATCCTGATCTCAGGTCGATCTTGGAGAACACTTTCGCCTTTGATAACTGATCAAACAAGACATCGATTCGGGGTAAGGGATATTTGTTCTTTATAGTTACTGCATTCAACGGTCTGTAATCCACACACATCCTCAAAGTTTTATCCTTCTTCTTCACAAAGATAGCGGGACATCCCCAAGGTGACGAACTAGGGCGTATCAAACCCTTATCCAAGAGCTCTCTTGCAACAGAACCTTAAGGCTCTGCTAACTCTTTAGCGTGCATCCTATACGGTCTCCGAGATATGGGTGCCGTTCCAGGGGACTAACTCTATAGCAAACTCCACATCCCTATCCGGCGGTAGTCCAGGCAAATCATCAGGAAAAACATCCGGAGGAAAATCACACTACTGGATCTCAGCTATCTGTTTTGCGGTTGACGTTGAACAACACTCCGATCTCGTGGGGGTTTCGGGGTGGGGTTTCGGGGTAACTTAAACCGAAAGGTAGACCCATTCCGGGGACTAACCATAGAACTACTCGCTCTACGATGTCAGATTGACCTTCCAGAGTTTCATCGAACCCATACCTAAATCACATCCAAACCAGACCAGGGATTACGATGGGATCCACTATGGCCGTCTTATCCCCAAAAAGTCATTTCCACTCCTTTAGCATTTTACGCGCGGAGAGAACAGCTCCGGTGGAACTTATCTGATATCCCCGATCTACTCTACCAACTCAAGGTTACTTCTCAAAACAAAGTTCTCACTTATGAAAGAATGCGATGCTCCAGAATCAAACAACACAACTGCGGGGCATTGATTAACAAAAAACGTACCAGTGGTGACAGGCTCTCCTTCCGGCACTTCCTCCACGGTGGTGTGATGCACATGACCTGCGCGAGGTGGAGGCTGGGTGTATTGCTTCTTGGACGAGGGCATTGACGGGACAGATGTCCAGTCTAACCCAGTTGTTGTAACATGGCCCAATCACATATGGAGTCTTGGGGCCTCCTGCACTTCCTGCCTTATTGTCTTGTTCTGCATCAGAGGAGCAGTGTAGGTCTTTGAAAACTGGGACGGGTCGGTCGGTTGGTAGTGATCTTCCTCTGCGGGGACGGAACCTTGCTCCAGCCACTGGCGGGCGATACGGGGTGCGTGCTCCGAAAGGGGCCTCTGTTGAGACGAACCTCCTTCGTTCGCACGACGACGGGTCTCTGTCGCCAGCCTGCTATCATTGGCCTCTTGATTTAGGCAGTCACTGACAAGTCACTGAAGGTGGTGCGGTGGTGACTGTTACCAATCTTTGAAAGCATGGCGGCGCTCATGCCACGTTTGAAGCTTGCGATCTTCTTGGCCTCAGTGTTGACAAAGTCTGGGGCGTAGCGAGCTAGGTTGTTGAAGCTGTGCAGATACTCGGACATAGATCTGGTTCCCTGAGACAACCTCATGAACTCTGCAATCTTCATCTCCATCAGATTGCTAGGGATGTAGTGGTTGCACATAGCCGTCGAGAACTGATCCCAGGTGACACGTGTATTTGCAGGCAAGACTGCACGGTATTGGGCCCACCACAGACCTGCGGGTCCTTCCAACATGTGGGCGGCGTACTCCGCCTTGAGCTCTTCCGTCAAACGAAGCAGATGGAACTTTTGGGTGATGGAGTTGAGCCATTCATCAGCCTCAAGCGGTTCGGTGACTTCCTTGAACACCGGGGGACGGGTGTCCAAGAAGTCACGGTAGGAGCTGTACTGGTTGGGCTCCGGACCTTGACACTAGGGTGTGCTGTTGCGCGGTGTTGTTAGCGATGTTGCGGAGGGTGGCCTCCATGTGCCTCTGCATTTCTTCCATGTTCCTTTGGCTTCCCAGAAACTGGCCGAAAAAACGCTTCGGCGTCATTGGCGGCAGTGGGGGAGGTGGCAGATTCTCCTCCTGTCCTGCCCCTGTCCACGCTGGCTGCGAGTGTGTGCCGGCATCTACATCCCATTAATAAGCAATCATTAGGTGATGTTACATTGATCATGAATAAATACTGCGCTGTACATAATTCGAAAATTTAGCACATGACCAAGTATAATTACTCATTTCCATACAACATCACAGAATAATCACCCGAAATTAGACATGCAACGACGGATTTGCATAAAAGATGCCAGATCAAAGTCTGGACTTTGTTCCAAAAGACATACATGCCATCAAACATCTCAAACATAAAACCAACACATGTTTAGGGGGTTACATCACTTAGCGAGCATGCTCAAGCTATACAAAAGAAAACGGTTCCTAGCTAAACTAGCGCTCAGGCGTCTCCAACGGCGGATGCAGCGTCCTCTGTGTCGACGTCGATCATTGGCTCGTCAGCGTGATCCTCCTCCGGTGGGGCGTCAGGGCCAAGGACCTCTCCGTCCTGGGGATCCAGGGCCTCGGCTGCGGCTGGGGCGGCGGCCTCCTGTGCGGCGTGATGCATCTGGTGGACTGCCTCGTGGAGCTGGTCGATGTAAGCCTGTTGTCCATGGATCTGTTGTATCAAGAGGTGAGCTCTCTCTCTGAGCTGGTCGAGCGCGGTGCGGGCCTCATCCCTCTGAAGGGCGGTAGTCAGGTACATCTGCTCTGCAATGGTCCTGGCAGTGGCCTGTGCTGCTGCTGTAGTACGGGCGTCGTCACGCTCAAGAGTGATCTGCTGAATCCTCTCCTGAAGGCGAGCTACCTCGGCATCAACCTCTTCCTGTAGCTTCCTCTTGCTCTGGTAGGTGGCGGTGAGGGTGAAGGACACGCTCGAGAGTGTGCTCCAAACTCTCACATACACCCAACAATGCTCCCGGTGGCGCTCATCGCAGGCGTCTCGCAGTAGAACCTCTCTTCTGCACTTCCCGTCAGAACCGACTCCAAGGTCTGCTTCCAGCGTAATGGAAAAAGTGATCCACGAGGGAACACTCCTGCCATAGCGCTAGCTAGGTCGGCGGGGCAAAGCGGGTCATGATTTCCTTCAGCACTAGGTATGCTGCCCTGTTAGCTCCATCCTTGGCGCAGGTGCCTCTGGTGATCTCTGTCCATCCTGTCCAGTGAGGCTTGGTGGGCAAAGCTTTGACCTTGATCTCCACCATGACCAAGGAATCCTGCCCGTAGATCTCCTTCTGCCATGAGTACCTGGGCTCTTGTCCTTCCTCATAGCCCACGGCCTGCAGAATCCTCCAAAGGATAGTCGGCAACCCGAAGTAGGACAAGAACGTCTTTCGGGTCAGCTTGGTGGCCAAGCGATGACGCGGAACTCCTCTACCTCCGGTGGCCTTGCGAGCGGTCAGCTTAGTCCGGGCCATCTGTAGAAAAAAAAGGGTTTCGAACTCTCGTGAGACGGATATTAAGTTGGCAAATTTTATAGAAAAGAGACAACTTTTAATATTAGGGGAGGTAATGTAAATGCAAGAATTAAACATGATGCATGATCGTACTTACTTCTCACTCACTAACATGACTCGTAAGTCCTAACGTTCTAGTCGGTGGCAAGAACGATCTCTCATGCGTTATCTACACGTTCTACTCGATCGCATAATTAGTGTACCTGCAGAAGATTCATTTTAGCCCAAAGAAATCCCAATGGTAAAGTAACTGAGTATTGGCTAATATGCGCAAAATACATAGAAGCCAACACTAAACACTATGCACCAACATAGAAAACACCCTCAAAACATTGATACCCTCGTATGTGTCTGTGTGGAGCTCGCACATACTTGGTATAAGAACTCTCACCTAGACCGACGGTTGGACGGTCACGCTCTCATATCTCACAAAATTATTTTATGCATGTTTTCGCGATCGACGCATTCTCTTTTTCCCGAGAATGGACCAGCAAATAAAGATCCAGCATGAAGGAAAACCCTGAACCTTGTTAGCAGTTAAGCCACCTGAATTCTAGTATAGGGCTTAAGGACGAGACTGGGCACACTTAGTAATTGAAAATAGTTTTAAAAATAGCTTTGAAATACCCATTTTAGTTCGAAAATAGCTCTCTGCGGATGCATTAACTCGAACCATGCTCCGATACCAGCTGTGGCGGAACCGTCCTGATTATAAGAGCTCAAGTACCGTCTTAGTCAAATCCGTCTAACTTCGACTCATACTTGAACCCATATAACCCCAGTAGTCCGGAAATCTCGAAGGATTTCTATCACCGTACAACATACAGGATCGCATTGTTCAAGAATTACATTCGCAAAGATACATCACAGAGGAATGGAGCCGAATTTAAAACATCAGAGTACGAATTTAAAACAGAGTTATTACAATACCAAATTTAAAAGTGCGGAAGCTGAAATAAGTTTGAAACACGACCACCACACATGTGGTCCAAATAAAACATTGTTTGATAAATCCAACTCACTCTTCCCTTTTTAGATAATGTGCCACTAGAAGTCTCAGACTAGCAAAAGAAAAGGGAAGCTTCTGGACGACCCTGCCCGGGCCTACTCCTCATCACCTTCCACCGGGTAGAGGCAGTGCTTACAATAGCCAAAGTAGACCTGGCCATCTGCAAAAACGGGATAAACCCTGAGTACGGGAATGTACTCAGCTAGACTTACCCGTCCAACTGAAAATAAAGACACCAAGGGTATGCAAGGCCTTTTTGGGTGGAGCTGGGAAGTTTAGTTGCGAAAAGCTTAAATTAAGATAAGTGAGGAATTAATGATATTGATGAGCTGTCATATTTTTTTTAGACCTATTCCTTTTCTCTAGGTTTGCACGTGAACTACTGCACACACTTGAGTCTAACAGAAAATAATATAACCATATCCAGTTGACTTATCCATATTTTAGTTGAACCTTTTACACATCACATGGAGTTGTATCGTGGTGAAGCTCGCCATAGTTTCCCACTAACCGGGGGAGACGGCGACTCGAATCGAATTCCAAACCAGCTGGTGAAAGACCTTTAATACCAGCCCACACTTTCCCCGTCGGGTCCATGCATTGGGCAACCGCTCGATGCTTGTTCGTGGTGGTAATCGTCGCGGTTCAAGCACGGACCGCCCAATTGGAACCTGGCGATGGCCTCACGCGGCAGATCGCAATTTCCATACTAGAGGGCGCGACACGGGTCGAAACCGGCCCGAACAGCTTCTAACCGGCTTTGGGGTCGATGATTACGGCACCGACATATCCCTAAGTAAAAGGGCCCGTTCAAAAATGAACGAGGGCCAACATCGATACAAACCTACACGATCCAACGGATGGACTGCCCCCAAGTTCCAACTTGGTGCCTTGCCTTCCAGTTGACCGTATTTCATTACTACTCAGGTTCTTTTCCACGATAGCAAATATAGCCAACCGTGATCCGGTAACTACCCATCAGGGTATTACGGAAACATTCTTAACTACTACTTTTATTAAGCAAGCTAAGCAGTTCTACATTGTAAATAAATAACAGGATAACAAGGTAGATATTAATCAATAACCAAGGAATGGTAATGCAGCAAGTAGGATTCATTCCAACTCCTAAACCTAATGCATCACAATATAAAAGGACTCAAGTAATTTTAATTGCAAAAGATAGGAGGCTTAATATGCTCCGGGGCTCGCCTTGAGAGAAGACTGAGGCCTCGTGGGAGGGGCACTCAGGCAGGTTAGTGTCGGCCGCGGGGTCGGCTTCCTCGGCTTGATGCAGTTCTGGGATCTCCTGCTCGGCGCTTGTCTCCTGCTCTTGGTCTTGCTCCTGAACTATCGATACTATTGCAATGCGGTTGAAAATGATAAATAAACAATGCGTGGTGTGAGATGGGGTGGTAAGAAAAGAACATTTCTTTCAAACCAACAAAACCAACTTGTTGAACCACTTTGACATTGAGGTAAATACTTATTTATTTCATAAAACAAAATCCATTAATTACCTATTCCTTATTTAGAAATTCAAAAGAAATTCAGGTTTGAACGGCAAGTGCATTTTTCTTAACTCAGAAAAATCCACAAAAATTCCAGAAGGCAAAAGACATCTGCTGGACTTCACTGAACAA
Organism: Coix lacryma-jobi var. lacryma-jobi; assembly: GCA_009763385.1. NCBI lineage: Eukaryota > Viridiplantae > Streptophyta > Magnoliopsida > Poales > Poaceae > Coix > Coix lacryma-jobi. Next base: position 84,705,077 of record CM019826.1, read on the forward strand.
TTCCAGTCAGAAATAAAATTCAGAACTGCAGATATAAAAATAACAAATAAACTGCTCAAAAGGTGCTTTGAACTAACTTTTTACACAAAAGTGTTCAACAGCAGATTTCATAATTTTCCTAGCTTCATCTACTCATACACATTCTACTGTAGAAAACTTGTTATCAGAGCATAAACATACAAGCCTACACAAAATAAACAAATCTATTCCAAATTAAACCATTGAACTACATCCCTACTGGAAAATGGTGCTAAACTCAATTTCATATTTTTCCCAGGTTCTACTCCATATTCCATATTTATCAAGAAAGTTCCATGAACAGAAACATTATATTATTTCTTACATGAATTTCCAAAGGAAAACAGAGAAAAGTACATTTGTAAAGAAAACTTCAGATTCTTCCATACAATAGCTCATGCTTACATTTTTTCTTAGCCTGAACATGACATTTAGAGACTACACAATTTTTCCGACATTTTATTTTGACGTATAAACACCTTAACATATATTCTAAGAAATCAGCCAAAAAGGATTTTTAACTATAACAGAAACTTTTTCCACATAAACAGTGCCTCATATATTTTTCACAGGTGCAAAACATGATAATAAACTTACACAAAATTTTTCAGGAATTATCTTCACCAGAAAACAGATATAACCATTTATCTCAACAAAAGCATATAAACTGAAATAAATAGAAACGGTAAAATAAAATTTTACCAAAAATACCTTCATATTTTTCCATGATAGATCTACTCATAAACAAGCTAACAAAACTGAAAGTACTTCATTTGGACTTTTAAAACGAGCTACACAAAAATAACAAGCATTTCTGTAAAAATAAAAGTAAAAAGGAAAACATTGAATCTTCCCGGCTCAAGCTGCGTGAACTCGGTCCATGGACCGCGTGTGACTGACGTGCGGGGTCCGCTGGTCAACGGGACCCACCCATCAGAGAGGGCGAAGCAGGGGAAGGTGTTGACCGGCGAAAGCTCGTCGACGGTGAGGTCGCCGGCAGTGAGGCTACGCTCGATAGACTCGTCTCGACGAGGCGCATCCAGCGGTGGGGTCGGTTTGGCGAGAGGGTGACCGAAGCGTGCCGGCGGCGAGCGGTGGCGGACGGCGACGGCGGCGACACACGGCTACGCCGTTTCCGGCGGTCGCTGGTGAAATTGGGGAAGGCGAAGGCTCACACGAACCTAGGGAGCCTATCGGCGGGCTCGGATTGGCTCGGGAAGCTCCGAGGAAGCTTGGCCACGCGAGCGGCCATGGCGGACGGTGGCGGGGCTCGGCTAGGCCGTGTCCGGCGGTCGCCGGCCAAATTGGCGCGTGCGCAGTGCTTTGTGAACCCTAGGAAGCTAAGTGAGTGGGTTGGTTTGGCTCGGATGGCTCCAGGGGAGCTTGGCCTCGTGCATGGCCGTGGCGGCGCCCATGGCGTTCAGCCGGAGAGATGGAGTGAGGTAGGGAGCGGTAGCGTTGAGATGGATAGGTGTTCTCACCTTGCTTTGGCTCGGTGAAGCTCGAGGACGAAGGAAGGAGGCGGTGGAGCTTGAGTTGGGGACGAACGGCTCCGGGCTCCGTGCGGCGCTGATGGCATCCGCGGCGGCGCTCTTCGGACTCCGGCGTCGGTGGAGCTCGGCGGGTGGCGCGGAGGTGCGCACCGTGTGTCCGAGGTGAAGGCGTGATGGTGCGTGGAAGGAATTGGACGGCGAGGCTCCGGTGTGGCCGGAACGGTGAAGGGAAAGGTGGTGGTGAGTGCGGGCGCTGGCTCTGGCGTTCGGTGGAACGGAGAGAGGCGAGCGCGAACTGAGTGAGTGAGTTAGCGAATGAAGGAGGGTGCTCGGGTTTTGTTCGGCAGGGCGAGAGAGCGGCCGAGGCTTTGGCCGCGGCCTTGGCCGACCGGTGGTGGTGGCGGGGCCCGGCGTGGCGTGCGGCGGGCGACGGCGCGACGAGCGAGGGTGGGCGCGGCAGGCGAGGCGAGCACGGAGTGGGCGAAGCCGATCACTTGCGTGATCGTGCGGAGGGGAATCGGACGAGGAGGGGCCGGCGAAGATCCTCGGCAGGACGCGGCGGCCACGTGGCGAGCGGAGCCGGCGTACGGCGCGGCCGTCAGGCCTGACCGGCGCGTCGTGCGGCGCGCGCGGCGCGCGGGAGCGGGCGCGGGCGGAGCTGGGCCAGCGCGGCGCTGGTGGGCCGAAAGGCCGACTGGGCCGAAAAGGTGGGCGCGGGAAAATTCTTTTCCCTTTCTTTTTCCAAGGATTTTCCAAAGTTTGACCATTCAAAAACAGTTTCAAAAACTCCAAACCAGGCTTTGACCCAAATATAAAAGTTGCTCAAAATAATTTTCTCTACAACTTTCATATAGGGCACTTTTTCTGAAAACCATTTTCACAAACTCTACATAAATAAATCCAATTTTTGAAACATAAACCATTTTGCTTGCCTCATTTTTATTTGATAAAGTATTTTGACCTAGATCAAAATGCCAACATGAAAAGCACTCTACTCAATATTCTTTATTTTATAAACTCATTTGCCAAGATAGAAATCCACTTAAACTATTAAGTCCAATAGAAATCCAAATCCAAGTAAACAAAAAGGCAAAAAGCACTCATATGCACATGAAATGATGCAATGCATTGCTTATGCTCTTTTAGTAGCTAAGTGCAGTTCCTAATGCAGTGCTTGACACTAGGGTGTCACAACTGTGGTGGCATAAAAAAAAATAAATATGCATTCATTCTATTGCATTTTTGCATCATAAAAAATACAAAAATATTGAGAAAGAGATCTTACTGAAACTCTGGACAACTAAGTCTTGAGTGGCCCACCACTAACGCTTAATCTGTTTCACAAGTTTTGTTGTCTATTTGAGTTTCACAGGATTTAAAAGGCCAAGAAAAGCTGACAAGCAAGTGGATGTCTCATCCACTATTGGAGCACTATTTCAACAACCATCAACATCAATGAAAGCTCCGATAGAGGAAGAACATTTTCACCGCCAGTCTGCTAGATTGCAAGATCGAACGACTACGTCAATATTCAGCTTGGGGAAAGCACCGCTGTGTATCCAGGTAAGTATCTTTATCCTCTTAAGTTTTTCTTTTTATAAATAAATTCAAAATACAAAAAAAATATGAGCACATGAAGGTTCACCTTTAAAAAGAAAAAGAACAAAAATATTGGGGCACATGAAGGCTCGATGCGATCGAAAGGATTAGCTTGGGGGAGACGCACCCCCGTTATCTTCGTGATTCAGGTATGTCTTACTATTATCTTAGTGATTTTTTTAAGTAATAGGTTATAGTGTGTGTTAGAATAAATAAATAAAGCATGTCTAATCTAAAGAACTCTCTCCCTAATTTCTTAAAATGGAAATGATGAATAGTTGCTCTATCGTATTTCTTTCTAGTACCTAGCCTTTAAGCATGAGTTCTCTTAAGTTTAAAAATTAATGATGCCTTAAAATGAAATTGAATATATGGGTAGCAAATGCTTGATCTAGAGTCTACGTAATTGACAGATATGATATGTGATGATCTGACCAACTGTTATCTTGTTCTGAAACAACACCAGAGTTCTGGAGAGTTTCCAATATTAATATGACAAATAATTGCATTGAGTTAAATTAAGCTTTGTTGACCCTATGAGAAGTTATCATACTATTGAATTGAGATCACTTACACATTTCATCCATCCTCCGCATAAATGCTCATGATTATCTATTGTTATCCTCTCAAAAGTTTGTTGGAAGCATGTGGCTATTAAAAAAGAGAGAGAAAAAAATTCCGAGGAAATAAAAGGGACAAGTGTCTGAAACCTCAAAAGATAGATCCCGAGGAAATAAAAAGGGACAAGTGTCCAGAACTCGAAGAAAAAAAAAAAAAAAAAAGAAAGAATAGAAAAAAAAATATATGAATATCAGAAAAATGGGCACGTGCCAGATAGTAGAATTAGCCTGATAGCCATGTGTTTCTAATAGACAAAAGAGAGTGATATATTCAAAAGAGCATCCGCCTCCATTTTCCATACACATGCACTTCTCGATTCAATGGTATGGTTGACTTTCTCTTTGGATCCATTGTTTAATTTGGCAACATATGTTCTTAAGCTTGCGGCACAGCATATCGTGTACTTAACCTTGATACTAACCGAGTAATGGAGACATCCGATGTCACCTTCGACGAGACCATGGTTTGTCCTTCTTCTCGTTTTGAGCGTGCAGGTGATCATGAGGTTGGTGAGCCTCTTTTTGACGACGACGATGAGAGTGCTGATGGGATGGATGATCCAGCACCACCTCCACCTGCTGTGCCGCAAGCATCGGCTTCTACTACGACGACTCACGGCCCCAACCCGTCTTCGTTGACTACTTGGGGGCCGTGGGTTCCGCCACCTCGGGCTGTACCTTTTGTACCCGAGGAGGCTCCAGCTGCTGTTGAGGGGGAGGTTTCTTCAGCTCGGGAGGCGCCATGACACATTCAGCGCCAATACCTGCCTCAACAGATGATCGGCAGCATCGACGAACGTGTCACTCGGTCAAGGTCACAACAAATCTCTCACTTTGCTCATTCTGCATTTGTTGCTGATTTTGAACCCCGAGATGTTGGACATGATTTATCTGATCCTGATTGCGTTAATGCCATGCATGAGGAGTTAGAAAATTTTGAAAGAAATCGGGTTTGGGTTTTGGTTCCACCTCCTCCTGAGTGTCACCCTATTGGTACAAAATGGGTTTTCAAAAACAAACAAGGAGAGGATGGCCACATTGTGAGAAACAAGGCCAAACTTGTAGCCCAGGGGTATAGTCAGAAGGAGGGGATATACTATGAGGAGACTTTTGCTCCTGTAGCTCGTTTGGAGGCAATTAGGATACTATTGACTTTTGCTGCATCCAAGGGTTTAAACTTTTTCAAATGGATGTGAAGAGTGCCTTCTAAACGGCTACATAGAAGAAGAGGTGTATGTAAAACAACCCCCCAGTTTTGAAAATCCCAAGTTTCCAAACCATGTTTTTAAACTTCACAAAGCTTTATATGGTTTGAAAAAGCCCCTAGAGCCTGGTATGATAGGTTGAAAACTTTTTTACTTGCTAAGGGTTTTAAAATGGGATGTGTGGATAAAACGCTCTTTCTCCTCAAGCAAGGCAATGACACGCTCTTGGTCCAGATTTACGTGGATGATATCATTTTCGGTGGTTCTTCTCACGCTTTGGTTGCCAAGTTTGCAGATCTTATGAGCAGGGAGTTTGAGATGAGCATGATGGGCGAGTTGACATTTTTTCTCGGATTGCAAATTAAGCAATCCCGAGAGGGGAAGTTTGTGCACCAGGGCAAGTATACCAAGGACATATTGAAGAAGTTCGATATGGGTGAGGCCAAGCCTCTTCCAACACCCATGTCAACCACGACGACCCTAGATGTGGACAAGGATGGAGAAGCTGTGGACCAGAAGGAGTACCGGAGTATGATCGGGTCGCTGCTATACCTGTCGGCGACACGACCGGACATCCAGTTCGCGGTGTGTCTTTGCGCATGATTTCAGTCATCGCCGCGCACCTCTCACCGTCAGGCGGTCAAGCGCATTATGAGGTACTTATGCTTCACTCCTGAGTTTGAGATTTGGTATTCTGCTTCTTCCACCCTCTCCCTTTGTGGTTACTCGGATGCTGATTTTGCTGGTTGCCGACTTGATCGCAAGTCCACTTCTGGGACTTGTCAGTTTATTGGTTCTTCTCTTGTATCATGGTCTTCTCGCAAGCAGTCTAGTGTCGCTCAGTCTACCATAGAGGCTGAATATGTTACTGCGGCTAGCTGCTGTTCTCAGTTGTTATGGATGATGGCCACTTTGCGTGATTTTGGTCTGAGCTTTTCTCGAGTTCCTTTGCTTTGTGACAGCACGAGTGCGATTAGCGTTGCTAAGAACCCCGTGCTGCATTCTAAGACCAAACACATTGATGTGCGTTTTCATTTCCTGCGAGACCATTATGAGAAGGGTGATATCGACCTTCACCATGTTGATACTCATCTTCAGTTGGCAGATATTTTCATTAAGCCTTTGGACCAATCTACCTTTGCTAGGTTGAGAGGTGAGCTTGGTGTGTGTTTCCCCTTTTAGTTGGGGGAAACATTTTGGTTCTTGTATTATAGACTGACTTCTTTTCTTTCATCTTGTTTTCATCTTTTGTAGGTTAGTCTTTGCATTTCATCATGCATCCTTACTTTCTGAGCTTCATGTATATAATCTTTAGAATGTGATTATGCTCTATCTAGTACACTCCGATGCTATATGATGATACTTGTAGCTTATGCTCTTTCTGATCACTAATACATGTTGTGAGCTGAGCTTCTTTTTATGAATGGTGAATTTGCTTAATGAACATAAAACTTGAAATTGTTCACCATTGAGATATGCATCTAGCATGTGTAGAATGTGTTGAATTCACTCGTGCTCTTCATATATGCTAGGTTGCTATGTCTCTAGTTCTGAGTCTTTCACTTGCTTGGTATGTTCATATTCTATAATAAATTTGAACCAAGTTAAGTGAATTGGAAAGATCGAGATGGGATTGCTTGTCAACACATCACGGTATCGAGACTGTTTCTCATTGCACATTGAGTTAAACTTGAGCCGTGTAGAGTAAGACCAAAACCGACGCTTTAAGCTTTTGATTGCTTCTGCATAGGCTTAGCTCGGTTGAAAAGTTAGGCAATGACAAGCCTTCGACCTCTCGCAATCACATGCTGAATTTTTGAACTTGTGAAGTTTCACCGATGTAACTCCGATTAAAATCTGAAATCACAAGTATATGTTTCATTCTGCAGCATGATGATTGAACTTTGCTAGGGGTAGTTCACCCTGTATACATGTTTAGCACTTCTTTGACTTTCTGTCTATACATGTTTAGTTCTATTTTGATGGTGAATACCTTTTTTGGCCAAAACTGCTCACTTTGCTCATATGTTCATATTTCATATTTGGTGATCAGTTTGAGCCGTTGCTGGCATGTATGCTTGTGTTGAGTCATTGGATCAGAACTTTGTAGAGCATTTTCATTCTATCGACTATATTCCTGAAGCTGCTAACTTGCATTTTGACTCATATGCATTTGAAAGGGAAGAAATCTGCTTGATAGTGCATTATCAACTAAGGGGGAGAAATTTGACAAATCATGTCCTAGTTGTGTGCACTATTGGAGGGGAGTTTGCTGAGTTTGCTCGTTTGATGAAGGTTTTCAATTGTTTTGGAGCGATTTTATGCTAGTTGTGTTGAGCCTCTGTGCCTCTATCTTGAGGGACTAGCAGTTTTGCCTTGTGTTACCTTGTGAGTGTGATTCTCAATCGATATCGAGTTTTTCTGCTCTTCAGTTGGCATCGAGCTTTCTCGCTAGCGGTGTTGAGCCTGTTCTACCTCTTCTTGAGGGCTAGCTTTGCATTGCTTGGTTACGTCGAGCCGTTGCCCATGTCTTTGGGGACCAAGTTTTCTTGCTCTTTCCACTTGACCTTCTTCGGCTTTGCTATGCTTTTGGGTCATTTGGTCGAGTTCTCTCTTCTCTTCCTTCTTCCTTCTTCCTTCTTCTATTCCATTATGATTTGTGTTGGTAGTTGACAATGCACTCATCAAGTGGGAGATTTCGGATACATGGGTGTATACCGAGTCTCGAGTGATGAGTGATTGTCAATGGGTTTGATGCGCATGTTCTTTGGCTTGTGTTGTGCAGGTGTCGAGCACGGAGACAGTGATCGAAGGCAAGGTGAAGGTCAAGAAGAGACGTGCCGTGCCAACGGACCGGGAGCCGTGAAGGTAGGACATGAGGCTTGGACTAAGGGACCGGTGGCCTGAGGATCAGCTGTGGTGGCTGACAGCCTGGGACAGCGACAAGTGAAGATCTGCGTGTGGACGGGGTGCACGGGTGGTGCATCCCCTCTATGGATCGGTTTGGTGGTTGAGCCATAGAAAAACCACTGAGTGTACGGTTTCTAGGTTTGGGCCTCAAAACCTGGGTGTGGCCGGTTTCCGAGTTTGGGCCACAAAACTCGGGCTGAGGACGGTTTCCAGGTTTTGGCCTCAAAACCTGGGCGCTGATGGGTTTCTGATTTTGTGCCACAAAACTCAGGCGATGGACGGCTAGTTTCCTGGTTTGGGCCTCAAAATCGGGGGTTGGTCGTAAAGACAGGTTTCCCAGTTTCAGCCACAAAACCAGGGGCGGAGTCCGTGAAAAGGACGAGCGGAGCGATGGCGGCACGTGGCGGCAATCGGTGAGGTCGCGTCGAGACGAAGCTACCAGTTGTGCGGGCGTGGCCATCGGATCACCACCTACCTCGAGTTGGTCAGGAATACCCTTAGGGTTAGCCTGCTCGCTCATTAGCTGTAAGGGTAGAAGGGGAATAATTGTATTAGGCTATATAAGGAGTGGCAACCCCTCCCTCCAAACTATCTCAGCCATTTGCTAATTCCACTTAGGGTTTCCTGCCCTCCCAATTCCTTGCTGTAGCTACTAAGATCCGCAGAGACGGTGAACAATACCTCTGTGTACTTGCTTTTTGAGGAAACGAGATAGTAATCCCATTGTCTCCTCGTGGGGACGAATTTCGGCTGGCAATTCGTGGTTCGATTCACGTTCTTGAGTTATTCTTCGCGTTCATCTTTTCTCCACATTTTTCCCCATCGATCGTTCTCCCTCTTCGTTGTTCCGTTTGCAAAACCATTTGAATCAACTTGTTCTTTACAGTGAGGTGATCACTTTCACCGAAGGAATTTATCTCAAACCTCACGAACAAGTAGATCGATTGGTTTTCGTTTTGGATCAACTTTTCACCTCTCTTCCCGTATTTCTTTGATTCATCGATTTGGAGATAGGTTCGAGCCATGATCTCATAGAAGTAGCTCACTATCCTCCTTGTGACTCCTCTCACCGAGTTTGATCCCTAGAGGTTCAGGTTTGGGTGAGATCGAGTCGAATCAGTGGACGAACAACGCGTTTCGGGATGACCGGAATCTGGCGTCGGGCTGACCGGACGCTAGGTTGAGAGTCCGATCATAGAACACGTTCACTAGGTTGTCTTCGCGATTTGATTGGACGCTCGGATTTTCAGTGACCGGATGCTACGCTCGCACTGTTCATTGTCTGCGTTTTCTTGTGACCGGACGCTCAAGGTGTGACCAGACGCTCAGTGACAGTGAGTGTGGTCCAACTCAGAGAGTTCCCAAACCGGGTTTTACCAGACCGGACGCATCCGATCAGAACCGACCGGACGCTCCAGTGAGTCCGGTCAGTGCTGATCAGCACATTTTCGTCCGCAGTTTGTTCGTTTGAGCGTCCGGTCAGTGCTGATCAGCACATTTTCGTCCGCAGTTTGTTCGTTTGACTTCCAATTTGAGATCTACTTTTTGCGTTGGATTCTCGATTTCGTGCTCTACTGAAATAGGGCTTCCCACTTTACAAAATAGCCTGAATCCCGCTCGCGTTTCTCGGGGGAGGTTGAGGTTACCCAAAGTCCATCCTATCACTTTGTTGACTTGCGTGAACTTAGGTTGGGAAGTTTTTGTGGTGTCCCGCTGTGATCCTAGGGAACATCCACCCATTCTCTTGGGTCGTGGACATCACGCTTATCGGCTTTGCTCTTGGGGTTGATTCTGGAGACAGTGGCGATAAGTTTCTAAAAAGAAATTTAAAGCTCCCATTCACCCCCCCTCTGGTCGCTTTCTGGTAGCACTTTCGGTCCTTCAACTACATCCCTAGTGGTTTGATGGAAATGAAAGTTACGGAGTTCATGAGGCCATCCCAGGGAACCAGGTCCATGTCAGAGTATCTCCATAGCTTCAACAACCTATCTCGCTATGCCCCAGATTTCGTGAACACTGAGGACCAGAAGATTGCAAGTTTCAAGCGTGGCATGAGTGCCACCATGCTCTCCAAGATGGGAAACAGTCACCGCATCACCTTCAGTGACTTTGTCAGTGACTGCCTGAACCAAGAGGCTAATGACAGCAGGCTGGCGACAGAGACCCGTCGTCGTGCGAACGAAGGAGGTTCGTCTCAACAGAGGACCCCTTTCGGAGCACGTACCCCGTATCGCCCGCCAGTTGCAGGAGCAAGATTCCGTCCCCCGCAGAGGAAGATAACCACCAACCACCCTCATTCGAGTTTCCAGAAGCCCTACACTGCTCCCCTGATGTAGAACAAAGCAAAGGCAGGAGGTTCAGGAGGTCCCAAGACCCTGTATGTGATTGGGCCATGTTACAACTGTGGTCAGACCGGACACCTGTCACATCAGTGCCCCCAGCCAAAGAAGCAGTATACCCAGCCTTGACCTCGCACAGGCAATGTGCATTTCACCACTATGGAGGAAGTACCAGAAGGAGAACCTATCACCGCTAGTACGTTTCTTGTTGATCAATACCCCGCAGTTGTGTTGTTTGATTCTAGAGCATCTCATTCTTTCATAAGTGAGAATTTTGTTTTAAGAAGTAATCTCGAGTTAGTAGAATTGGATCGGGGTTATCAGATAAGTTCAGCAGGAGCTGTTCTCTCCGCCCGTAAAATGGCTAAAGGAGTGGAAATGACTTTTGGGGATAAAAAGGCCGTAGTGGATCCTATAGTAATCCCTGGTCTAGGTTTGGATGTAATCTCGGGTATGGGTTGGATACAACTCTGGAAGGTCAATCTTGACATTGCAGAGCGAGTAGTTTCCATGGTGAGTCCCCAGAGTGGGTCTTCTTTCCGGTTCAAGTTACCCTGAAACCCACATGAGATAGGAGTGTTGTTCAATATCACGGCAAAGCAGATAGCTGAGATCCTGATAGTGTGTGAGTTTCCAGATGTCTTCCCTGATGAGTTGCCAGGACTACCACCGGATAGGGATGTGGAGTTTGCTATAGAGTTGATTCCTGGAACGGCTCCTATTTCTCGGAGGCCGTATAGGATGCCGACTAACGAGTTGGCAGAGCTTAAAACTCAGTTGCAAGAGCTTTTGGATAAAGGTTTGATACGCCCTAGTTCGTCACCTTGGGGATGCCCCACCATCTTCGTGAAAAAGAAGGACAAAACTTTGAGAATGTGTGTGGATTATAGACCTCTAAATGCAGTAACTATAAAGAACAAGTATCCCTTACCCCGAATTGACGTCTTGTTTGATCAGTTATCAAAGGCAAAAGTGTTCTCCAAGATTTAATTAAGGTCAGGTTACCATCAGATCAAGATCAGAAGGGAGGATATACCAAAAACAACTTTCTCCACTAGATATGCACTCTATGAGTATCTAGTTATGTCTTTTGGACTGACAAATGCACGAGCATATTTCATGTATCTGATGAATTCTGTCTTTATGCCTGAATTGGATATGTTTGTCGTGGTGTTTATTGATGACATCTTGGTATACTCTGAAAATGAGAAGGATCATGCTGAGCACTTACGAGTCGTCTTAACCCGACTTCGAGAGCACAAGTTGTATGCTAAGTTTAGCAAGTGTGAGTTTTGGTTAAAGAAAGTACCCTTTCTCTGACACGTCCTTTCAGAGGAAGGAATTTCTGTGGATCCCATGAAAGTACAGGAAGTTATGGAGTGGCAAGCACCCACCAACGTACATGAGGTACGCAGCTTTCTAGGATTGGCCGAATACTACCGTCGGTTCATTCCGGATTTTTCAAGGATCGCAAAGCCTATGACTCGTCTAACTAAGAAGAACAAGAAGTTTGAATGGACTCCAGAGTGTGAAGCAGCATTTCGCACTCTGCGAACTTTGTTGACTTCTGCGCCCGTTTTGGCTCAACTGAATCTAGAAGAACCTTTCGATGTGTTTTGTGACGCGTCCAAGATTGGACTTGGATGTGTGCTTATGCAGAATGGAAGAGTTATAGCATATGCTTCACGCCAGTTGTGACCACATGAAGAGAATTACCCGACTCATGATTTGGAATTGGCAGTCGTAGTTCATGCACTCAAGATATGGAGGCATTATCTTATGGGCAACCTATGTCACGTGTATACAGATCACAAAAGTTTGAAATACATCTTCACCCAACCAGAGTTGAATATGAGGCAGAGAAGATGGTTAGAGTTGATTAAGGATTATAACCTAGAAGTGCATTACCACCCTGGAAAAGCGAATGTTGTAGCAGATGCCTTGAGTCGCAAGACTCATTGCAACTCCCTACAACCATTGTTGGAAGATGGATTCAGCCTGATGCACCCCGTTATGTTGAATAATATTACCATACAATGCACCCTGGAAAGTGATATCATCGAAGGACAAAGGACCGATGAAGAGATCTATCAGATCAAGAAGAGGTTGGAAACCAGTAGTTCGTTGAACTTCCGAGTAGATGAGCAAGGGATTTTATGGTATAATAAAAGGTTAGTTGTTCCTAAGGACACGGAGCTGAAAGAAAGAATTCTGAGTGAAGCCCACGATTCAAAGTTGTCTATCCATCCAGGAAGTAGTAAGATGTACCAAGATCTGAGAACAAGGTATTGGTGGCCAAAGATGAAGAAAGAGGTTGCAGCTTATGTCGTGAAGTGCGATACTTGCTGCAGGATTAAGGCGATACACTTGAAACCCGCTGGACTGTTACAACCGCTATCTATCCCAGAATGGAAATGGAAAGAGATTAGTATGGATTTCATCACAGGTCTCCCAACCACCCAAAAGGGACATGATTCTATCTGGGTTATCGTGGATTGGTTATCCAAAGTAGCTCACTTCATACCAGTCAAGACTACACATCGACATCACCAATATGCAGATTTGTACATTCAGAACATCTTGAGATTACACGGGACTCACAAAAGGATTATCTCTGACAGAGGACCCCAGTTCATAGCCCGATTTTGGGAACAGTTGCACAAGGAGCTAGGAACTAAGTTGGTACGGAGTTCCGCTTATCACCCTCAAACCGCAGGACAAACAGAAAGAGTGAATCCAATCTTGGAAGATATCCTCAGAGCATGTGTACTTTCCTCAGGAGAATCATGGGAAAAATGGTTGCCTCTAGCCGAATTCTCATATAACAACAGCTATCAAGAAAGTATAAAGATGGCACCGTTTGAAGTTTTATACGGACGAAGATGCAGAACACTGGTTAATTGGGTCGAATCAGGAGATCGAGGATTCTATGGGTCCGATTATGTAAAGGATGCTGAAGAGATTGTGCAAACAGTGCAACAACATATTAAGGCAGCGCAGTCTCGATAGAAAAGTTATGCTGATACGCGAAGAAGACCTTTGGAATTCCAAGAAGGAGATTACGTTTACCTCAAGGTCTCGCCCATGAGAAAGGTCCAACGTTTTGGAATTAAGAAAAAGCTAGCACCAAGATATGTAGGACCATATCAGAACATAGCAAAGAAAGGAGAAGTAGCCTACGAAGTGCAGTTACCCTCGGAGATGAGCACGATCTTTCCCGTGTTCCATGTATCACAGTTGAAGAAGTGTCTTCGAGTACCCGAACGAGAAGAGGTTCAAATCCCAGATGTCACTATTAGATCAGATCTGGAATACTATGAACGACCTCAGGAGATACTAGATACCAAGACCCGAGTAACTGGCAACCGTGAAGTGAAGACTTACAAGATTTTCTGGAGTAATCACGGACCCAATGATGCAACCTAGGAAACCGAGGAGTATTTGCGCGAGAATTACCCCGCTTTTTATAAGAAGTGGTATGTAACCTAAATCTCGGGACGAGATTTCTTTAACGGGGGAAGGGTTGTGACACTCCACTGTCAAGCACTGCATTAGGAACTATATTTAGCTACTAAAATTCAAAAGCAATGCATTGCATCATTTCATGTGCATGAAAGTGCTTTTGCCTTTTGTTTGCTTATTTGGATTTTGGTTTCTATAAGACTTGGTTGTTTGAATGGATTTATGTCTTAGCAATTAATTTATAAGATAAATAATAGTGAGTATAACACTTTTTATATTGACACCGTGACCTAGTTAAATATTGTTTAATAATTAAAAAAAATTAGAACAAAATGATTTATGGCTCAAAAATTGGCTTTATTTATATGGAGGCTGAGAAAATGATTTTTAAAAAAAGTGTCTTATATGAAAGTTGTAGAGAAAATTATTTTGAGCAACCTTTATTTTTGGGTCAAAGTCCAGTTTTGAGTTTTTGAAACTGATTTAAAATGGTCAAAGTTTGGAAAAGGTTTGGAAAAAGAAAAAGCGAAATGTTTTCACCCGCGCCAGCCCTTTGGCCCAACGGCCTTTCGGCCCAGGCCCAGCCGCGCACCGCTCCCGCCTGCGCGCTCACCCAGCGCCATGCCGTACGCCGGCCGGATCACCACGTGGCGGCTTGCCTCTGCTCCAAATCCCAGCCGGCCACTCCTTGCTCGATCTTCTTCCACCCGCGCACGCAAAGATCTTCGCCGGCCACTCGCTTGCCGCCTCGGCTGCCGCGCGCGCGCCCTCGCCTGCCGCGCCGCTCGCCGTTGCGGGACCCACCACGACCACTAGCTGGTCGAGCCCACGACCAAACCCCCGCGCACCGCACTCCTCCTCCCTTCACCTGCCATTATGCTCACTCTCACTCGCGCTCACACTCTCCTCCCCACACAACCGAGCAAGGCCGAGCGCTCTGCTCGCCCTCGCCACCGCACGCCACCATGAGAGCACGCTCGCCATTCCAGCCTCACCAGAGCCCCTCGGCTCGATTCCTAGAGCACACCGCTCCGCCTCATTCCCGCACACACGGTGCGCGCGATCTCCCCACAAGCCGAACTCCCCCGACCCCGGAACACGTCGCGCCTCCTTCGGCCGCCATTCGCCGCCGAGGAGCCCGCATCACCGTTCCACGCCGACCGAGCCTCCGCTGAGCCCCATCTTTCCCGAAGCTCTTCAACGCACCAAAGCAAGGTGAGAACACCTCCCAGCCTCAATGCTACCACTCCCTACCTCCCTCTACTCCCGTCCGAGCGCCATTAGCGCCGCCATGGCCCTCGCACGTGGTCAAGCTTCCCCGGAGCTTTTTCGGCCAAACCAACCCCCTAGCCTTGCTTCCTAGGGTTCGCTTGAGCTTTAGCACACGTTGATTTAACCGGCGACCATCGGAAATGGCCAGACCAAGCCTCCCCGCCGCCATCGTCCGCCATGGCTCGCCGCCGGCGAGCTACGGCCACCCTCTGTCCAAACCAACACCACCAACCGAACCGCCTAGCCAAGGGGAACACGCCAAGCCTAGCCTCAACGTCGGCGACCTCGCTGTCGGCGAGCAATCGTCGGTCAAAGTCGTCCCCTGTTCGGCTTCCACTGGCAGGTGGGTCCGTTGACCCGCGGACCCCACGCGTCAGCCACACACGGTCCATGGACCGAGTCTGTGCAAGTTGGGCCGGGAAAGTTTCAAACGTTTTTCTTTTCCTTTTTATTTTCTAGAAAACCTTGTTTAATCTGTGTAGCACGTTTTAATGATCTTAATGAGGTGTTCTTAGTTTCGCTAGCTTGTTCATGAATAGATCTCTCAGGGAAAAATGTAAAAGTATTTTTGGTAAAAGTTCATTATACTGTTTTTATTTAATCTAATTTATGTGCTTTTGTTTAGATAAATGTGTTTCTATGTTTTCGGGTTGAATTAATTCATGGAAAAATTTGTGTAGGTTTCTTGTCAGGTGATATATCTGTGAAAAATTTATAAGGCCCTATTTTTGTAGAAAAAGTATCTGTTTAGGTTTAAATTCTTTTTAGCTATTTTTCTTAGAATAATTGTTAAAATAATTTATATGTGAAAATAAAATGTGGGAAAATTTATGCAGTCTCTGTGTGTTATTTTAAGCTGAGAAAATGCTAGGCATAGGTTATTGTATGGAAAAATAAAGAGTTGGAGTACAAATGTGCTTTTCTGTGTTTTTGTTTAGAAAATTCATTTAGAAAAGAATATAATGTTTCTGTTCATCGAACTTTCTTGATAAATATGAAATGTAGAGTAGAATCTGGGAAAAATATAAAAATGAATTTCTGTTCATGCTTTAGTAGTAAGTTTTTTTTGCAGTAGAGTGGTTATAGGTAAATAAAGCTAGGAAAAATATGAAATCTGCTACTTGACACTTCTGATAAGAAAAGTTAGTTTGAAGCACCTTTTGGGCAGTTTGTTTCATCTTTTTGTATCTAATGTACAATAATTTATCTCTTGCTGAAATTTGTACAATAAGGTCCAGTAAGTGTAAGTTACCTTCTGTAATTTTTGTGGATTTTTCTGAGTTCAGAAAGATGCACTTGCTGTTCAAACCTGGATTTCTCTCGAATTAATAATACGAAATAATTACAAATAATGATTTTATTTTACGAGGTAAATACATGTTTTTCTCAATGTCAAAAGTTGATCAACAAGTTGGTTTTGTTGGTTTGCAAGAAATGTTTACATTTCATACAACCATTTTGCACCTCGCATTATTAATTTATGTACCGCATTGCAATAGACTCGACAGCCCCGGAGACAGAGCAAGAGCCGGAGACAAACGTCGAGGAGGAGATCCCGGAAGTGCTGAGGAGCAAGGAAGCAGAACCCGCAGCGGAAACTAACCTGGCCGAGTACCCCTCTCACGAGGCATCGGTCTTCTCACAAGGCAAGCCCCGGAGCATTTTAAGTCTCCCAGCATTTACAATTAATTCAATTGAGTACTTTTATATTGTGATGCATTAGGTATAGGAGTTGATTCAATCCCAATTGTTGCATTACCATTCCTTGATTATTACTTACACCTGCCTTGTTGTCGTGTTACTTATTCACAAGTAAAACTGCTTAGCCTGCTTAATAAAAGTAGTAGTTAAGGTTGTTTCCGTAATACCCTGATGGGTAGTTACCGGATCACGGTTGGCTATATTTGCTACCGTGGAAAAGAACCTGAGTAAATACGGTCAATTAGAAGGCAAGACACAAGTTTGGAAACTTGGTGCAGCCCGTTCGTTGGATCGTGTAGGTTTGTATCGATGTTGGCCCTCGTTCATTTTTGAAAGCGCCCTTTTACTTAGGGATATGTCGGTGTTGTAATCATCGACCCCAAAGCCGGTTAGACGTTGTTCGGGCCGGTCTCAACCCATGTCGCACCCTCTAGTATGGAAACACGATCTGCCTCGTATAGTTCCAATTGGGTGGTCCTTGCTGTGAGCCGCGACGATTACCACCACGAACAAGCATCGAGCGGTTACCCAACGCATGGACCCGACGGGGAAAGTGTGGGTTGGTATTAAAGGTTTTTCACCAGCTGGTTTGGAATTCGATTTGAGTTGCCGTCTCCCCCGGTTAGTGGGAAACTATGTCGAGCTTCACCACCGTACAACTCCATGTGATGTTTAAGGTTCAACTAAAATGTGGATTAAGTCAACTGGATATGGTTATATTATTGATTGATTAGACTCAATTGTATGTAATAGTTCAGGTGCATATCTAAATTAAGAGGTAGGTCTAAAATTTGACTGCTCACTGACATTATTAAACATCCCTTCTCTCAATTTGAGCTTTTCGCAACTAAAGATCCCAGCTCCACCCAAAAAGCCTTGCATACCCTTGGTGTCTTTATTTTCAGTTGGACGGGTAAGTCTAGCTGAGTACCTTCCCGTACTCAGGGTTTATCCCGTTTGTTGCAGATGGCCAAGTCTACTACGGCTATTGTAAGCACTGCCTCTACCCCATGGAGGGTGATGAGGAGTAGGCCCAGGGCAGGGTCATGTAGAAGCTTCTCCTTTGCTTTTGTTGGGCTAAGACTGTTGGTGGCACATTATCTGAAAAAGGAGGAGTGAGTTATCAAAAACATTGTTTATTCGGACCACATATGTGGTGGTCGTGTTTCAAACATATTTGACCTTTCGCAACTTCAAACTCAGTATTGTAATAACTCTTTTTAGATTTCGCACTCTGATGTTAAATTTGGTTTTGATTATCGACTGTGTATCCTTGCGAATGTGGTACTTGAACAATGTGATCTTGTATGTTGTATGATGTTTGAAATCTTTCGAGATTTTTGGACTACCGGAGTTATATGGGTTCAAGTATGAGTCGACGTCAGTCTTTTGGCTAAGACGATACTTGAGCTCTTATAATTTGGACGGTTCCGCCACACAAGCGAACCTTGCCTCCTCTAATCCTATTCTATCTAACTATTCTAGGTAGATGTAGTCCAAGGGTTTCTGAATGATCTCCTTGTCTGGTGCTGATCTGATTCTATCTGAGCTAATTATCTGATCTGATTATCTCATCTGATGCTCTGGAGAGGGGAGTCTGGGGCTGCTTATATAGAACTAGGCGAGGAGCCATGGCCATTGGATCAAACTGACCTTAGGTACGGCTGAGATGCATCCTCGTAGGCGGTGGGGGAAGGTTCTAGAAGGCAGAGTCCAGCGGAGCCAGGGGCAGACCGACTGGTCTGATGGTGGGACTGGTCGGTCCCACCTGGCCGTGTCTCGGGGTGCCCGGCCTCCTGGTGTCTTCTGGTGTCCAGTAGATACTTCTAGAATAATCCTGATGCGTCAGTTCGGTTATCTCCCGTCGGTTTCCTTCTAGGGGAAGCAATCTGTGTTGATTTCCTGGTTTAGTCCATGCAGAATAACAATTTACCAAAACTCATGGAATATTGTCCATTGAAACCCTAAACCTTTGTTGGTGATTGAATTCATGCCCTTTTCATATTTATTTATCCTTTAATTCTGATAGATAACCAGTGTCAACAACTCCCCCAACCAGTGTCAACAAAACCCTTAGCAAATAGTCATGATGAATCAGGAATTGCTACTATGCTTTCACAACTCAAAGGTACATATGTTCAAACAAAAATCTTCCCTTGGATTAGAGTTAACTATTATGACTTTCTCATATTACCTTTAACTATGGAGCTTTTGCCTTCACCTGGGTCTTTAAACAATTGAAAGATAGAACAATCAAGTTAAGCACTGTATCTATAACTCTTCGATCAACCTTCATTCTAGAGTTTTTATATATTTTCAAAATAAAAATCAGAGATTCTACTGTATGACATTCTCAAATTGCTCTTTTATATTTTATGATTCCTCACTGAGATTCTACTGTATGACATTCTTAAATTGCTCTTTTATATTTTATGATTCCTCACTGATGCATTTTCCTTCTTTTCTATATATCTAGAGCTTTTTTAGAAGTTAAAAGCATATCTTACCAAGTCAAAGTTCAAAGTTAGGGAGAAAGATGTCATACTCATAGATCAAGAACTTAGAACCATTGAAATTTTATCATCTCTTGCTGGCATATTGTAATTAGAGGGACTATGGACTATCATTCTTTTTTCTCTTTCATATTTTTATCATAATTCTTTTTTCTTTTGAGGTAGTCGGACACTTGTCCCTTTTTATATCCTATTTTTATATTTTTTGCATAGTCCCATTCCTCTAACACAATACTACTTCGGAAGAGTGAATCTTTTAATAAAACGTTCTTGATTTCTAGAGCATGATAAATTTCTCAACCATAACTAAAAACTTAGAACAAGGCAAGTAGCCTTATCTTAAGATTATATTAATGGCTCTGGGTAGGAATTCATGTTATGTCATACAGGATCTCATCATGTGTTTTTAATCTTTTCAAAGTGTAAATCTCCAGAACTCTAGTATGTCTAAGAATTAGATAAACAACAGCTCAAACCTTTTTATATCATATCCCACAATTATCTAGACTTTAGATTAAGCATTTGCAATCCACAGGTTTCAGGTTCAGAGTTTATTCAGAACAGCTTTGTCTAAAACTTAAGAAAATTTAAGGTTGAATACTAGGTACTTAAAAGGAATTACAACACAACAATTGTTCATCATTTTCATCATGAGCAACATGAAGTTTATATCCACCTAGACATTTATTCATTATGTAATATCTTTATTTGATTTTGTAACAGTTATTCATCTTTTTATGGATTTTTATGTTTATTGACCTGATCTAGCTAAACCAAACTAATAATAGTAAATAAAAATAGCCATGATACTTATCGTGATATCTGAGGGTGCTTTCCCCCAAGCTGGATCTTGATGTGGTCTTTTTCTCCAGAAGATGAGTAGACTGTTACCGGTTTCTTGAGTCCTTCTATTCTTCTCTTCCTGCTGAATTCAAAGATAGACAACACAACTAGTGGAACTTGATTAAGTGTTAGTGATAAATATTCCTCCCATTTGTCTAGTTGTCTTGAAGCTCTTAAGATTTTTTATGTTCTTCCTTTTCACTAAGCAGAGTTTCAGCAGTGTTTCATAGTGTCTTTTTTTATTTTTGTTTTTATGGATGAATGCAATGCAGAAGTAAATATACAAATGTATATATATATATATATTATGCCTCCACAGAAAGTATAATACTCTCATAGGGCTTAGATATTTTTATTTTGTTTTCTAATGCAGATTTGATTGCTAAGAAGTAAATATGATACTAATGATTATGCTAAATCTACTAATTATGTAATGATGAATTTAATGCTAATGAATATGGATAACTACGGAGTTACCTTTCAGCGAGGATAAGACTCCTTGTACGCTCCTTATTCTTCATTGGGTGCATCAGCAGATCCTAAGGAGGACCTCGATGATTGCACGTCATAGAACTCTCTTTCTTCTTCCATACTTGCTTGACTGGTGGACTTGTCTCCTTTACTTTATCGTTCTTCATTTCCTTTAGTGGGATGTCTTCACTCCTGGTGACTTCTCCTTCATAGTCAGCCCATCCATCCTTGATTGGTCCGTTCTTGTTGCGTTGGGATGTGTGGCGCCTCCTCCTTGAGTGATTCTTCTTTTCATGTTCATTAGTGGCATAGCTATTAAAGTAACATCGTACCTTCTCCCTTGGGAACTGGAAGTGGATCTCTCCAGATCTTATGTAGATGATGGCGCCAGTGGTGTTGAGGAAGGGTCTTCCTAGGATGATGTGAACATCGTCTTCTCTTCCCATGTCTAGTACCATGAAGTAGGTGGGAACATTGTAGTCTTCAATTTGGATCATTACGTCTTTTACTACTCCCTCCAGAAATTGATATGTTTGGTCCGCCAGCTGCAGCTGCACATATGTCTGATACATAGGTCTAATTTTATATAAGTACTCATATGTTACCTTACACATTATGTTAACACTTGAGCCGATCTCGCAGAACGTCTTGTGGAATGTACTTCCCTCGATCTTGCAATCGATGGTGGGTACGCCTGGGTCGTCTCTCTTGGCGAGGTATGGTGATGGAAGAAGGAGGTCATTCTCTGTTTGGACAGAGTTGTGTAGCCTTGTTCTTCCTCCTTCTGTTCCTATTCTTCTTCATTGATGATATAGCGTTTGCATCCTCGTATAGGCTTCTGAGGGTGGACTCGAGTAGTGAGTGTACGTCTCTTGAAGCTGAATCTTTCTTTGTTGCTTGTGATTGTAAAACAGATCTTGGTGCTGTTCGCGTAGATGATGGCTTTGGTTGAGCTTAAGAATGGGCGTCCAAGAATGATGGGTGCTCTATCGTCTCCACCTATTTCAATGACCACATAGTCTACGAACACATACGAGTGTCCCACTCGAATACAGACATCTTCTAGAATTCTGAATGGGTAGCACAGTGTCTGATCTGCAAGCTGCAAACACATATTTGTATATAACAGAGGTGCACCATGAATTTGTTCGTAAATTACCCTTGGCATAATGTTGACGCTTGCTCCAAGGTCGCAGACTATTTCTTCAAAACTGCCAGGTCCAATGTGGATTGGAATGACAGGTCTTCCAAGATCTCCTTTGTTCGGGGCAATGGAGTCATCCTTCCACCCCCTCGATGGTCTAACTGTGAGCTGCCCTGCATCATAAATATCTACAAGATTTGCAGTCTCTAGCTCTTCCGAACTTCCAGGAATCTTACCTTTTTCAGCCATAGGGACTGAAGCTGCTAACTGAGATAACTGAGATTCTATCATCTTATTAAAGCTATGTTGATTCTTTATGGCAGAAGTAAAGCTATCCATTCTAGTATTAATATTTTCAAGCAGTTTATCATTGGAAGCTATCTTCTTAGACATATTATCTATAATCTTATTTTGATTAGATATCATCTCTCTCAAAGGTGGTTGGTTGAATGTATTACCTACCTGAGTAGTTACCTGAGTAATTAGGCCTTGATTGTCGGTTCCATCCTTGAGCTTGTTGAGGACGTCAATTAGTGTTGTATCTTAGGGCAGTTGCTCCCTGAATGACCAGCGCTTCCATACTCTTCACATGTCATGCGAGATTCGTAGATGTGAATGACTTCTTCTTTCTTGGGGGTGTGTCCATCGAACTTCTTCATGAGTAGATCAAGTTTGGCAGACAGCATGTCTACTTCCTTTAGTTGATGTATTCCTCTCCTCTTGCATGGTTGAGAGTGTTCCTCGTTCCATCCTTGGATAGAGGCCATCTTCACAATAAGTGTAGTAGCATTGTTGATAGTGAGCGACAAGAATGATCCTCCAACAGCGGCATCCACATTCTCATGGGTACTTGAAGTGAGCCTGTGGTAGAAGGTCTGCATAAGTAGCCAATTCTCCATCCCATGGTGAGGGCATTCTGATATGTAATCTTGAAAGTGTTCCCAAGCCTCTAGGATTGATTCGTCGTGTTGTTGCTGGAAAGTTGAAATCTTGGCACGGAGGGCATTTGTCTTGCCCACTGGAAAGAACTTTGCTAGGAAGGCAGTTGAACAGATCGCCCATGAGGTGTTTTTGTCTTTGTTGGTGTAGAACCATTGTTTCACTTTTCCCAAGAGTGAGAATGGGAACAAGCGGACTAGAATGGCGTCTCTTTTGACTCCCTTGATGGTGAAAGTGCTACAAATCTCCAGAAAGTGTTGGAGATGAGCGCTTGCGTCTTCATGTGCCTTTCCGCAAAACTGATTAGCTTGCACCATGTTGATCAAAGCTGGCTTGAGTTCAAATCCGTTGTCTCCCACATTGACTGTTGGTTCAGTCCTGATGTTCGCAGTGGTTGGTGCAGAGAACTCAAGGAGTGTCTTGTAGGCCATTGTGTCCAACACTGGTGTTAAGCTTCTTCTTATCTGGTTAACTTCTGGAAGTGGTGGTAAGGGTCTCTTGAGTCTGTGTCTTGTCTTCTTCAATAAAGCTTCGGGATCCTCAACGTAATTACTCGGAAGTTGGAAACCAGTCATACATCACACCCTGCATAAGATAAAAGATAAACAAAGCCATGGTAAGTCTGTTTGAGTAGAGATAAACAATCAGTGCATTATCACATGTGTGTAAGTTAAATGATATGTTCTAGCTACCATTTTAATGCTGCTAATGCAATGTCCTAACAGTGTTCATAATGATTTTAATGAATAACCCTAGGTACCATCCCTAATTGAATCGATGTGTTCCCCGACAACGACGCCGGAAATGCTTGTTGACACTCCTTAATGGAATCACCCTAAGATTGAACCTCATATGTAATAACCTAGTGAAGGCACTAAGAAGTGTACGAGACACTACTAGCATCACTTAACGTCAAGTTGTCGTCCCCAATATGAAGCTAGCAATGTGATTATATCAGAGCACTGGATCTGAAGATAAATATTTACCTGCAAGCGCACAGATAAATACAACTGTTGTAGAAGCATTTCACCCAAGCTAGTCTCAGGTATCGTTATTTATATTTAGCCTAGAGACTAATCAATTCAAAGTATGATGGTACTATACTAATGAGGACTTAACATCAATTAATGTGGCACACACTTATGATAAAGACTGACAACACACTCATTACTCTAGACAGGGATCAGATAGTAGAAGTAATGATAATGATAATGATAAATGATAACAGAGAGCAGATCAATTAAAGATAATCCTTGAACAGTACTTCCTAGCAAGTGATGATTAGAATAGGCATTAATAAGAAATATTCCTAAGTTATTCTAAATACAAGTCATAGTATACATTGATTAGTTCAAACGTATTTGGCAATCATTGAGTAGGCCATATCATATTTATAATCAAGAGGCAACTCCATAGTAAAGGTGCCAAACAGAGTAACCCCTAAACCATGAGTTAACTGAGCCATACTGAACACTACATTCGGGAGGTGGAATACAAAGGACTCAATAGGAGTGTCACACCCGCGATCTACCACTCTATCCAGAACGTAGGACGCATTCGCAGATAAATAGTGTATAGGCACCACGCCTACACAGTATCTATCACCCACCCAATGATCATTAAGATGAGCTCTATACGAACATGAGTATAAACATAATGGTGATCTACCTATGCCAAATATATAATCAAAGCATACTATAAGCAATACAATTAAGAATATAATTGTTGATGTCTTAGTCATATCAATTTTATTGCTACCTAGAACACATGGATGAACAATAAGATGAATTAGATCATCGAGAAGAACTATAGTACGAACTAGAACATGAACTAGAACTAGATTATGAACTAGAAGATGAACTAGACGATGAACTAGAACTAGACGAGGAACTAGAACATAAACAATGGTGAACAAAGATTAACTAGAAGAGCAATTATGAGCTAGAAACAAAATTAGATCCATAATATTAATACAAGAGAGAAGATCTTGGGTTTACCGAGCCTTCTCGTGACTAGATCCGGATTCTAAGCGAAGCTTGCCTCCTCTAATCCTATTCTATCTAACTATTCTAGGTAGATGTAGTCCTAGGGTTTCTCAATGATCTCCTTCTCTGGTGCTGATCTGATTCTATCTGAGCTGATTATCTGATCTGATTATCTGATCTGGAGAGGGGGGTCTGGGGCTGCTTATATAGCCCTGGGCGAGGAACCGTGGCCGTTGGATCAAACCGAGCTTAGGTACGACTGAGATGCATCCTCGTAGGCGGTGGGGGAAGGTTCTAGAAGGCAGAGTCCAGCGGAGCCAGGGGCAGACCGACCGGTCTGATGGTGGGACCGGTCGATCCCACTTGGCCGTCTCTCGAGGTGCCCGGCCTCCTGGTCTCTTCTGGTGTCCTCTAGATCCTTCTAGAATAATCCTGATGCGTCGGTTCGGTTATCTCCCGTCGGTTTCCTTCTAGGGGAAGCAATCTGTGTTGATTTCCTGGTTTAGTCCCTGCAGAATTACAATTCACCAAAACTCATGGAATATTGTCAATTGAAACCCTAAACCTTTGTTGGTGATTGAATTCATTCCCTTTTCATATTTATTTATCCTTTAATTGTGATAGATAACCAGTGTCAACAGGCCCCGAGCAATGCCGGGGTCGGCATGGTTCGATAGTCGCCCTAGTAGGTCGCTTAGGGTTTGCTTGAGCTAGTGCTCGCGTCGCCGAGCCTCGGAATCGCCGGGCGAAGCCTCGCCGTCATGTCGCAGCGCCGCCGCTCCGCCATGGCCACCGTCGAGCTTGCTCCGGTTAGTCCCTGGCCTGGAGGCTTAGCCGACCGTGTCCGCCTCGTGAAGGTGAGTTTAGTGGTGTAGTTGGTTGCGCCAGAAACCTCACCGCCAGCGAGCTAGGGCCGGTCAACGTCGGCGGGAAGTCGAGCACACTGACGCGTGGGTCCGGTCGACCTCTGACACGTGGGTCACCTGACCGGTGGACCCCGCTGGCAGTGACTGAGAGAGAAAAGGAGGAAAGTCTGTGTGTACTGACGCTCGGGTTAGCTGGGTGTGTCTAACATTTTGTCTAGTGTCTGCTGGTGCACAAAACCGGGTGTCACTAGCGTTAAGGTCGGGTTTTTCGTTAAATTAGTTTTTGCAGAAATGGATTAAAGGCTTCTAAAATTCATACAAGGCTCATTTTAAGTCCAAATGATGTGAAATAAACTTTGTTGTGCTGGAAATGAGTAGAGCTACCTGTCAAAAATATTGAAAGCATATTTTGTGATACTTTTGTATGTAGTTTAAATTAATTGAGGATTGGCTGTTAACTTAGAAAATGCATAACTAATTCTGTGTAGCTCAAAAAAATGTGATTCCAATTTTGTTAGGTTTGTATAGATGAGTAGTATCTGGGAAAAATATAATATGAGTAAGTTCTGTAAAGATTATTGGCAGTAACATTTAAAGTGGTTAAATGCTGATTTCTTACATGATTTTTAGTAATTAAATTATAAATGACATGAACCTGATAATTTTTATAGACTACTCTTGTGCTAAGAAGTTCAAAAGAAAAATGTGAAATTTGTTGTTTGACACTTTTTGCTAGGATGTGTAGTTCAAAGCACCTTTTCACCATGTTGTTTGTCTTTTTCATAGAGAACCGTGTTTAAGTCCAAATGACATGAAATTTGGACAGTGGGTTGAATCTCATGTTGTTAACCTGCAGTAATTTTTGTAGATATTTGTGGAACTATTTGTGATGGGTTGTTGTTATAAGCATGTCTCAATAGGTTGTTTGGGTGAGTAAGTAAATGATAAATAAAATAAATAAGTAGATAATGTTGTGATGATTAAGTGTCTTAATTAACTGCTTAGGAAGGTTAAATGAGTATTTGATGACAAGGTAGTTAGGAGTCAACTGGATGATGTTGACTACCTTGTCGAAGAAAATGAAGTAGATGACATGTGTTTATCTCCTGAATAGTCTTTATCCAATGTTTGCATCACATAAGCATTCCATGTGCATTCATCCTATTTATACACGTTTATGCATCATACAGGATCGGCAGAAGAGACCCAGAAACCGCCGCAGCAGGAAGAGCCGAGCCTAGAGGAGACCTTGCTCGGGGAGACCGGAGGAGTCGACGCCGAGGA
The DNA here is from genome assembly GCA_009763385.1 of Coix lacryma-jobi var. lacryma-jobi. Classification (NCBI taxonomy): domain Eukaryota; kingdom Viridiplantae; phylum Streptophyta; class Magnoliopsida; order Poales; family Poaceae; genus Coix; species Coix lacryma-jobi. The sequence continues at coordinate 84,731,741 of CM019826.1, forward strand.
ACTGCCCGAGTGCCAAGACCACCGCCCGTCTGACTTTGAGAGAGGCAAGCCCCGGAGCATTTAACTCCTATGGTTTGCAAATTGCTTATAAATTAACTCAATATGCTTGTTGCATTAGGTTTATAGGAGTTGATTGCTACCGTTGTTGCATTATTACTATACCTTGTCCACCGTAATTATTATCTTGATATCCCTGTTAGGTCTAGGCTCGTTATATGCTTAGCCCTGCTAAGACCGGTAAAAGTCGGGTGATTTCCTGTCCCCCGCATATAGGTGGATACTGATCATGACTAGCCTGATGCTATAATGGAGATAACCATGTGATAATTAATTTGAGACTGGGCGGGATGTAGGAGCAGCAGGACATGGGTTCTGTGTTCTAGTAGACTCCCGTCTCTGTCGCATAGGACCCGTTTCAGGAAGTGTCCCTTCAGTAAAATTGAACGCGTCAATCACTGAGAGAGAAAAGTAGGTCGGAGTACCTCCCATGAAACCGAGTACGGTTATTCGAGCCGATGATGGAGATGTTGACGCCTAACACCCAGGGCCTCAAATGTACCGTGGGCAACTATCCTGAGCAACCTGGCATGGTCCATGGACAGGCGGGGCCTCACTGACCTGGCATGATCGTGGACAGTTATAGCTTGAGCGACCTAGCATTGAGATAACCCCCGGTGTAGAAGGGCCCATGGTCGTCCCGCGCGTTGTGTTCTCGAATCTCCTGAGTGGCAGCCGACGGCTACCGAGCGCAGGTGTGATCAGGCGAGTGTGCGACATTTTATCCCCAGCTGGGTAGGAATCGATTATAATCGCCATCACTCCTAGACATTGAGTAATTGACTGTAGATCACTACCCCTAGAACTTATGGAACTAAAGATGGTTATGGTGTTGAATCTGAAAGGCTATTGACGAAATAGTCACTCTTGCTTGAGTAAGTAGTCAAGTGCTTGCTATAGGTCAAGTGCAAACTGACAGACCAGGATGTCAGAGATATCATCAGGAGATGATTACTCCGACTAACCCTGGGCGACATGGAAGATCCAAAGACTTGATACGAAGTGTACATGGATTAGGACTCTCATTGTAGCTTAGTCGAGTTCTTAAAGGAAGTCTTGTAATTAGAATAGGACTCCTCTATTTGTAACCGACTAGGACTCGGTATGCGCCGTGCTTCACCCGATTATATATGGGGAAGCAGGTGCTGACCCCTATCATTGAATCCAGAATCATAACACAAGGCACAAGCTGCACTGGATGTAAGGTATTACGCTATTAAGCGGCCTGAACTAGTATAAATCACTGTCCTTGCGTACTCGCCGAGTTCTATGAACATCGATCCCCACCAAACAAATCATCTGAGATCCCTCAAGACGAGTTGCCGGTTAACAAACACCCACAGCTGGCGCGCCAGGTAGGGGCTCTCGGTGATTCCGCAATCAAGAGCTCGACGAACCACTTCAACATATTCTCAGCAGGACCAATTTTTATTTTTGGCTCGTGGACTTGCATTGCAGATGATCAAGGGAAACTGCATCGACAACTTCAAACTGAATCAGAAGCGCAAGCCACGCCAAAAATAGATCATCTCACCCGAGACCTAGCAAATCTCACAATCCAAGGATCGCAAGAATTTGGGGACCAGGCAGAGTCATCTGACTCCTACTCTGATACGACTTTTCGGTCCAGGAAGGACTCGGACGCTACGCATCATATCCCCTTTGGACTGCGCAATTTGGCAGAGAACTTCCATGCGTTGATTGGATCAAAATTCAGAAAGCTTCAACAGATCCCGCTGATAGGAGCTCAGTAGGGGCTTGTTTTCAGCTCATCCGAAGAAGGTAACATTGTCCATTGGCTAATACAACCAGCCCCGGCTAGGTTGGTTGGTGTTGGTAGTTCTTAACTTCACTAAAGATAGAGCTAGGCAACTATCCCCGGTAACGGCCCAGAAATGCTTGTTGACACATGCTAACGTCGTTTCTAGGAGTAGACTATGGAATCTATCCCTGGCAACGGCGCCAGAAATGCTTGTAGCAAATCCAGTCACTATACCTAAAGGAGTGAAGCTAAAGCAGCTATCTACTAATGTCAAATGGGGTTGTCAATCCCAACACTAGTAGGAGCTAGCTAGAGAGATTGCAATCTACCTAGAGAAGATTCTGCAAGCGCACAGAACTATCGTAGTAGCACTTCGCCTGGGAGTACCAGGTGTCGATTTATTTGATCCCAAAGGAAGGCTAGGGTGGTGTATGAGTCAAGTCAAGGAGGGGATGAGAGTCGAAGAATAAGAAAGGGAAAAGGAGAGAAGAGAAGAGAGGAGATGAAAGGCTAGAAAGAATTTATGAGTGGATAGGTAAGGACGAATGGAATGGTTAAGGTAAGGTGGATGGATAGGTAGATAGGGGGAAAAGATAACTAATAAGGATAACTAATATAACTAACTAATAACTACTCCTAGATAACTATGAAGCAAGATAGGCAAATGCCAAATAAGCAACCAAGTTAAGTATAGTTTTAATTCTATCTTGTCAAGTACCGAGGCGTACTAGCCTTTACCACTGACTTAGGCTGAACGCTAGCACAACGAGCCTTCCTGTTAAACAAGACCAACTACGTGGTGGAATTCAAGGCGCACAAGGATGTCACCACCTGCTTACTACCACAGCTATCCTGGGGTCTAGCCGTACCTGAAGGTAAGTCTATAACTAAGCACTACGCCTAATTATATTCTAACCATCTCTATCCTGGCCTAGAATAGAGACACCCTTGCGGACGTCAGAGCAAATACTTGACATAATAAGATAAGCACTAAACTAACTAAGCAACCTATTGGCAAAGATCAAACACTAAGCACACTAGAGATTAACTACTTTGGCTAAGTGAATTGAAATGTAGGATAGCTAGGTACTCAAGCAATCAATCAAGTATACTACTCAATACTGGCAAGTAGAATAAAGTAATACTTAAAATGATGAACTAGAATATAGTAAAGTGCTTGAGTTACAAGAGCAAGACCTGAACTGGAGATGAATGAAGACTGTTCCCAACTCCAGGACCGATCACTCGCACGCTTCTACTCTTGAGCTAAGCCTTGAGCAGCGCTTCCGCGAGGGCAATGAGGCAAGGATGCCTTGCTCTACTAGCTACCTACTTTCCTAAGCTTGGCTACGTCCTAAGCTATTAGCTCTCTAGCTTTAACCTTGCTTTCTTCTTTGCTTCTTCCTTGCTTTCCTTGCTTGAAATGAAGTGACGCCTCCAGGGGGGTATTTATAGTAGAGAGGTGGAGTAGGGGCTACTCCACCGCCACATCATCGATCCGCGTGATGATGGATGAGAGCCCTTGGATCATAACCTCCTTCAGATCAATGGTGGAGAAGAATTAAGCATGTGCTTCTTTGCATGGCGGCATGCATGATCCATGCCACTACCTCCTGAGCCCTCTGATGCCACCGACCTAGTGACCGAGGGATAAGATTTGGCCCTGGGGTGGTCACACGGATCAGTGACGTGGCAGGGGAGAAGTTTGGGCGCCACCTAGGTTGCGGGCGCCACCCCACTAGGGCCCAAATGGGCCCTGGTGAGTAGTCTCGGCCCCTGGTGGGTCCATTCCCCACATTTGGTCCAAATCCTGCATTTAAATAAAAATCTATGGACATGTGGAATTTGGTTAGTTTGAAACCTATTTGACTACTTTTCATGCCCTTTTGGTGAATTTTTGGGTAAAATGTTGATGGTAAAATAAGTGTTTAAGGACCATCAACAGCGAGCAAAAGAGAAAGTCTCAGTCTTCTCAGTCAAAAAGAAGACTCACGAATATCTCAAAAAATCGTCAACAACAACAAGTACATACCACTTCCCACCAACCGAGCTCACCCGAGCCGGACCAACAAGTTCCATGTGCAAAAGCTCTCCAGGGCACTTAGTCATGACCTGAGTCACTGGATGGTGGGGAGCTGCGACCATCTTCCCATGTCTATAAGAATGGCAAACAAGATCCTTCTCCATGGACAACTTGGGCAATCCTCGGATTAGGCCAAGTGAACTAAGCCTTGCAAGCAAGTCGAAGCTTAGGTGACCAAGTCTCCTATGCCACTTCCAAAGATTAGAGGAGGAAGGTCCAGCCAACAGACAACGAGAAATTCCAAACGACTCCGAGAAGTTCGCACGAAAGACTTTCCCAAAGGGCTAAATCAAACATACATCGCGAAAGACTTTCCCTGAGGATCTAAAATACGACTGAGATTCGGTTTAAAACGAATCTCATAGTCATCATCAAAGAGTTGCGAAACAGAAAGAAGGTTAAAATGCAAGTTAGAAACAAGAGCAACATCGCGCAACACAAACTGCTCATTGACTCGCACGGACCCTCGAGACAACACCTTACCTTTGCTATTGTCGCCGAAGGTGATAAACTCCTTTACAACGACTGGACTAAGACTGGAGAACCACTTGGTGTTTCCGGTCATATGCCTTGAGCACCGAGAATCCACCAACCAAACGTTCTCCAATCGTTTTACCGACATCAATAAAAAGACATAGGGTGAGCATACGGTCCAACACTGGGGTGAGTAAAATGGGAATTATTCCAGTGTTGGGCCGGCTGCTCAAAAGAACGGTTAATAGCAAAACCATTCCTAGCACGCCTACGGGGAAAGCGATCACCATGCTGGGGATAATGTGGTCCGCTAAGGGAAGAGCGTCCATCGCGATACTCAAAACGTGGTGGGGGGTAACGCTCAACTACAAAGCCACCGCCACGGGGTCCATAGCCCACAAATGCAGGCTCCCGTCGGGCACGTCCTTCTTGCGGCCTAGGACTTTGAGGCATTGGACCTCTAGGCCTAGCAGCTGTCCTCTGAACATTCGACACATGTACATCATGGAAAGGATGGTACATGTCTGCATTGTTCACCTCCCTTGCATGGCGCTCCTCTCTCTTGCGCCGAAAGCAAAACTCCCTCAAGTGTCCATCTCTCCCACAGTGCTCACAATGGTACCTCACCGCTCTCATAGGGGGTTGTTGGTACTCACGGTAGTGGGTATGGATCACTTGGCTCTTTGGTGGCATGAGCTCCTCATGGATAGGTGGCATAGTGTCTAGTTTGTTCCTGAGGTGGTTTGGTTTTGGAGCCCATGTCTATTTCTTGGGTGGAGCTCTTGGAGGTTCCACAAACACTCCATCCTTGGTGTTAGGATTGAGAGGCTTTTTGGGTGGAATCTTGGTTAGTTTGGGAGTAGTGGTGGAGTTGGGCTTCTCACTCGAATTAAGACTACTTGACTCTCCAATCTTACCAAAAGAAGAAGCACACTCAACACCCTGAGCAAAACCAACACCAGGACCTCCAGCAGCACGTTTGAATTGGGCTATCATCATCCCAAGCTGCGGCTCACCACAAGACACCCATGACAAGATGGTCCGAAGGTATGTGTTTTCTTCCTCGGTTTGCATCTTGTCATGTTGCACATTAGCAATCTCCATCTCCAAACCCTCACACAAAGCACATCTAGACACGCAAGTGCTACCCGAGCTGGTCTTCTCAAGTGACACAATCTTGGCATTCTTCTCTGCCAACTCGGATTGCAAGCCTGCACAAGACTTGCAGGCACCAAGCACTGAGGATCTAGCCCTAAGCTCATCCACCTCTCCAACCAAGGCAACATACTTCCCCCTCAAAGTTAGAAGGTCAGTCATGTGCCTGGAGCACATCTCACACTCATCCTCCTTAGTGACAACAACGGTGCACTTGACAGACTCAAGTTCCTTCACCGTATCCTCCCACTTCTGCCTAAACTCCTTCCGCTCTCTAGCAGTGCGCCTAAGCAGCTTATCTTGACTAAGAAGGGCGGCAGTAAGTTTCTTGACCTCAGCAGAAAGCTCGTTGGGGATTTGAGATACCTGGGAGGTGTCGTCGTTGTCGTCGTCGTTCTGAGGGATGTCCTCCAGCTGGTTGCCGACCTCCTTGCCGAGGGCCATGGTGCAGAAGCCCTCATTGTCGGCGAAGAAGCAAATGCCGTTCAGCTTGTCCTCGATCTTCTTCTTCTCCTCGGACTCGTCATCGCTTGAGGAAGCGGAGTCGTCATCCGAGCCATCGACGTCGCTGAGCGTGGCAAAGAAGGCACGCTGCTCAGCCTGGGCCTTCTCCAAGTACTTCTTCTTGATGTACTCCTTGTTGAAGCCGCCCTTCCGCTTGTGCTTTGCGGGGATGTACTTCTCCTTGTGCTTGCCGAAGTCGTACTTGTGCCCATGATCGCCCTTCCCAAATACTTGCTTGTTCTTCTTGGGACAGTTGGCGATGAAGTGGTCGGGGTCGCCGCACTCGAAGCATCCAGAGCGTCCTCCTCCGCGGCGACGGTTCATGCGGTTGTTGTGGAACCGCGAGAACCGGTTGGCAAGCAAAGCCAACTCATCATCCCCCATGAACTCCAGTTGCTCCTCTATGACAGAAAGAAGTGAAGAGAATGCAAATCCTCCAGTGGGGTTAGCAAAAGAGCTAGAAAGCAAAGCCATCGATGGGCCAGAAGGATTTTCATAAGAAGCCCTCGCCATGGCATCAATCTCACTGGACTTGAGCTTACTAAAGAGCTCGTCGCATGTGAGGGTCTCATAGTTAGGTGATTCGATGATCGCCTGAACCTTCGAGTCCCGCACCGACCGATCAAGAGTATGCAAAAGCTTTAGAGCCCTCTCATGATAGTCGAAAGGCAACAGCTCCTTGTTAGCCCTCATCCTATTGACAATCACCTGAAAGCAAGCGAATAAACTCTCCATGCTCTAGCCAGGCATATGTCGAAACTTCTCATACTCCCGCTTGTGTGACTCGTAGAGACGGGTTTTGACTTGAGTGGTTCCCTCATGGAAACGCATGAGGGTAGCCCAAATCTCCTGAGCCGTAGCGAGGTGAGAAACGTGATCAAACTCCGTCATGCTCAAGCATGACAAAAGAGCATTATGGGCTCGGCTGTTGGCATCGTGCTCATCGATATGATGCTGAGTCGCACGAGCAGCTAAGACCACGTAATCTGCAGAGTTGCAAATATCCCAGATGGAAGGACCCAAACTCTGGAGATAGGCCGACATGAGTATCTTCCAATACGCATAGTTCGTCCCATCGAAAAACGGCGGTTTGCTCACGCCGCGATCCATGTTGCCTTCTGTGGATCTGGAACCGGCTAAGGTGGAAGATCCTTAACCCACTCTGATACCAATTGAAGGACCGAAAGTGCTACCAGAAAGTGACCAGAGGGGGGGTGAATGGGAGCTTTAACTTTCTTTTCAGAAACTTATCGCCACTGTCTCCAGAATCAACCCCAAGAGCAAAGCCGATAAGCGTGATGTCCATGACCCAAGAGAATGGGTGGATATTCCCTAGGAACACAGCGGGACACCACAAAAGCTTCCCAACCTAAGTTCACGCAAGTCAACAAAGTGACAGGATGGACTTTGGGTAACCTCAACCTCCCTCGAGCAACGCGAGCGGGATTCAGGCTATTTTGTAAAGTGGGAAGCCCTATTTCAGTAGAGCACGGAATCGAGAATCCAACGCAAAAAGCAGATCTCAAATTGGAAGTCAAACGAACAAACTGCGGACGAAAACGTGTTGATCAGCACTCACCAGACTTAGTGGAGCATCCGGTCGGTTCTGATCGGATGCGTCCGGTCTGGTAAAACCCGGTTTGGGAACTCTCTGAGTTGGACCGGACTCACTGTCACTTAGCGTCCGGTCATACCTCGAGCGTCCAGTCACAAGAAAACGCAAACAATGAACAGTGTGAGCGTAGCGTCCGGTCAATGAGAATCCGAGCATCCGATCAAATCGTGAAGACAACCCAGTGAACGTGTTCAACGACCGGACTCTCAACCTAGCGTACGGTCGGCCCGACGCCAGAGTCCGGTCATCCCGAAACGCGTTGTTCGTCCACCGATTCGACTCGATCTCAACCAAACCTGAACCTCTAGGGATCAAACTCGGTGAGAGGAGCCACAAGGAGGATAGTGAGCTACTTCTATGAGATCATGGCTCGAACCTATCTCTAAATCGATGAATCGAAGAAATTCAGGAAGAGAGGAGAAAAGTTGATCCAAAATGAAAACCAATCGATCTACTTGTTCGTGAGGTTTGTGATAAATTCCTTCGGTGAAAGTGATCACCTCACTGTAAAGAACAAGTTGATTCAAATGGTTTTGCAAACGAAACAATGAAGAGGGAGAACGATCGACGGGGAAAAATGTGGAGAAAAGATGAACGCGAAGAATAACTTAAGAATGTGAATCGAACCACGAATTGCCAGCCGAAATTCGTCCCCACGAGGAGACAACGAGATTACGGTCTCGTTTCCTCAAAAAGCAAGTACACAGAGGTATTGTTCACCGTCTCTGCGGATCTCAGTAGCTACAGCAAGGAATTGGGAGAGCAGGAAACCCTAAGTGGAAGTAGCAAATGGCTGAGATAGTCTGGAGGGAGGGGTTGCCACTCCTTATATAGCCTAATACAATTATTCCCCTTCTACCCTTACAGCTAATGAGTGAGCAGGCTAACCCTAAGGGTATTCTTGAGCAACTCGAGGTAGGTGGTGATCCGACGGCCACACCCGCACAACTGGTAGCTTCGCCTCGACGCGACCTCACCGATTGCCGCCACGTGCCGCCACCGCTTCGCTCGTCCTTTTCACGGACTCCGCCCCCGGTTTTGTGGCCGAAACCGGAAACCTGTCTTTACGACCAACCCCCGGTTTTGAGGCCCAAACCGGGAAACCATCCGTCCATCGCCTGAGTTTTGTGGCCCAAACTCAGAAACCCATCAGCGCCCAGGTTTTGAGGCCCAAACCTGGAAACCGTCCTCAGCCCGAGTTTTGTGGCCCAAACTCGGAAACCGGCCACACCCAGGTTTTGAGGCCCAAACCTGGAAACCGTCCACTCATTGGTTTTTCTATGGCTCAACCACCAAACCAAGCCGTAGAGGGGATGTACTACCCGTGCACCCCGTCCACACGTAGATCTTCACTTGTCGCTGTCCCAGGCTATCAGCCACCATAGCTGATCCTCAGGCCACTGGTCCCTCAGTCCAAGCCTCATGTCCTACCTTCACCGCTCCCGGTCCGTTGGCACGACACGTCTCTTCTTGACCTTCACCTTGCCTTCGATCACTGTCTCCGTGCTCGACACCTGCACAACACAACCCAAAGAACATGCGCATCAAACCCGTTGACAATCACTCATCACTCGAGACTCGGTATACACCCATGTATTCACAGTAGTGGTTGCGCATAGCAGTAGAGAACTGACCCCAAGTGACAGGTGCATTAGCTGGCAGAGATGCACGGTACTGGGACCACCATAATCCTGCGGGTCCCTCCAACATATGTGCGGCATGCTCCGCCTTGAGATCTCTAGTCAAGCGGAGCAGGCAGAACTTCTGAGTGATGGAGTTGAGCCATTCATCTGCTTCAAGCGATTCAGTGACTTCCTTGAACACGGGGGGATGAGTGTCCAAGATGTCACGGTACGAGCTGTACTGCTTGGGCTCTAGTCCTTGGAGCTGTTGGTGCTGCTGCGCGGTGTTATTGGCGATGTTACGGAGGGTGGCCTCCATATGCCTCTGCATCTCCTCCATATTCCTCTGGCTGCCCAAAAACTGCCCGAAAAATGCTTTCGGGGTCATCGGCGGCGGTGGGGGTGGTGGCAGATTCTCCTCCTGCCCTTACCCCTGTCCACGCTGGCTGCGAGTGTGTGCCGGCATCTGCATGTCCCATTAAAAAGCAATCATTAGGTGATGTCACATTGATCATGAATAAATACTGTGTTGTACATAATTCGAAAATTTAGCACACGACCAAGTATAAATACTCATTTCCATACAACATCACATAACAAATTGCTTGAAAATAAGCAATGCAAACGACGGATTTCCATAAAAGGTGCCAGATTCAAGTCTGGACTTTGTCCAAAAGCCATACATGCCATCATACAACTTAAACATAAAACCAACACATGTCTGGGTTACATCACAAGTGAGCATGCTCAAGCTATACAAAAGAAAGAGACTCCTAACGAAACTAGCGCTCAAGCGTCTCCGGCGGCGGATGCGGCATCCTCCTCATCGGCGTCCATCATCGGCTCATTGGCATGGTCCTCGTCGTCTGAAGAAGGCTCTGGACCAAGCACTACCCCGTCCTGTGGCTCCTTGGCCTCGTTTGCAGGGGCCTCGTCAGCTGCTGGGGCGGCGGCCTCCTGTGTTGCGTGATGCATCTGGTGGACTGCCTCATGGAGCTGGTCGATGTATGTCTGCTGGTCGTGCACCTGCTGTATCAAGTGATGGGCACCCTCTCTGAGCTGGTCGAGCGATGTGCGGGCTTCATCTCGATGAAAAGCTGTCGTCAAGTACATCTGCTCGGCGACAGTCCTGGCGGTGGCCTCTGCTCCTGCTGTGGCACGAGCATCGTCACGCTCTAGAGTGACCTGGTGCAACCTCTCCTGTAGACGGGCTACCTCGGCGTCAAACTCCTCTTGTAGCTTCCTCTTGCTCTGGTAGGTGGAGGTGAGGGTAAAGGACACGCTCTCCAAGCTGCGTTCCAAACTCTCACATACACCAACCAAGGCTCCGGTGGCGCTCATCGCGGACGTCTCACAGTAGAACCTCTCCTCCGCACCTCCTGTCAGAACCAACTCCAAAGTCTGCCTCCAGCGCAATGGAAAAAGTGATCCACGAGGGAACACTCCTGCCATAGCAATAGCAAGGTCAGCGGGAAAGCGGGCGATGATGTCCTTCAGCAGCATGTACGCTGCCCTGTTAGCTCCATCCTTGGCACAACTGCCCGTGGTGATCTCTGTCCATCCTGACCAGTGGGGCTTGGCAGCCAAGGCTTTGACCTTGATCTGCACCATAACCAACGAGTCCTGCCCATAGATCTCCTTCTGCCAAGAGTACCGGGGCTCCTGTCCTTCCTCATATCCCACTGCCTGCAGAATCCTCCAAAGGATAGTCGGCAACCCGAAGTAAGACAAGAACGTGTGCTTGGTCAACTTTGTGGCCAAGCGGTGACGTGGAACTCCTCTGCCTCCGGTGGCCTTGCGAGCAGTCAACTTAGTCCGGGTCATCTGTAGAAACAAAAGGGTTTCGAACTCTCGTGAGACGTATATATTAAGTTGGCAAATTTTATAGAAAAAGAGACAACTTTTAATTAAGGGAAGGTAATGCAACTGCAAGAATATAAACATGATGCATGATCGGACTTACGTTCTCACTAACTAACAATGATTTGTAAGTCCTAACGTTCTAGTCGGTGGCAAGAACGATCTCTCATGCGTTATCTACTCATTCTACTAGATCGCATAGTTAGTGTACCTGCAAAAGATTCATTTCAGCCCAAAGCAAAATCCCAATGGTAAAATAACGGAGTATTGGCCCATATGCACAAAATACATAGAAGCCAACACTAAACACCATGCACCAATCCAGAAAACATACCCAACATTCAATACCCTCGTATATGCTTGCGTAGAGCTCGCACATACTTGGTACAACAACTCTCACCTAGACCGATGGTTGGACGGTCATGCTCTCATATCTTACAAAATCATTTTATGCATATTTTCGCGATCGACGCATTCTCTTTTCCCTCGAGAATGGACCAGCAAATAAAGATCCAGCATGAAGCAAAATCCCTGAACCCTGTTAGCAGTTAAGCCAACTAAATCCTAGTATAGGGCTTAAGGACAAGACTGGCCACCTTTAGAATTTCAAAGTAGTTTTGAAAATAGTATTAAAATACCCATTTTAGTTCGAAAATAGCTCCTTTCGGATCCAATAACTTGAACCATGCTCTGATACTAGCTGTGGCGGAACCGTCCAAATTATAAGAGCTCAAGTATCGTCTTAGCCAAAAGACTGACGTCGACTCATACTTGAACCCATATAACTCTGGTAGTCCGGAAATCTCGAAGGATTTCAAACATCATACAACATACAGGATCACATTGTTCAAGTACCACATTCGCAAGGATACACAGTCGATAATCGAAACCAAATTTAACATTAGAGTGCGAAATCTAAAAAGAGTTATTACAATACTAAGTTTGAAGTTGCGGAAGCTCAAATAAGTTTGAAACACGACCACCACACATGTGGTCCGAATAAACAATGTTTTTGATAACTCACTCCTTTTTCAGATAATGTGCCACCAACAGTCTTAGCCTAGCAAAAGCAAAGGAGAAGCTTCTAGATGACCCTGCCCTGGGCCTACTCCTCATCACCCTCCACGGGGTAGAGACAGTGCTTACAATAGCCGTAGTAGACTTGGCCATCTGCAACAAATGGGATAAACCCTGAGTATGGGAAGGTACTCAGCTAGACTTACCCGTCCAACTGAAAATAAAGACACCAAGGGTATGCAAGGCTTTTGGGTGGAGCTGGAATCTTTAGTTGCGAAAAGCTCAAATTAAGAGAAGGAATGTTTAATGATGTCAGTGAGCAGTCAAATTTTAGACCTACCTCTTAATTTAGTTATGCACGTGAACTATTACATACACTTGAGTCTAATCCATCAATAATATAACCATATCCAGTTGACTTAGTCCACATTTTAGTTGAACCTTAAACATCACATGGAGTTGTACCGTGGTGAAGCTCGACATAGTTTCCCACTAACCGGGGGAGACGGTGACTCGAATCGAATTCCAAACTAGCTAGTGAAAAACCTTTAATACCAACCCACACTTTCCCCGTCGGGTCCATGCATTGGGTAACCGCTCGATGCTTGTTCGTGGTGGTAATTGCCGCGGCTCACAGCACGGACCACCCAATTGGAACTATACGATGGCCATTCTGAGGAAGATCGTGTTTCCATACTAGAGGGTGCGACACGGGTTGAGACCGGCCCGAACAGCGTCTAACCGGCTTTGGGGTCGATGATTACAACACCGACATATCCCTAAGTAAAAGGGCGCTTTCAAAAATGAACGAGGGCCAACATCGATACAAACCTACACGATCCAACAGACGGGCTGCCCCAAGTTTCCAAACTTGTGCCTTGCCTTCCAGTTGACCGTATTTTATTACTACTCAGGTTCTTTTCCACGATAGCAAATATAGTCAACCGTGATCCGGTAACTACCCATCAGGGTATTACGGAAACATCCTTAACTACTACTTTTATTAAGCAGGCTAAGCAGTTCTACTTATGAATACATAACAGGACAACAAGGCAGGTGTAAGTAAAAATCAAGGAATGGTAATGTAACAATTGGGATTCAATCAACTCCTATACCTAATGCATCACAATATAAAAGTACTCAATTGAATTAATAGTAAATGCTGGGAGACTTAAAATGCTCCGGGGCTTGCCTTGGGAGAAGACCGATGCCTCGTGAGAGGGGAACTCGGGCAGGTTAGTTCCCGCTGCGGGTTCTGCTTCCTTGCACCTGACCAGTTCCGGGATCTCCTCCTCGACGTTTGTCTCAGGCTCTTGCTCTGTCTCTGGGGCTGTCGAGCCTATTGCAATGCGGTACATAAATAAATAATGCGAGGTGCAAAATGGTGGTATGAAATGTAAATATTTCTTGCAAACCAACAAATCCAACTTGTTGAACAACTTTTGACATCGAGGAAAATATTTATTTACTTTGTAAAACAAAATCATTATTTTAATCATTTCCTATTTATTAATTCGAGAGAAATCCAGGTTTGAACAGCAAGTGCATCTTTCTGAACTCAGAAAAATCCACAAAAATTACAGAAGGTAACTTACACTTACTGGACCTTACTCTACAAATTTCAGTAACAGATAAATTACTGAACATCAGATACAAAAAGATGAAACAAACCGCCGAAAAGATGCTTTGAACTCACTTTTCTTATGAGAAGTGTCAAACAACAGATTTCATATTTTTCCTTGCTTTATTTACCTATAACCACTCTACTGCAGAAAACTTACTACTAAAGCATGAACATACAAATCTACATAAAATAAATAAGTTTATTTTAAAATAAACCCTTTGAACTGCAACCCTACTGTAAAAGGGTGAAATCCTCATTTTCATATTTTTTCCAGTGCTCCACATTTCATATTTATCAAGAAAGTTCCATGAACAGAAACATTATATTCTTTTCTACATCAATTTTCTAAGAAAAACATAGAAAAGCACATTTGTAGTGCAACTCTTTATTTTTCCATACAACAACCTATGCCTAGCATTTTTCATAGCTTAAACATAACACACAGAGACTGCATAAATTTTCCCACATTTTATTTTCACATATAAATTATTTTAACAATTATTCTAAGAAAAACGGCTAAAAAGGAATTTAAACCTAAACAGATACTTTTTCTACTGAAATAGGGCCTTATAAATTTTTCACAGATATATAACCTGACAAGAAACCTACACAAATTTTTCCATGAATTAATTCAACCCGAAAACATAGAAACACATTTATCTAAACAAAAGCACATAAACTGGATTAAATAAAAATAGTACAATAAACATTTACCAAAAATACTTTTACATTTTTCCCTCAGAGATCTATTCATGAACAAGCTAGCAAAACTGAAAACACCTCATTAGGATCATTAAAACGTGCTACATAGATTAAACAAGGTTTTCTGGAAAATAAAAAGGAAAAGAAAAACGTTTGAAACTTTCCCGGCCCAACATGCACAGACTCGGTCCATGGACCGTGTGCGGCTGACACGTGGGGTCCGTGGGTCAACGGACCCACCTGCCAGTGGAAGCCGAATAGGGGACAGCTTTGACCGACGTTTGCTCGCCGACGGCGAGGTCGCCGGCGGTGAGGTTAGGCTTGGCGTGTTCCGTTGGCTAGGCGGTTCGGTTGGTGGTGTTGGTTATGCCAGATGGTGGCCGTAGCTCACCGGCGGTGAGGCTTGGTCCGGCCGTTTCCGGCGGTCGCCAGTTAAATCAACGTGTGCTAAAGCTCAAGCGAACCCTAGAAAGCAAGGCTAGGGGGTTGGTTTGGCCAGAAAAGCTCCGGGGAAGCCTGACCACGTGCGAGGGCCATGGCGGTGCTAATGGCGCTCGGCCGGGGAGTAGAGGGAGGTAGGGAGTGGTAGCGTTGAGGCTGGGAGGTGTTATCACCTTGCTTTGGTGCGGTGAAGAGCTTCGGGAAAGATGGGGCTCGGCGGAGACTCGGTCGGCGTGGAACGGTGACGCGGGCTCCTCGGCGGCGAATGGCGGCCGAAGGAGGCACGGCGTGTTCCGGCGTCGGGGGAGTTCGGCTGGCGGGGAGATCGCGCGCACCGTGTGTGCGGGAATGAGGCGGAGCGGTGTGTGCGAGGAATTGAGCCGAGGGGCTCTGGTGAGGCTGGAACGGCGAGGGTGCTCTCACGGTGGCGTGCGGTGGCGAGGGCGAGCAGAGCGCTCGGCCTTGCTCGGTTGTGTGGGGAGGAGAGTGTGAGGGCGAGTGAGAGTGAGCAGAATGGCAGGTGAAGGGAGGAGTAGTGCGGTGCACGGGGGTTTGGTCGTGGGCTCGGTCAGCCGGTGGTCGTGGCGGGTCCCGCGACGGCGAGCGACGCGGCAGGTGAGGTCGCGCGCGCGGCAGCTGAGGCGGCAAGCGAGTGGCCGGGGAAGATCTTTGCGTGCGCGGGTGGAAGAAGATCGAGCAAGGAGTGGCCGGCGGGGATTTGGAGCAGAGGCAAGCCGCCACGTGGTGATATGACCGGCGTACGGCGCGGCGCTGGTTGAGCGCGCGGGCGGGAGCGGCGCGCGGCTGGGCCTGGGCCGAAAGGCCAATTGGGCCAAAGGGCTGTTGCCGGGTGAAAACATTTCCCTTTTTCTTTTTCCAAACCTTTTCCAAACTCTAACCATTTCAAATCAGTTTCAAAAACTCAAAACTGGACTTTGACCCAAAAATAATGGTTGCTCAAAATAATTTTCTCTACAACTTTCATATAAGACACTTTTTTCTGAAAATCATTTTCTCAGCCTCCATATAAATAAAGCCAATTTTGAGCCATAAATCATTTTGTTCCCATTTTTTAATTATTAAACCATATTGAACTAGGTCAAGGTGTCAATATAAAAAGTGTTATACTCACTATTATCTATCTTATAAAATTAATTGCCAACACAGAAATCCATTCAAACAACCAAGTCTTATAGAAACCAAAATCCAAATAAACAAACAGAAGGCAAAAGCACTTTCATGCACATGAAATGATGCAATGCATTGCTTATGAATTTTAGTAGCTGAATGTAGTTCCTAATGCAGTGCTTGACACTGGGGTGTCACAACTTGGATTCTAGATCTAGTCACGAGAAGGCTCGGTAAACCCAAGATCTTCTCTCTTGTATTAAAATTATGGATCTAATTATGTTTTTAGTTCATAATTGCTCTTCTAGTTCATCTTTGTTCATCATTGTTTATGTTCTAGTTCATCGTCTACTTCATAATCCAGAGAGGCGACAGAAGGAGCTGTCGGCTCAGCGGAAACCGTGGGCGGCGAGCGGCGGTTTGGGCGGCCTGCAAGGTGGGCTCGCGGGCGCTGCAACGGCGGCACTGGCGTACGACGTGCGTGCGAGCGGTGCGCGCACAGAGGAGGGAGAAGAGAGAGGCTGACGAGCGGGCCCCACCAGGGTTTAAACAAAAGAGGTTTTTATTCATTTCCTTTCTGCCCTTTATCTCTCAAACTAAGCCGAATTAGGAAAATGTCCTAAAAGCAAAGTTGCTTAGAATTTTGCAAGGAACAATTTAACTTTAAGGCTCAAGTCCAAATTCTGCCTAGAAAAAGAATTTCACTCCTAGCCCATTTTTCTAATGCAAGAAATAAACAATAAATGACTTTTTCTGAAAAAGTGCATTTAACAAAGTTGTTCCTTTTCCCAGGATCTACAACTTTGGTTTAAGGTACTTGGTCAGAAAAACAAAGAAATTCATCGCTATACTAGAAACTTGGCAAGGACTTAAACAATCATACACACAAAATGCACATGAAATGATATGATGCAATGCTCATGCTATGTCAAGTTATGCATTTAGAGTTGCTTAACACCTAGGGTGTTACACTCAGCGTCTCATGCCCCCGAAAACATCTCAGTTCTCCGGCGATTCAACCTGATCTCCTTCGAATCAAAAGCTCTAGGGCTAAGACTCGATCTGAGAGGTCACAAGGATGTTAGTGAGCTACTCCTAAGAGATCATGGCTCGAACCTAACTCCAAACCGGTGAATCGAAGAAGTTTGGGGGAAATAGAAAGAAAACCAATCCAATACAAGAATCACCCGATCTACTAGCTCGTGAGGATGGAGACGAATTCCTTCGGTGAAAAGATGCGCCTCACAATCTTGCACAAGTGTGTTCAAGTGGAATCGAAAACCGTTTCTCAGAGAGGGAGAACGAAACAAATCTCCGAGAGGGCAAAAACCAAAATGCGAAGAACACAAAACAAAACACGAATTGATCTTGATTTCCAGCTAAAACTTCTCCACATGAGGAGACAACGAGATTACGGTCTGATTTCCTCAAAATTCAAATACACAGAGGTATGATTAGCCGTCTCTGCGGATCACAGGCAGCGAGGTATGATTAGAACCTAAGCAAGGGATAGAGAGAGAAAGCTCAGGAACAAATGGCTGCAGGGATGGAATGAGAGGAGGGACCACCTCTCTTATTTATAGCCTAAGTACAATAGTCCCCTTCTACCCCTAGATACAAGAGCGAAGCAACCAACCCTAGGGGTATCCCGGTCCAACTCTGCTGATTGTCGATCTGACGGCCACGCGCCTTCCTCATCCTTAGCTTCGCCTCGACGCAAGCCTCAGGATGCCACCACGTGCTGCCCTATCGACCGCCGCGCCTTCCTCGTGGATAGCTTTGCCGCCGCGCCAGCCTCGCCACGTCGCCACGCGTCAACCGTCCTTTTTGGACCTCCCCCCGTTTTTGAGGCCAAAACCGGGAAACCTGGACCTCCCCTCGGTTTTGATGCTAAAACCGGGAAACCTGTCCTTCGGCTAATTTTTGTGGCCCAAACTCAGAAACCAACGAGCCTAAGTTTTGAGGTCCAAACTCGGAAACCGTCGAGGGTAGCTTTTTGAGGCTCAACTACCGAACCCGCGCCGTAGACGGGATGTCGTTCGCACATCCCGAGTACCAACACCGATGCTGGAGCATGTCTAGCCTCCACGCCGGGCACAGTGCATTCGCCTTCCTTCTCGGCCTCCCGCCAAGTGTCACGATGCCATCACCTTCCTCCTGACTCGACCGATGCACCGCACATCCCCATGTGCTCTTGCTTGTCAATGCCACGTGCCAGCTACCACAGCTGGTCCTCAGGTCTTCCGGTCCATCGGTCCAAGCCTCACGTCCGCCCTTCACCGCTCCAGGTTCATCGGCACGTCACGTCTCTACTTGACCTACACCTCACCTTCGACCACTGTCTCCGAGCTCCACACGTGCACATCAACACAGCCAAGAGACATCTTGCCCGTTGACTGATCACTCATCACTCAGGAAGGGAACCACAAAGGCACATATCAACCTTGTGTTCGCAATCTCCGCCTTGATGAGTGCATCATCAACTCATAGTAACTGTAATAAAAAATAAAAAGAAAGCAGAAGTAGATAGAAGGAGAAAGCTCATCTAAGATGTCCAAAAGCCAAGAGAAAGGCCGAAGAAGAACAAATCGAGATAAGCAAGACTTGGTCCCCAAAGATATGGGCAACGGTTCAACACAACCAAGCAAAGGATCAGAGCAACAACTCATCAAAGAGCAAAACTCAATCAAAACTGAGCGAAAAACTTGGTTCCCAAAGACATGGGCAACGACTCGACGCAACCAAGTCAAGATCAAGCTAGTCCTCAAGAAGAGGCAGAAAGGGCTCAACACCACTAGCTAAAAGCTCGATACCAAATGAAGATTGCATAAAAGGCAACTACTGCTAGTTCCTCAAGATAGAGGCACAGAGGCTCAACACAACTAGCAGTAAGCTCGATACCAATCAAGAAGCACCAAAAAATGGTGAAAACAGCTAGTCCCTCAAGACAGAGGCACAGAGGCTCGACACAACCAGCAGAAAGATCGATAGCAAAAGAACACCGACTCGGAGCAAAGCAGAAAAGCTCCCCCTCACTCAAAGAACTCCCCCCAGCAAGTCAAGCATAAATTGCAAATTGTCACCACATCAAGACATACTCCCCCTTGGAAAAATTCTCCCCCTTGGGGGCAATTTGCAATCAAAAGAGAATGAAACGAGTTCAATCAAGAGAAAACGGAGCTAAGCTGTGCCTATCGGAGTCAAGCAAATGCATGTTAGCAGCTTCAGGTATATAATCGATAGAGTTAATGAATGCTCTAAAGAGTGCTGATCTACCTTCTAAGCAATAAGCAAAAGTGCTAGCAAAGGCTCAAACTGATCACCAAATACGAAATATGAAAGCATAAGCCAGGTGAGCAGTTTTAAGCCATTCAGAACGAGGTTTCACCATCAAAATAGCACTGAACATGTATAGACAGAAAGTCAAACAAGTGCTAAACATGTATACAAAGTGAACTACCCCTAGCAAAGTTCAATCATCATACTATAGAATGAAACATAGACTTGTGTTTTCAACAATTATCAGAGAATTTGCTGCAGTCATTAACACAAGTTTAAGTTCAGCATGTGATTGCGAGAGGTTGAAAGCTTGTCATTGCCTAACTTTTCAACCAAGCTAAGCCTATGCATATGCAATCAGAAGCTTAAAGCATCGGTTTCGGTCTTACACTACACGGCTCAAGTTTCACTCAATGTGCAATGAGAAACAGTCTTGATACCGTGATGTGCTGACAAAGCAATCCCATCTCAATCTTTTCAATTCACTAAAACTTGGTTCATTTTAAGAAGAATATGAATAGTCCAAGCAAGTGAAAGACTCAGAACTAGAGACATAGCAACCTAGCATATATGTATAGCATAAGTAACCTCAACACAATCTACACATGCTAGTTGCCAATCTCAATGGTGAACATGTATCAAGTTTTAAGTTCATTAAGCATGTTCATCATTCTACAAAATAGCTTAGCTCACACCATGTATCAGTGATCAAAAAGAGCCTAAGTGCGAACACAAGGTTGATATGTGCCCTTGTGGTTCACTTCCTGAGTGATGAGTGATCAGTCAACGGGCAACATGTCTCTTGGCTGTGTTGATGTGCAGGTGTGGAGCTCGAAGACAGTGGTTGAAAGGTCCTAATTGGCTAGAGGGGGAGGGGGGGTGAATAGCCTAATTTAAAATTCTACAAAGCACTCGAGCAATTTGTTAGACAATAACAAAGCGATAAATGCGGTTGCTCTAGCTCTATGTCAAATGCAAGCCACCTATTTGCAAGTCTAGTTAATTATGATCTCTAGGGCACACAAGGACTAAGTCACTACTTTACTAAACTAGTGAGCTACACAAGAGAGCTAGCAAAACTAAACTAGCTACACTAGCAAAGCTACTACTATTATTAACAAGGGAAACAAGTTACTCTATAACAAGTATGAACAAAGGAATACAAGAGAGTGGTAGTGTGATTTTACTGAACCGAGCAAGTGAAGATAATTGATATCACAATGGAATGCCAATCACCAAGGGACACAGTATGAACACGAGATTTATCCCCGAGGTTCACGTGCTTGCCGGCACGCTACGTCCTCGTTGTGTCGACCAAGGCTTCGTGGTTCGGTGGCTAATCGGTATCACACACCGAGCTCTCCACAAGAGCGCCACAAGAACCTACCCCAAGCAATGGTAACTCAATGACACGCGCAATTTACTAGGAGTTACCTTTGGCTCTTCGCCGGGGAGGTACAAGCCCCTCACAAAGTCGTTGGGATGGCCACGAACAATCACCAACTCGTGCCGATCCTCCTCCGCTGCCACCAAGCCGTCTAGGCACCGACAAGTGCCAAGAGTAAAAAGAAATCCGCAGCAACAATCACCAAGATGCCTCTAGAATGCAAGATCACAATGCAAGCTCTTGGTTTCACTCGATCTCACTTGGATTCGCACTAACAATCAAAGAGATCGGAGGGAGGGATTAGATCTTGCTCAAGAGGATGTTCAAGAGGTTAGAAAATCAAGAGCCTTCTCCCCAAACGCGGCCACGACCTATATATAGAGAGGAGAGGACGGCAGCCCGACCCCCACCTTTCTGCGCTTGGTCGGTAGTACCGACCCCTCCTGGGCGGTACTACCGGCTTAGTCAAACTAGCCGTTTACTCACATCCCGCTGATTAAGGCGAAGCACCGACTCTCTGGTCGGTACCTCCGAGGTCGGTAGTACCGAGGTAATGGCGGTACTACCGCCAAGCCAAAATCGGCCGCGAACAGAGAGCTCTGCGAAAAACAAGCCACTACCGACCTTGCGTCGGTACCACCGCGGGCGGTAGTACCGAGGTAATGGCGGTACTACCGCCAGGCCATTTTCAAATCTACAGAGAGCCTCGCGAAACCCCTTAGAGCCACGGTACCACCGACCCTCTGGTCGGTACCACCGCCGGCGGTAGTACCGATGTAATAGCGGTACCACCGCCAGGCCAAAAACGCCCCAACACAGAGAGGGCTGCACGCAGCACCTATGGGCGGTACCACCGACCACCCTGGTCGGTACCACCGACCATACACAGAAAACTTCATTTTCTTCCCTGTGTTGATCCAAAACTACTCCAACAACTTCTCCTTTGCTAATGTGCTAACACCACCAAGTGTACACCACCTTGTGCAAGTGTGTTAGCATTTTCAAAACATTTTCAAAGGATTTATCGCCTCATTTTAGTTATGTCATATGCAAATGCAACTAGAGGCAACTTGATAACCGTATACTATGAATTTCTCCTCTTGATAGTACGGCTATCTATCCTAAATACACTCACACCCTCTATGGTGTCTTGAGTGCCAAAAACAAAAGAGCCTATTGGTTATACCTTTGCCTTGAGCTCTTTTATTTTCCTCTTTCTTCTTTTCTTCTATTGAAGATATGGACCATCTTACGACCAATCACTTGATCATTGCATCACATGTCCATCATCATGCTTCACTTGAGCCATGGACCACCTTTTGCTAATCAAACACTTAATGACAAAGGTTAGTCCAATGGGTTTCATCAATTATCCAAAACCAAACTTGGGCTTTCAATCTCCCCCTTTTTGGTAATTGATGACAACCCTCATACAAGATATTATGATAAAGATTTGAGACACCAAGGTAGTATTTGCTCCCCCTACATATGTGCTATAGAGTTTGGTTCGAGGTTCGGCACATATGCATGGATATAAAATTTTGGGTGAGCAATTACTAACTTGTGATACTAAGGTTTAAAGAATGGACCTTTGAAGCGCGATACCAATCGGAGTGCAAAACTCATGATCATCCTTAGCACCATAATGAACTAGATACAACTTGTAAGCCAACTATTAAGCAAATATATTGGCAAAAATGTTAAATTCCAAAAATCTAGTTCTATCCTATGCATGCTAGTACTTCATTTCATCATTCAAGTTCTAGTCTAGCAAGCAACACACAAGAGAGATACTACTTGAAAACACAAACTAATGCAAGACAATGCAAGCAAGCATATGTAAGATGCACATTGCAAATGCATTCAATCAAGTTCATAGGCTTGCTCCCCCTACTTGTGTGCTTAAAAATTTTATCCCATTCTTTTCATAAATCTTTCTCATTGTGCAACTTATTCTCCCTTTTTGCATATCTTTTATGCCATTTTTCTCCCCCTTTGTCATCAATGACCACAAAAGGTGAGTTTTTCATTTGTAAAGCATGGGAGTAGAAATTGATCAAATTGTGGTTCAACTATAAACAATTGCATACCATATATAGCACGGTTTGCTCTAGAGTAACCTTCTTCACACATCTTCCAATGGTTATCTTACTCATGTCGGTTATATACTTCAATGCTCATGTTTATAGTCAAACACTAGGATTGCAAGCCCATAAACATGTCATATGCCACCACTAGATCATAACAATCATAGAAGCAATAGTGGTACCATACCAACATCAAAGTCATTTGATTTTCAATGAATGAGGTCCAAAACCTACTAGATATGCCTAGATGCTCTAAACAAGTCCTTAGCAAGGTATGAGATGCAAATGTCAAACAATAATAACTTTGCTTTGGCTTGGAGGAGAGGCAAGTCATATAAGTGGGGTGCATTATCAACACATATTTGAGAAATCTAGTATGTTCAACTCATTCCTTAGCTTGCAAAACCTCTTCTCATCAAGTGGCTTAGTGAATATATCCGCAAGTTGATCATCGGTCCCAACACTCTCAATAGATATATCTCCCTTTTGTTGATGATCTCTAATGAAGTGGTGCCTAATGTCAATGTGCTTGGTTCTTGAATGTTGCACCGGGTTGTTTGTGAGCTTCACCGCACTGTCATTGTCACATAGCAATGGCACTTGTTTGAATTTTATTCCAAAGTCCTTCAAGGTTGCCCTCATCCATAGAAGTTGCGCACAACAACTACCGGCACTAATATATTCGGCTTCGGCGGTAGAGAGTGCCACACTATTTTGTTTCTTTGAAGACCAAGATACAAGTGACTTTCCCAATAATTGACATGTGCCCGATGTGCTCTTTCTATCAATCTTGCAACCCGCATAATCGGAATCGGAGTACCCAATTAATTCAAAGTTTGCTCCTTTGGGGTACCACAACCCAACATTTTGTGTAGCCTTCAACTACCTCAAGATTCTCTTTGTTGCCTTCAAATGACTCTCTCTTGGAGAAGCTTGGAATCTTGCACACATGCACACACTAAACATGACATCCGGCCTTGAAGCGGTCACATAGAGTAAGCTTCCAATCGTAGACCGATACAACTTTTGATCCACCATGTTGCCACTAGCATCACCATCCAAGTGTCCATTTGTTCCCATTGGTGTACTAATAGCTTTTGCATCATTAAGACCAAACTTCTTGAGCATATCTTTGATGTACTTGCCTTGACTCACAAAAGTACCATTCTTCATTTGCTTGATTTGAAGACCAAGGAAGTAACTAAGCTCTCCAATCATGGACATTTCAAACTCTTTTGCCATCATATTTCCAAACTCTTCACAAAAATCTTGGTTGGTTGAACCAAATATGATATCATCAACATAGATTTGCAACA
The DNA here is from genome assembly GCA_009763385.1 of Coix lacryma-jobi var. lacryma-jobi. Lineage (NCBI taxonomy): Eukaryota > Viridiplantae > Streptophyta > Magnoliopsida > Poales > Poaceae > Coix > Coix lacryma-jobi. The sequence continues at coordinate 84,755,854 of CM019826.1, forward strand.
CAAACAAGTCATTCCCTATCTTCTTGGTGAAGAGAGTGGTGTCAACCTTTCCCATTTTGAACTCTTTGGATAGAAGGAAATTCCTCAATATTTCATACCATGCCCTTGGAGCTTGCTTTAAGCCATACAATGCTTTTCTCAACTTATAGACATGGTTGGGCTTCTTTTCATCTTCAAACCCGGAGGTTGCTCAACATATACCAACTCATTGATGTAGCCATTGAGAAATGCACTCTTTACATCCATTTGATATAGCTTGATGTTATGAGCACAAGCATAAGCTAATAGGATTCTAATTGCTTCCAATCTTGCAACCGGTGCATATGTCTCTCCAAAGTCAAGCCCTTCAATTTGAGTGTAACCTTGTGCTACCAATCTTGCTTTGTTTCTCACCACTAGGCCATCTTGATCTTGCTTGTTGCGGAATACCCATCTAGTACCAATAACATTATAGCTCTTAGGCCTCTCAACCAATTCCCAAACTTCATTTCTTGTGAAGTTGTTTAGCTCTTCATGCATGGCATTAACCCAATCAACATCCTTCAAAGCTTCTTCAATCTTGGTTGGTTCAATAGTTGACACAAATGAATAGTTCCCACAAAACATTGCCAATCTTGATCTTGTTTGAACACCACTTTGAATGCCACCAATAACCAAATCTAAGGGATGATCTCTTGCTATACTTGAAGGTTGAAGCACTTGATTCGCATTGCTTGTACTCGGTTGATCCGCTTGTTGCACATTAGGAGATGATGAACTAGCCACTTGTTGATTTTGTACTTGAGAATCACTATCTTGCTCATTTGGGATGGTGACCACTTGCTCTTTGTCATCTTCAACATCAATCACTTCTCTTGGCCTAATATCACCAACATCCATGTTCTTCATTGCATTCACCAAATGAGTGCCTCTCACATCATCTAAGTTCTCATTTTCATCTTGAGATCCATTTGTTTCATCAAATTCTACATCATGAACTTCTTCAAGTGTTCCACTAGCCAAGTTCCATACTCTATATGCTTTGCTTGTAGTTGAATATCCAAGTAGGAACCCTTCATCACATTTCTTGTCAAACTTGCTCAATCTTGTGCCCTTCTTCAATATATAGCACTTGCAACCAAATACTCTAAAGTATGCAATATTGGGCTTTCTTCCATTCAATAGCTCATATGGTGTCATTTCCAACATAGGATGGCAATATAGTCGGTTGCTAGAGTAGCAAGCCGTGTTGATAGCTTCGGCCCAAAAGGATTGACTCACATTGTATTCACTAAGCATGGATCTTGCCATATCAATCAAGGTTCTACTCTTTCTTTCAACTATCCCATTTGATTGAGGAGTGTACTTTGCCGAGAATTGATGCCTAATGCCAAAATCATCACATAGCTCTTCAATTCTTGTGTTCTTGAACTCACTCCCATTGTCACTTCTCACTTTCTTGATAGTTGTCTCAAACCCATTTTGACTTCTCTTGACAAAAGATTTGAATGTAGCAAATGTTTCACTTTTGTCACCAAGAAAGAATACCCATGTGTATCTAGTGAAGTCATCCACAATCACATAACCATATTTATTGCCACCAATGCTAGTGTATGTAGTTGGCCCAAATAAATCCATATGCAATAGCTCAAATGCTTTAGTAGTGCTCATTTCACTTTTCATAGGGTGAGTATTTCCAACTTGTTTGCCAACTTGACAAGAGCTACAAAGTTTATCCTTCTCAAACACAACATCTCTCAAGCCCTTTACTAAGTCATATTTGATCAATCTATTTAGTTGCTTCATCCCAACATGACCAAGCCTTCTATGCCATAGCCAACCCATACTAGACTTAGTGATCAAGCATGTTGTCAATTGAGTTTCCTTTGCATCAAAATCAACTAAGTATAGGTTTCCATATCTAAATCCTTTGAATGCTAGGTTGGTTCCATCATTACTAGTGATCATCACATTATCAACACCAAAGTTGCAATTGAAACCAAGATCACATATTTGAGCTACCGATAGCAAGTTGAAGTTCAAGCTCTCTACTAGCAAGACATTTGAGATGCTCAAGTCATTGGATATTGCAATCTTACCAAGTCCCTTGACCTTGCCTTCACTATTGTCCCCAAATGTGATGCTATCCACTTTGAAGTCTTCTTCATTTGTGTTGATTGAGTTGAACATTCTAGAATCCCCGGTCATATGTTGAGTACACCCACTATCAAGCACCCAATGCCTTCCTCCGGCTTTGTAATTGACCTACAAGAAGATTCAATGTTTAGGTACCCAAATCTTGTTGGGTCCTCCAAGGTTAGTGACTAAGCTCTTTGGTACCCAAATGGCTTTCTTCTTTGAGCCCTCCTTAGGTGTACCAACAAACTTAGCTCTTACACTATTAACACCCTTGTAAAGCACATAACAAGAATAAAACTTAATTGATTTACCAAGGTTGGTTGGTTTGTTCTTGTTTAGGTTCTTTTTATAGCAATTATGCTCGGTATGCCCGGATTGCTTGCAATTTATGCAATAGCGTCCATTGCCCTTCACAAAACTAGTCTTGTGAGGAGCAAAGGCCGCCTTGCCCTTCTTGGGGGTATAGCCAATCCCTTCTTTCTCATGGGAAAAATCTTTGGCCACCCAAGCACTTAAGCAAGCGGGCATCTCCACCATAGGCTTTGCCTAAGGCACAAGTGAGCTTATTCACCTCTTTCTTTAAGGTTTCATTTTCCACTATTAATGATGCATCACAAGTAGAACCATCTTTTATGTTTGAGTTAGATGCATCGGTGGAGCATGAACTAGATGAAGCATTGGGAGGTGCAATGACAATAGGTGTGTAAAATGTTTCATTGATTAAGTCACATGTTATACCTATGTCACATGTTTGAGCAATGTCCTCAATCTTGGTTTGAGTGAGGAGAGAGGAGTGGGCTTCTTCAAGCCTAGTGTGAGCTTTATCAAGCTTCTCATGGGCTACCTCTAGCCTCTCATGAGTTAGCTTGAGCTCATCAAGAGATTGCTCAAGAAGGCTAACCTTCATGCGCAATTCCTTGCACTCCTTCCTTTTCTTCTCAAAGCAAACATGAGCTTGCTCAAACATGTCCATAAGTTCTTCATTAGTGTATTCATTTTCATTATCATCATCATCATCATCACTCTCATCATAGGAAGGTACCTTGGATGGCCTTGCCATCAAGCATGTAGATGGAGTGTCAAAGATAGAAGGCTTTTTGTTGATAGCAATACTTGCAAGTGCCTTCTTCTTCATCTTGTTGTGCTCTTCATCATCACTATCGGATGATGCATCACTATCCCATGTCACAACATAGGATCCACCTTTCTTTTTCTTCGTGAAAGAGAGCTTCTTCTCCTTCTTTTCCTTCTTGTCCTTCTTCTTCTTTGCTTCATCATCATTGTCACTATTTTGAGGACAATCGGCTATCATGTGATCTTCACTCTTGCACTTATAGCATCTTCTCACATAGCCCTTGTTCTTGTTGTTGTCCCTTCTCTTTCTTGCACCATAGCCTTTCTTCTTCATGAATCTTCCAAACTTCCTTACTAGAAGTGCCATGGCCTCATCATCATCACTAGAATCTTCATCTTCACTATCACTTGATTCTAGCTTTGCCTTGCCCTTGCTCTTGCTCTTGGATGAAGAAGTGGCTTTGAATGCCAAGCTCTTCTTCTTCTCCTCTTCCTTCACCTCCTCATCATCACCACCATCATTGTATTGATCTTCGGTCATTACATCACCAAGGACTTCATTTGGTGTCACATTTTGCAATCCTCCTCTCATGATGATGGTCCTCAATGTCTTGAATCGCTTGGGCAAGCAACTCAAGAACCGGTGGGTGAAGTCTTCATCCTTCACTTTCTCTCCCAAACTCTTGAGATCATTTATGATGCACTGGAGCCTATAGAACATCTCCGGGATTGTTTCATCCTCTTTCATCTTGAAGCTTGTGAGCTTATCTTTGAGCATGTACAATTTGTCACTTTTTACCGTTGAAGTGCCCTCATATGTTTCTTCAAGTCTTGCCCATACTTCATTTGCCTTCTCAAGATCTTTGATTTGCTCAAACACTTTTGGATCAATGCCATTGTATATAGTGTTGAGCGCCATTGTGTTGCATTGCTTGCTTTCACGCTCTCTAGGGGTGGGGTCTTCTTCATTGACAATAACATAACCATCTTGTGTGACCTCCCACACCCTATCATTGATGGAGCCAAGGTACATCTTCATCTTTCTCTTACAATAATCAAAAGATGACCCATCAAAGTACGGTGGTTTGCCCCCAACATGGTTGAACACAATTTGAGCCATATTTGCACCGTAGGTTGTTAAGCCTTTGAATCAAACGGTGTTTGGCTCCGATACCACTTGAAAGGTCCTAATTGGCTAGAGGGGGGGTGAATAGCCTAATTTAAAATTCTACAAAGCACTCGAGCAATTTGTTAGACAATAACAAAGCGATAAATGCGGTTGCTCTAGCTCTATGTCAAATGCAAGCCACCTATTTGCAAGTCTAGTTAATTATGATCTCTAGGGCACACAAGGAATAAGTCACTACTTTACTAAACTAGTGAGCTACACAAGAGAGCTAGCAAAACTAAACTAGCTACACTAGCAAAGCTACTACTATTATTAACAAGGGAAACAAGTTACTCTATAACAAGTATGAACAAAGGAATACAAGAGAGTGGTAGTGTGATTTTACTGAACCGAGCAAGTGAAGATAATTGATATCACAATGGAATGCCAATCACCAAGGGACACAGTATGAACACGAGATTTATCCCCGAGGTTCACGTGCTTGCCGGCACGCTACGTCCTCGTTGTGTCGACCAAGGCTTCGTGGTTCGGTGGCTAATCGGTATCACACACCGAGCTCTCCACAAGAGCGCCACAAGAACCTACCCCAAGCAATGGTAACTCAATGACACGCACAATTTACTAGGAGTTACCTTTGGCTCTTCGCCGGGGAGGTACAAGCCCCTCACAAAGTCGTTGGGATGGCCATGAACAATCACCAACTCGTGCCGATCCTCCTCCGCTGCCACCAAGCCGTCTAGGCACCGACAAGTGCCAAGAGTAAAAAGAAATCCCCAGCAACAATCACCAAGATGCCTCTAGAATGCAAGATCACAATGCAAGCTCTTGGTTTCACTCGATCTCACTTGGATTCGCGCTAACAATCAAAGAGATCGGAGGGAGGGATTAGATCTTGCTCAAGAGGATGTTCAAGAGGTTAGAAAATCAAGAGCCTTCTCCCCAAACGCGGCCACGACCTATATATAGAGAGGAGAGGACGGCAGCCCGACCCCCACCTTTCTGCGCTTGGTCGGTAGTACCGACCCCTCCTGGGCGGTACTACCGGCTTAGTCAAACTAGCCGTTTACTCACATCCCGCTGATTAAGGCGAAGCACCGACTCTCTGGTCGGTACCTCCGAGGTCGGTAGTACCGAGGTAATGGCGGTACTACCGCCAAGCCAAAATCGGCCGCGAACAGAGAGCTCTGCGAAAAACAAGCCACTACCGACCTTGCGTCGGTACCACCGCGGGCGGTAGTACGAGGTAATGGCGGTACTACCGCCAGGCCATTTTCAAATCTATAGAGAGCCTCGCGAAACCCCTTAGAGCCACGGTACCACCGACCCTCTGGTCAGTACCACCGCCGGCGGTAGTACCGATGTAATAGCGGTACCACCGCCAGGCCAAAAACGCCCCAACACAGGGAGGGCTGCACGCAGCACCTATGGGCGGTACCACCGACCACCCTGGTCGGTACCACCGACCATACACAGAAAACTTCATTTTCTTCCGTGTGTTGATCCAAAACTACTCCAACAACTTCTCCTTTGCAAATGTGCTAACACCACCAAGTGTACACCACCTTGTGCAAGTGTGTTAGCATTTTCAAAACATTTTTCAAAGGATTTATCGCCTCATTTTAGTTATGTCATATGCAAATGCAACTAGAGGCAACTTGATAACCGTATACTATGAATTTCTCCTCTTGATAGTACGGCTATCTATCCTAAATACACTCACACCCTCTATGGTGTCTTGAGTGCCAAAAACAAAGAGCCTATTGGTTATACCTTTGCCTTGAGCTCTTTTATTTCCTCTTTCTTCTTTTCTTCTAGTGAAGATATGGACCATCTTACGACCAATCACTTGATCATTGCATCACATGTCCATCATCATGCTTCACTTGAGCCATGGACCACCTTTTGCTAATCAAACACTTAATGACAAAGGTTAGTCTAATGGGTTTCATCAATTATCCAAAACCAAACTTGGGCTTTCAGTGGTCGAAGGTGAGGTGAAGGTGAAGTAGACATGTGTTGTGCCGATGGACCGAGAGCGGTGAAGGGCGGACGTGAGGCTTGGACTGACGGACCGGGAAACCTGAGGACCAACTGTGGTAGCTGGCACGTGGCATTGGCAAGCTAGAGCACATGGGGATTTGCGGTGCATCGGCCGAGTCGGGAGTAAGGTGATGGCGTCTTGACACTTGGCGGGAGGCCGAGAAGGAAGGCGAATGCACTGTGCCCGGCATGGAGGCTAGACATGCTCCGACATCAGTGCTGGAACTCAGGGTGTGCGAACCACATCCCGTCTATGGCACGGGTTTGGTAGTTGACCTCGAAAAACTACCCTTGACGGTTTCTGAGTTTGGGCCTCAAAACTTGGGGTGGCGGGTTTCCGAGTTTGGGCCTCAAAACACGGTGTGGACGGTTTCTAGGTTTGGGCCTCAAAACCTGGGCGCGCGGGTTTCTAAGTTTGGGCCACTAAACTCAGCCAGAGGACAAGTTTCCCGGTTTCGGCCTCAAAACCAGGGAGAGGTTCGCAAAAAGGACGGTCGACTCGTGGCAGCGTGGAGAGGCTAGCGCGGCGGCGAAGCTATCTACGAGGAAGGCGCGACTGTCGACAGGACGGCACGTGGCGGCATCCTGAGGCTTGCGTCGAGGTGAAGCTAAGGATGAGGAAGGCGCGTGGCCGCCGGATCAACTACCAGCAGAGTTGGACTGGGATACCCCTAGTGTTGGTCGCTTCGCTCTTGTATCTAGGGGTAGAAGGGGTTTATTGTTTTAGGCTATAAATAAGAGAGGCACCCCTCCTCTTCCTCTATCCTTGCAACATTTGTTTCCTGAGCTCCCTCTCTCTAGCCCCCGCTTAGGTTCGAATCATACCTCACTGCCTGTGATCCGCAGAGACGGGAGTCATACCTCTATGTACTTGGATCTTTTGAGGAAACGAGACCGTAATCTCGTTATCTCCTCGTGTGGAGGAGTTCTGGCTAGAATTGAAATCGATTCACGTTTTGTGTTCGTGTTCTTCGCGTTTCGGTTTTTCATCTCCCGGAGATTTGCCTCGTTCTCCCTCTCTGTGAGATGATTTCCGATTCCACTTGAATCAGTTTGTTCTATGTCGTGAACTCCTTCTTTCCACCGAAGGATTTCTCCCCTAACCTCTCAACGACATAAATCAGGCTGATTTTGCATTCGTTCTTCGTTCTTTCCCTCTTTTCAGTGTTTCTCGGATTACTCTCAATTTACTTGGTTTGGTGCGATGATTCCTTAGGATTAGCACCACAATACGTAGAGGAACACCTAGGTGGAGTTTGATCAAAGCCCCTTCTGATTTGGTGAAGTTTGATTCGAATTGGAGTTTGAACCGAGCTGTTTTTGTACTCCCTGTGTGTTGGCGGAAAGTCCGCGGTCAGTTGGCGAACAGTCCGCGGCCAGGTCAGTCAGCCGCAGCCCCCTTACTATTCACTGTAAAGTGAACGGCGGACAGTCCGCGGTACAAACCCGCGGACAGTCCGGGACCTGTCCAGCAGACTTGCAGAACTGTTTGGTTTTTGCGTTTTGACCGGCGGACAGTCCGGCTCCTAGTCGCGGACAGTCCGGGACTCTGACCCCAGACAGTCCGCGAATCTGCAGACTGTGCAGTTTTGCTTTGGGGCTTTGGCACTTGGTTTTGGTGCTTCTCCGGTAGTTCCGCTGTACTGGACATCTCCTAGGGTATCCACCTATTCGTAGGTCATGAACTCACCGGTCGTTTCCAATCTTCATTTTTGGGTGATTTTTTGGGACAAGGGCCAATTGATTTACTTGTTGAATTTGAAGCTCCAATTCACCCCCCTCTGGTCACCGATTTGGTCCTTCAATTGGTATCAAAGCCCGTTAAGGATCTTCTCCACCTTAATCGGTTTCAAATCCTAAGGGCGACATGGATCGAGGGAACGGCAAGGCTCCCTATTTCGATGGGTCGAACTATCCCTATTGGAAGATTCGGATGCGTGCTTATCTCAACAGCATCAGATCTTCTATCTGGGAGATATGCGAGAACGCTGAGTACGTAGTCCTTGCGGCTCATGTGGGTCAGATCCAGATTGACCAGCATGAGGCCAACTCCAAGGCTCATAATGCTCTTTTGGCCAGCATCTCCCTTCCTGAATTCTAGCGTGTCTCTGAGCTTGAGACGACACAAGAGATTTGGGTGAAGCTTCATAGCTATCACGAGGGGACCGCTCAGGTCAAGACCAGACTCTTCAAGACGTACAAGCGCGAGTACAAAATCTTTGTTCATGAAGGACTGAAAGTGCTACACATAGGCGACCAGAGGGGGGTGAATGGGAGCTTTAAATTTCTTTTCAGAAACTTATAGCCAATGTCCCAAGAGTCGACCCCAAAAGCAATCCTTTAGCTTGGTAGTGTCCACGTCCCTAGATGTAGGGTGGATGCTTCCAAGAAGCACAACGAGACACTACACAACTCTCGAAACCCAACACAACAGCCGGAAACCAAAACTGACAACGGACGAACGAACTGCGGATGAAAGCGTGACAAACAGGACTGACCGGACTCTGCCTGCGTCCGATCAGAGACCACCGGACGCGTCCGGTCTGACAAAAACCACTCGGGATCCTTACTGTGTTGGACCGGACTCTGGGGATCAGTGCGTCCGGTCACCGCCTCAGCGTCCGGTCACAAAAAATGCAAATGATGAACAGTGCGACAAGCGAGTCCGGTCACTAGGTTTCAGAGCGTCCGGTCAGCTACGAAGAAAACTCTCGTTGGACATTCAACGATCGGACACACGGGGTCAGCGTTCGGTCGACCCGTGGCCAGCGTCCGGTCACCCCGAAACCACCTGTTCATCCACCGATTCAACTCTATCTCACCCAAAACGAATCCTCTATGGGTCAAACTTGGTGGGTGGAGTCACAAGGATGATAGTGAGCTACTCATAGGAGATGATGGCTCGAACCTATCTCCAAATCTATGAATCGAAGAAATTCGGGAAGAGAAGAGAAAAGTTGATCCAAAACGAAAACCAATCGATCTACTTGTTCATGAGGTTTGAGTTGAATTCCTTCAGTGGAAATGTTCTCCTCACATCAAAGAACAAGATGATTCAAGTGGATTCGAAAAAGACACAGCGAGGAGGGAGATTGAGTGACGGGAAAAACATGGAGAAACAAAGAACGCAAAGAACAAGTTCAAAATGCGAATCAAGACCACGAACTGCCAGCCGAAATTCATTCCCACGAGGAGACAACGGGAATTCGGTCCCGTTTCCGCAAAATCCAAATACACAGAGGTATTGTTCACCATCTCTGCAGATCTCAGTAGCTACAACAGGGAATGGGAAGCAGAAAGCCCTAAGTGAAAATAGCAAATGACTGAGATGGTCTGGAGGGAGGGGTTGCCTCTCCTTATATAGCCTAATACAATTATTCCCCTTCTACCCCTACTGCTAATGAGCGAGCAGGCTAACCGTAAGGGTATTCCTGACCAACTCAAAGTTGATGGTGATCCGACGGCCATGCCCGCACAACTGGTAGCTTCGCCTCGACACGACCTCACCGATTGCTGCCACGTGCCGCCACCGCTCTGCTCGTCCTTTTCACGGACCTCCCCCAGTTTTGAGGCTGAAAACGGGAAACCTGGGCCATCCCCCGGTTTTGAGGCCAAAACTGGGAAACCTGTCGTCCATCACCTGAGTTTTGTGGCCCAAACTCAGAAACCCGCCAGCACCCAGGTTTTGAGGCCCAAACCTGGAAACTGTCCTCAGCGCGAGTTTTGTGGCCTAATCTCGGAAGCCAGCCGCACGCAGGTTTTGAGGCCCAAACCTGGAAACCGTCCACTCGGTGGTTTTTCTATGGCTCAACCACCAAACCGAGCCGTAGAGGGGATGCACCACCCGTGCACCCCGCCCACCGACACGTGTCCCCAGGTCCTCGACCCGAGCAACACCGTGCCCCGCAAGTCTCCACTCCTCGCTATCCCAGGCTATCAGCCACCATAGCTGATCCTCAGGCCACTGGTCCCTCGGTCCAAGCCTCACGTCCGCCCTTCACCGCTCCAGGTCCATCGGCATGACACGTCTCTATTTGACCTTCACCTTGCCTTCGATCACTGTATCCGTGCTCGACACCTGCACAACACAAGCCAAAGAACATGCGCATCAAACCAGTTGACAATCACTCATCACTCAAGATCCAGCATACACCCATGTATCCGCAATCTCCCCCTTGATGAGTGCATTGTCAACTATCAACACAAATCATATAAAAATACAAGAAGGAAGAAGAAGGAGAAGTAGAGAACTCATCCAAATGACCCAAAAGCATAGCAAAGCCAGAAGAAGGTCAATGTTGACGATAATTATAGCATAAAAATACATATCAAAATATCGTCAACAGGCTCGAAAATAGAGAAAAATGACATGACATATACATGTTTTATCAATAAAAGGTTCCACTTGTACTCTTAGTATTTGATTTGCAGGTATAACAGAATAAGAAGGAAATGGACACCTGGACCCACCCAAGATGGGGTCGGCCGACCCCACCATGGGAGCTCCTCGGGCTTGGTGACGTGGCACTATCCAAGTGAAGCTTCACCAAGCTACTTTCCACCATTAGATCAAACATGTGTTTGCATTCAAACGGTGAAAGATGAGAAGCACATGGATCCATGGGCCCACACAAGAAAGCAAATGCAACCAACATATGACACCATGCTCCATGACATGTGGGGACACCAGGGGGACAAAACAGTGGGCCAGCCCTGTCATAGGGGGGTCGGCCGACCCCCCCTTGGTTGGCCCTGGCTACACTGTTCAGCCTGGTGACATCACCACCTTCTAGAAGCAAAGTGGTGGGCCCACCTGTAATTGGTTGGGGTCGGCCAACCCCAGGGTGAACCCCATCCAATGTCGGTTGTTTGCACATGTTTCACACGTGAAGAAATCAAGACCCTCCATCCATGGCGGTTGCAATGGTGGTGGATCCAAGGGATGAGAGATGGGGAGCACGCGGATTGATGACGTGGCGCGGAGTAGCCCCTACTCCACTTTCCCCTATAAATAGAGGTTGCATCCACCATCATGATTATCACATGGTTCACTAGAGGATTCACTTCATATGAGATACAAGTGTTAGGCTTCTAGTTGTAGTGTAGTCTAGTGTGGGAGTTAGAGTGAGTCGAGCAAGCTCGGGGTCTCCAGAGTTGTCTACTAGGGAGTCTGGTATTGCTCTTGTATCTTTCTCTTTCCAGAATTATTTATAATATATATTCTTCTTGCATTTCAAAGTGTTATCCTTTGTGCAATATTATTCTTGCAATAGTATTGTAGTGCTCTAGTTAGTCTTGTAGTAGTTACATACTAGATTGTGATCCTTGCACAAACATCTTGGTTGTTTATCATTGCCCGTAAAACAGTTCTTTAGTTAATCGTATATTAGCTGGAGTAATAAGGATTAGCATAAGCGTGGTGCTTAGGCTAAGACTTATCTTTGGTTGCCGCTGGCTTGCACGGACAGTAGGGGCGCATGGGCAAAAGGTGACAGATTTTGCCTGGCTACCTAGATCCCCTCACATGAACTCAGGCTAGTTTTTAAAAGGTAAGGCGTCCATAAGCCAAATATCCGCTTGAGTAGTGGGTAGGTGAAAACCTTTTATCGCACTATTCTCTCGTTTATCCCTGGCAACAAAGTTGAAGGTAATCAATCCTAGTTGTATCTACTATTTGATTAATTAGAACACGGGAGTGGATTAAGAAATTCACAGGAACCTTTCTCACTCGTCCTCTCACCTAGCTATACTACACTAGTTACATTTAATTATCTCATTTGATTATCCTGAATCATCACCTTCCTTTACCCTTTGTTTATCACCCTCTACAATAGTTGTAGCTATATTAAGATAGGATTTCTTTCTTATTAGTCTTTCTAGCCATCGCTTCCTTTGGGGTAAAATAAATGCGATACCTTGGAATACTCCCGGGTGAAGTGCTACATCGGTAATTTCTGTGCGCTTGCGGAATTATCCAATAGTCATTAGTTTTACCAATCAAGACACTTCTAGCGCTGTTGCTGGGGTTAGGCTCCATAGTCTACTTTTAGTGATTGTGTTAAGAAGTGTCAACAAGCATTTTGGCATCGTTGCCGGGGAAGCATAGCCTAGAAATTTTTAATAAGAATGAATCCGGAAATCTATCTTTAGTTTAGTATCAATTAGTTGTAGGGGGGTTTACCCCTCTGCCTTTGCTTCTCTATATTGTGAAGCAAGGTAGTGTATGAGTGAGTACCAATTCAAGGCAACCACATTAGAATATCCTGAGATATCCCGAAAGAGAATTAGACGTCGTCTAGTGTCCCATCGGAGATTCAGGTCACACTTTGATTCACTCAAGGAAGGAGGCTCAGCACCATCGTTCAAGCAGCCAATGGCTAACCCCTTAGTCTCTGACTTCTCATCTCCCTCAGTCGCCCGAATAACTTTAGGACCGAGAGTAGAAGTAGAAGAAGTAGACTTTGAGCTTAAGCCATCACTAATCTCTATGGTGCAAGCCAGTACATTTAGTTGAAAGCCACATGAGGATGCAAATGCACATCTCCAACACTTAATTTCTAGAGGTGTGTGGCACCATTGCCATCAAAGGGGTCACAGCTGATGCCATCCGTCTTCGCTTATTCCCATTCTCTTTGATTGGGAAAGCGAAGCAATGGTTTTACGCTCAACCCGATGATGTTAACACCTGGAGAATGTGTGCCAATGCATTTCTCACGAAATTCTTCCCAATGGGCAAGACATCTGCTCTACGGGCCAAGATTTCGAGCTTCCAACAGCAGGCAGACGAGACTATTCCCGAAGCATGGGATCATCTTCAGGAGTACATCTGAGAATATCCACATCATGGAATGAAGGAATGGCTCCTGATTCAAGGTTTCTAGCACGGGCTAACTCCAGTAGGTCGTAGTCACCATGATGCCGCTGCAAGAGGATCGTTCACCTCCCTGAATATCACTCAAGCCAAGAATCTCATTGAGAACATAGTGACAAATCAATGGTGGAGTGCAGAACGTCCTCAACCTAAGAAGAGAGGCATGAACACCATTGAAGAAGTGAATGCCATCTCCAACAAGATGGAGCTCTTGATGAAGAAATTGGACGAACGAGCCAAGTTCAAGAAGATCGAGAGGCCATCCAACAGTACGCCTCAGCACATGCATACAAATCAAATCAAGAGAGCGAGGTGCAAAATGTAAGCCATGAAGTTGTGTATGCCACCAACAACGGGCAACCTCAACAAGGAGGAACGACTTCGCGCTTCAAAGGCCAAGGTAACCCCAATTGGCCTTCACTTAAAGATATTGTCATAAAGCAAGCTAAAATCAATGAAGAAATGAATAAAAGATTGCTAGCTAATGACAAGGTTCTTGAGTCTTTAACTTCTAAAACTGATTCTCTTGCTTCTTCTATCAAAGATCAATTGAACTTTAATAAAATATTAGAGTCTCAATTAGCACAAATTGTGGTAGAACCTCCTGAATTAAGTGGCCCACATGCACCCATCATTGTCCTAAAGACCTTTGATCGGCGTGCACGAGTTCCAAATGACTCAAGAGATCTGTCGGGTGTCCTCGGGAAACCCGAATCATCCACGTTACATTCTTTCCAGGAAAATCCCCATCAAGCATCACAGTATTACAACAGTTTTATGGATAAGATAAATCAGAGTAAAGCGGAAAGATTATAATACATAGGTTAAAAACTTAGAGTTTTACAAACCATAAGCACTTATTACATAACCGGTTCGGAACTTATATTACATATTGTCACACAAAAGTTTTCACTTGCCCAAGGTCACACATTAGAATCATCATCACTCTCTTCTACTAGAGTGAAGTAGCACTGTCCATCAAAAGGTGGATCCATGTACTCACCTGCAACAAGGGTTAACAAACCCTGAGTACAAAAGTACTCAACAAGACTTAACCGTCAAGGAAAAGATAAAGACTTAGGTATGAAGGCCGTAAGGATTCAAGGTAAGGCTTTAGCAAAGTCAAAGCATTTTGTTTGCGTAAAAGCTTACTAAAGTAAAACATATTTTCAAGTTTTAACTCAAGTTTGTAACTATCCAAAGATTTTTTAAACCTTCATCCTCTTTAAACTCTCATTTCATAAACATCCCATTCTTTACTACGGTGCGGGACAGTGGATTGAGGTTCCATATCCGAGGAAACACGGCGATTCGAATCGATTAACCCAGCTGGGGATTCAGTACCACACGACATATGTAGAACTTAATCTTGCATATGTCAACCCTATCTATAGATCCTCCCATACAAGAACGGGTTCGCGCCACCCGAGAGTACAGTACACCTCGAACCCGACTATCTCATAGCCCCGAGGGTACACGCTACTCCCGCCATCTTTCCACTCCCAGTGCGCGATTAGCCGTTCTCAAGAATCGGAATAGCTATAGACGAGGCTTACGACCGCATGTGGGCTGTACTCAAAGGTCTCAAACACAGCGGTCCAACAACGATATGATCCTATGTTGAGTAACCTTACAACAAGACTCCACTCTTGTTGTAAGTTACTATCATTATCATGTTGTCTCATGATTCATTACTCCCATAGCATAGTCATCATTTTGAAAAGCATCTACTATACTAAAGTAGTAAAGCTTGGCTAAGCATATTAAACATTTTCATAAACAGGTATCAAGGTTAAGGGTTGGAATTATCAAGGTAGGTAATGCATCAAATAGGATTCACTCAACTCTTATTACCTCATGCATCATATTACTAAAGTAAAATAACTTTATAAAATTACAAGGATAAGGTTAATGTCCGGGGCTTGCCTTGAGAGTCAGCGAAGTCCGAAGTCTCAGAAAAAGAAGAATCTACTCCCTCAAGAGATAACCACGGAGTTTCAGATTCTTCCGGAGTGGGAGCTACACGTAAAAGTGCATATGCATGATTAATGAGATGCTTATGACATGATCATGGTAAAGATGGAAAGTTTTTTCTAAGTTATAACCTTTACAGAGTACAACTTTCCATCATGGTAAAGTTGCAAACCAACAACCCATTATAACTATTTTAAAGGTTAAACAAGTTTTTATTATTTTCTTAAATATGATGATACAACTTAACAAGCAACAAAAAGGTACTTGTATAAAGGAGTCCATAACCAGGGAGCAATTCATGCTAGTTTTCCACTGGTTGTCAAACAATACCAAAAGTCACACAATCCTAAAGTGAATATCTATTTCTTTTTATGTTATTTAATGAATCCTTTTATATAGCCTTTTACTTATACACAAATCATACTTTGTCAAACAGAGATGAAATTAATTATGAAAGTAGATATTACTAACATAAACTCACATTTCAAATTTCATGATTTTTGGAGTAACACAGAAAACTACATAAATCATCAAAGTTTCATTTATTAAATAAAGCACAGATTTTATTGTTATAGCAAAAGTACTCAAACACAAGTTTTATAATTTTTATATTAGCACAGACATGTTATTAGCTTACATGTCAAATTTCATAATTAACAGAGCTATAGATTAATTATAGCAAATTAACAAAATTGCTCACTGTTCAAAAAGACAGAAAAAGAAAAACTCAAACTAGCCCAAACGGAGCTTTCGGCCCAGCCCAGCTCAACTCAGCCTGGCTCGAGCGCCCGGTGGTGGGTGAGGGTGCGATCACTCGAGGCTCGGCTCCAACGAGACAACGCCCGAGGGTTCGCTCGAGGCCTAGCTCCAGCGAGACAGCGCCCGAGGGTCCGCTCGAGGCCTATCTCGACCGAGACGAAAAACACCAAACACCCGTCCGAGGCCTGGCCCTCGGCTCGGGCGAGACGGAAAAAGCTCGTCCGTCCGAGGCCTAGCTCGGGCGGAACGGTGAACACGTTCGCCCGAGGCTCGGCTCGAGCGAAGCGGAGGAGGCGCCTGCTCGAGGCATAGCTCGAGACGTGAGCACGTGTCCAAATGTCCGCTCGAGACCTGGCTCGAGCGAGACGGAGCGCCCTGACAGCTTTGCAGAAAAGCCCTTCGGCTTACACGAAACTAACCCGCAGTCCAACACACTATTCAACAGAGTCTACGACTTTGCAACTAACACCCTGGGACTTCTCGTCTTTACAACGAGGAGGTCCTCGACGGTGGCCCGAACAGACGGCGACGCACCGAACGCCGGCGAGCCTTACGCCGGCCAACTCCGGCCACTAGAGACCTAACGGACGCGAGCATAAGCACCCGCGAGTCACCCGCGGCTGATAGAGCCTCTAAACCCTAACTCTACCGCTCCGGTGAGGTCTGGCCACGCACGGCGGCGAACCGAGCCGCGGCGGACCTGTTCCGGCGAACTCAGGCCGGTTGCAGAAGAACGGAGGGGCTAGGAAGATCCAGTAGCTCACCCTGAAGACGATGGTGCGGATGGTTTGGATGGAGTAAGCTCGGAAGATAGACGACCACGGTGCAGCGGCGATCGGCGGAGAACTCCGGTGAAGATGGTGCTGTTCCGGTGAAACCTGGGCATAAGGCATGGAACCATCAAGCCGATGAGTTCACAGGGATCACGGTGAAGCCATAACACAAGAGAAAGTGGTCGAAAAGCTACTCGGTTGAGCTGACCACTGCGGAACCGAGCTCGGCGGCGATTTCAGGACCGGCGGAAAGGATTCCGGCGAGTGCGAGCTCTCTGAGGTGTTAGAGACGAAGAGGTAAAGTCCGGGAGGTGCGCAAGGTAACAAGATACTTATAGATACGGTGGATTGGGATGAGATGAAGCAGAGAAGGTCAATTTTGGATTGGGATCAAGATGGTGCCCGTCGGTGCACCGGTGGCAAACGGCGACGGCGAGCGCAGGAGAAGGTGCCACGACGCGAGAGAGCTGGCCAGCAGGTGCGCAACCTCGCCACGGTCACGGTCGTGTGCGGATTCGGGAGAGATCGGCGTCCACGCGCGCGCTCGGGTGATCAACAGATCACCCCCTCCCTGCCGCCATGAACAGGGACAAGAACATATCCTCTCCCTTTCCCTTTCTACCCTTCTCATATTTAAAATTACTCTGAAATTTTGAATAGAAGTTGAAAATATTCCAAAATATCAAATGCTCAGAATTTCAAACTGAACATCTTTTATTTTTGCAACACCCCCAAATTTGATTTGCATTTTTGAATTTGAGGTAGATTTGCAACAGGGACAAAAGGGCAAATAGAACTTTCACAATTACTTTTGATTTTGCTTGAACACATGAAAAACTTTACACATCAAAGTTGTTCCTTGACAGAAATAGAACAACTTTGCTTTTTGAAACATACCCAAATTCTTTTTAGATTTTAATTTATAGAAAAGGGAATGAAATAGGATTTTAGGATTATATAAACTATTTAAATGAATTTTAAACCAAAACTGAATTATATCTCATTAATGACTTGAATCAAGGTCCAAATACATCTTTGAGACATAAAATCAAAGTTTGATCCAAAATTCACTATATAAAAGAAATTACCTAATACCCTTATAAGCAAACAAGCACTAAGCACCAAAAAGAAAACATAAACTAGGGTTTGTCTTATGCACTCCTTATCAACTAATGCACCAATCATCAAATGATAAACTTGTTTTAGTGAATGCATAACCAGGTTATTATTGTTTCAAATGAAATGCCAATGCATATGTGACATGTCAGGTTTTAGTTTGCTAACACCAGAGTGTTACAGCTCCTTCCCCCTTAAAGAAATCTCGTCCCGAGATTTAACCTATAGTCTAACTAATGGAAAAGGAAACGTGTCAGACACTTCCATAACTAACCTTTGCATAAAGCAGGAAAAGGTCATCATACAACAGATTATAAGGAGCTTACAGAAGAAAGAAACTCAGGAAACTTTCTAAGAGAAACTCTTCTGACTCCCATGTGGCTTCATCTTCCGTATGTTGATTCCATTGAACCTTTGAGAACTTAACAGTTCTTTTTCGAGTAACTCGATCTTTCTGATCCAGAATCTTGATAGATACTCTGAGTATGTCAGATCAGGCTCTAATTCAATCTCTTCAACATGAATGAATGATGATCAGGCAGCTTGAAGACATTTCTTCAAACTTAGAGAAATGGAATACATTATGAACTAAAGATAACTGTGGTGGTAAAATCAAGTTGATATGCCACCTTTCCACATCTTTTAAGGATTTGATACGGACCTATATATCGAGGTGCCAACTTTCCTTTAATTCCAAATCGAGTAACTCCCTTCATTGGTGATGATACCTTAAGATAAGACATACTCACCAACTTTAAAGGTAAGAGACCGTCGTCTCTATCGGCCATAACTCTTTTGCCTGGATTGTGCTTTCTTTATGTTCTCTTGAATCAATCTGACTTTTTCTTCAGCTTCTTTAAACTAAATCAACCCCGAAGAGACTACGTTCTCCAAGGTTCAGACCAACTTAATGGTGTTCTGCATTCTTCTGCCGTACAGAGCTTCAAATGGTGCCATCTTAATGCTCTCTTGATAACTATTATTGTAAGAGAACTCTGCTAAGGGCAAACATTCATCCCATTTCTCTGAATAATTGAGTACACAGGACCTTCACATATCTTCTAAGATTGATTAACTCTTTCAGTCTGGCCTCCGGTTTGTGGATGATAAGCGGTACTATGCAAAAGCTGGTACCCAAAGATTCTTGTAATTGCCTCCAGAAAACATTGACAAATGTGTTCCTCTATCTGATATGATAGTCTTGGTATACCATGCAAACTTATAATTCGATCAAAGTACATCTTAGCATAATTGGATGCATGATAAGTTGTCTTGACAGGTAAGAAATGAGCTGACTTAGTTAGACGATCAACAATGACCCATATGGAATCAAAATCCTTTTGAAGTTTTGGTAGGTAGACCTACTATGAAATCCATACTAATATCATCCCATTTCCAAGATGGAATTGATAATGGTTGTAACTCTCCTGCAGACCTAAGATGAACTGCTTTTACTTTTGACAAGTATCGCATCTTGCTACATAGCTAGCAATCTCTAGTTTCATCTTAGTCCACCAAAAATTCGCTTTTAATTTAATACATCTTTATATCTTACTACTGCTACGGATGTACTGTAACTGAAAATCGTTGTATGAGCTTCATCAAGAATCTGTTTTCGAAGCTCAGGATCTTTGGAACCACTAACCGATCCTTAAACCAAATCACTCCAGCTTCATCTATTTTGAAATTGGAATTCTGCTCAGAGTGAATCTTTTCTTTCAAATGAATCATTCCCTTGCTTTCTTTCTGAGCTGCAATGATCTGATTCTTAATTGATGATTGAACTGTCACATTTGCGAGATTTCCTTGTGGAACCATTTCAAGACTAACTTTTCAAACTCATAACACAAGGTTTTATCAAGTGGTTTGATTCTAGACAATGCAATAATACTCCTTCGACTGAGTGCATCTGCACTACATTAGCTTTACCTGGGTGATAGTGCACTTCAACATCATAATCTTTTATCAATTCCAACCATCTTCTTTTTGGCCTCCTTATGCTTGCGTTCTTTTCTTCACTGGCTATAGCAATATTCACGACCTCATTAAAATTCATATTGCCACAAGTGGTCATCATAGATTGAAGCTTTGTATTCAATCCACGCATAAAACATCCTTTCTTCTTCTCATCAGTATTAACTTGATCAAAAGCATATTGGGACAGATGATTAAACATCTATCTGCATGACTGGTTCATCTCCTTGGCGAAGAGCTAAGAATTCTTCAAGCTTCATCTTCATAACTCCATCAGGAATATAGTGAGCCCTGAAGGCTTCCTTGAACTCAGCCCACGTGATTCGGTGGCCAGCCGGTTGAACTGCTAATAGGTTTGCCCACCAAACTCCTGCAGCGCCACGAAGCTGTTGCGCTGCAAACGCTGGCTTCTGGATCTCGGTACAAGTGATAAGACTGAACTTCTGCTCCATAGTACGGAGCCAGTCATCTGCTTCCAGAGGTTCATCTGCTTTTATGAATACGGGAGGACGAGTGTCCGTAAAATCCACATATGTTGTTTCTTCCCTATTATTTCGACCACGACCACGTTGACCACTATTCTGATTTTGTGCCAACAAGGTGGTTGCGCTGACCAATGCTGCAATCGCATCGGCTAAAGAAGGTGGAACTGGAGGTGCATTTGGGATGTCATCCCCATCATGAGAAGAACTAGCTCCACGAGTGTTAACAGGCATCTGTTTTAACAAACATACCTTAATTAACATTAAATAACATATACACATTATAAATACATATCATGGTCAACTTATTTTTCATACAAGTCCGCTCTTGGGCCGGACTACTGATATCACTATTTACACACCTGACCATAATAGAGGTTTTCTGACTAACTAAGTTACAAAGTCAGAAAGATACTATGATACACCTTATGCGTATCCAACCTCTAAACCTATGACTCTTCCTCAGATGTGACTTCATCTTCCACGGCTCTAACTCCTCATCTCTTTTCTTCTTCTTCTTCAGAAGCATTCTCAGGATGTGGTGGTGTGGCAGGTTCTGGCTGCAACTGTGCGTTGCGGTTAGCTCCTCTATATGCCTATGTAGGTCGGCATGATGATTTGCCATGAGGTCCTGATTGTCCCTCATAACATCTACCCGGGTTCGTGCCCGGTTCCTTTGCTCAACGCCTGCCTCCACTTGCACTCATACTCTTGGTGCTGCTCGTGGTGGTATTGTAGCTGCTCACGCAACTCTTCCTATCTCTGTTACCCTCATCCTTTCTCCATTTGCCCTTGCCAATTCCATATACAGGCGGTCTACTTCCGCCTGCAGCTGTGAAGTGGCAGTGTTACTACCTTTCCTTCTTCGTAAGTAACCAGGGCTGGTTACTTCCCTCACTCTCAGTAAGGCCATCATTTCTTGGGGCAAGGACATGTCGAGGAACACCTCGAGGTCGGTACACTTGGTGCAGTCTGCTTGGTACGTACCATCTGCTAAAAATATAACATTTGAACATTAGAACTATATATGTTCCAGGATTAAGAGATAGAGTTTTATAATTAGATAGATATATTAACTCTATTCAGATACAACTTCTAAGAGGGAAAGTTAATTATATGTTATCAATCATGATGCATGAATCGTACTTACGAACAAAGCCTACATCAAACAAATAATTACTTTAAAGTAGTCACTTAATATAAAAGTGAATAAACTTTCTTTTCATAAGTAGGGCAATATAATAAGTATTGTTCCTTAGATATATATATCACCATAACTATACGAAAAACATATTCATTTAGATAGAAGGATAAATCTAAAGAATGCATTAAGGCAAGTCAGAAGCATAAGACAAGTCTTAGAAGCAATTTGGACTCAAACTAATTCAAAATTTAGTTTGACTCAAAACCTTTGAAGTTTTCAAAATGAATACTGTTATACTTTCTAAGGAATTCCTGCTCTGATACCAGCTGTGGCAGAACCTCCTGAATTAAGTGGCCCACATGCACCCATCATTGTCCTAAAGACCTTTGATCGGCGTGCACACGAGTTCCAAATGACTCAAGAGATCTGTCGGGTGTCCTCGGGAAACCCGAATCATCCACGTTACATTCTTTCCAGGAAATCCCCATCAAGCATCACAGTATTACAACAGTTTTATGGATAAGATAAATCAGAGTAAAGCAGAAAGATTATAATACATAGGTTAAAAACTTAGAGTTTTATAAACCATAAGCACTTATTACATAACCGGTTCGGAACTTATATTACATATTGTCACACAAAAGTTTTCACTTGCCCAAGGTCACACATTAGAATCATCATCACTCTCTTCTACTAGAGTGAAGTAGCACTGTCCATCAAAAGGTGGATCCATGTACTCACCTGCAACAAGGGTTAACAAACCCTGATTACAAAAGTACTCAACAAGACTTAACCGTCAAGGGAAAAGATAAAGACTTAGGTATGAAGGCCGTAAGGATTCAAGGTAAGGCTTTAGCAAAGTCAAAGCATTTTGTTTGCGTAAAAGCTTACTAAAGTAAAACATATTTTCAAGTTTTAACTCAAGTTTGTAACTATCCAAAGATTTTTTAAACCTTCATCCTCTTTAAACTCTCATTTCATAAACATCCCATTCTTTACTACGGTGCGGGACAGTGGATTGAGGTTCCATATCCGAGGAAACACGGCGATTCGAATCGATTAACCCAGCTGGGGATTCAGTACCACACGACATATGTAGAACTTAATCTTGCATATGTCAACCCTATCTATAGATCCTCCCATACAAGAACGGGTTCGCGCCACCCGAGAGTACAGTACACCTCGAACCCGACTATCTCATAGCCCCGAGGGTACACGCTACTCCCGCCATCTTTCCACTCCCAGTGCGCGATTAGCCGTTCTCAAGAATCGGAATAGCTATAGACGAGGCTTACGACCGCATGTGGGCTGTACTCAAAGGTCTCTCAAACACAGCGGTCCAACAACGATATGATCCTATGTTGAGTAACCTTACAACAAGACTCCACTCTTGTTGTAAGTTACTATCATTATCATGTTGTCTCATGATTCATTACTCCCATAGCATAGTCATCATTTGAAAAGAAAGCATCTACTATACTAAAGTAGTAAAGCTTGGCTAAGCATTATTAACATTTTCATAAACAGGTATCAAGGTAAGGGGTTGGAATTATCATAAGGTAGGTAATGCATCAAATAGGATTCACTCAACTCTTATTACCTCATGCATCATATACTAAAGTAAAAAACTTTATAAAATTACAAGGATAAGGTTAATGTCCGGGGCTTGCCTTGAGAGTCAGCGAAGTCCGAAGTCTCAGAAAAAGAAGAATCTACTCCCTCAAGAGATAACCACGGAGTTTCAGATTCTTCCGGAGTGGGAGCTACACGTAGAAGTGCATATGCATGATTAATGAGATGCTTATGACATGATCATGGTAAAGATGGAAAGATGGAAATTTTCTTAAGTTATAACCTTTACAGAGTACAACTTTCCATCATGGTAAAGTTGCAAACCAACAAACCCATTATAAATTTTTAAGGTTAAACAAGTTTTTATTATTTTCTTTAAATATGATGATACAACTTAACAAGCAACAAAAAGGTACTTGTATAAAGGAGTCCATAACCAGGGAGCAATTCATGCTAGTTTTCCACTGGTTGTCAAACAATACCAAAAGTCACACAATCCTAAAGTGAATATCTATTTCTTTTTATGTTATTTAATGAATCCTTTTATATAGCCTTTTACTTAACACAAATCATACTTTGTCAAACAGAGATGAAATTAATTATGAAAGTAGATATTACTAACATAAACTCACATTTCAAATTTCATGATTTTTGGAGTAACACAGAAAACTACATAAATCATCAAAGTTTCATTTATTAAATAAAGCACAGATTTTATTGTTATAGCAAAAGTACTCAAAACACAAGTTTTATAATTTTTATATTAGCACAGACATGTTATTAGCTTACATGTCAAATTTCATTAACAGAGCTATAGATTATATTATAGCAAAATTAACAAAATTGCTCACTGTTCAAAAAGACAGAAAAAGAAAAACTCAAACTAGCCCAAACGGAGCTTTCGGCCCAGCCCAGCTCAACTCAGCCTGGCTCGAGCGCCCGGTGGTGGGTGAGGGTGCGATCACTCGAGGCTCGGCTCCAACGAGACAACGCCCGAGGGTTCGCTCGAGGCCTAGCTCCAGCGAGACAGCGCCCGAGGGTCCGCTCGAGGCCTATCTCGACCGAGACGAAAAACACCAAACACCCGTCCGAGGCCTGGCCCTCGGCTCGGGCGAGACGGAAAAAGCTCGTCCGTCCGAGGCCTAGCTCGGGCGGAACGGTGAACACGTTCGCCCGAGGCTCGGCTCGAGCGAAGCGGAGGAGGCGCCTGCTCGAGGCATAGCTCGAGACGTGAGCACGTGTCCAAATGTCCGCTCGAGACCTGGCTCGAGCGAGACGGAGCGCCCTGACAGCTTTGCAGAAAAGCCCTTCGGCTTACACGAAACTAACCCGCAGTCCAACACACTATTCAACAGAGTCTACGACTTTGCAACTAACACCCTGGGACTTCTCGTCTTTACAACGAGGAGGTCCTCGACGGTGGCCCGAACAGACGGCGACGCACCGAACGCCGGCGAGCCTTACGCCGGCCAACTCCGGCCACTAGAGACCTAACGGACGCGAGCATAAGCACCCGCGAGTCACCCGCGGCTGATAGAGCCTCTAAACCCTAACTCTACCGCTCCGGTGAGGTCTGGCCACGCACGGCGGCGAACCGAGCCGCGGCGGACCTGTTCCGGCGAACTCAGGCCGGTTGCAGAAGAACGGAGGGGCTAGGAAGATCCAGTAGCTCACCCTGAAGACGATGGTGCGGATGGTTTGGATGGAGTAAGCTCGGAAGATAGACGACCACGGTGCAGCGGCGATCGGCGGAGAACTCCGGTGAAGATGGTGCTGTTCCGGTGAAACCTGGGCATAAGGCATGGAACCATCAAGCCGATGAGTTCACAGGGATCACGGTGAAGCCATAACACAAGAGAAAGTGGTCGAAAAGCTACTCGGTTGAGCTGACCACTGCGGAACCGAGCTCGGCGGCGATTTCAGGACCGGCGGAAAGGATTCCGGCGAGTGCGAGCTCTCTGAGGTGTTAGAGACGAAGAGGTAAAGTCCGGGAGGTGCGCAAGGTAACAAGATACTTATAGATACGGTGGATTGGGATGAGATGAAGCAGAGAAGGTCAATTTTGGATTGGGATCAAGATGGTGCCCCGTCGTGCACCGGTGGCAAACGGCGATGGCGAGCGCAGGAGAAGGTGCCACGACGCGAGAGAGCTGGCCAGCAGGTGCGCAACCTCGCCACGGTCACGGTCGTGTGCGGATTCGGGAGAGATCGGCGTCCACGCGCGCGCTCGGGTGATCAACAGATCACCCCCTCCCTGCCGCCATGAACAGGGACAAGAACATATCCTCTCCCTTTCCCTTTCTACCCTTCTCATATTTAAAATTACTCTGAAATTTTGAATAGAAGTTGAAAATATTCCAAAATATCAAATGCTCAGAATTTCAAACTGAACATCTTTTATTTTTGCAACACCCCCAAATTTGATTTGCATTTTGAATTTGAGGTAGATTTGCAACAGGGGACAAAAAGGGCAAAATAGAACTTTCACAATTACTTTTGATTTTGCTTGAACACATGAAAAACTTTACACATCAAAGTTGTTCCTTGACAGAAATAGAACAACTTTGCTTTTTGAAACATACCCAAATTCTTTTTAGATTTTAATTTATAGAAAAGGGAATGAAATAGGATTTTAGGATTATATAACTATTTAAATGAATTTTAAACCAAAACTGAATTATATCTCATTAATGACTTGAATCAAGGTCCAAATACATCTTTGAGACATAAAATCAAAGTTTGATCCAAAATTCACTATTATAAAAGAAATTACCTAATACCCTTATAAGCAAACAAGCACTAAGCACCAAAAAGAAAACATAAACTAGGGTTTATCTTATGCACTCCTTATCAACTAATGCACAATCATCAAATGATAAACTTGTTTTAGTGAATGCATAACCAGGTTATTATTCAAATGAAATGCCAATGCATATGATGACATGTCAGGTTTTAGTTTGCTTAACACCAGAGTGTTACACAATAGCAGCTACTATTCCATCTTCTGTAAATTCTTGCAACACCTTAAATGCGGTGACCACGAGAGGGGGTAAGACCACTCGTGATCCACCAAATCCTAATATAACAACAAGGAGGAGTACGAGAAAAGACAAGGAAGATGAGGCAGAAGAAGAAGAAGGGGAACAACCATTGTTGATGGTCCTTAAACAATTGTTTTACCATCAACATTTTACCATAAAATTCACCAAAAAGGCATGAAATGTAGTCAAATAGGTTTCAAACTAACCAAATTCCACATGTCCATAGAATTTTATTTGAATACAGGACTTTGGACCAAATTTAAAGAATGGACCCACCATTGGACAAGCCCACTCACCAGGACCCATTTGGGCCCGAGTGGGGTGGTGCCTGCCAACCAGAGGTGGCGCCCGCCACCAATATGTGGCGCCCGCCACATGGAGAGGCCCAACTCTCCCCCTTTGCCATGTCACTGATCCATGTGACCATCCCAAGGCCAAATCTTGGCCCTTGGTCACTAGGTCAGTGGCATCGGTCGGCTCAGGATGGAATGGCGTGGATCAAGGCAGGATGGCGGTTACTCAGACATGCAACCGACCTAACCACCGCCTCTCTGGAGCTCCTGGATGCCGTTGAAGCAGAGGCGGTGCATCCAACGGTGATGGGGGTGGCGACCGCCACCTAGGGCTGGCGCCCGCCACTAGGGTTAGCCCTAGGTTGGCTGGCTGCCCCCTATAAGTACCCCCCTCACTCCTCAAGACTATATATACCCCCCTGGTGGCACCACTTCATTTGTACCATCCAGTACCATCACATCCCAGAGAAAGCAACACGCAAGCAAGAGAAGCAACTGATAGTTAGGTTAGAAGCTCAGAGAGCTTAGGCAAGTAGGTTAGCTAGTAGAGAGAGTATAGCTCTAGTGCCCTCGCTACAGTGCGGCTCTTAGTTTAGCACAGCTCAGCCCATGTCCTTGGTAAAAGGAGCGTAGAGCTTGCTAAGAGAGAAGCGGGTGCGAGCGACTGGCATCGGAGGTCGGTTGATTTCCCGGCGTCTCTGGTCTGGTTTGCTCTCTTGTATCTCAGGTACATTTATCTTTATCTCAGTATTATTTAAGCATTACTTTCAGTATTACTTTATCAAGTACCTTGAGTGTGACCTAGCTATCCTACAGTTCAATTCACTTAGCCATAGTTGTTAATCTCTAGTGTGCTTAGTGATTGATCTTTGCCAATAGGTTGCTTAGTTAGTCTAGTGTTTATCTTATTAAGTCAAGTATTTGCTCTGACGTCCGCAAGGGTGTCACTATTCAAAGCTAGGGTAGAGATAGTTAGAATATAGTTAAGCGTGGTGCTTAGTTATAGACTTACCTTCAGATACGGCTGGACCCCTAGATAGCTGTGGTAGCAAGCAGGTGGTGACAGCCCTGTGCGCCTTGAATTCCACCACGTAGTTGGCCCAGTTTAACAGTAAGGCTCGTTGTGCTAGCGTTCAACCTAAGTGGTAAAGGCTAGTACGCCTCGATTCTTGACAAGATAGGAATAAAACTATACTCAACTTAGTTGCTTTATTGACTTTTCCTGCCTTGCTTCGTAACTATCTAGCTTCGTAGTTATCTTGCTTCGTGGTTATCTAGGAGTAGTTATTAGTTAGTTACCCTTAGTTACCCCCCTATCTATCTAGTTATCCACCTTACCTTAGCCATCCATTTCATCCTTACCTATCCACCCATATATTCTTTCTAGCCTTTCATCCCCTCTCTTCCCTCTTTCCTTTTTCCTTTTCTCTTTTCTTCGACTCTCATCCCCTCCTTGACTCGACTCATACACCACCCTAGCCTTCCCTTGGGATCAAATAAATCGACACCTAGTACTCCCAGGCGAAGTGCTACTACGATAGTTCTGTGCGCTTGCAGAATCTCCTCTTGGTAGATTGCAATCTCTCTAGCTAGCTCCTACTAGTGTCGGGATTGACAACCCCACTTGACATTAGTAGATAGCTGATTTAGCTTCATTCCTTTAGGTATAGTGACCGGACTTGCTACAAGCACTTCTAACACCGTTGCCTGGAATAGATTCCATAGTCTACTCCTAGTAACGACATTAGCTAGTGTCAACAAGCATTTCTGGGCCGTTACCGGGGATAGTTGCCTAGCTCTATCTTTAGTGAAGCTAAGAACTACCAACAAGCATTTCTGGCGCCGTTGCCAGGGAAGGCAATCGGTGTATCGGTTGAGTCCGTGTCAAATTTATCTTCGCTTAAGCTCCCGCTTAGCGAATCCCATCTTACCCCATTCTTTCTTTCCTTAACTCTTCTTATCTTTTTCCTTCATCTTCTTCAACTTCTTTCTTTCTTATCTCGTTCTATCTTCACGATGGCCAACAAGACCATTCGTGAATTTTCTGCTCCTTCTGCCGCTAATGTAGCGATAGGACCAGACGTGATCGATGCCAACCTCAATTTTGAGTTGAAACCGGCTCTGACCACAATAGTCCAAGCTAGCCCGTTCTGTGGCAAAGCTCATGAGGATGCCAATGCTCACCTCCAACAATTTTTGGAGATTTGTGGCACCTTCACCATTAAGGAGATAACCCAAGAAGCCATCCGTCTTTGTCTCTTTCCTTTCTCTTTGCTAGGAAAAGCAAAGCAATGGTTCTATACCGATCGCAATGCTGTAGACACATGGGACAAGTGTTCCAATGCTTTTCTCGCCAAATTCTTTCCTATGGGCAAGACGAATGCTCTGCGCAATAAAATCTCCAGCTTTATGCAACAAGCCGAGGAATCTATTCTCGAGGCTTGGGAGAGGTTGCAAGAGTATGTCGCTGCTTGTCCACACCACGGTATGGAGGACTGGCTATTGATCCAGAACTTCTACCATGGCCTAACCCCTCTCTCTAGAAGCCATTTGGATGCCGCCGCCGGCGGTGCATTCTTTTCTCTGAATGTTATAGATGCTAAGGCACTCATATAGAAGATGGTGTCGAACCAAGGATGGAATGATGAAAGACTACAGCCTCATAAGCGAGGTATGCATTCCCTTAAGGAGGCCGACATGATCGTGGCCAAGATGGACCTGCTGGCAAAGAAGCTGGACAGCTGTGAGAAGATGAACCAACAAGAGAGTGTCCAATCTCTGGAATCCTACATGACTTGTGAAGTCTGTGGAGAAACCGGACATTCTGGGAGCCACTGCCCCGAGCTACATGAAGATTTGAACTTCATCAACAACAATAACGGTTTCCGTCAACAGAATCAAGGATAAAATCAGCCTGCAAACTCTCAAGGTAACAATTCATTCCCCCGCTCTAATTTTCATAATTCTGATAGTCTCTCATTCTTGAAAAATTTAGTTTACTCACAAGGTAGAACTACTGATTTCTTGAATAAGAAATAATGTCGAATGATAAAACCCTTGAGAATATAAATGCTAAATTGGAAGATTTCTCATCTGCTCTGAAAAATCAATTAAGCTTTAATAAGATGTAAGAAACCCAATTAGCTCAACTTGCTGCTATCATACCATCTTTTGAAACTGGCAAAATTCCTACTAAACCTGACATGGAAACTGCTAATATGGTTGAAATAAATATGAAGATCAAACCATGACTGTTAAAAAGGGTGATCCTGGTAGTCCCATAATTAGATGCTCAATCTTTGGTGAAGTCTATAAAAATGCCATGTGCGATTTAGGATCGAGTGTGAACATTTTATCTAAAGATTTCTATGAAAACTCGTTCTTTCCACCCATGACATCCATATCTGCCTATGTTGTGCTAGCTGATCAATCCACTTGCTATGTAGAAGGAATAGTTAATGATTTACCTGTTCATATTAGAGGTTCATATGTTCCTGCTGATTTCATAATACTAGATATGGGAAATAGGAAAGATGTGCCTCTAATCTTAGGTAGACCCTTCTTGAACACTGTTGATGCCTGGATATATGTGGGAAGTGGTAAAATTCAAATGACATTAGGAGGGAGGAAGGAAATATTCTCTTTTTCCGTGGTCCCGCATATGCCGCTAACATGCAGGAAACAAAACCATTCGTACCAAGAAGAGGCGCCCAAGAACAAGGTGGAGCAGAAAGAAAGAACCACCTCCTCCTGAGTTGTGTAATTCACATAACAAAGGAGAGGTGCCAAAAGAAGAAGAACCAGATGGAGTACTTAAAGAAGAAGCACCCAAGGAAGAAGATCCCCCGATAAGGATGAAACTCCGTGGACCTAAGGTATGGTTACTTTTAATTTTTCCTTCAAATTCCCCTTTTTCAAATAAATAACATATGTCATGCATGCAACTAAAAAATATAAAAAAAATCACCAGTTATCATTAGTTATATGCATAGGTATATGTTAACTTAGCTAGAATAATAAATAGGATAGTTTCCCTTTTCACAATATTAGATAGTTTCCCTTTTAATAAAATGAGAACAAGAGCTCCGACCGAGAAAGAAGAAGACCCTTCACCAAGCAAGAAGCCAACTTGGGGGAGACTCCCGCTCCAATAAGGTATGTCTCAAAGCCTACACTTTACATTCAGTTCTTAAATTCTATATCTTTTGAATGTCACATGCTTGCCTAAATAACCACTCCATGAATAAAATTGATAAAATCTGCTTAAACAAGTTGAAACCTGAATAAGATTTGAAATATGTCATGCAAATGCTATTGTTATGGTTTGAATAACTGGTCTCATCTAAGTTGTAGCTTTTGTGGGTTGCACATGCTTTAACTGAAATCATGCTTAGTGAATAAAGTTAGTAAGAAATGGAGTAATTCTTTAAACTTGCTAAGGTGAAATTAGGACCTAATCTGAAGGATTTCTTTTAAAAATATGAAAACCTTGCTAAAAGTTCCTCCTGGATTTTATCCCATCCCACCACCAGCCAAATATTTGTTAGTCATTAGTCAAAACCACAAAGAGCTTTGTTTGTGTTGAGTTTGTTAGACCTCATAGATCTTAGTAGAGAAGCTTATCATATCTTTTGAATCAAGATTCACACACACCCACCAAATTGCCTACTCTCCACTTTGGAAGTTTGCAACCACCAAATAAATTGCTTATTCTCTACACCGAAGATATGCAATACTCTGCCAAACATCCCATTGCTAGCCTTATGCTTATTCCTACACTGGGAATAAGCATTTCCCCCTCTTCCCCTTTTTCATTTCTGAACTCTTTTCCTATAGATGTCTGGGGAAATCTAGAGCTAAAAAAAGAGAAAGAGAGAGAAAAATGAGCAAAGTAGCTGAAGAAAGGACTATGTCCTAAAAAAAGTGAGCAAAGTAGCTCAAAAGAGGACTATGTCCTAAGAAAATGCGAGGACACATCTTTTGTCTACTCACTATGTATCCAACAAAAAAGAGAGAGAGAATTATCATTAGCTCTAGACCCCAGAAATTAACTAGGAAGGATTATGAAATATCTCTCTATACACTTCCAGAGAACCACACATGCACACCTTGTTCAATTTTTATGATTTGCTGCTCCTTATGATCTGAGTGTCTAGCGTAGCAATAAACATCAGGCAATTTGCTCATGGTTCTTAGCCTTCCTATAACTCCACATATCATTCTTTAGAAGTAGGAAAGGCTACATTTTGGCCTAAGTGAGGATTTAAACACCATTGAGTGATTGAGTGAATCATGGAGGACTTTGAAAACCTTTGAAAACCCTCCAGACAGAATCCTAGTCAAACCTAAGCAAGATAAAAGTTTCCTATCTACTGCTTTATTTCACTCTTGCATGTTTGAAGTGAAAAGCTATAAGCCCCACATTGCTATGATTAATGATATGTGCTAAGTTATTTCTCACTATACAATGTGCACTTGCATACATCTTAAGTTGCTATCCATTTTATGCTCAATGCTTAAACCGCATTGTTGCTCGAGGACGAGCAACAGGTTAGCTTGGGGGAGCTTGTTGATGGTCCTCAAACACCTGTTTTACCATCAACATTTTACCCTAAAATTCACCAAAAAGGCATGAAATGTAGTCAAATAGGTTTTGAACTAACCAAATTCCACATGTCCATAGAATTTTATTTGAATGCAGAAATTTGGACCAAATTTGAAGAATGGACCCACCAGGAGACAAGCCCACTCACTAGGACCCATTTGGGCCCGAGTGGGGTGGCGCCCGCCAACCAGAGGTGGTGCCCGCCACCCATATGTGGCGCCCGCCACATGGAGAGGCCCAACTCTCCCCCTTTGCCAAGTCACTGATCCATGTGACCATCCCAAGGCCAAATCTTGGCCCTTGGTCACTAGGTCAGTGGCATCGGTCGGCTCAGGATGGAATGGCGTGGATCAAGGCAGGATGACGGTTACTCAGACATGCAACCAACCTAACCACTGCCTCTCTGGAGCTCCTGGATGCTGTTGAAGCAGAGGCGGTGCATCCAACGGTGATGGGGGTGGCGGCCGCCACCTAGGGCTGGCGCCCGCCACTAGGGTTAGCCCTAGGTCGGCTGGCTGCCCCCTATAAGTACCCCCCTCACTCCTCAAGACTATATATACCCCCCTGGTGGCACCACTTCATTTGTACCATCCAGTTCCATCACATCCTAGAGAAAGCAACACGCAAGCAAGAGAAGCAAGTGAGAGTTAGGATAGAAGCTCAGAGAGCTTAGGCAAGTATGTTAGCTAGTAGAGAGAGTATAGCTCTAGTGCCCTCGCTACAGCGTGGCTCTTAGTTTAGCACAGCTCAGCCTAAGTCCTTGGTAAAAGAAGCGTAGAGCTTGCTAAGAGAGAAGCGGGTGCGAGCGACTGGCATTGGAGGTCGGTTGATTTCCCGGCGTCTCTGGTCTGGTTTGCTCTCTTGTATCTCAGGTACATTTCCTTTTTCCTTTTTCCTTTTCTCTTTTCTTCAACTCTCATCCCCTCCTTGACTCGACTCATACACCACCCTAGCCTTCCCTTGGGATCAAATAAATCGACACCTGGTACTCCCCAGGCGAAGTGCTACTACGATAGTTCTGTGCGCTTGCAGAATCTCCTCTTGGTAGATTGCAGTCTCTCTAGCTAGCTCCTACTAGTGTCGGGATTGGCAACCACTTTGACATTAGTAGATAGCTGCTTTAGCTTCATTCCTTTAGGGATATTGATCGGACTTGCTACAAGCACTTCTAAAACCATTGCCTGGAATAGATTCCATAGTCTACTCCTAGTAACGACGTTAGCTAGTGTCAACAAGCATTTCTGGGCCGTTACCAGGGATAGTTGCCAAGCTCTATCTTTAGTGAAGCTAAGAACTACCAACAACCATACAAGGAAGATGACACCAAGTTCCATGGAAAGACGGCTCCACACGAGTTCTACGACACCAGTAGATTGCTACCCTTTCCAAGGACGAGGAAACAAACAACCGACGAACAATTCGGCAAATTCGTCGAGGTAATTCGTTAGTTGTATGTCAATATTCCATTACTTGATGCAATGCAGGTTCCGACCTATGCCAAGTATCTAAGAGACATTCTCAACAACAAATGCCCGCTGCCTACAACTGAGGTAATTAAACTAACTGAAGAATGCAACGCGGCTATATTAAACCAAGTGCCGAAAAAGAAGAAGGATCCTGGGTGTCCCACCATTGAATGCTCCATTGGAACACAGCACTTCGAGCATGCACTATGCGACTTGGGAGCAAGCGTCAGTGTCATGCCAAAGGTAATTTTTGATAAACTAAGCCCTGCTGTTTTGTCCCCTACATCAATATATTTGCAGTTAGTGGATGAATCAATTCGCCATCCGGCAAGGATAGCTGAGAATATTCCAGTCAAGATACGTGAATTCTTCATCCCCGTGGATTTCGTGGTACTGGACATGGAGGTAGACAAGAAGAATTCACTTATCCTCGAAAGACCATTTCTTAGCACCGCCAATGCACATATTGATGTTGGAGCCGGAGAAATTCTGTTCAATATTAATGGGACCCAAGAGAAATTCAACTTCAAACCCAAGCTTGCACAATGCTCACTAATCATGGCCGTGGACGTGGAGGTAGTCAGTCTCATATATAGTATAAAGAAGAAGGCCAATCCAAAACCACGGGCAAAAAGCAAGCGAATATGGAAGAAAAAAGTGACACAACCGGCAACACTTCCGAAGAAAAATCGTGCCCCGGTCCTAGGACCTGCTACAGGAACCTAAGGAAATCACCCTTCCATCAAGGTAAGTACACTAACACTTAATTTAACTTTCATTTACTCCATTTTTTTCATTAATTTGTCACTACCTTTTTCTGTCGACTTTAGTTAAAATATAAAACTAACTTAATCATCTAGTTTAACACCACTGAAACTTGGACACCAGGTGGGCCAAGAGGGGGGTCGGCCGACCCCACCCTGGTGACCATCACCTGCCAACTTTTGTCTATGTAAATCTATGCCATGCCATGATATGCTCCTTTCATTACATAGCCTATCACATAGCATGTCACTTCACTTAGCCTATTTGATCATTCAAATGAACCTAGCATGGCAACCTCTCAACTTCTTCTAGTCTTTTCCCAAACCATACACATGTCTTAGTGCACCTAGATTATGGACAGCATCTCACAGGGAGTATGGTGGGGTCGGCCGACCCCACCTAGGCGCTTGTCACCTACCAACTTGCATGTCATGAGATGCTCCCCATGCAACATTTGTTACATCCACGACAACACTTAAGAAATTGCATGATAATCTACATTGCTCTAATTGAACATGTAAATAAAGCTAGTATGCTAATCTTTCAAAATATTTTCAGTCACTCTGTGCACTTTCATATTCTAGTACTAGTATACTCTGCTCAGAGCAATTTAAGTGGGGATGATGGGGTCGGCCGACCCCATGGTAGGCCGCACCTCATCTCACCTTCTGGCATGAGCCATCTATATAGAGATGCAAGAATCAACAGACATATACTTGTCGACTTGCATTCTAGGACCTAGAATAATGATCTTTCTCTCATCTCTTGCTTAAATAAACTTGATGAGAGGAGTGCACATACTCAATCATTCATGAGTAACCTGAGGAAGTAGGTAAGTCCCTCTTCCTAATTTCACTCATGCAACCCTTAATTCTATCGCTCCTTGCCAACTGTTGATGCTCACTAATGCTCATAACTAACCATCAACTATTGCATGAAATGACACTAAATGAATTACAAAGCATAGTTGTAGGGTTTGAAACTAACAAGTTCCATGAGTTTTGGTGCTCTCACTTGTTTTGTAGGACATCAATATTTCACCATATAAAAGTATCTAAAGTGATGAATTGGAGTACACCATTGCGAAGAGCTCGTTGAGACGATCGAAACGGACATATTATTTGCTATATTCGGAGTCCCAGATAAAAAGATAGTAATTTCGCAACGAAAAATGCAAAAGAAGGATCTAGAAGACACTAGAAGACACCATGAGGCGGCCCACCACGTGGGCC
This sequence comes from Coix lacryma-jobi var. lacryma-jobi, assembly GCA_009763385.1. Classification (NCBI taxonomy): domain Eukaryota; kingdom Viridiplantae; phylum Streptophyta; class Magnoliopsida; order Poales; family Poaceae; genus Coix; species Coix lacryma-jobi. Next base: position 84,791,282 of record CM019826.1, read on the forward strand.
CTCTAGGACAGACCGACCGGTCCCACTTGGAGACCGACCGGTCAGCCACAGAGCTTATTTGATGGACCGAAAATGCTAAAGCAATGCGACCAGAGGGGGGAGTGAATGGGAGCCTCAAATTTCTTCTCGAGAAACGATGGCCCTTGTCCCAGAAAATCACCCCAAAAGCGAAGACTCAAACAACTGGTGAGTTCACGACCTATAAATAGGTGGATACCCTAGGATATGTCCTAGAGGTACAGCAGAACTACCGAAGAACCCCCAAAACAAAGCACCAAAGCAACGGGGCAAAACTGCACAAGCAAGCTCCTTGAACAATCGAACATCCGATAACGGAACACCCCACTCCTATGGAGAAGAGGAAAGTGTTTGACCAAAACTACTTAGGCCAACTAGTGGCAAAAGCACCTTGGAAAGATCCTTATGAAGTTAGGAAACTAACGCAACAGACGGATCTCAAATCGGAGCTCGAACGCAAAAGATACGGCCGCTAGAACAAACGAAACTCTGAAAGCGGAACACTTAACTCCTATGGAGAAGAAGGAAGTGTCCGACCAAAAATACTTTGACCAATGGTGGCAAAAGTACTTTGGAATGATCCTTAAGAAGTTAGGAAACCAACGCAACAAACGGATCACAAATCGGAGTTCGTATGCAAAAGATACGGACGAAATCAGCAAAATTGTGCAGTCGCGGAGTGTCCGCTAGTGAACCGCGGACTGTCCGCTATTGAACCTCGGACAGTCCGGGAATGAGTCTCGAAAAGTCCGCCGTTCAAAAAAAAAAACAGCGACCTCGCTGCCCATGAACAGCCCCGACCCCCGGACAGTCCGGGGATGAGTCCCGGACAGTCCGCCACTGTCCAGAAAGCCCAAAAACAGCTCGGGACAAAACCAAAATCGATTGGATCTTCACCAAATCAAACGGGGGTGCAACCAAACTTCTCCCAAGTGTTCTTCTACGTGTTGGGAAGCTAATCCTAGGATATCATCGCCCCAAACCAACTAATCCATGAGAAATCGGAAGAACACTAGAAAAGGGGAAGAATGAAGAACGGACGCGATTTCGACCCGATCTACGTGCTCGTGAGGTTAGAGGGGAAATCCTCAAGTGGAAAGAAGGAGCTCACGAGCGAAGACTTGCGGTCATGTGTTGCCTGAGTCATGGACTTGAGGACACATGTCGGTGGACGGGGTGCACGGGCGGTGCATCCCATCTACGGCGTCGGTTTGGTGGTAGAGCGAGAGAAAAACCATTGGGTGGACGGTTTCCAGGTTTGGGCCTCAAAACCTGGGCGCGGATGGTTTCCGAGTTTGGCCACAAAACTCGGGCTGAGGACGGTTTCGAGGTTTGGGCCTCAAAACCTGGGTGCTGCGGGTTTGCTGAGTTTGGGCCTCAAAACTCAGATGCTGGTGGGCTGGTTTCCTAGTTTGGGCCTCAAAACCGGGGGTTGGTCGTGAAGGCTGGTTTCCTGGTTTGGGCCACAAAACCGGGGGTGCGACATCCGGGAAAAGGAGGACGGAGCGAGGGCGGCACGTGGCGGCAATCGGGAGGTTGCATTGAGGCAACGCTACGAGTTGGTCCAGGCGGCATGTGCAGGCGTGGCCGTCGGATCCACCTACCACCGAGTTCGTCCAGAATAACCTTAGGGTTTAGCTGGCTCGCTCTGTAATTAGAGAGGGGTAGAGTAGGAATTAGGAATAAGTTAAATAGGGGGAGACACCCTCCTCCCCAACTATCTCAGTCATTTGCTCTTTTGCTTCTAGGTTTTCCTGTTCTCCCACTACCCTGCTGTAGCGAACCTGAGATCCACAGAGAAGAGAACAATACCACTGTGTTCATGAGATTTTGAGGAAGTGAGGCCGTAACGTCACTGTTGTAGCGTGTGGTAGCCACACGGTTGCAATTTCGTGCTTGTGATTCGCGTTTTGTTTGTGTTCTTCGCGGAATACTTTTCTCCACGTTTTTCCCGTCGCTTGATCTTTTTACTCGGTTCATCTTTTGCAAATCCGTTTGAACCAAGTTGTTCTAGATCGTGAGGCACTTCTTTCCACCGAAGGAATTCACCTCTAACCTCACGGTCTAGGAGATCGATCGATTTTTGTTCCGTGTCAAGTTTTTCTTTCTTCCCCCGAATTTCTTTGATTCATCGATTTAGAGATAGGTTCGAGCCATGATCTCTTAGAGATAGCTCACTATCCTCCTTGTGACTCATCTCTCCATGTTTGAGCCCTAGAGGTTTCGTTTTGGTAGAGATCGAGTCGAATCGGTGAACGAGCAGCACAAAATCAGGGTGATCGGACGCTTCTGGTTCAACGATCGGACGCTGTCCCTGAGTCCGGTCGATGAACAACTTCTCTGTCCTGGCGCTGTGACCCTGACCGGACGCACAGATCTTTGCGTGACCGGACGCACTAGCGACTCTGTTCACTGTTTTGGTTGTGCCTGACCGGACGCTACAGGGTTGTGACCGGACGCTCCTCACTGTGAGTCCGGTCCAACTCAGAGAGCTCCTAGATCGCTCTAGAGCCGACCGGACGCGTCCGATCCAACCTGACCGGACGCTCTTCAGAGTCCAGTCAGTTAGGGTTAGCGCTGTCTCGTCCGCGGTTGGCTCGATCGTTGTCGGTTTTGATTTTCGTCTTTTGCGTTGGCTTTCTAGAGTTGTGTAGTGTCCCGCTGTGCTTCTCGGAAGCATCCACCCTACATCTAGGGTCATGGAAACTAGCAAGCTCTGGGGTTTGCTTTTGGGTTGATTCTCGGGACAGTGGCTACTAGTTTCCGAAAGGAAAATTTGAAGCTCCCATTCACCCCCCTCTAGTCGCCTTTCTGGTTGCTTCTCGGTCCTTCAATTGGTATCGGAGCGGGTTAAGGATCTTCCACCTTAACCGGTTCCAGATCCACAGAAGGCGACATGGATCGCGGCGTGGGCAAACCGCCGTTTTTCGATGGGACGAACTATGCGTATTGGAAGATATGCATGTCGGCCTATCTGTAGAGTTTGGGCGCTTCCATTTGGGATATTTGCAACTCTGCCGATTACGTTGTCTTGGCTGCTCGTGTGACTCAGCATCAGATCGATGAGCACGATGCCAATAGCCGAGCACGTAATGCTCTTTTCTCATGCTTGAGCATGAGTGAGTTTGATCGTGTTTCTCACCTCGCTACGGCTCGGGAGATTTGGGCTACCCTCATGCGCTTTCATGAGGGAACCTCTCAAGTCAAAACCCGTGTCTACGAGTCGTTCAAGCGAGAGTATGAGAACTTTCGACATATGCCTGGCGAGAGCATAGAAAGTTTATTCGCTCGCTTTTAGGTGATTGCCAACAGGATGAGGGCTAACAAGGAGCTGTTGCCTTTCGACGATCATGAAAGGGTTTTGAAGCTTTTGCATACTCTTGATCGGTCGGTGTGGGATTCCAAAGTTCAGGCGATCATCGAATCACCTAACTATGAGACCCTCACGTGCGGCGGTCTTACACTACACGGCTCAAGTTTAACTCAAAGTGCAATGAGAAACAGTCTCGATACCGTGATGTGTTGTCAAGTGATCCCATCTCGATCTTTTCAATTCACTTGGACTTGGTTCAAAATTAGCAGAATTTGAACATACCAAGCAAGTGAAAGACTCAGAACTAGAGACATAGCATCCTAGCATATATGAAAAGCACAAATGACTTCAACACATTCTACACATGCTAGTTGCCAGAATCAATGGTGAACATGTTTCAAATTTGAAATTGTATTAAGCATATTCACAGTTCTGAAAAGTAGCTTAGCTCCCAACATGTATCAGTGATCAAAAAGAGCCTAAGCTACAAGCATCATCATGTATGATTGGAGCATACACTAATCAGAGCATAGATTCATTCTACAGATTATAGACATGAAGCTCGAAAAGATAAAGATGCAAATATGATGAAAAACAGAAACTAAACAGAAACAAGGCAAAAGAAGTTAGACTATGATACACGAACCAAAATGTTTCCCCCAACTAAAAGGGGAAACACACACCAAGCTCACCTCTCAACCTAGCAAAGGTTGAGTGGTCCAAAGGCTTAGTGAAAATATCTACCAACTGAAGATGAGTATCGACATGGTGAAGGTCGATATCACCCTTCTCATAATGGTCTCGCAAGAAATGAAAGCACACATCAATGTGTTTGGTCTTAGAGTGTAGCACGGGGTTCTTAGCAACGCTAATCGCACTCGTGCTGTCACAAAGCAATGGAACTCGAGAAAAACTCAGACAAAAATCACGCAAAGTGGTCATCATCCACAACAACTGAGAACACCAGCTAGCCGGCGCAACGTATTCAACCTCTGTGGTAGACTGAGCGACACTAGACTGATTGCGAGAAGACCAAGACACAAGAGAAGAACCAATAAACTGACACGTCCCAGAAGTGGACTTGCGATCAAGTCGGCAACCAGCAAAATAAGCATCCGAGTAACCGCAAAGGGAGAGGGTAGAAGAAGCAGAATACCAAATCCCAAACTCGGGTGTGAAGCATAAGTACCTCATAATGCGCTTGACCACCTGACGGTGAGAGGTGCACGGCGATGACTAAAATCATGCGCAAAGACACACCGCGAACTGGATGTCCAGGCGTGTCGCCATCAGGTACAGTAGCGATCCGATCATACTTCGGTACTCCTTCTGGTCCACAGCTTCTCCATCCTTGTCCGCATCCAGGGCTGTCGTGGTTGACATGGGTGTTGGAAGAGGCTTGGCCTCACCCGTATCGAACTTCTTCAAAATGTCCTTGGTGTACTTTCCCTGGTGCACGAACGTCCCCTCTCGGGATTGCTTGATTTGCAACCTGGGGAAAAATGTCAACTCGCCCATCATGCTCATCTCAAATTCCCTGCTCATTGTATCTGCAAACTTGGCAACCAAAGCATGAGAAGAACCACCGAAAATGATATCATCCACGTAAATCTGAACCAACAAAGTGTCATTGCCTAACTTGAGGAGAAAAAGAGTTTTATCCACACATCCCATTTTAAAACCCTTAGCAAGCAAAAAGGTTTTGAACCTATCATACCAGGCACTAGGGGCTTGTTTCAAACCATACAAAGCTTTGTGAAGTTTAAAAACATGGTTTGGAAACTTGGGATTTTCAAAACCGAGGGGTTGTTTCACATACACCTCCTCTTCTGTGTAGCCATTTAGGAAGGCACTCTTGACATCCATTTGAAAAAGTTTGAAACCTTTGGATGCAGCAAAAGCTAAGAGGATCCTAATTGCCTCCAAACGAGCTACAGGAGCAAAAGTCTCATCATAGTCTATCCCCTCCTTCTGTCTATACCCCTGGGCTACAAGTCTGGCCTTGTTTCTCACAACATGGCCATCTTCTCCTGTTTTGTTTTAGAAAACCCATTTTGTCCCAATAGGGTGACACTTAGGAGGAGAAGGAAGAAGAAACCAATCCCAATTTCTATCAAAATTTTCAAGCTCCTCATGCATGGCATTGACCCAATCCAGATCAGATAAAGCGTGTCCAACATCTCAGGGTTCAAAATCAGCAACAAATGCAGAATGAGCAAAGTGAGAGATTTGTTGCGACCAAGACCGAGTGACGCGTTCGTGGATGTCGCCGATCATCTGTTGAGCAGGGTGTTGGCGCTGAATGTGTTGTGGCGCCTCCCTTGCTGAAGTTACCTCCCCATCAACAGCAGCTGGTGCCTCCTCGGGTACAAGTAGTATAGCCCGAGCTGGTGGATCAGACGGCCCCCATGTAGTAGAGGAAGAAGGGTTGGGGCCGCGTGCAGTCGTGGTCGAAGTCGACCCAATCGGCACCGCAGGTGGAGGAAGTGCTGGATCATCAATCCCTTCAGCACCTTCTTCCTCATTTTCAAAAAGAGGTTCTCCAACCTCATGATCACCTGCACGCTCAAAACTAGAAGAAGGACAAAGCACAGTCTCGTCGAAGGTGACATCGAATGTCTCCATGACTCGGTTAGTATCAAGGTTAAGTACACAATATGCACGAGTATGATTACCTTAACCCAAAAATACACCGTCAGAAGAACGAGACTCAAATTTGTCCAAGTTGCCTTTCTTGAGTATAAAACAGTGGCAACCAAAAACTCTAAAATAACTCACTTTGGGTTGCTTCCCAAATCGCAACTCATAAGAAGTTTTCTTCAAGAAGGCACGGAGAAAAATGCAATTGGAAATATAGCATGCAGTGTTTATAGCCTCGGCCCTATACCGCCTAGGAGTCCAATGCTCATCGAGCATCGTCCTGGCCATCTCTACAAGGTTCCGATTTTTCCTCTCTACCACACCATTTGTGGCGGTGTTAGGGGGAAGAAAACTGATGCTCTAAACCCAAAGACTCACAAAACTTCTCAAAATCCGAGTTCTTAAACTCGAAACCATTATCGCTACGAATAACTCTCATCGAGTTCTTAGGGAACTCGTTCTGAAGTTGCAAGATCAAATTGCGAACAAAAGTGAAAGTCTCATGTTTTCTCAGCTAAAAAGAAAACCCACGAACGATACTCTCGACCAATGTCGTCAACAACAAACAAGCACATACCAACTTCCCACAACATTGGGCTCACACGAGCCGGACCGACAAAGGTCACTATGGCAAAAGCTCTCCGGCGCTGGGCTTGGTAATATCACCAGATTCACAGGATATGGTGGGGAGATGGCACCATTTTCCCATGTCTACAGGAATGGCAACACAAGATCCTTCTCCATGTGTAACGTGGCACATCCTCAGATTTAAGCCAAGTGAGCTAAGCCTTGCAAGCAAGTCGAAGCTCAAATGATCCGAGTCTCCTATGCCACTCTCCAACAGATTAGAGGAAGAGGGTCCAACCACAAGCCACAACGAGGAAATGCCAAAAGACTCTGAGAAATTGGCACGAAAGGCTTTTCCCAAAGGGCGAAATCAAACATACAAGATTGCCTTGAGGATCCCAAAAAATACGACTGAGATTCGGTTTAAAACGAATCTCATAGTTCATCATCAAAGAGTTGCCCGCAAACAGAAAGATTAAAAGCAGTTAGACACAAGAGCAACATCACGCAAACAAATCCAATAACTTGCACCGACCACGACAACACTTTACCTATGCTACTGTCGCCGAAGGTGATAAACTCCTTTCCGGCAACTGGACTAAGACTGGAGAACCACTTGGCGTTTCTGGTCATGTGCCTTGAGCATCCGGAATCCACCAACCAAACGTTCTCCAATTGTTTTATCTACATCAAAAAAAAAGACATAGGGTGAGCATACGGTCCAACACTGGGGGGAGTAAAATGAGAATTATACCAGTGTTGGGCCGGCTGCTCAAAAGAACCGTTAGTAGAAAAACCATTCCTAGCACGCCTACGGGGAAAGCGATCACCACGCTGAGGAAAGCGTGGTCCACTAAGGGAAGTGCGTCCATCGCGATAGACAAAACGTGGTGGGGGGTAACGCACAACTACAAAGCCACCGCCACAGGGTCCATAGCCCACAAATGCAGGCTCCCGCCGGGGCACGTCCTCCTTACGGCCTAGGCCTAGGACCTTGAGGCATTGGACCTCAAGTCCTAGCAGCTCTCCTTTGAAAATTCGGCACATGTACATCATGGAAAGGATGGTACATGTCCGTGTTGTTCATCTCCTTTGCACGGCGCTCCTCTCTCTTGTGCCGAAAGCAAAACTCCCTCAAGTGTCCATCTCTCCCACAGTGCTCACAATGGTACCTCACCGCTCTCATAGGGGGTTGTTGTTACTCACGGTAGTGGGTGTGGATCACTTTACCCTTCTGTGGCATGAGCTCCTCCTGGATAGGTGGCATGGTGTCCAGCTTGTTTTTTAGGTGGTTGGGCTTGGCATGCCACACTTGTTTCTTTGGTGGAGCTCTCGGAGGTTCCTCATGCACACCATCTTTGGTGTTAGGCTTAAGAAGCTCTTTGGGTGGTATCTTGGTATGTTTGGGAATAGTGGTGGAGTTGGGCTTCTCACTCGGGTTAAGACCACTAGTCTCTCCAATCTTGCCAAAAGAAGCAACACTCTCCATCCCGTGAGCAAAGCCTACACCCGGACCTCCAGCAGCACGCTTGAATTTGGCAATCATCATCCCAAGCTACAGCTCACCACAAGACACCCATGACAAGATGGTTTGAAGGTATGTGTTTTCTTCCTCGGTTTGCATCTTGTCATGCTTTACATTGGCTATCTCCATCTCCAAGCCCTCACACAGAACACATCTAGACACACAAGTGCTACCCGAGCTGGCCTTCTCAAGAGACACATTCTTGGCATTCTTCTCTGCCATCTTGGATTGCAAGCCTGCACAAGACTTGCATGCACCCAGCAACGAGGGTCTAGCCCTAAGTTCATCCACCTCTCCAACCAAAACATCATACTTCCCCCTCCAGATGAGAACGTCAGTCATGTGCTTGGAGCACATCTCACACTCATCCTCCTCAGTCACGACAACGGTGGACTTGACAGACTCAAGCTCCTTCACCGCATCCTCCCACTTCTTCCTAAACTCCTTTCTCTCCCTAGCGGTAAGCCTAAGAAATTTACCTTGACTAAGAAGAGCAGCAGTAAGCTTGTCAACCTCGGCAGAGAGTTCATCAAGAGATTGAGATACCTAGGAGGTGTCGTCGTCGTTGTCGTTCTGAGGGATGTCCTCCAGCTCGTCGTTGACCTCATCACCGAGGGCCATGGTGTAGAAGTCCTCATTGTCGGTGAAGAAACAGAGGCCATTCAGCTAGTCCTCAATCTTCTTCTTCTTCTCTCGGACTTGTCGTCGCTTGAATCAACGGAGTCATCATCCGAGTCATTGACATCGGTGAGCGTGGCGAAGAAAGCACGCTGCTCAGCCTGGGCCTTCTCCAAGTACTTCTCCATGATGTACTCCTTGTTAAAGCCGCCCCTCCGCTTGTGCTTGGTGGGGACGTACTTCTCCTTGCGCTTGCCAGAGTCGTACTTGTGGCCGTGATCCGCCTTGCCGAAGATCTGCTTGTTCTTCTTCGGGCAACTGGCGATGTAGTGGTCCGAGCCTCCACACTAGTAGCAGCCACCTCGTCCTCCTCCGCGACAACGGTTCATGCGGTTGTTGTGGAACCACGAGAACCGGTTGGCAAGCAGGGCCAACTCATCGTCCGCCATGAACTCCAGCTGCTCCTCTGTGATAGTAAGAAGAGATGACAAAGCAAAGTCTCCAGAGGTGTTAGAAGAAGAGCCAGAAACCAAAGCCATCGACGAGCCAGAAGGATTTTCATAAGAAGCCCTCGCCATGGCGTCAATCTCACTGGACTTGAGCTTACTAAAGAGCTCGTCGCACGTGAGAGTCTCATAGTTAGGCGAATCGATGAGCGCCTGAACCTTGGAGTCCCACACCGATCGATCGAGAGTGTGTAAAAGCTTGAGAGCCCTCTCATGATCGTCGAAAGGCAACATCTCCTTGTTAGCCCTCATCATGTTGACAATAACCTGAAAGCGAGCGAATAAACTCTCTATGCTCTCGCCAGACATGTGTCGAAAGTTCTCATACTCTCGCTTGTGCGACTCATAGAGATGGAATTTGACTTGAGTGGTTCCCTCATGGAAACGCAGGAGGGTAGCCCAAATCTCCTGAGCCATAGCGAGGTGAGAAACGCGATCAAACTCCGTCATGCTCAAACATGAGAAAAGAGCATTACAGGCTTGGCTATTGGCATCGTGCTCAACGATCTGATGCTGAGTCGCACGAGCATCCAAGACCACATAATCAGCAGAGTTGCAAATATCCCAAATGCAAGCACCAATGCTCTGATGATAGGCCGAGATACGTATCTTCCAATACGCATAGTTCGTCTCATCAAAAAACGGTGGTTTGCCCATGCCGCGATCCATGTCGCCTTCTATGGATCTAGAACCGGCTCTGATACCAATTGAAGGACTGAGAACTCTATCAGAAAGCGACCAGAGGGGGGTGAATGGGAGCCTAAAAATTTCTCCCAAAACTTTGGCCTTTGTCCCAAAAATCAACCCTCGAAAGCTTCAACCAAACCGTGAAGCCTACAACCCTTGGAAGAGGGTGGATGATCCCTAGGATCACAGTGAGGTACCACCAAACAAGAGCGAACCAAATACTAAAAGCTTCAGCTCAAGTTCAACTCCAAAAACTGACCCTCGAACGTAGATTGAAGGCTACGTCGAGAAATCTCCAAATACCTATGCTAACAAGTAGCAAAGATACCTAGAGAGGTTTCTTGGTTAACTCAAGGGCCAAATGTGAAGTCCGAAAACCAAGCGGAAAAGCCGGGAGGCAATTTGCACTGTCCAGAACAAGTCTGCGAAGTCCCGGACTGTCTGCGGGTACGGTCCCGAACTGTCCACGGTACTGCCGGACTGTCCGCGAGGAGATGGCGGACTGTCCGCCGGCAAAAACCCCAAAACAACAAGTCTGCTGAACCTCCCTAGTCGACTCGCGGACTGTCCGCGATTGACTACGACGGACTGTCCACCGTTCAACCAAAAGCAAAGTGACCGAGCCACGCAGCCACTGGTCTGGCCCCAGCCCGACACGCGGACTATCCGCTGGTGGAACCGTGGACTGTCCGCGACCACCCAGAGAAGGCGATTTTGATCGCCCTTCTCTCAAATCTCCCCAAATCCGAACCAACTCAAAATCCCTTGTTCCCAAACTTGGAGAAGATGATCACGAGGTAGTTGGAAGACTATCCCCATGAAATCATCCACTCAAATTGACTTAATCAACGGGAAATCTAAAGGGAAGGTGTATGAACCGAAAAAGCACCACGAAACTTGAATCGACCCGATCTACTTGCTCGTGAGGGTAGAGATAAATTCCTTCGGTGGAAATGTTCTCCTCACATCAAAGAACAAGTTGATTCAAGTGGATACGAAAAATACGCACCGAGGAGGGAGATCGAGAGACGGAAAAATCATGGAAAAACGATGAACGCGAAGAACAAGTTCAAAACTCGAATCAAACCTCAAATTGTCAGCCAAAATTCATCCCCACGAGGAGACAATGAGATTACGGTCTTGTTTCCTCAAAAAGCAAATACACAGAGGTATTATTCACCGTCTCTGCGGATCTCAGTAGCTACAGCAGGGAATGGGAAGCAGGAAACCCTAGAATGATAATAGCAATGGTTGAGATAGTCTGGAGGGAGGGGTTGCATCTCCTTATATAGCTTAATACAATTATTCCCCTTCTACCTCTACTGCTAATGAGCGAGTAGGCTAACCGTAAGGGTATTCTTGACCAACTCAAAGTTGATGGTGATCCGACGGCCACGCCCGCATAACTGGTAGCTTCGCCTCGACCCGACCTCACCGATTGCCGCCACGTGCTACCACCGCTCTGGTCATCCTTTTCACGGACCTCCCCCTAGTTTTGAGGCCGAAACCGGGAAACCTGGGCCATCCCCCGGTTTTAAGGCAAAACCGGGAAACCTGTCGTCCGTCGCCTAAGTTTTTTGGCCCAAACTCAGAAAACCCGATAGCACCCTGGTTTTGAGGCCCAAACCTGGAAACCGTCCTCAGCCCGAGTTTTGTGGCCAAAACTCGGAAACTGTCCGCACCCAGGTTTTGAGGCCCAAACCTGAAAACCGTCCACTCAGTGGTTTTTCTGTGGCTCAACCACCAAACCGAGTCGTAGAGTGATAGGTTCCGATTTGGATCGGAAATGAATTGGCTCAATCTTCACGACAGTAGGTTTGCGAACAAAGGATAATTTGCTGCGAACAGCGGGATAACTAGCTTTATACCTGACAAAGGTTGGATGCGACCAAGCGACGGGGAGAGAGGCACCGAAACCACGAAGACTTCGACTCGATCTCCGAACGACCGCAGAACCACAATCTGGAAGTAATCCACAAAATACGACGCAGCCGAACGGAAGCCGTAGAGCACGAAGTAGGGGACCTCAGAGAGATCTCTCACAAGCCCAAGAAGAACTCGCAAGAACAAAGGTTTGAGTAAGATCACTCAAGAACACGCTGCAACAGCAGGGGTGGTTTATCAATTTATCAAAAGGTTCCAAATAGCTTAGAGGTAAGTGATATTTATACTAGGAACAACCCTCCTAGATAGGTATGAAAACGAAATAGAGTTTCTGAAGATAAGCAATGTGAAAGGTCTCCTGGAGATGGCTTCCCGAAGTGGACTCGCGTGACTGTTGGCCTGTAGAGCAGTTTCTACTAAACTGGCCATAACTCTTTATTGGAAACTCCAAATGAGGAGCCGTTTGTTGGGTCGGAAAGTTAACTTGATAAGCTTTCACACCATGTGTAGCATGCACCACGAAACATCATAGAATGGTACAGTTTTGCATAGGAACTTGAACATCATGTAGACTATTGAACTTCTGACCAGTCATCACTTATTCGCTCATAACTCAATGATGCGAAGTCCAAATGACATGAAACCACTTGGGTTTGAAAGTAGACTCGACAAGCTTTCCAAAATGTCCTCATGGGCCTCAAAGGCTTCAGGGAATCAAAAGTTATGGTAATTCTTTACGCTGGTCCGTTTTTGCCATCGCACTGGTCCGTTTTTGCCATTGGACTCGTCCGTTTTTGCCATCTCACTGGTCCTTTCTTGCTGGTCCGTTTTCTCTGCGCTCGTCCAACTCTTGTGGTCCGATTTTTCCTTCTCTTCATGTATACTCCTAAGTACTACCAAAGTAGAGCTATTAGGTAGTATATCATTCTCAGAAGTATAAAGATTACAATTAGTAACGAAAGAATTCACCTGCTCTTGTAGTTTCTTAGCACGACTTCTTGTAAGTGGACCTTGATTGGTAGTATTCGGACTTGAAATAGTGTGCACAGCTGGCATGTCCTCATCATAGAGAGGATGCACCGCCCGTGCACCCCGTCCACATGCAGATCTTCACTTGTTGCTGTCCCAGGCTGTCAGCCACCACGGCCGATCCTCAGGCCACCGGTCCGTCAGTCCAAGCCTCACATTCGCCCTTCACCGCTCCGGGTCCATCGGCACGACACGTCTCTACTTGACCTTCTCCTTTCCTTAGATCACCATATCCGTGCTCAACACCTGCACAACACAAGCCAAAGAACATGTGCATCATCCGAGTTGACAATCACTCATCATCTCAAGATACGGCATACACCCATGTATCCGCAACGTCCCCGCCAAGCACAAGCGGAGGGGCGGCTTCAACAAGGAGTACATCAAGGAGAAGTACTTGGAGAAGGCCTAGGCCGAGCAGTGTGCTTTCTTCGCCATGCTCAGCGACGTCAATGACTCGGATGACGACTCCGCTACGTCAAGCGTCGACGAGTCCGTGAAGAAGAAGAAGATCGAGGACAAGCTGAACGGTCTCTGCTTCTTCGCCGACAACGAGGGTTTTTGTACCATGGCCCTCGGCGATGAAGTCGACGGTGAGCTAGAGGAGATCCCTCGGAACGACAATGACGACGATGACACCTCCCAGGTATCACAGACCCCCGATGAGCTTTCTGCTGAGGTCGATAAACTTACTGCTGCCCTCCTTAGTCAAGATAAGCTTCTTAGGTGTGCTGCTAGAGAGAGGAAGGAGTTTAGGCAAAAGTGGGAGGATGCGGTGAAAGAGCTTGAGTCGGTCAAGTCCACCGTTGTCGTAATAGAGGAGGACAAGTGTGAGATGTGCTCTAAGCACATGACTGAGCTTCTCACTTTGAGGGGGAAGTATGTTACTTTGGTTGGAGAGATGGATGAGCGGAAGGCTAGACCAGGGTTGCTGGGTGCGTGCAAGTCTCGTGCAGGCTTGCCATCTGTGTTGGCAGAGAAGAATGCCAAGATTGTGTCTCTTGAGAAGGCCAGCTCGGTTAGCACTTGTGTGTCTAGGTGTGCCTTGTGTGAGGGTTTGGAGATGGAGATCGCAAACGTGCAGCATGACAAGATGCAAACCGAGGAAGAAAACACATACCTTCGGACCATCTTGTCATGGGTGTCTTGTGGTGAGCCGCAGCTTGGGATGATGATTGCCCAATTCAAGTGTGCTGCTGGAGGTCCAGGTGTAGGTTTTGGTCAAGGGATGGTGAGTGCTGCCTCTTTTGGTAAGAATGGAGAGTCGAGTGGTCTTAATCCGAGTGAGAAGCCCAACTCCACCACTACTCCCAAGCTAACCAAGATACCACCCAAAGAGCCTCTCAAGCCTAACACCAAGGATGGAGTGTTTGTGGAACCTCCAAGAGCTCCACCCAAGAAACAGACATGGGCTCGAAAACCAAACCACCTCAGGAACAAGCTAGACACCATGCCACCAATCCATGAGGAGCTCATGCCACAAAAGAGCCAAGTGATCCACACCCACTACCGTGAGTACCAACAACCCCCTAAGAGAGCGGTGAGGTACCACTGTGAGCACTGTGGAAGAGATGGACACTTGCGGGAGTTTTGCTTTCGGCGCAAGAGAGAGGAGCGTCGTGCAAAGGAGATGAACAACTTGGACATGTACCATCCTTTTCATGATGTACATGTGCTGAAGGTTCAGAGGAAAGCTGCTAGGCCTAGAGGTCCAATGCCTCAAGGTCCTAGGCTGCATGGAGGTCGTGCCCGGCGGGAGCCTGCTTTTGTGGGCTATGGACCCCGTAGTGGTGGCTTTGCTATTGAGCGTTACCCCCCACCGCGTTTAGAGTATTACGATGGACACTCTTCCCTTAGCGGACCACATTTTCCTATACGTGGTGATCGCTTTTATCATAGAACCGACCAATTTGCACCAGATTAAGCACCGAGACCTCCGCTTATCGCAAAGATCATCAAGTACTTAAGCTCGTACAAACCAGGTAGTCCAGAAATCTCGAAGGATTTCAAATCATTCAACATTCAGCCAAGATCGTACTAGTTCAGCGAACATGCCCACAAGTTACATCACAGTTGCACATAGCTCAAATACATCGGAGTACGAAATAATATTACAAACCATAGTTTGAACAGTAGCGGAAGCAACATAGTTTTAAACATAAGTTCGGAATGTTCTTAATATAGTGTCATCAGTCTGATCAGGTCCACAAAAGCATTAGATAAGATAAGTAGCGACCATGCCCCTGGTCTAGTCATCTCCCATAACCGGGTACATGCAGTTCTCACAGTAGCCAAAGAAGCACTGGCCATCTGCAACAACAAGGGAATAAACCCTGAGTACGAGAAGGTACTCAGCTAGACTTACCCGACATAAATCAGAAATAATGAGACACCAAGGGTCATGTAGGCTATATGTGGGGTTGGCTGTACATACTCTTTTGAATGAAAGCTCTTTGTAAGTAAAACTCAACTTAGGGTGATGGCAGTCACTTTTAATAATTATTCCTACCTTACTAGGTTTGCTCCTGATCTAAAACAAGCACTTGACTAATTATTCAAGCGAGAGTGACTATTCCATCAATAGCCTTCCAGATTCCATACCATAACCATATTTAGTTTCATATGTTCTACGAGCGATGATCTACAGTCAACTGCTCACTGTCCAGGAGCGATGGCGATTATAATCGATTCCTACCAGCTAGGGATAAAATGTCTCACACTCGTCCGATCACACCTGCGCTCGGTAGCCGTCGGCTGCCACTCAGGAAATTTGAGAACACGATTCGCGGGATGGCCATGGGCCCTTCTACACCGGGGGTTATCTCAGTGCCAGGTCGCTCAAGCTATAGCTGCCCACGGTCATGGTCGATCAGGCCATGCCTGCCCTCGGACCATGCCAGGTTGTTCAGAATAGTTGCCCACGGTACAGCTGAGGCCTTGGGTGTTAGGCGTCAACATCTCCATCACCGGCTCGAATAACCCTGCTCGGCTTCATGGGAGGTACTCCAACCTACTCCATTAAGTGATCGACGCGTTCAATTTGACTGAAGGTACATTCTCGGACGGGTCCTATGCGACACAGATGGGAGACTACTAGCACACAGAACCCATGTCCTGCTGCCCTTACATCCCGCCCAGTCTCAGATTAATTATCACTTGGTTATCTCAACAATAGCACTAGGCTAATCATGATCAGTATCCACCTATATGCGGGAGACAGGAAATCACCCGACTTCTACCGATCTAAGCAGGGCTAAGCATATCATCGAGCCTAGACCTAACAGGGATATCAAGATAATAATTGCGGTAGACAAGGTATAGCAATAATGCATCAACGGTAGCAATCAATTCCTATAACCTAATGCAATAGTCATTATCAGGTTCATTTGTAAATCAATTGCAAACCATAGGAGTTAGAATGCTCCGGGGCTTGCCTTTCTCGAAGTCAGATGGACGGTGGTCGCGGCACTCGGGCAGTTCCTCGGCGTCGGTGCCTTCGGTCTCCTCGGGCAGACTCTCCTCCTGACTCGGCTCTTCCTGCTGCGGTGGGTTCCGGGACTCTTCTACCGATCCTGTATGATGCATAATATGTATGAATAGGATGAATGCACATAGGATACGTATGGGATGCAATAGGGTTAACAACAATCAGGAGATAAGCACATGTCATCTACTTCATTTTCTTCAACAAGGTAGTCAACATCATCTTAATGATTATAGAAGACCTTTGCATCTAACAACCACTTAACCTTCATAATTAATCAGTCAAGATGCATAATTACCACAACATTACCTACTTACTTATTTTATTTTCATCTATTTACTTGCTTTAATAATCTTATTTAAACATGCCTATAACAGCAACCTACTCTAAACAGTTTCAGAAAAATCTACAAAAATTACATAAGGTTAACAACACACAAAATAGCCCACTGTCAAATTTTCAAGACACTTAGATTTAAACACTGTCCTCTCTGAAAAAGACAAATAACATGATGAAAAGGTGTTTTGAACTACACATCCTAACAGAAAGTGTCAAACATCAGATTTCATATTTTTCCTCTGAACTTCTTAGCACAAGAGCAGTCTACAAAAATTATAAGGTTCATATTCATCATATTTTAATTACTATAGATTATTCAAGAAAACAACATTTAACCATTTTAAATGCTTCTGCCAAAATATTTCACAGAGCACCTCCATTTTACATTTTTTCCATAAACTACTCATCTGCACCGATTTAACAAAATTGAAATCACATTTTTCTGAGCTACACCGAATTAGTTATGCATTTTCTAAGTTAACAGCAAAATCCTAAATCAATTTAAACTGCACATAAAAGTATCACCAAAAATGCTTTTAACATTTTTTCACAGGTAGCCTTATTCATTCTTAACACACCAAAAAAAAATTTCACAGTATTTAGACTTAAAATGAGCCTTGCAAGAATTTTTGAAGCCTTTACACAAATTCTGCAAAAACTGATTTAAAAGAAAACCCGACCTAACTTCTATGGGTACCCCACTTCATACACCCGCAGACACAGGGCAAAACGCTAGGTGTACCCGGCTAACCCAAGCGCTAGCGTACCCAGACTTCTCTCCTTCTCTCCTTCTCTCTTTTTCTCACTGCCAGTGGGGTCCACTGGTCACGTGGCCCACATGTCGGCGGTCAACTGGACCCACGCGACAGCGGCACTGGGCACCCGCCGGCGTTGACCGGTGCTAGCTCGCTGGCGGCGAGGCTTCGGGCGCAACCATCTACACGGCTAGACTCACCTTCGCAAGGCGAACACGGTTGGCTAGGTTTCTCGGCCAGGGGTCCACCGGAGCAAGCTCGACGGCGACAATGGCGGAGCAGCGGCGCGGCAACTCGGTGTCGAGGCCTTGCGTGGCTATTTCGAGGCTCGGTGACGTGAGCATCAGCTCAAGCAAACCCTAAGCTACCTACCCGGGCAACTATTGAGCCCTGTCGACCTCGGCATTGCCCGTCGTCACGCACGGCGGCGGTCCGCGGCGGACATGGCCGTGGCACAGCTTTGTTCCGGTTGAAACACAGCGAGAGAAGGGTCTCCATCTAACCCTAAGCTACTACAGAGGTAGAGGAGGTGGGAACGAGGCTTGGTTGGAGATGGTTTGGCCGGAGATAGCCGGACCACATGATGGTCATGGCGGCGGCCATGGCGAGAACCCGAGAATGGCACTTGGCGTTCCACCGGCTAGAGAGGAGAAGAGGGGGAACCAACCCGTGCTGGTGAAAGAGGAGGTTAGGGCGGAGAAGTTGGTGGAAGGAATCGGACGACGGTGCAGTGAGCAGCGAGCAATCGCTCGCCAGAGTTCGGCGGGCGGCGGCGGCACTATGAACTGTAGAAGATGGATGGAGTGGATGGAGGAGACGAGCGAGTGAGCGAGTGAGTGTGCTTCTGGCTGCAAGCGCGAGTGGGAGGGAAGGGAAAAGAGATGGAGGGCACGCGGCCACGCGGCGGTTGGGCAGAGGGGACAGGGAGATGCTGTCGACTCGGCGCAAACCACAGGCGACAAGCAGCGGCGGTTTGGGCAGCCGGCGAGGCGGTCTCGCGAGGCGGGGCGGTTTTTGCCGGCGTACGGGCGACGGCGCGCGAGGGGAAGAAGAAGGAGGCTGACAGGTGGGTCCCGCTAGGGTCTAAACAAATGAGGTTTTTGTTTATTTCTTCTCTGCTCCATAACTCCCAAACTAAGCCGAATTAGGAAAAGTTCCTAAAAGCAAGGATGCTTAGAATTTTACAAGGAACAAATCATCTTTAACGCTCAAGTCCAAATTCTGATTAAAAAAAGAATTTTACTCCTAAACTATTTTTCTAACACACTAAACAACATTTAAAAGACTTTTTCTGAAAAGGGGCTTTTAAGCAAAGTTGTTTCTTTCCTCAAGATCTACAACTTTGGTTTAAGGCACTAGGTCAAAACCAGAAGGCAAACATAACTATACTAGATGCTAAACAAGAGTTGAAGCATTCATACACACAAATGCACATGAAAAGATGAGATGCTATGCTCATGCTATGTCAAGTTATGCATTTTAGGGTTGCTTAACACCTAGAGTGTTACAGCTTTCCCCATAGGCGTGCTAGTAATGGTTTTGCTACTAACCATTCTTTTAAGCAGCCGGCCCAACAGTGGTATAATTCCCATTTTACTCACCCCAGTGTTGGACCGTATGCTGACCCTATGTCTTTTTATTGACGTAGGTAAAACGATTGGATAACGTTTGGTTGGTGGATTCCTGGTGCTCAAGCCATATGACCGGAAACGCCAAGTGGTTCTCTAGTCTTAGTCCAATTACCGGAAAGGAGTTTATCACCTTCGGCGACAATAGCCAAGGTAAAGTGTTGTCTCGTGGGTCGGTGCGAGTTAATGAGCACTTTGTGTTGCGTGATGTTGCTCTTGTGTCTAACTTGCATTTTAACCTTCTTTCTGTTTCGCAACTCTTTGATGATTCGTTTTAAACTGAATCTCAGTTGTATTTTGGATCCTCAGGGCAATCTTGTATGTTTGATTTCGCCCTTTGGGAAAGTCTTTCATGCGAATTTCTCGGAGGCTTTTGGCATTTCTCATTGTCTTTTGGCTGGTCCTTCCTCCTCTGATCTTTGGATGTGGCATAGGAGACTCGGTCATTTGAGCTTCGACTTGCTTGCATGGCTTAGTTCACTTGGCCTTGTCTGCCATTCTTGTAGACATGGGAAAATGGTAGCCGCTCCCCACCATCCTGTGAATCAGGTTATGACCAAGCGCCCAGGAGATCTTTTGCATATGGACCTTGTCGGTCAGGCTCGGGTGAGCTCAGTTGGTGGGAAGTGGTATGTGCTTGTTGTTGTTGACGACTTTTTGAGATATTCATGGGTTTTCTTTTTAGCTGAGAAAACAGAGACTTTCACTTTTGTTCGCAATTTGATCTTGCGACTTCAGAACGAGTTCCCTAAGAACTCGATGAGAGCTATTCGTAGCGATAATGGTTCCGAGTTTAAGAACTCGGATTTTGAGAAGTTTTGTGACTCTTTGGGTTTAAAGCATCAGTTTTCTTCCCCCTACACACCGCCACAAAATGGTGTTGTAGAGTGAAAAAATCGGACACTTGTAGAGATGGCCAGGACGATGCTCGATGAGCATAGGACTCCTAGGCGGTATTGGGCCGAGGCTATAAACACTGCTTGCTATATTTCCAATCGCATTTTTCTTCATGCTTTCTTGAAGAAAACTTCTTATGAGTTGCGATTTGGGAAGCAACCCAAAGTGAGTTATTTTAGAGTTTTTAAGCAAAGTTGTTTCTTTCCTCAAGATCTACAACTTTGGTTTAAGGCTCTAGGTCAGAAACAGAAGGCAAACATAACTATACTAGATGCTAAACAAGAGCTTAAGCATTCATACACACAAATGCACATGAAAAGATGAGATGCTATGCTCATGCTATGTCAAGTTATGCATTTTAGGGTTGCTTAACACCTAGAGTGTTACAGCTTTCCCCATAGGCGTGCTAGTAATGGTTTTGCTACTAACCGTTCTTTTAAGCAGCCGGCCCAACAGTGGTATAATTCCCATTTTACTCACCCCAGTGTTGGACCGTATGCTGACCCTATGTCTTTTTATTGATGTAGGTAAAACGATTGGAGAACGTTTGATTGGTGGATTCCCGGTGCTCAAGCCATATGACCGGAAACGCCAAGTGGTTCTCTAGTCTTAGTCCAATTGTCGGAAAGGAGTTTATCACCTTCGGCGACAATAGCCAAGGTAAAGTGTTGTCTCGTGGGTCGGTGCGAGTTAATGAGCACTTTGTGTTGCGTGATGTTGCTCTTGTGTCTAACTTGCATTTTAACCTTCTTTCTGTTTCGCAACTCTTTGATGATTCGTTTTAAACTGAATCTCAGTTGTATTTTGGATCCTCAGGGCAATCTTGTATGTTTGATTTCGCCCTTTGGGAAAGTCTTTCATGCGAATTTCTCGGAGTCTTTTGGCATTTCTCGTTGTCTTTTGGCTGGTCCTTCCTCCTCTGATCTTTGGATATGGCATAGGAGACTCGGTAATTTGAGCTTCGACTTGCTTGCATGCCTTAGTTCACTTGGCCTTGTCTGCCATTCTTGTAGACATGGGAAAATGGTAGCCGCTCCCCACCATCCTGTGAATCAGGTTATGACCAAGCGCCCAGGAGAGCTTTTGCATATGGACCTTGTCGGTCAGGCTCGGGTGAGCTCAGTTGGTCGGAAGTGGTATGTGCTTGTGGTTGTTGACGACTTTTTGAGATATTCATGGGTTTTCTTTTTAGCTGAGAAAACAGAGACTTTCACTTTTGTTCGCAATTTGATCTTGCGACTTCAGAACGAGTTCCCTAAGAACTCGATGAGAGCTATTCGTAGCGATAATGGTTCCGAGTTTAAGAACTCGGATTTTGAGAAGTTTTGTGACTCTTTGGGTTTAGAGCATCAGTTTTCTTCCCCCTACACACCGCCACAAAATGGTGTTGTAGAGTGAAAAAATCGGACACTTGTAGAGATGGCCAGGACGATGCTCGATGAGCATAGGACTCCTAGGCGGTATTGGGCTGAGGCTATAAACACTGTTTTCTATATTTCCAATCGCATTTTTCTTCATGCTTTCTTGAAGAAAACTTCTTATGAGTTGCGATTTGGGAAGCAACCCAAAGTGAGTTATTTTAGAGTTTTTAAGCAAAGTTGTTTCTTTCCTCAAGATCTACAACTTTGGTTTAAGGCTCTAGGTCAGAAACAGAAGGCAAACATAACTATACTAGATGCTAAACAAGAGCTTAAGCATTCATACACACAAATGCACATGAAAAGATGAGATGCTATGCTCATGCTATGTCAAGTTATGCATTTTAGGGTTGCTTAACACCTAGAGTGTTACAGCTTTCCCCATAGGCGTGCTAGTAATGGTTTTGCTACTAACCGTTCTTTTAAGCAGCCGGCCCAACAGTGGTATAATTCCCATTTTACTCACCCCAGTGTTGGACCGTATGCTGACCCTATGTCTTTTTATTGATGTAGGTAAAACGATTGGAGAACGTTTGATTGGTGGATTCCCGGTGCTCAAGCCATATGACCGGAAACGCCAAGTGGTTCTCTAGTCTTAGTCCAATTGGCGGAAAGGAGTTTATCACCTTCGGCGACAATAGCCAAGGTAAAGTGTTGTCTCGTGGGTCGGTGCGAGTTAATGAGCACTTTGTGTTTTGTGATGTTGCTCTTGTGTCTAACTTGCATTTTAACCTTCTTTCTGTTTCGCAACTCTTTGATGATTCGTTTTAAACTGAATCTCAGTTGTATTTTGGATCCTCAGGGCAATCTTGTATGTTTGATTTCGCCCTTTGGGAAAGTCTTTCATGCAAATTTCTCGGAGTCTTTTGGCATTTCTCGTTGTCTTTTGGCTGGTCCTTCCTCCTCTGATCTTTGGATATGGCATAGGAGACTCGGTAATTTGAGCTTCGACTTGCTTGCATGGCTTAGTTCACTTGGCCTTGTCTGCCATTCTTGTAGACATGGGAAAATGGTAGCCGCTCCCCACCATCCTGTGAATCAGGTTATGACCAAGCGCCCAGGAGAGCTTTTGCATATGGACCTTGTCGGTCAGGCTCGGGTGAGCTCAGTTGGTCGGAAGTGGTATGTGCTTGTGGTTGTTGACGACTTTTTGAGATATTCATGGGTTTTCTTTTTAGCTGAGAAAACAGAGACTTTCACTTTTGTTCGCAATTTGATCTTGCGACTTCAGAACGAGTTCCCTAAGAACTCGATGAGAGCTATTCGTAGCGATAATGGTTCCGAGTTTAAGAACTCGGATTTTGAGAAGTTTTGTGACTCTTTGGGTTTAGAGCATCAGTTTTCTTCCCCCTACACACCGCCACAAAATGGTGTTGTAGAGTGAAAAAATCGGACACTTGTAGAGATGGCCAGGACGATGCTCGATGAGCATAGGACTCCTAGGCGGTATTGGGCTGAGGCTATAAACACTGTTTTCTATATTTCCAATCGCATTTTTCTTCATGCTTTCTTGAAGAAAACTTCTTATGAGTTGCGATTTGGGAAGCAACCCAAAGTGAGTTATTTTAGAGTTTTTAAGCAAAGTTGTTTCTTTCCTCAAGATCTACAACTTTGGTTTAAGGCTCTAGGTCAGAAACAGAAGGCAAACATAACTATACTAGATGCTAAACAAGAGCTTAAGCATTCATACACACAAATGCACATGAAAAGATGAGATGCTATGCTCATGCTATGTCAAGTTATGCATTTTAGGGTTGCTTAACACCTAGAGTGTTACAGCTTTCCCCATAGGCGTGCTAGTAATGGTTTTGCTACTAACCGTTCTTTTAAGCAGCCGGCCCAACAGTGGTATAATTCCCATTTTACTCACCCCAGTGTTGGACCGTATGCTGACCCTATGTCTTTTTATTGATGTAGGTAAAACGATTGGAGAACGTTTGATTGGTGGATTCCCGGTGCTCAAGCCATATGACCGGAAACGCCAAGTGGTTCTCTAGTCTTAGTCCAATTGTCGGAAAGGAGTTTATCACCTTCGGCGACAATAGCCAAGGTAAAGTGTTGTCTCGTGGGTCGGTGCGAGTTAATGAGCACTTTGTGTTGCGTGATGTTGCTCTTGTGTCTAACTTGCATTTTAACCTTCTTTCTGTTTCGCAACTCTTTGATGATTCGTTTTAAACTGAATCTCAGTTGTATTTTGGATCCTCAGGGCAATCTTGTATGTTTGATTTCGCCCTTTGGGAAAGTCTTTCATGCGAATTTCTCGGAGTCTTTTGGCATTTCTCGTTGTCTTTTGGCTGGTCCTTCCTCCTCTGATCTTTGGATATGGCATAGGAGACTCGGTAATTTGAGCTTCGACTTGCTTGCATGGCTTAGTTCACTTGGCCTTGTCTGCCATTCTTGTAGACATGGGAAAATGGTAGCCGCTCCCCACCATCCTGTGAATCAGGTTATGACCAAGCGCCCAGGAGAGCTTTTGCATATGGACCTTGTCGGTCAGGCTCGGGTGAGCTCAGTTGGTCGGAAGTGGTATGTGCTTGTGGTTGTTGACGACTTTTTGAGATATTCATGGGTTTTCTTTTTAGCTGAGAAAACAGAGACTTTCACTTTTGTTCGCAATTTGATCTTGCGACTTCAGAACGAGTTCCCTAAGAACTCGATGAGAGCTATTCGTAGCGATAATGGTTCCGAGTTTAAGAACTCGGATTTTGAGAAGTTTTGTGACTCTTTGGGTTTAGAGCATCAGTTTTCTTCCCCCTACACACCGCCACAAAATGGTGTTGTAGAGTGAAAAAATCGGACACTTGTAGAGATGGCCAGGACGATGCTCGATGAGCATAGGACTCCTAGGCGGTATTGGGCCGAGGCTATAAACACTGCTTGCTATATTTCCAATCGCATTTTTCTTCATGCTTTCTTGAAGAAAACTTCTTATGAGTTGCGATTTGGGAAGCAACCCAAAGTGAGTTATTTTAGAGTTTTTAAGCAAAGTTGTTTCTTTCCTCAAGATCTACAACTTTGGTTTAAGGCTCTAGGTCAGAAACAGAAGGCAAACATAACTATACTAGATGCTAAACAAGAGCTTAAGCATTCATACACACAAATGCACATGAAAAGATGAGATGCTATGCTCATGCTATGTCAAGTTATGCATTTTAGGGTTGCTTAACACCTAGAGTGTTACAGCTTTCCCCATAGGCGTGCTAGTAATGGTTTTGCTACTAACCGTTCTTTTAAGCAGCCGGCCCAACAGTGGTATAATTCCCATTTTACTCACCCCAGTGTTGGACCGTATGCTGACCCTATGTCTTTTTATTGATGTAGGTAAAACGATTGGAGAACGTTTGATTGGTGGATTCCCGGTGCTCAAGCCATATGACCGGAAACGCCAAGTGGTTCTCTAGTCTTAGTCCAATTGGCGGAAAGGAGTTTATCACCTTCGGCGACAATAGCCAAGGTAAAGTGTTGTCTCGTGGGTCGGTGCGAGTTAATGAGCACTTTGTGTTTTGTGATGTTGCTCTTGTGTCTAACTTGCATTTTAACCTTCTTTCTGTTTCGCAACTCTTTGATGATTCGTTTTAAACTGAATCTCAGTTGTATTTTGGATCCTCAGGGCAATCTTGTATGTTTGATTTCGCCCTTTGGGAAAGTCTTTCATGCGAATTTCTCGGAGTCTTTTGGCATTTCTCGTTGTCTTTTGGCTGGTCCTTCCTCCTCTGATCTTTGGATATGGCATAGGAGACTCGGTAATTTGAGCTTCGACTTGCTTGCATGGCTTAGTTCACTTGGCCTTGTCTGCCATTCTTGTAGACATGGGAAAATGGTAGCCGCTCCCCACCATCCTGTGAATCAGGTTATGACCAAGCGCCCAGGAGAGCTTTTGCATATGGACCTTGTCGGTCAGGCTCGGGTGAGCTCAGTTGGTCGGAAGTGGTATGTGCTTGTGGTTGTTGACGACTTTTTGAGATATTCATGGGTTTTCTTTTTAGCTGAGAAAACAGAGACTTTCACTTTTGTTCGCAATTTGATCTTGCGACTTCAGAACGAGTTCCCTAAGAACTCGATGAGAGCTATTCGTAGCGATAATGGTTCCGAGTTTAAGAACTCGGATTTTGAGAAGTTTTGTGACTCTTTGGGTTTAGAGCATCAGTTTTCTTCCCCCTACACACCGCCACAAAATGGTGTTGTAGAGTGAAAAAATCGGACACTTGTAGAGATGGCCAGGACGATGCTCGATGAGCATAGGACTCCTAGGCGGTATTGGGCTGAGGCTATAAACACTGTTTTCTATATTTCCAATCGCATTTTTCTTCATGCTTTCTTGAAGAAAACTTCTTATGAGTTGCGATTTGGGAAGCAACCCAAAGTGAGTTATTTTAGAGTTTTTAAGCAAAGTTGTTTCTTTCCTCAAGATCTACAACTTTGGTTTAAGGCTCTAGGTCAGAAACAGAAGGCAAACATAACTATACTAGATGCTAAACAAGAGCTTAAGCATTCATACACACAAATGCACATGAAAAGATGAGATGCTATGCTCATGCTATGTCAAGTTATGCATTTTAGGGTTGCTTAACACCTAGAGTGTTACAGCTTTCCCCATAGGCGTGCTAGTAATGGTTTTGCTACTAACCGTTCTTTTAAGCAGCCGGCCCAACAGTGGTATAATTCCCATTTTACTCACCCAAGTGTTGGACCGTATGCTGACCCTATGTCTTTTTATTGGTGTAGGTAAAACGATTGGAGAACGTTTGATTGGTGGATTCCCGGTGCTCAAGCCATATGACCGGAAACGCCAAGTGGTTCTCTAGTCTTAGTCCAATTGTCGGAAAGGAGTTTATCACCTTCGGCGACAATAGCCAAGGTAAAGTGTTGTCTCATGGGTCGGTGCGAGTTAATGAGCACTTTGTGTTGCGTGATGTTGCTCTTGTGTCTAACTTGCATTTTAACCTTCTTTCTATTTCGCAACTCTTTGATGATTCGTTTTAAACTGAATCTCAGTTGTATTTTGGATCCTCAGGGCAATCTTGTATGTTTGATTTCGCCCTTTGGGAAAGTCTTTCATGCGAATTTCTCGGAGTCTTTTGGCATTTCTCGTTGTCTTTTGGCTGGTCCTTCCTCCTCTGATCTTTGGATGTGGCATAGGAGACTCGGTAATTTGAGCTTCGACTTGCTTGCATGGCTTAGTTCACTTGGCCTTGTCTGCCATTCTTGTAGACATGGGAAAATGGTAGCCGCTCCCCACCATCCTGTGAATCAGGTTATGACCAAGCGCCCAGGAGAGCTTTTGCATATGGACCTTGTCGGTCAGGCTCGGGTGAGCTCAGTTGGTGGGAAGTGGTATGTGCTTGTGGTTGTTGACGACTTTTTGAGATATTCATGGGTTTTCTTTTTAGCTGAGAAAACAGAGACTTTCACTTTTGTTCGCAATTTGATCTTGCGACTTCAGAACGAGTTCCCTAAGAACTCGATGAGAGCTATTCGTAGCGATAATGGTTCCGAGTTTAAGAACTCGGATTTTGAGAAGTTTTGTGACTCTTTGGGTTTAGAGCATCAGTTTTCTTCCCCCTACACACCGCCACAAAATGGTGTTGTAGAGTGAAAAAATCGGACACTTGTAGAGATGGCCAGGACGATGCTCGATGAGCATAGGACTCCTAGGCGGTATTGGGCCGAGGCTATAAACACTGCTTGCTATATTTCCAATCGCATTTTTCTTCATGCTTTCTTGAAGAAAACTTCTTATGAGTTGCGATTTGGGAAGCAACCCAAAGTGAGTTATTTTAGAGTTTTTAAGCAAAGTTGTTTCTTTCCTCAAGATCTACAACTTTGGTTTAAGGCTCTAGGTCAGAAACAGAAGGCAAACATAACTATACTAGATTCTAAACAAGAGCTTAAGCATTCATACACACAAATGCACATGAAAAGATGAGATGCTATGCTCATGCTATGTCAAGTTATGCATTTTAGGGTTGCTTAACACCAAGAGTGTTACAGCCCTCCCCTCCTTAAAGAAAACTCGTCCTGAGATTTTTAGTTACTAATCGTTTCATATAAAAGTGTGGATACATTTCTCTTAAGTAGGCTTCCATTTCCCAAGTGGCATCTCGATCATCTTGTTCACTCCAAGATATTTTGTATTACCTTACTATTCTTCCGCGAGTTATTCTTTCTTTTTCATCAAGCACTCGGCACGGCTCCACTGAATAAGTGAGATCAGATTGCAACTTGATGTTGGTTGGTTGTACCTCTTCTTCCAGCACTCGAAGACACTTCTTTAACTGTGACACATGGAATATAGTCTTCAAATGTTCTGGCAACTGTAGCTGATAAGCTACTTCTCCCCTCTTTTCCATGATTCTATAGGGCCCCACAAACCTTGGTGCTAACTTTCTTTTAACTCCAAAGCGCTTAACACCCTTCATAGGTGAAACTTTCAGGGAGACATAGTCACCAACGTTGAATTCAAGTGGTCTTCTCTGTTTATCGGCATAACTTTTCTATCGAGACTGTGCAGCTGCAATATGTTGCTGAATGATTCTAACTTGTTCTTCTCCTTCTCTGACAAAATCAATTCCATAGTATCGATGTTCCCCTGGATCAACCCAATTTATCGGTGTTCTACATCTTCTACCATATATAGAGCTTCAAAAGGTGCCATCTGAATACTCTGTTGATAACTGTTGTTATAAGCAAACTCTGCCAAAGACAACCATTTCTCCCAAGAACCTTTTGCTGATATTACACAGGCTCTTAACATATCTTCTAATACTTGGTTCACTCTTTCAGTCTGTCCTGATGTTTGCGGATGATAGGCCGAGCTTCGGATCAACTCCGTGCCTAATTCTTTTTGTAGTTTTTCCCAAAATGGTGCAGTGAATTATGGTCCTCGATCTGACACTATGATCTTCGGTACCCCATGGAGTCGAACAATCTGACTCAAGTAAATCTCCGCATAATCTGGTGCCTTATAGTTGGTCTTGACTGGTATGAAATGTGTTGTTTTGGTAAGACGATCCACGATTACCCAAATCGAATTGTTCCCCTTTTGGGTAGTAGGCAAACCGGTGATAAAATCCATGCTCACTTCTTCCCACTTCCACTCGGGTATAGCTAATGGCTGAAGCATTCTGGCTGGTTTCATGTGAAAAGCCTTTACTCGACAACAAGTGTCACACCTAGCCACATAAGCAGCGATTTCCTTCTTCATCTTAGTCCACCAAAATCTTGGACGCAAATCTTGATACATTTTCGTAATTCCAGGATGAATAGATAAACTAGACAAATGTGCTTCATCCATGATTCGGTTTCTGAGTTCGCTATCCTTGGGTACCACTAGGCGCTGGTCAAACCATAGAACTCCATTGTCATCAACTCAGAAATGCTTAACTGGTTCCATCGCAGCTTTTAGTCTTTGCTTAATATGATGAATCCCCTTATCGGTTTTCTGCCTTTCTATGATCTGATCAAACAACGTGTTGCATAACTCTATATCATGTAGTACTGCAGGATGCATTAAACCGAACTCATTTTCTGGTAGCAACTTCATAGCATTACAATGTGATTTCAGACTCAAAGCATCGGCTACCACATTCGCCTTACCGGGTTGGTAGTGAATCTACAGATTATAATCTTTAATCAATTCAAGCCATCTTCTCTGCCTCATGTTCAACTCTGGCTGAGTGAAAATATACTTGAGACTTTTGTGATCCGTGTACATATTACAGGCATTACCAAGTAAATAATGTCTCCAAATCTTCAAAGCATGTACCACTGCAGCTAATTCCAAATCATGTGTCGGATAATTTACTTCATGCTTCCTTAATTGACGAGATGCATAGGCAATCACCCTGCCTTCCTGCATAAGAACACAACCTAAGCCAATCTTTGATGCATCGCAAAAGACATCAAAGGGCTTCTCGATATCCGGCTGAGCTAAAACAGGAGCAGTGGTCAACAGTTTCCGCAAGGCATGGAAAGCAGTTTTGCACTCTTCTGTCCATTCAAACTTTTGGTTCTTTTGTAACAAGCTGGTCATAGGTTTGGCAATTTTGGAGAAATCTGGAATGAATCGGCGATAGTATCCTACTAAACCTAAGAAACTCCGAATCTCACCAACCGATGTAGGAGCTTTCCAATCCATTACTTCCTGAACTTTACTGGGATCAACTGAGATTCCCTCTTCAGATAAAATATGACCAAGGAAGTGTACCTTCTTCATCCAAAACTCACACTTACTAAACTTAGCATAGAGTTGATGCTCCCTAAGTCTGGTCAAGACAATCCTTAGATGTTCTACATGGTCCTCTGCATTTTCTGAATAGACCAAAATATCATCAATAAATACTACTACAAACTTATCTAGCTCTGGCATGAATACTGAGTTCATCAAACTCATGAAGTATGCTAGAGCATTTGTCAACCCAAAGGACATGACAAGGTACTCATACAACCCATATCTGGTTGAAAAAGCGGTGTTTGGGATATCCTGTGGCCTGATTCTGATCTGATGATAACCTGACCTCAAGTCAATCTTGGAAAACACCTTAGCTGGAGATAACTAGTCAAAGAGAATATCTATCTGTGGTAACTGATATTTGTTCTTCACCGTCACGGCATTGAGCGCCGATAATCCACACACATGCGTAGTGACTTATCCTTCTTTTTAACGAACAAAGCTGGGCAACCCCATTCTGACACACTAGGTTGAATAAACCCCTTTTCTAAGAGTTCCTTGATTTGGGTCTTGAGTTCTGCTAGTTCAATGGGCGGCATACGATACAGTCTCCTAGAGATTGGTGCAGTCCCTGGCAACAACTCAATTACAAATTCCACGACTCTCTTGGGTGGTAACCCTGGTAACTCATCTGGGAAGACATCCGGGAAATCTCGGACAACAGGAATTTTGGAAAGGTCTTTTATAGTAAGAGTACAGGATAGGTCAACAAAATCGGCAACTCGGGGAAGAGATATGCGAAGTTTGTTACCCGTCCGACCATCGGATAAGGTAAGAGTCCTATTCGCAGTGTCTAACACCGCGTTCGACATGGTCATCCAACTCATTCCCAAGACTACATCCATACTTAGTCCCGACAAAACCACTAAATTAGCTCCAAATTTGTGCCCTCCAATGTCGATGGTTGCGTTACAAACCATCTGTCTAGATAACACGCTACTCCCAACGGAGCTTACGCGAAACCCATAATCCATTTCAGCCATTTCTTGGTTATGCTTTGTGCAATTGCTTTGCTCATGAAAGAATGTGATGATCCAGTATCAAACAAAACAACTGTAGGATAATGGTTAACGAGACACATACCGACAGTCACGGGCTCTCCTGCACGAGCTTCTTCGGCAGTCATGTTATGCAGACGTGCGGGGTAGTTGGCCTGCTGGTTCTTTGGGTGTGGGCAATACCTTGCAAAATGTCCCTCTTGGTTGCAATTGTAGCATGGCCCACGAATTAGAGGCTTGCTTCCAGCTGAGCTGCCTTGACCCCCTCGAGTTGGATTTGCTGCTATCTTGTACGGCCGCTGACCACACTGAGCCTACTGCTGACCTTTCTTCTGAGGCGGCCTGAAACGAGCTCCAGGCACTGGTGGTCGGTATTGGAAACGCTGAGCTAGTGGTCCCCTAGGCTGGGAAGGTCCAGATTCCAATGTCCTCTTTCGGGCTTTGCTTGCTGCATGCTTGTTATTGTGGTTCTCTTGAATCAAACAGTCATTGATGAAATCATTGAAGACGGTATGAGACGAAGTACCCACTGATTTTCCCATCTTGGTATTCAGCCCTCTCTTGAAACTAGCTATCTTTTTAGCGTCAGTGTCCACAAAGTCCGGAGCGTACCGAGACAAGGAATTGAACACGTGATGGTACTCGATAACAGATCGAGTTCCCTACGTTAAGCTCATAAATTCTGCCACCTTCATCTGAGTTAAACCTGGCGGAATATAATGTCCCCAAACAGCTTGCAAAAACAGTCCCCAAGTGATAGGCGTTCGGGCAGGATAGGTGGTGCGGTGATGTCCCCACCAGATTCCGGCCGGTCCTTGCAACTGATGTGCAGCATATTCTGCCTTGAGCTCCTCCGTGAGCCTGAGTAGCCGAAATTTTTGCTCCATAGTTTGCAGCCATTCTTCTGCCTCCAGAGGTTCAGTAGCTTCATTGAAGATTGGTGGTTTTATATCCAAAAAATCCTTGAAAGAACTGTACTGATTTGGCTCCGGGCAATGATTGCCATGCACCAAATTCTCCCGCAGAAGTGCTTCAATATTGCGCTGGCTCCCCAGAAATTGGGCGAAGAGTTGCTCGGGTGTGGCCGGTGGAGGAGGTGGTGGATTGCGGTTCTCTTTGTTATCATCTTTACCACCACTACAGCCAGCCCCACTGCGAGTCATCGTCATCTGCATATACCGATAGTAATGATCATTAAGCGATGTTGCCAATAATGTAGAGAACAATAAACCATGCCAATGGAAATCATTCGGAAAATTAATTCGCCAAACAATTACAGAGGCATAATAAATTTCAACCCACACTGCAGCATCACATAATAAAAGTGCTCATTACACATCATGCAAAAGCCAACACAACCTCCATGGATGCCCATACATATGGGACTTTTTAAAGGTCTTGCGCCACGCGCACATAGGTTTACATCACAACCGTACAACATCCCATGATAGCTACAAAAGATCAAGCGCAAAAGACATGTGACGAGAGATCATCAAGCGCTAAACAACCATCTATCCTACTCTCCATCAGCACCATCATCGTCATCGTCGCTCGAGATATCCGAAGAACCACTAGAAGAAGCACGAGGATCCGGGTCTTCCTGAGGAAAGATGGGGTTCCTCTCGTTCTCTCGGCGATGGATCTCCTCATGTAGGCGGTCGTTGTAGTCGTGGAGATGGTGAAGCTGTAACTCCAAGTCTCCCACCTGAAGCCTGAGAAGCCTGTTCTGCTCGGTCGCACGTATGCCCTCAAGACACACCCCTCGAAGTGACTCCTTAGTCTCAGCCATGATCGTGGACAAGAAAGTCGTCATCCCTTGTTGATCACTAAGCTGCTGTGTCGTATCCTGCTCTATCTGACGAGCCTGATCCCTCTCGACAGTCATGTGAGCTAGCTCTGTGGTGAGACGGTCTATCTCTGTGGTTTTCTCCTCTCGACTCTTGTGGTGTGCACCTATCTCCTCACTGAGAATGTGGTCCAGGTGATCGTAGCTGTGCGACAAACACCCATAGGTAGCCATGAGTGCAGCCATAGCACAGCCAGCTGGTCTCGCACAATGCTCTCGCTCCAAGGAACTGGCCTCAAGTACAGTGGCACCCGGCTGACGCCACACTGATTGGAAAGGGTCCGCCGTAGGGAAGATGCTAGCAGTGGCTTGTGCAACCACCTCCGGGTGGTCCTCCATAATGTCCCGAAGAACAGTATAGGCAACCCTGTTAGCTCCATCCCACGGGGTCCTACCCTGTAGTGCGAACACCCGGCGACACCATACGTGATCCTGAGCGTCGCGGCTGCGCACGTCCACCTCAACTGTGTACATGTAACGATCCTCTGAAAACTGGACACGATGCTAATCATACTGCGGCTCCTGGCCCTCCTGGTATCCCACCAACTGTAGCACTCTCCCCAAAATGGTAGGCATGCCAAACTCATCCAGGAAGTCCTCCGCTCCCTCAGCAGTCTAGGGTCCCAGCATATAGTTAGGCCTCTTGCCTCCGGTCGACATACGGGCAGTGCGCTTGGTACGGGCCATCTGAAAGAAGTTTATCCACATAGTTATAATTAGTTGAGAACAACTTTTATTAGAAATCGGGACGGATATCATAAGGAGGCAAGTAAGATTAATGCAAGATTGTATGATCATGATGCATGCGCGTGACATATGCCGTCACTGTCTAACATTCTAACGGCTAGACTGTGGCATACAACATTCACTCATAGCGTTAACTAACGTACTATACGTTCGCAAGTTAGCATACCTGCAGAAAATCATTTCAGCCCTACCCACAGTATGAATATTATGCATTGCTGAAATTAACTCTAATACTAACTTAGGTGCACACCCAGTATACACGTAAGTAGTATATACACCCATCGAATAGAATACTCCCACAATTAAATACTTTCACATATACCCTTGTGCAACAGGTATACATTCTAGTACCAGTCTATCACTCGCGTAGATTGGCGATTGTCCAATCATGCTCTCCCAACTCCCTCATTACCTTGGAATAGAGGCAATTGATCCATACATTACTATCCCGAAGAATAGCACCCATACAATTTCACCCTTGCCGTATGGACGACAGTAAATGACAGAATTTAAACATGATGCAGGACCCCCAAGTTAGTACTTAAATAGCCACCTAAGATCCTACTGGGCATAAGAACATGATCACTGGCACACCCTAGTTTTATTCTTAAGATTTCCAAATCCTACTATAACTATAGGTTGGCAAATACGACTTTATTCTTGGAAAAATACTGTTTTCAAATACACTTACGAACAGTACACTGAACTATGCTCCGATGCCAGCTGTCATAGAATCGACCAATTTGCACCAGATTAAACACCGAGACCTCCGCTTATCGCAAAGATCATCAAGTACTTAAGCTCGTACAAACCCGGTAGTCCGAAAATCTCGAAGGATTTCAAATCATTCAATATTCAGCAAAGATCGTACTAGTTCAGCGAACATGCCCACAAGTTACATCACAGTTGCACATAGCTCAAATACATCGGAGTACGAAATAATATTATAAACCATAGTTTGAACAGTAGCGGAAGCAACACAGTTTTAAACATAAGTTCCGAATGTTCTTAATACAGTGCCATCAGTCTGATCAGGTCCACAAAAGCATCAGATAAGATAAGTAGCGACCATGCCCCTGGTCTAGTCATCTCCCGTAACTGGGTACAGGCAGTTCTCACAGTAGCCAAAGAAGCACTGGTCATATGCAACAACAAGGGAATAAACCCTGAGTATGAGAAGGTACTCAGCTAGACTTACCCGACATAAATCAGAAATAATGAGACACCAAGGGTCATATAGGCTATACGTGGGTTGGCTGTACATACTCTTTTGCATGAAAGCTCTTTGTAAGTAAAACTCAACTTAGGGTGATGGCAGTCACTTTTAATAATTATTCCTACCTTACTAGGTTTGCTCCTGATCTAAAACAAGCACTTGACTAATTATTGAAGCGAGAGTGACTATTCCATAAATAGCCTTCCAGATTTCATACCATAACCATATTTAGTTCCATAAGTTCTACGGGCGATGATCTACAGTCAAATGGTCACTATCCAGGAGCGATGGCGATTATAATCAATTCCTACCAGCTGGGGATAAAATGTCTCACACCCGCCCGATCACACCTGCGCTCGGTAGCCGTCGGCTGCCACTCAGGAAATTCGAGAACACGATTCGCGGGACGGCCATGGGCCCTTCTACACCGGGGGTTATCTCAGTGCCAGGTCGCTCAAGCTATAGCTGCCCACGGTCATACCAGGTCGATCAGGCCATGTCTGCCCTTGGACCATGCCAGGTTGTTCAGAATAGTTGCCCACGGTACAGCTGAGGCCCTGGGTGTTAGGCGTCAACATCTCCATCACCGACTCGAATAACCCTGCTCGGCTTCATGGGAGGTACTCCGACATACTCCATTAAGTGATTGACACGTTCAATTTGACTGAAGGGACATTCCCGGACGAGTCCTATGCGACCTAGACGGGAGACTACTTGCACACAGAACCCATGTCCTGCTGCCCTTACATCCCGCCCGGTCTCAGATTAATTATCACATGGTTATCTCAATGATAGCACTTGGCTAATCATGATCAGTATCCACCTATATGCGGCAGACAGGAAATCACCCGACTTTTACCGATCTAAGCAGGGCTAAGCATATCATCGAGCCTAGACCTAACAGGGATATCAAGATAATAATTGCGGTGGACAAGGTATAGTAATAATGCGGTGGGTTCCGGGTCTCTTCTGCCGATCCTATATGATGCATAATATGTATGAATAGGATGAATGCACATAGGATACGTATGGGATGCAACAGGGTTACCAACAATCAGGAGATAAGCACATGTCATCAACTTCATTTTATTCAACAAGGTAGTCAACATCATCTTAATGATTATAGAAGACCTTTGCATCTAACAACCACTTAACCTTCCTAATTAATCAGTCAAGATGCATAATTACCACAACATTACCTACTTACTTATTTTATTTTCATCTATTTACTTGCTTTAATAATCTTATTTAAACATGCCTATAACAGCAACCTACCCTAAACAGTTTCAGAAAAATCTAGAAAAATTAATTAAGGTTAACAAGACACAAAATAGCCCACTGTCAAATTTTCAAGCCACATAGATTTAAACATTGTCGTCTATGAAAAATACAAATAACATGATGAAAAAATGCTTTGAACTACACATCCTAACAGAAAGTGTGAAACATCAGATTTCATATTTTTCCTCTGAAATTCTTAGCACAAGAGCAGTGTACAAAAATTATCAGGTTCATATTCATCATATTTTAATTACTACAGATTATTCAAGAAAACAATATTTAACCATTTTAAATGCTTCTACCAAAATATTTCACAGAGCACCTCCATTTTACATTTTTGCCAGAAACTACTCATCTACACAGATTTAACAAAATTGGAATCAAATTTTTCCGAGCTACACAGAATTAGTTATGTATTTTTCTAAGTTAACAGCAAAATCCTAAATCAATTTAAACTGCACATAAAAGTATCACCAAAAATGCATTTAACATTTTACACAGGTAGCCTTATTCATTCTTAACACACCAAAATTTGTTTCACAGTATTTGGACTTAAAATGAGCCTTGCAACAATTTTTGAAGCCTTTACACAAATTCTCCAAAAACCGATTTAAAAGAAAACCCGACCTAACTGCTACGGGTACCCCACTTCATACACCCGCAGACACAGGGAAAAACGCTAGGTGTACCCAGCGAACCCGAGCGCTAGCGTACCCAGACTTCTCTCCTCTCTTTTTCTCACTGCCAGTGGGGTCCACTGGTCAGGTGGCCCAAATGTCGGCGGTCAACTGGACCCACGCGACAGCGGCACTGGGCACCCGCCGGCATTAACCGGCGCTAGCTCGCCGGCGGTGAGGCTTCGGGCGCAACCATTTACACGGCTAAACTCACCTTCGCAAGGCGAACACGGTCGGCTAGGTTTCTCGGCCAGGGGTCCACCGGAGCAAGCTCGACGGTGACAATGGCGGAGCAGCGGCACAGCAACTCGGCGTCGAGGCCTTCCCTGGCTATTCCGAGGCTCGGTGACGCGAGCATCAGCTCAAGCAAACCCTAAGCTACCTACTCGGGCAACTATTGAGCCCTGCCGACCTCGGCATTGCCCGACGTCATGCACGGCGGCGGTCCGCGGCGGACATGGCCGTGGCACGGCTCTGTTCCGGTTGAAACACGGCGAGAGAAGGGTCTCCATCTAACCCTAAGCTACTACAGAGGTAGAGGAGGTGGGAACGAGGCTTGGATGGAGATGGTTTGGCCGGAGATAGCCGAACCACGTGATAGTCATGGCGGCGGCCATGGCGAGAACCCGAGAATGGCACTTGGCGTTCCGCCGGCTAGAGAGGAGAAGAGGAGGAACCAACCCGTGCTAGTGAAAGAGGAAGTTGGTGGAAGGAATCGGACGGCGGTGCGGTGAGCAGCAAGCAATCGCTCGCTGGAGTTCGGCGGGCGGCGGCGGCACTATGAACTAGAGAAGATGGAGTGGATGGAGGAGACGAGCGAGTGAGTGTGCTTCTGGCTGCAAGCGCGAGTGGGGGGGAAGGCAAAAGAGATGGAGGGCTCGATGCATTGCACCTGGCCACTTCCCGTCGGGGAGAGGCTCCAACCGGCGTGGCGACGTCAGGCATCGGCGGCCACGCGGCGATTGGGCAGAGGGGACAGGGAGATGCTGTCGACTCGGCGCAAACCACGGGTGACAAGCAGCGGCGGTTTGGGCAGCCGGCGAGGCGGTCTCACGAGGCAGGGCGGTTTTTGCTGGCGTACGGGCGACGGCGCGTGCGGGGAAGAAGGAGGCTGACAGGTGGGTCCCGCTACGGTTTAAACTAATGAGGTTTTTGTTTATTTCTTCTCTGCTCCATAACTCCCAAACTAAGCCGAATTAGGAAAAGGTCCTAAAAGCAAGGTTGCTTAGAATTTTGCAAGGAACAAATCATCTTTAAGGCTCAAGTCCAAATTCTGCTTAGAAAAAGAATATTACTCCTAAACCATTTTTCTAATGCACTAAACAACATTTAAAAGACTTTTTCTGAAAAGGGGCTTTTAAGCAAAGTTGTTTCTTTCCTCAAGATCTACAACTTTGGTTTAAGGCACTATGTCAGAAACAGAAGGCAAACATAACTAGATGCTAAACAAGAGCTTAAGCATTCATACACACAAATGCACATGAAAAGATGAGATGCTATGCTCATGCTATGTCAAGTTATGCCTTATAGGGTTGCTTAACACCTAGAGTGTTACAGCTTTCCCCGTAGGCGTCCTAGGAATGGTTTTGCTACTAACCGTTCTTTTGAGCAGCCGGCCCAACAGTGGTATAATTCCCATTTTACTCACCCCAGTGTTGGACCGTATGCTGACCCTATGTCTTTTTATTGATGTAGGTAAAATGATTGGAGAACATTTGGTTGGTGGATTCCGGGTGCTCAAGGCATATGACCAGAAACGCCAAGTGGTTCTCTAGTCTTAGTACAGTTGCCGGAAAGGAGTTTATCACCTTCGGCGACAATAGCAAAGGTAAAGTGTTGTCTCGTGGGTCGGTGCGAGTTAATGAGCACTTTGTGTTGCGTGATGTTGCTCTTGTGTCTAACTTGCATTTTAACCTTCTTTCTGTTTTGCAACTCTTTGATGATGACTATGAGATTCGTTTTAAACTGAATCTCAGTCATATTTTGGATCCTTAGGGCAATCTTGTATGTTTGATTTCGCCCTTTGGAAAAGTCTTTCATGCAAATTTCTCGGAGTCTTTTGGCATTTCTCGTTGTCTTTTGGCTGGTCCTTCCTCCTCTCATCTTTGGAAGTGACATAGGAGACTCAGACATTTGAGCTTCGACTTGCTTGCATGGCTTAGTTCACTTGGCCTTGTCTGCCATTCTTGTAGACATGGGAAAATGGTAGCCGCTCCCCACCATCCTGTGAATCAGGTTATGACCAAGCGCCCTCGAGAGCTTTTGCATATGGACCTTGTCGGTCCGGCTCGGGTGAGCTCAGTTGGTGGGAAGTGGTATGTGCTTGTTGTTGTTGACGACTTTTTGAGATATTCATGGGTTTTCTTTTTAGCTGAGAAAACAGAGACTTTCACTTTTGTTTGCAATTTGATCTTGCGACTTCAGAACGAGTTCCCTAAGAACTCGATGAGAGCTATTCGTAGCGATAATGGTTCCGAGTTTAAGAACTCGGATTTTGAGAAGTTTTGTGACTCTTTGGGTTTAGAGCATCAGTGTTCTTCCCCTACACACCGCCACAAATTGTGTTGTAGAGTGGAAAAATCGGACCCTTGTAGAGATGGCCAGGACGATGCTCGATGAGCATAGGACTCCTAGGCGGTATTGGGTCGAGGCTATAAACACTGCTTGCTATATTTTCAATCGCATTTTTCTTCATGCTTTCTTGAAGAAAACTTGTTATGAGTTGCGATTTGGGAAGGAACCCAAAGTGAGTTATTTTAGAGTTTTTGGTTGCCACAGTTTTATACTCAAGAAAGACAATTTGGACAAGTTTGAATCTCGCTCTTCTAATGGTGTATTTTTGGGTTATGGTAATCATACTCGTGCATATCGTGTACTTAACCTTGATACTAACCGAGTCATGGAGACATCCGATGTCACCTTCGACGAGAGTGTGCTTTGTCCTTCTTCTAGCCTTGAGCGTGCAGGTGATCATGAGGTCAGAGAACCTTTTTTGATGTAGAGGAAGAAGGTGTTGAAGGGATTGATGATCCAGCACTTCCTCCACCTGCGGTGCCGATTGGATCGACTTCGACCACGACTGAATGCGGCCCCGACCCTTCTTCTTCTACTACATGGGGGTCGTGTGATCCACCACCTCGGGCTGTACCACTTGTACCCGAGGAGGCACTAGCTGTTGTTGAGGGGGAGGTCACTTCAGCAAGGGAGGCACCACAACACATTCAGCGCCAACACCCTCCTCAACAGATGATCGGTGACATCCAGGAATGCGTCACTCGGTCTAGGTCACAATAAATCTCTCACTTTGCTCATTCTGCATTTGTTGCTAATTCTGAACCCCGAGATGTTGGACACGCTTTATCTGATCTGGATGGGGTCAATGCCATGCATGAGGAGCTTGAAAATTTTGAGAGAAATCGGGTTTGGGTTTTTCTTCCTACTCCTCCTGAGTGTCACCCTATTGGAACAAAATGGGTTTTCAAAAAACAAACAAGGAGAAGATTGCCATGTTGTGAGAAACAAGGCCAGACTTGTAGCCCAGAGGTATAGTCAGAAGGAGGGGATAGACTATTTGGAGACTTTTGCTCCTGTAGCTCGTTTGGAGGCAATTAGGATCCTCTTGGCTTTTGCTGCATCCAAAGGGTTTAAACTTTTTCAAATGGATGTCAAGAGCGCCTACCTAAACGGCTACATAGAAGAAGAAGAAGTGTATGTGAAACAACCCCCGGTTTCGAAAATCCCAAGTTTCCAAACCATGTTTTTAAACTTCACAATGCTTTATATGGTTTGAAACAAGCCCCTAGAGCCTGGTGTGATAGGTTGAAAACCTTTTTGCTTGCTAAGGGTTTCAAAATGGGATGTGTGGATAAAACTCTTTTTCTCCCAATGCTAGGTAAAGAAACTTTGTTGGTTCAGATTTACGTGGATGATATCATTTTCGGTGGTTCTTCTCATGCTTTGGTCGCCAAGTTTGCACATACTATGAGCAGGGAATTTGAGATGAGCATGATGGGTGAGTTGACGTTTTTCCTTGGGTTGCAAATCAAGCAATCCCGAGAGGGGACGTTCGTGCACCAGGGCAAGTACACCAAGGACATATTGAAGAAGTTTGATATGGGTGAGGCCAAGCCTCTTCCAACACCCATGTCGACTACGACGGCCCTGAATGCGGACAGGGATGGAGAAGCTGTAGACCAGAAGGAGTACCGGAGTATGATCGGGTCGCTGTTGTACTGTGACACCCTAGTGTCAAGCACTGCATTAGGAACCATATTAGCTACTCAATTTCCATAAGTAATGCATTGCATCATTTCATGTGCATGGAAGTGTTTTTGGCTTTTGTTTGTTTATTTGAATTGTGGTTTCAATAAGACTTGTTTGTTAAATAAAATTTCTGTCTTGACAAATAATTTTGTAAAATAGGTAATATTGAGTATAACACTTTTCATGTAGACACCTTGACCTAGATCAGTATAGTTTAATAATTAAAAATGTGGGAACAAAAATAATTTATGGCTCAAAAATTGGCTTTATTTATGTGGAGGCTGAGAAAATGGTTTTCAGAAAAAGTGTTTTATACGAAAGTTGTAGAGAAAATTATTTTGAGGAACTTTTATTTTTGGGTCAAAGTCTAGTTTTGAGTTTTTAAACTGTTTTGATTTGGTCAAAGTTTGGTTATAGATTTGAAAAAGAAAAAGGAATTGTTTTCTCCCGCGCTGCACTTTCGGTCCATCTGGCCTTTCGGCCCGGCCCACGCCAGCCCACTCTCGCCCCCGCGCCACGCCGCTCCCGCGTGCACGCTCACCCACGTCGCGCCGTGCCCGACATGGCCGCGCCGTACGCCGGCCAAAATCGCCGCGTGGCCGTTTTCTTCTGCCGCGGATCCGCACCCGCCACTCACCACGCGATCTTCTTCCACTCGATCATCTTGCTCGCCTAGTCTCCGCACGCCCCGGCGGCCGCGCCCACACCACCGCCTGCTGCTCTGACCGCCCGCGCCGTACGCCGGCCGTGGCCCCCGCCACAATCGCCCGTCCAGCCAAAGCCCGAGGGCAAAACCTAGCGGTCCGCACTTCTCTCTCTTTCACTTGCCACTCGCACTCCATCGCTCTCGCCAGCTCCCACTCTCTCCCTCGCTCTCGCACGCGAACGCCACCCCGAACGCCGTTCGCCACCGCCACTCCCCTCGCCGTTCCAGCCCTAGCCGAGCCACCGCCGGTCGATTAACCCCGACCACCGCTCCGCCTTCATCCCGAACACACGGTGAGCACACTCGTACCCCCAGCCGAGCCCCGTCAACACCAGAAGGCAAGAAGCCCCGCCGCGGTCGCCATCGACGCCGCCCGGAGCTCAAAGCCGTTCCCCTCCGACCAAAGCTCCACCGCATCCCTCCTTCACCAGCAAGCCTCACCGAGCCAAGGCAAGGTGAGAACACACCCCTTCTAGGTCTCTACCGCCCCCTGACTCCCTCTTCTTCCCGGCCGAGCGCCATGAGCGTCCTCCATGGCCG
The DNA here is from genome assembly GCA_009763385.1 of Coix lacryma-jobi var. lacryma-jobi. Classification (NCBI taxonomy): domain Eukaryota; kingdom Viridiplantae; phylum Streptophyta; class Magnoliopsida; order Poales; family Poaceae; genus Coix; species Coix lacryma-jobi. Next base: position 84,833,094 of record CM019826.1, read on the forward strand.
CGCACGAGGCCAAGCTCTTTCGGAGCTTCACCGGCCGAACCAACCCCTCTAGTAGCCTCCCTAGGGTTCACTTAGGCTTTCACCTACGTCAATTTCACCGGCGACCGCTGGAGACGGCGTAGCCAAACACCACCACCGCCACCATCTACCATTGCTCGTCACCGACGAGCTACGGCCGTGCGCTGGCCAAACCAACACCACCACTCGATCCACCTCGCCGAGGTGAACACACCGAGCCTAACCGCACCGCCGACGACATTGCCGTCGGCGAGTAATCGTCGGTCAACCGTTTCCCCTGTTTGGCGTTCACCGACAAGTGGGCCTGTTGACCCGGCTGGCCCGCACGTCAGTCGCTCTTGGTTACATGGGCCGAGTCTACGCAAGTTGGGCCGGGAGATTTTCAAATGTTTTTCCTTTTGCTTTTATTTTCCAGAAAAGCTTGTTTATTTTGTGTAGCACCTTTTAAAGATCCAAATGAGGTGCTTTTAGTTTTGTAAACTTGTTCATGAGTAGATCTAACACGGAAAAATATAAAAGTATTTTTGGTGAAAGTTTATTGTATTGCTTTTATTTAAGTTAGTTTATGAGCTTTATGCTAAATAAATAGGTTTATAATTTTTCTGGTTGAATTAATTCATGGCAAAAATTGTGTATGCTTCTTATCAAGTTATGTGTCTGTGAAAAATTTATGAGGACCTGTTTCTTCTAGAAAATGCATCTGTTTATATTTAAATTGCTTTTTGGCTATTTTCTTAAAATATTTGTTAGAAGAAATATGTGTGGAAATACAATATGGGAAAATTTATACAGTCTCTATTTGTTCTGTTTAAGTTGAGAAAAATGTTAAGTATAAGTTGTTGTATGGAAAAATAAGGAGTTGTAGTACAGGAAATATTATGATGTTTCTGTTCGTGGAACTTTCTTGATAAATATGAAATGTGAAGTAGAATCTGGGAAAAATATAAAAATGAGGATTGCACCCTTTTCCAGTAGGGTTGCAGTTCAATGGGTTTATTTTAAAATAAACTTGTTTATTTTATGTAGATTTGTATGTTCATGCTTTAGTAGTAAGTTTTGTGCAGTGAAGTGGTTATAGGCATATGAAGCTAGGAAAAATATGAAATCTGTTGTTTGACACTTTTCATAAGAAAAGTTAGTTCAAAGCCCCTTTTTGGCTATTTATTTCATCTTTTTGTATCTGATGTTCAGTAATTTATCTCTCGCTGAAATTTGTACACTGAGGTCTAGTAAGTGTAAGTTGCGTACTGGAATTTTTGTGGATTTTTTTGAGATCCGAAAAATGCACTTGCTGTTCAACCCTAGATTTCTTTCGAATGAGTAAATAGGAAATAGTCAAATAATGGTTTTGATTAATCAAAAGTTGTTCAACAAGTTGGTTTTTATGGTTTGCAAGAAATGTTTACATTTCATACCACCATTTTGCACCTCGCATTATTTATTTATTTATGTACCGCATTGCAATAGGATCGACAGCCCCGGAGACAGAGGAAGAACTGGAGACAAACGTCGAGGAGGAGATCCCGGAAGTGCTCAGGAGCGATGAAGAAGAACCCGCAGCGGAGACTAACCTACCCGAGTGCCCCTCTCACGAGGCATCAGTCTTCTCCCAAGGCAAGCCCCGAAGCATCCTAAGTCTCCAAGTTTTTATCCAAGTCTCCAAGCATCCTAAGTAATTTAATGGAGTATATTATACTGTGATGCACTTGGTATAGCAGTTGATTGAATTCCAATTGCTGCATTACCATTCCTTGATTATTGTTTACACCTGCCTTGTTGTCCTGTTACATATTCATAAATAGAACTGCTTAGCCTGCTTAATAAAAGTAGTAGTTAAGGATGTTTCCATAATACCCCTGATGGGTAGTTACCGAATCACGGTTGGCTATATTTTGCTATAGTGAAAAAGAACCTGAGTAGTAATGAAATATGGTCAATTGGAAGGCAAGGCACAAGTTTGGAAACTTGGGGCAGCTCGTCCGTTGCATCGTGTAGGTTTGTATCGATGTTGGCCCTCGTTCATTTTTGAAAGCACCCTTTTACTTAGGGATATGTCAGTGCTGTAATCATCGACCTCAAAGCCGGTTAGACGTTGTTCGGCCCGGTCTCAACCCATATCGCACCCTCTAGTATGGAAACACGATCTGCCGCGGAATGGCGATCGTATAGTTCCAATTGGGTGGTCCGTGCTGTGAGCCGCGACGATTACCACCACGAACAAGCATGGAGCGGTTACCCAATGCATGGACACGACGGGGAAAGTGTGGGTTGGTATTAAAGGTTTTTCACCAGCTGGCTTTGAATTCGATTCGAGTCGCCGTCTCCCCCGGTTAGTGGGAAACTATGTCGAGCTTCACCATGATACAACTCCATGTGATGATTATTGTTCAACTAAAATTTGGGTAAGTCAACTGGATATGGTTTATTCTATTGATTGCCATATTCAAGTGGATGCTATAGACCAGGTGCAAACCTAGACTAAGAGATAGGCTAAAATTTGGACTGCTCATTTATACAATTAAATATTACTCCTTTAATTTGAGCTTTTCGCAACTAAGATCCCAGCTTCACCAAAAAGGCCTTGCATACCCCTTGGTGTCTGTATTTTCAGTTGGACGGGTAAGCCTAGCTGAGTACATTTCCGTACTCAGGGTTTATCCCATTTGTTGCAGATGGCCAAGTCTACTACGGCTATTGTAAGCATTGCCTCTACCCCGTGGAGGGTGATGAGGAGTAGGCCCAGGGCAGGGTCATCTAGAAGCTTCTCCTTTGCTTTTGCTGGGCTAAGACTATTGGTGGCACATTACCTGAAAAAGGAGTAGTGAGTTATCAAAAACATTGTTTATTCGGACCACGTGTGTGGTGGTCGTGTCTCAATCTTATTTGAGCTTCCGCAAATTTCAAACTCAGTGTTGTAATAACTCTTTTAAGATTTCGCACTCTGATGATTAATTTCGGTTTCAATTATCAACTGTGTATCCTTACGAATGTGGTACTTGAACAATGCGATCCTGTATATTGTACGATGTTTGAAATCCTTCAAGATTTTCGGACTACCGGGGTTATATGGGTTCAAGTACGAGTCGACGTAAGTCGTATTTGACTAAGACGGTACTTGACCTCTTATAATCAGGACGGTTCCGGCACAGCTGGTATCAGAGCATGGTTCAAGTTATTGCATACGTGAGGAGCAATTTTCGAACTAAAATGGGTATTTCAAAATTATTTTAAAAACTACTTTGAAATTTTAAGTGTGCCCAGTCTTATCCTTAAGCCCTATACTAGGATTCAGGTGGCTTAACTGCTAACAGGGTTCAGGGATTTTGCTTCATGCTGGATCTTTATTTGTTGGTCCATTCTCGAGGGAAAAGAGAATGCGTCGATCGCGAAAACATGCAGAAAATGATTTTGTAAGATATGAGAGCATGACCGTCCAATCGTCGGTCTAGGGTGAGAGTTGTTATACCAAGTATGTGCGAGCTCTACGCAAACATATACGAGGGTATCAGATGTTGGGTATGTTTCTAGATTGGTGCATGGTATTTAGTGTTGGTTTCTATGTATCTTTGTACGTATGAGCCAATACTCCGTTATTTTATCATTGGAATTTTGATTTGGGCTGAAATGAATCTGCAGCAGGTACACTAACTACGTGATCGAGTAGAACGAGCAGATAACGCATGAGAGAACGTTCTTGCCACCGATTAGAACGTTAGGACTTACGATTCATGGTTAGTGAGTGAGAACATAAGTACGATCATGCATCATGTTTATATTCTTGCACTTGCATTACCTCCAGTTGACGCAAAATATGGTCCGCGCCTCACACACAGCAAGCCGGAAAAAGTGTGGCTTCAATCGGGTGCCCGGACGGTTTGGAATCCGGAGATGTGCCAGTCAGTTTGACCTGAAAACCAACAAGGGATAAAACTGTGAGAATAATCTGGAACATGCTGGATAAGACCAGACAGATCCATATGTACGGCTTCAAAGCCAATCACGACGGCATACAACTACAGAAGCTGTCTGTCCATAAGTTCAAAGATCATTCGGCTAACATTAAGAATGAGCATATATCAACAGTCGGTTGCCGAATGTACATGTAAGAGGACATCATTAAGATATAATGAATCATGAACAGGTAACCTGTAAATATAAATCTATCCAAACAACACATGCATAGGTTAATCCAATTAGTCTGCCGCATGTCTAATCTTCATAAACCTGTCAAGCATAAACTAAGTCTACACCACTCCTTATAATTAGATTAATCCACCGCATGATACAATCTAATGATAAGGAGCTAAAAGCATGCATGTATCTGAACAAATCTACAAAGACTCATTACTCGTGTAAGCTTAACTAAGCTCAGCAAACTAGCCGAGTTGGGGTCCATGAAGAAGGAACATACAAACAAGTGCGATTAAACTAATCTAAAACCTCCATCTGCCGCACGACACCTAGTTTTATCAAAGCCTAACAGTAATGGACATGCATGAATGTGACGTAACGGCCCTAATCCCATGGCCCACTGATCGCTGTCAATCACTGACAGTCGATCCGTACAGCCAAGAGATTAAGACCGGGTTCCGCCACTGGGCTACATCAGTGCCCGATGTCCGCAGGATCAGCTCACAATTCGGTTACAATCTCTTGAACATTTTGACAAACAACATCGGAGTAAATAGCGGAAGACTTAGATAACAATAGTTTTACAAACCAGGGTTCAACATAACATTAAAGTGAAGTTATTACAGACCATAGTTCAAATAGATAGAGTTGGCAGGGTAGCATATGACAACAACTAAAAGATAAAGATACATCACCCAGCCCGAGGGTGAATAATCACTCATCGGCCTCATCGGCCTCTTCCTGAACAACAGTCACACAGCAGGGTCCAAGGCATACTGAGGAATCTGCCATACCTGCAACATGGGTAGAAGAACCCTGAGTACAAAGGTACTCAACAAGACTTACCCGACTAAAGAAAAGGGAGAAGACTCAGGGATGCAGGCTTAGGGTAGTCAAGGTAAGGCTTAAGCAAGTTCAAGTATTTTGCAGAAAAGCATTTTTGGTAAACCTTATTTTAATTTTGAAAGATTCGGTATTCCTTGTTCCAACATAATCCTTGATTCATTTTACTTTCCAAAACAGACCTAGTTGAGAACCACTCCCTGTTGACAGTCAGTGACTAAGTCTCCATAACCGAGGAGCAGCGTTAATCCGGATAAATAATACTCAGCTGAGGGTCCCTATCCACACTGCATATGTAGCACCCAAGCTTGCATATGCCAACTCGTCTACCACGATTCCTCCAAGATTGGGCCCGGTCCTACGCCACCCGGAAGTACAGTACACCACTCCAATCCGGGACTCTAACCCACGTGGGTACATGCTACTTCCGCCATCTCTCCACTCCCAGTGCGCGGTTGTCGGTCCAATAAAGGATTCCTCGGAGCCGAAGCTTTCCGTAGTATGTGAATAGTTGCAAGTCTTAGTCAGCAGGCCCCCATACAGGTGGTCCCTAAATTTTCCCAGCCAGCGACAAGCACCTCGGGACTCTAACCCGAGAGTACAGGTCCTGTCAGTTTTTCAACCCTGTCCCGGTCGGTGTCAACTGTTGAGTCCCGGACTACAACATGACGGCACCGTACGCAAGGACAACCTCTCCTTCCCATGGACTAGGTACGGATCAGATACTTAGCCAATGGTGGGAGTAAACCAGAAATTCCCATAAATATCCTTAAAGTGATCACACTTTCGAGATTGGCATTTTTATTGCAAATCTATCATATAGCATTGCTAAGCTTTTCACAAATAGTTTTTGAAAAGCGGTTATCAGGTGTATCATTGGTCAAGGTAGATAATGCATCAGATAGGATTTCACTCAACTCCTATCAACCTAATGCAATAATTTAACTCAAAACATTTAAGGAAAACATTTATAAAAGCAAGGTAGGGTTAAATGCACCGGGGCTTGCCTTGGACGGCAAAAAGAGCAGACTCGGGGTAGGTATAGGCGTCGGAGCTCGGGGTTGCCTCGGGGACAGATCCTTCGGTGGCTACCTCGACTTCAGGGCCTTCTTCGTCAACTATACGGATGCAGTGATGAATGCTCATGAGAATGATGATATGGACTTAAGGTACATGACAATACCACAGATTCAAGATTACTCTTAGGCAAGACATAATCGAAATCTAGGTTGAGCATAAAAGGTAACCATTTCTTCCTTAAGCAAAATTGATTAAACTAGACTTTATCATAACTATCCTAAGCATCAACCAAACATAGTCATCACAAACATCATAGACCAAAGGGTAGGGGTCTATGAACATCAAGCAATCCCAAAAGTCACATCACAGGGCATTCCACGCTAACCCTAATCACCTTTTCTATTTTCCTTAATTATTTAAAAAGGTCATTTTATGAAGGTGCTCTAAAAATTACCAAATTAATCACACAAGTTCATTAGGGTACAAGTATAAGGCAAAACAAATTTCATAATTTTTGGAGGTCATTAAGGTGCTCAATTAAATCTAGACATTTAATTAACAAAAGGCACTATTCCTTAATTAAAATAAAGCTAAAAAATCAACTTGCTCCAAATGACTTCAAAATTTTACCAGAGACTCATCATGACATAACTAACTTGCAAATTTTATCTCAAGATTTTTGGAGCTATATAACACTCTCTAAAAATACCAAAGCCTTCATTTTTCAATTAAAAGGGGAATTTTTCATTTTCAAATTTTTGCAGGAAGGTCAAGTTTTATATTTTTATAAAATACTTCAAGGTGCAAAGAGTTTACCATCAAAATTTCAGAATTTTTGGATCAACACAGAAAATCACACAAAAAGATGAAATCTGAACACTATTCACATGTATGAAGAAATAGAAAAACGGCACTGTTCTTCTCCTCCGTTCGCCGGCGACCACCGACGACGGCGGCGCTGCTACGCCGGCCACGACGAGGCGTCTCAGGCGAAACCGAGGAGATGGGGGGCTTCAGGAGCTCACCGTGAGTCGATTAAGCGGCTCGGCGAGGGAAGGGAATGAACGGAGGGAGGTGGTCGACGGTGGCCGGCGGAAAACTCACGGCGGCGATCGTCGTCCCGATGATCCTGCGCGACACAAGTGACCGCAAGGGGTCAGTCAGAGGCGCAAAGGGGTAAGGAAGGTGATGCGGGGGTCGGAGGGAGATGATCAAGGCCGGGGAGGGAGTATTTCACGATCCCGACCTCGACGGGATTCTCGCCGGAGATGGGAACGGCGAGTTACGCCGGGCAAACAGGGACGGTAGAGACCAAATTGAGGAGTGGGGAAGCAGCACAAGAACACGGCGGAGCTTTTGAGCTAGGTGGTTGAGCACGGGAGGCTCTGGCTGGTGCTAGCGACGGCGGCGGAGGTGAGTGAGGGAGTCGGGCTCCGGCGGGCCTTATATAGCCACGGCTAGCGGCCGGCAGAGAGCTCGGAGAGGTGTGGACGAGTTCGGCCGAGGCACGCGCAATCGATTGCGAGCTGGCGGAGAGGACGACGTGCAGTCGGGCCTGGGCGTGAGCTCGCCGGCGTTGTCCACGCGGCGGCGATGAACTGGGGGCAGTGGGGGACGGGCGAGAGGTCAGCGCTCGCATGCGCGGACGCGAAATGATCACGCGGCCGCAGGCGGCAGGTCGGGAGCATGCGGGCGGCTGCCAGGCGCGTGGCGCACGCGGCGCCGGCGAGGCGTCCATGGCCGGGCCCCCCCCCTACGACGGGGAAGATGAACAGGGTAGGGTATAGGGTTTGACCTTTGGCTAGTTTCTGAAATTTGCAAATTACTTCCAAAATTTGAACTGTGCGACAAAAACTCAAAACACCAAAGTTGTTCAGAAAAATGAGATCTACAACTTTGTCAATATGACCATTTTCAAATTCCAAACAGTTTTTGAACAATATTTGAAAACAGTAAAGGGGACACTTTTTCAAACTTGATTCAAATCAAAATTACTCTGGATTTCAAACTGAAACTTGAAAATCTGTAAACATGAAAGTTGTTCCTTTTATCAAAACCTACAACTTTGCTATTATACACTTTTCCAGAAACTCATTAGTTTTTGAACTCATTTTGAAAACTGAAAAGGGGACAAAAACTGGAGTTTGATTGAATTTGAAATAACTCAAAACTTTGTACTGCAACTTGAAAATTTGTAAATACCAAAGTTGTTTCTCTTTGACAGATCTACAACTTTGCTTTTTGGACCAACCCCATATTTTGAATAATTTTTAAATTACAAAAAGAGGGATAAAATCCAGGGTTTGGAAATCACGGTTTTGCAAAGCGATTCGAAATCAAAATCTGATTTTTGAACTTTGGCCAACACAACAAAACTTCAAGACACCAAAGGAACAAGAATTACACAAAGCTAGTCACAGAGGTGAAATTACCATTTTGCCCTAGTAGAGAGAAGTGGGCTAAATAGGGTTTTTGCAATAGAGGTAAATCACATAAAAAGATACATTAAGAAAAATGCATACACATGAACTCATGATCAAGATGCTTAATGATGATAATGATGATATGTCAAGTTAATTACATGTTAAACACCAGAGGTGTTACAGCCTCCCCCCCTAAAAGAAATCTCGCCCCGAGATTCCACGTCTTACAAAAGGACAAAGAAGGGATAAAGGCAAAACTTTACATAGACAGGGATTCGAGAAAGTCGGGGTAGTTCTTTGCTAAGAAGTCTTCAGATTCCCAAGTAGCTTCTTCTTCAGAGTGCTGGTTCCACTGGATTTTATACCATCTTGTGGTGGTTCTTCGGGTAACGCGATCCTTGTGGTCCAACACGCGAACTGGATATTCCGAGTAGGATAGATCAGGCTCTAGCTCGACACCTTCAACTTCCACGACATGTTCTGGTACTCGGAGACACTTCTTGAGTTGGGAGACATGGAAAACATTGTGGACAGCGGAGAGATGATCGGGCAACTTTAGCTTGTAAGCTACCTTGCCACAACATTCCAAAATCTCAAACGGACCAATGTAGCGGGGTGCTAACTTTCCTTTGACTCCAAAACGAGTGACTCCTTTGGTCGGTGAGACCTTGAGATATACATAATCTCCAACTTGAAACTTCAGAGGTCGACGTCTCTTGTCAGCGTAGCTCTTCTGTCGAGATTGGGCAATCTTCATATTCTCCTGTATCTGCTTGACTTTCTCTTCCATATCTTTAACCAGGTCAACTCCAAAGAATTCTCTTTCTCCGGGCTCAGACCAACTGAGGGGTGTACGACAACGACGACCGTACAGTGCTTCAAAGGGTGCCATTTTGATGCTCTCTTGGTAACTGTTATTATAAGAGAACTCTGCCAAAGGCAAACAGTCATCCCAAGTATCTGCGAAGGTAAGAACACAGGCTCTCAACATGTCCTCCAGCACTTGGTTGACTCGCTCAGTTTGTCCATCAGTTTGCGGATGATATGCTGTGCTATGTAAGAGCTTGGTTCCAAGCGAGGCATGGAACGCTTTCCAAAACTTAGCGACAAACTGGGTACCACGGTCAGAGATAATGCTCTTGGGTATGCCATGAAGTTTCACTATGTTGTTCTTGTACAACGTGGCATAAGTGGGGACGGTGTAACTGGTCTTCACTGGCAGGAAGTGAGCTTGTTTGGTGAGTCGGTCCACGATTACCCAAATGGAATCAAAACCTTTCTGGGTCTTGGGTAGTCCATTGACAAAATCCATACTAATGTCGTCCCATTTCCAAGCGGGTACTGACAAAGGTTGCAATTCTCCTCCAGGCTTCATGTGTACTGCCTTGACTCTTTGGCAGGTATCACACTGAGCGACATACCGGGCAATCTCAATCTTCATTTTAGTCCACCAGAATCTCTGCTTTAAGTCTTGGTACATCTTGTTGCTTCCGGGGTGAATAGAGAATCTGGTCAAGTGCGCTTCCTCAAGGATTAACTGTCTCAATTCAGGCACCTTGGGAACTACTAGGCGGTTCTTGAACCAAACAACCCCTACATCATCGATCCTGAAACAATCAACCTTTCCGGTCTGGACCTTTTCGATGATGTGCTTGATTCCAGGGTTATCCTTTTGAGCGGCAATGACTTGATCCTTGATGGATGTTTCTATACTGACATTATTCTGGCTTCCTTGCGGGATCATTTCGATACCCATCCTTTCAAGTTCATGGCACAAGGAAAGATCATAGGGCTTCGTCGTCAGACAGTTGCAGTATGACTTGCGACTGAGGGCATCGGCAACTACATTTGCATTACCAGGATGGTAATGTACTTCGAGATCATAATCTTTAATCAACTCAAGCCATCTTCTCTGCCTCATGTTCAATTCTTCTTGAGTGAAGATATACTTTAGGCTCTTGTGATCCGTATACATATTACAGGTACTGCCCAACAGATAGTGACGCCAAATCTTCAAGGCATGCACGACTACTGCTAGCTCAAGATCATGGGTTGGGTAGTTTTCCTCATGTCGCTTAAGCTGTCCTGAAGCATAAGCGATTACTCGTCCTTCTTGCATCAAAACACAGCCCAAACCAGTACCAGATGCATCACAGTATACATCGAAGGGTTTCTCGATATCTGGTTGAGCTAGGACTGGTGATGTAGTTAGCAGTTTCTTCAGGGCTTGAAAGGCTTGCTCACAGGCTGGTGACCAAACGAAATCCACGGAATTCTTCAACAACTCGGTGATAGGCTTGGCGACTCTGGAGAAATCTGGGATGAAACGACGATAGTATCCAGCCATTCCCATGAAGCTGCGAACTTCGCGGACAGTGGTAGGTGGCTTCCAATCCAAGATATCTGCCACTTTTCCAGGGTCAACGGACACACCTTCGGCGGACAGGACATGACCAAGGAATTGACTTTGATCCAGCCAGAATTCGCATTTACTGAACTTGGCATACAGCTGGTGATCTCTGAGACGAGAGAGAACGATTCGAAGATGCTCGGCGTGATCTTCAGGAGTTCTTGAATAGACAAGGATGTCGTCAATGAACACGACTACAAAATTATCGAGCTCTGGCATGAACACAGAGTTCATGAGATACATGAAATGAGCAGGGGCATTGGTCAAGCCAAAGGACATGACCAAGTACTCATATAGACCATATCTGGTGGTGAAAGCTGTTTTAGGAATGTCTTCTGGACGGATTTTTATCTGGTGGTAGCCAGATCTGAGATCAATTTTGGAGAACACTCTGGCTCCAGACAACTGATCAAAAAGAAGGTCAATGCGAGGCAAGGGATATTTATTCTTGATGGTGACCTCATTTAGTGGGCGATAATCAACGCACAGACGAAGACTTTTGTCCTTCTTCTTCACAAAGATAGCAGGACAGCCCCAAGGAGATGAACTTGGGCGAATGAGACCCTTGTCCAATAGCTCTTGCAATTGGACCTTCAGCTCTGCCAACTCTCTGGGAGGCATTCGATAAGCTCTACGGGATATAGGAGCAGTCCCGGGCTTTAGCTCTATGGCAAACTCAACATTACGGTCGGGAGGCAGACCGGGTAGATCTTCTGGGAAGACATCAGGGAACTCACAGACCACAGGAATATCCCTGACTTCCGGAACACAGGTGGCATTTAACTGGGTGGTTGCCGGTTTTTGAGGCATAGGAAGTTGGAGAAGGAGTGTGGAGGTACTGTTAGGAATATCCACTCTCACAACTCTATTCAAGATGTCTATCATGGCTTTATACTGACACATCCAATTCATGCCTAAGATGACATCTATCTCTTGATTGCGCAGTACTATCATGGTGGTAGGAAAGACATGTTCCCCCAACATTACTGGTATACTGCGGACCACTTCCTTAGTATTTATCCGCCCTCCAGGCGAAAGTATACAGAAACTTTCTTTTAACTCCGCCAAGGGTAACTCATGCTTGATGACAAAAGTGCGACTGATGAAGGAATGCGATGCACCAGAATCGAACAAGACGACTGCAGGATGATTGGCAACAGGGAACCTACCGAGCATGACGGGCTCTCCTTCTGGGATGTTACTGACGGTGGTGAAGTAGACTTGCCCGTGCTTCTTGACAAACTTGCCCTTCTGGACGTGCTGCTGCGGGGCACGGTGCTGCTGCTGTGATCCTCCAGGGCCTTTCTGTGCATGTTGGGCATTCTTCTTGGGTTTTGGGCACTCGCGAGACCAGTGACCAACTTGGCCACAGTTGTAGCATGGATGGTTGTAAGCTGTTTGAGGGGTGGTGACACGAACACCTGGGGCGTTCGGCTGAGTGGCACTTTGCTGGTTGGCATTATGAGTGGTGGCCGCGGTACGAACGACCACTTGCTGATGGGGGTATGGTGCACGGTTTTGGTGGTGGCTGGGGTGGTAGATGATTCTTGGGCGCTTATGGTTGCTGGAGAAGCTGCTAGACCCAGCCTTCTTCTTCTTCTTCTTCTCCTCAACGTGAACATCTTCAGCAGGTTCCACTTCTTCATTCTGGACTGGCTCATGTTCTACTTCAGGTTCCTCCACGACTCCATCTTCTGGATCCTCAGCAACAGGTGGAGCCACGGGGTGAAGTCGGTTGTGCAGTTGATGTACCTCCTCATGAAGCATATCATTGTACTGCTCAATCTGAGCAGTGTACTGCTGCAGTCCATGGAGCTGGGCTCTGCTGACATCCTCTCGGATCCATGTTGCATCACGCTGCTGGATAGCGCGAACCACATTCTGGTTAGCTTCCTCAAGAGCGGCTCGTGCCTCGTAGAACTCCAGGCGGGAAAGGTAGAAGTCATGCTCCATGTTCTCCATCTCAGCCTTGAGATTCTTGATCTCCTCCTTCAGCTGCTTGCGGGTCTGACGGGGAAAACGACGTCCATTGGAGGATTCTCCAGTCTCTTCTCCGGTGCGTGGCGCCAGTTGGTGACGCGGCACACCATGCGGTCCAGTCGACTTGCGAGCGGTGAACTTGATACGGGCCATGTCTGGATCAGATAGATAGAAGAGAAGCATAAGGCTAGCAAGAAAAGGTAAAGGCATACTAACCCAACAGACTTAGAGAGGAAGTTAACTTAAGTGATTATGACATGATGCATGATTCGTCCCTACGGAACAAGGCAATGCAACTACTAAGGTAAAGTACATAGGGCTTATACAAGTTGTCTTGCTACAAGTTGCCAAAGATTAGATGAGATGAGAGAAGCAATTTGGACTCAAAATAGTCAAGTTTAGTTTTGGACTTAAAAACCTTTTGAAGTTTTCGCAAAAAGATTGCAACGTCGTAGTGAGATGCTCCGATACCACTCTGTGACGTAACGGCCCTAATCCCATGGCCCACTGATCGCTGTCAATCACTGACAGTCGATCCGTACAGCCAAGAGATTAAGACCGGGTTCCGCCACTGGGCTACATCAGTGCCCGATGTCCGCAGGATCAGCTCACAATTCGGTTACAATCTCTTGAACATTTTGACAAACAACATCGGAGTAAATAGCGGAAGACTTAGATAACAATAGTTTTACAAACCAGGGTTCAACATAACATTAAAGTGAAGTTATTACAGACCATAGTTCAAATAGATAGAGTTGGCAGGGTAGCATATGACAACAACTAAAAGATAAAGATACATCACCCAGCCCGAGGGTGAATAATCACTCATCGGCCTCATCGGCCTCTTCCTGAACAACAGTCACACAGCAGGGTCCAAGGCATACTGAGGAATCTGCCATACCTGCAACATGGGTAGAAGAACCCTGAGTACAAAGGTACTCAACAAGACTTACCCGACTAAAGAAAAGGGAGAAGACTCAGGGATGCAGGCTTAGGGTAGTCAAGGTAAGGCTTAAGCAAGTTCAAGTATTTTGCAGAAAAGCATTTTTGGTAAACCTTATTTTAATTTTGAAAGATTCGGTATTCCTTGTTCCAACATAATCCTTGATTCATTTTACTTTCCAAAACAGACCTAGTTGAGAACCACTCCCTGTTGACAGTCAGTGACTAAGTCTCCATAACCGAGGAGCAGCGTTAATCCGGATAAATAATACTCAGCTGAGGGTCCCTATCCACACTGCATATGTAGCACCCAAGCTTGCATATGCCAACTCGTCTACCACGATTCCTCCAAGATTGGGCCCGGTCCTATGCCACCCGGAAGTACAGTACACCACTCCAATCCGGGACTCTAACCCACGTGGGTACATGCTACTTCCGCCATCTCTCCACTCCCAGTGCGCGGTTGTCGGTCCAATAAAGGATTCCTCGGAGCCGAAGCTTTCCGTAGTATGTGAATAGTTGCAAGTCTTAGTCAGCAGGCCCCCATACAGGTGGTCCCTAAATTTTCCCAGCCAGCGACAAGCACCTCGGGACTCTAACCCGAGAGTACAGGTCCTGTCAGTTTTTCAACCCTGTCCCGGTCGGTGTCAACTGTTGAGTCCCGGACTACAACATGACGGCACCGTACGCAAGGACAACCTCTCCTTCCCATGGACTAGGTACGGATCAGATACTTAGCCAATGGTGGGAGTAAACCAGAAATTCCCATAAATATCCTTAAAGTGATCACACTTTCGAGATTGGCATTTTTATTGCAAATCTATCATATAGCATTGCTAAGCTTTTCACAAATAGTTTTTGAAAAGCGGTTATCAGGTGTATCATTGGTCAAGGTAGATAATGCATCAGATAGGATTTCACTCAACTCCTATCAACCTAATGCAATAATTTAACTCAAAACATTTAAGGAAAACATTTATAAAAGCAAGGTAGGGTTAAATGCACCGGGGCTTGCCTTGGACGGCAAAAAGAGCAGACTCGGGGTAGGTATAGGCGTCGGAGCTCGGGGTTGCCTCGGGGACAGATCCTTCGGTGGCTACCTCGACTTCAGGGCCTTCTTCGTCAACTATACGGATGCAGTGATGAATGCTCATGAGAATGATGATATGGACTTAAGGTACATGACAATACCACAGATTCAAGATTACTCTTAGGCAAGACATAATCGAAATCTAGGTTGAGCATAAAAGGTAACCATTTCTTCCTTAAGCAAAATTGATTAAACTAGACTTTATCATAACTATCCTAAGCATCAACCAAACATAGTCATCACAAACATCATAGACCAAAGGGTAGGGGTCTATGAACATCAAGCAATCCCAAAAGTCACATCACAGGGCATTCCACGCTAACCCTAATCACCTTTTCTATTTTCCTTAATTATTTAAAAAGGTCATTTTATGAAGGTGCTCTAAAAATTACCAAATTAATCACACAAGTTCATTAGGGTACAAGTATAAGGCAAAACAAATTTCATAATTTTTGGAGGTCATTAAGGTGCTCAATTAAATCTAGACATTTAATTAACAAAAGGCACTATTCCTTAATTAAAATAAAGCTAAAAAATCAACTTGCTCCAAATGACTTCAAAATTTTACCAGAGACTCATCATGACATAACTAACTTGCAAATTTTATCTCAAGATTTTTGGAGCTATATAACACTCTCTAAAAATACCAAAGCCTTCATTTTTCAATTAAAAGGGGAATTTTTCATTTTCAAATTTTTGCAGGAAGGTCAAGTTTTATATTTTTATAAAATACTTCAAGGTGCAAAGAGTTTACCATCAAAATTTCAGAATTTTTGGATCAACACAGAAAATCACACAAAAAGATGAAATCTGAACACTATTCACATGTATGAAGAAATAGAAAAACGGCACTGTTCTTCTCCTCCGTTCGCCGGCGACCACCGACGACGGCGGCGCTGCTACGCCGGCCACGACGAGGCGTCTCAGGCGAAACCGAGGAGATGGGGGGCTTCAGGAGCTCACCGTGAGTCGATTAAGCGGCTCGGCGAGGGAAGGGAATGAACGGAGGGAGGTGGTCGACGGTGGCCGGCGGAAAACTCACGGCGGCGATCGTCGTCCCGATGATCCTGCGCGACACAAGTGACCGCAAGGGGTCAGTCAGAGGCGCAAAGGGGTAAGGAAGGTGATGCGGGGGTCGGAGGGAGATGATCAAGGCCGGGGAGGGAGTATTTCACGATCCCGACCTCGACGGGATTCTCGCCGGAGATGGGAACGGCGAGTTACGCCGGGCAAACAGGGACGGTAGAGACCAAATTGAGGAGTGGGGAAGCAGCACAAGAACACGGCGGAGCTTTTGAGCTAGGTGGTTGAGCACGGGAGGCTCTGGCTGGTGCTAGCGACGGCGGCGGAGGTGAGTGAGGGAGTCGGGCTCCGGCGGGCCTTATATAGCCACGGCTAGCGGCCGGCAGAGAGCTCGCAGAGGTGTGGACGAGTTCGGCCGAGGCACGCGCAATCGATTGCGAGCTGGCGGACAGGACGGCGTGCAGTCGGGGCCTGGGCGTGAGCTCGCCGGCGTTGTCCACGCGGCGGCGATGAACTGGGGGCAGTGGGGGACGGGCGAGAGGTCAGCGCTCGCATGCGCGGACGCGAAATGATCACGCGGCCGCAGGCGGCAGGTCGGGAGCATGCGGGCGGCTGCCAGGCGCGTGGCGCACGCGGCGCCGGCGAGGCGTCCATGGCCGGGCCCCCCCCCCTACGACGGGGAAGATGAACAGGGTAGGGTATAGGGTTTGACCTTTGGCTAGTTTCTGAAATTTGCAAATTACTTCCAAAATTTGAACTGTGCGACAAAAACTCAAAACACCAAAGTTGTTCAGAAAAATGAGATCTACAACTTTGTCAATATGACCATTTTCAAATTCCAAATAGGTTTTGAACAATATTTGAAAACAGTAAAGGGGACACTTTTTCAAACTTGATTCAAATCAAAATTACTCTGGATTTCAAACTGAAACTTGAAAATCTGTAAACATGAAAGTTGTTCCTTTTATCAAAACCTACAACTTTGCTATTATACACTTTTCCAGAAACTCATTAGTTTTTGAACTCATTTTGAAAACTGAAAAGGGGACAAAAACTGGAGTTTGATTGAATTTGAAATAACTCAAAACTTTGTACTGCAACTTGAAAATTTGTAAATACCAAAGTTGTTTCTCTTTGACAGATCTACAACTTTGCTTTTTGGACCAACCCCAAATTTTGAATAATTTTTAAATTACAAAAAGAGGGATAAAATCCAGGGTTTGGAAATCAGGGTTTTGCAAAGCGATTCGAAATCAAAATCTGATTTTTGAACTTTGGCCAACACAACAAAACTTCAAGACACCAAAGGAACAAGAATTACACAAAGCTAGTCACAGAGGTGAAATTACCATTTTGCCCTAGTAGAGAGAAGTGGGCTAAATAGGGTTTTTGCAATAGAGGTAAATCACATAAAAAGATACATTAAGAAAAATGCATACACATGAACTCATGATCAAGATGCTTAATGATGATAATGATGATATGTCAAGTTAATTACATGCTAAACACCAGAGGTGTTACAATGAACCCGCAACATGTAACAATCTGGATTGAAATTTAATTTGGCCGTCATGATCTTGCAATTATTCAAACACAAGCAAACTTGTGAAACAAGGCCGAACAAAGATCAATCTAGATTGGACAAAAGAGTGTTACAAAATTAAATAAACGATGCAATACATGATAACTTAATGAATCTATCAGATCTTGCCAAATCTAACAGAGCCGATAACTATCTCGCCTTTGCTAAACACATGAATAAACGTCTGCCGCACGGTATCTATCCACAAGCAAAGCATAAGCAAAGACCTCTTGATCGCTAACAAAGGTCCGCCGCACGACCATTGAAATCAAAAGACTACTTGCATCACATCTAAATCCACCGCATCATACTACACATGATAACAAGGTTGCCGGGACTTACGGAGGTCGACGGATCAATGATTCCTCTCGAAGAACTCAACGACACGACTAAGGACTCGAAGGTGGCAAGAGGCCAGTTTGTATTGATATGGTTGTGAACAGTTTTTACAATGACCGAGGGTTTATATTTATACCCTGGGCGAACAAGAGTCCTAAAATTTCTTGCCTAACAAGATATATAAAAGGAAACATACATAGACTCGAATTCAGTTTGTAGAGTCCTTGCTAATGAAGATCCCTTGACTGACGCGTCTTATCTTATTTGATTGAATCGGCAAATTAAGGTCCCGTACACAGACACATCCAGCCGAACATGACATCTATTCGTTCTGGTATATGCACGTACATGATACATGTCCTTCCTTCTTCCATTGCTGAGTTGCACCCAAATAAAATATATTCCTTTTCCCTCATGTAGCGCTAGCAGCATATACCCATATATTACCTGAATTAGGAATAGACATGGCCAAATACCTTAATTGGCCGTACATGCAAATAGATGAACATGCAAGTCTTGGTGTCGCATGTGTATGCATATCTTCACGTGAGGAATTCCCAGATCTCATGTATCTCCAAAAATATTTTAAATAATATTTCCTGACAGAATCCAAAATATTATTTCAAATAGGAAACCTCCTTGCTTTTGACATTATCGACCAAATTCTTGTGTCAACACCCCCCCTTAATTAAAAGTTGTCTCTTTTCTTATAAAATTTGCCAACTTAATATATACGTCTCACGAGAGTTCGAAACCCTTTTGTTTCTACAGATGGCCCAAACTAAGTTGACAACTCGCAAGGCCACCAGAGGCAGAGGAGTTACGCGTCACCGTTTGGCCACGAAGTTGACCAAGAATACGTTCTTGTCTTACTTCGGGTTGCCGACCATCCTTTGGAGGATTCTACAGGCAGTTGGGTATGAGGAAGGACAGGAGCCCCGGTATTCTTGGCAGAAGGATATCTATGGGCAGGACTCGTTCGTCATGATATAGATCAAGGTCAAAGCCTTGGCTAGCAAGCCCCACTGGACAGGGTGGACGCAGATCACCAGAGGCAGTTGTGCCAGGGATGGAGCTAACAGGGCAGCGTACTTGGTGCTGAAGGACATCATCGCCCGCTTCCCCGCTGACCTTGCTAGCGCTATGGCAGGAGTGTTCCCCCGTGGAGCACTTTTTCCATTGTGCTGGAGGCAGACTTTGGGGTCGATTCTGATAGGAGGTGCATAGGTGAGGTTCTACTGTGAGACGTCCGCGATGAGCGCCAACGGAGCCTTGGAAGATGCAGTTTGGAGCGCAGCTTGGAGAGCGTGTCCTTTACCCTCACCGCCACCTACCAGAGCAAGAGGAAGATGCAAGAGGAGTTCGACGCTGAGATAGCCCGACTACAGGAGAAGATACATCACGTCACTCTGGAGCGTGACAATGCACGTGCCACCGCAGGAGCAGAGACCACCGCCAGGACTGTCGCCGAGCAGATGTACAGGATGACAACTTTTCAGCGAGATGAAGGCCGCACAGCGCTCGACCAGCTCCAAGAGGGTGCCCATTACCTCATGCAGCAGGTGCACGACCAGCAGGTTTACATCGATCAGCTTCACGAGGCAGTCCACCAGATGCATCACGCAGCACAGGAGGTCGCCGCCCAGAAGCTGACGAGGCCCCTGTAGATGAGGTCCAGGAGCCCCAGGACGGAGTAGTGCTTGGTGCAAAGCCTTCTTCCAACGACGAGGACCATGCCGACGAGCCGATGATGGACGCCGACGAGGATGATGTCGCATCCGCCGCCGGAGACGCTTGAGCGCTAGTTTCGTTAGGAGTCTCTTTCTTTTGTATAGCTTGAGCATGCTCGCTTTTGATGTAACCCAAACATGTGTTGGTTTTATGTTTTAAGTTGTATGATGACATGTACGGCTTTTTGGATAAAGTTCAGACTTCGATCTGGCACCTTTTTATGGAAATCCGTCGTTTGCATTTCTTATTTTCGAGCAATTGTTCTGTGATGTTGTATGGAAATGTGTATTTATACTAGGTCGTGTGCTAAATTTTTGAATTATGTACAACACAGTATTTATTCATGATCAATGTGACATCACCTAATTGTTGTTCATTAATGGGACATGTAGATGCTGGCACACACTCGCAGCCAGCGTGGACAGGGGTCAGGACAGGAGGAGAATCTGCCGCCACCCCCACCGCCGCCAATGACGCTGGAAGCGTTCTTTGGGCTGTTTTTGGGCAGCCAAAGGAACATGGAGGAGATGCAGAGGCATATGGAGGCCACCCTCCGCAATATCGCCAATAACACCGCGCAGCAGCATCGGCAGCGTCAAGGACCTGAGACTAATCAATTTAGCTCCTACCGTGACTTCTTGGACACTCGTCCCCCAGTGTTCAAGGAAGTTACTGAACTGCTCGAGGCAGAGGAATGGCTCAACTCCATCACTCAGAAGTTTCCCCTGCTTCGCTTAACTGAAGAGCTCAAGGCGGAGTATGCCGCCGACATGTTGGAGGGACCCGCATGCTTATGGTGGTCCCAGTACCGTGCATCTTTGCCCGCCAATGCGCATGTCACATGGGAACAGTTCTCCACAGCTATGCGTAACCACTACATTCCTAGTGGTCTGATGGAAATGAAGGTCACAGAGTTCATGAGGCTGTCACAGGGAACCAGGTCCATGTCAGAATATCTGCATAGTTTTAACAACCTGACTCGTTATGCCCCAGACTTCGTGAACACAGAGGCCAAGAAGATTGCAAGCTTCAAGCGTGGCATGAGTGCCACCATGCTCTCCAAGATGGGAAACATTCACAGCACCACCTTCAGTGACTTTGTCAGCGACTGCCTGAACCAGGAGGCCAATGACAGTAGGCTGGCGACAGAAACCCGCCGCCGTGCGAACGAAGGAGGTTCGTCCCAGCAGAGGACCCCTTTCGGAGCACGCACCCCGTATTGCCCACCAGTTGCAGGAGCAAGGTTCCATCCCCCGCAGAGGAAGGTAACTACCAACCGCTCTCGTCCAAGTTTCCAGAAGCCCTACACTGCTCCCCTGATGCAGAACAAGGCAAGGGCCGGAGGTTCAGGAGGTCCCAAGACCCCTTATGTGATCCGGCCATGCTACAACTGTGGTCAGACCGGACACCTGTCACGTCAGTGCCCCCAGCCAAGGGAACAGTATACCCAGCCTCGACCTCGCACGGGCAATGTGCATTACACCACCGTTGAAGAAGTGCCTGAAGGACCGAGAATGCTAAAGCAAGGCGACCAGAGGGGGGGTGGCTGGGAGCTTCAAAATTTCTTTCGAAATGTCCAGGCCTTTGTTCCAGAAAATCAACCCCAAGAGCAAAGCAGACAAGCGTGATGTCCAAGACGCAAGAGAATGGGTGGATGTTCCCTAGGAACACAGCGGGACACCACAAAAACTCTCTTGCCCAAATTCAGGCGATTTTGCAAAGCGCGAAGCCCAATTTCAGTAGGGCACGAAGTCGGGAATCCAATGCAAAAACCCAAAATCAAATCCGAAGTCAGACAAACAAACTGCGGACAAAACGGTGCAGAAGAACCTGCATCGGTCAGGCCTCGGACGCGTCCGATGTGAAAAGGCCAAGTCTGGAACCTTACTGCATAGGCATCGGACGCTGGCTACAGTGAAGCCCTAGCGTCCGATGTAAGACCCTCGGACGCTCCGATGGCAATGGACGCGCCGATGGTCAGCGTCCGATGCTCCTTAGAAAACGCTGTCAGATGACACGTGGCGTCGGACGCGACCGATGTGATGAACACAGCGTCCAATGCTCCTGACGTCAGTGTTCGATGCCCCCGAAACTGCACAGTTCTTCCACGGATTCAACCCGATCTCCTCCAAATCAAAAGCTCTAAGGCTCCGATTTGGTATGAGTTGTTCCAAGGAGGTTAGTGAGCTACCACTAAGAGATCATGGCTCGAACCTAACTCCAAATCGATGAATTAGAAGAATTCGGGGCAAAGGAGACAAAAACCGATTCAAAACGAAAATCGATCGATCTACTAGCTTGTGAGGTTAGAAGTGATTTCCTTCGGTTGAAAGATGTGCCTCACGATCTAGAACAACACAGTTCAAACGGAATCCCAAAATACTCCACGATGAGGGAGAACGAGTGACAGGAAAATCATGGAGAAAATGAAGAACACGAAGAACAATCTCAAAACGTGAATCGAACCACGAATTGCCAGCCGAAATTTGTCCCCCCGAGGAGACAACGAGATTACGGTCTCGTTTCCTCAAAAACCAAATATACAGAGGTATTGTTCACCATCTCTGCGGATCTCAGTAGCTACAGCAAGGAATGGGAAGCAGGAAACCGTAGAATGAAAATAGCCTAATACAATTATTCCCCTTATAAGGGAATGCTGAGATATTCTGGAGGCAGGGGTTGCCTCTCCTTATATAGCCTAATACAATTATTCCCCTTATACCCCTACTGCTAATGAGCGAGCAGGCTAACCCTATGGGTATTGCTAACCAACTCGAAGTTGCTGGTAATCCGACGGCCACGCCCGCACAACAGGTAGCGTTGCACCGACGCAACCTCACCGATTGCCGCCACGTGCCACCACTGCTCCGCTCGTCCTTTTCCCGGACTTCGCCCCCGGTTTTGAGGCCCAAACCGGGAAACCAGCCTTCACGTCCAAACGCCGGTTTTGAGGCCCAAACCGGGAAACCAGCCGTCCATCGCCTGAGTTTTCTGGCCCAAACTATAGATGGGGATAGTGCTCCAAATGGGTATCTGCGGTTCTCCTCTAGTTCAATTTAAAGAACTAACTAGATAATTTCTCTCCTTATTTTTGCAATCTAGTTCATTTAGTTGAACTAGGGGAGAACCACGGATAACCATTTGGAGCACCACCCCCATCCTTAGCCCAAACTCAGAAACCCGCCAGCGCCCAGGTTTTGTGGCCCAAACCTGGAAACCGTCCTGAGCCCGAGTTTTGTGGCCCAAACTCAGAAACCCGCCGCACCCAGGTTTTGTGGCCTGAACCTGGAAACCGTCCACCTGATGGTTTTTTTGTGTCTCAACCATCAAACCGACGCTGTAGATGGGATGCACCACCCGTGCACCCCGTCCATCAACACGTGTCCCCAGGTCCTCGACCCGAGCCACACCATGCCCCGAAAGTCTCCGCTCGTCGCTGTCCTAGGCTGTCAGCCACCACAGCTGATTCTCAGGCCACCGGTCCCTCAGTCCAAGCCTCACGTCTGCCCTTCACCGCTCCCGGTCCATCAGCACGGCACATCTCTACTTTACCTTCACCTTACCTTTGATCACTGTATCCGTGCTCGACACCTGCACAACACAAGCCAAAGAACATGCCCACTATCCCAGTTGACAATCACTCATCACTCGAGACTCGGCATACACCCATGTATCCGCAATGTCCCCCTTGAAGAGTGCATTGTCAACTACCAACACAAATCATAATGTAGAAGAAGGAGGAAGAACGAGAAGTAGAGAACTCGTCCAAATGACCCAAAAGCATATCAAAGCCAGAAGAAGGTCAAGTGAAAGAGCAAAACAACTTGGTCCCCAAAGACATGGGCCACAGCTCGACGTGACCAAGCAAAGCAAAGCTAGCCCTAAACAAGAGGTAGAACAGGCTCAACACCGCTAGCAGGAAAGCTTGACACCAATTGAAACATTAGTTGACAAACAAGCAAAATAGAGCTAGCCCTCAACAAGAGGCAGAACGGGCTCAACACCGCTAGTGAGAAAGCTCGATTCAAACTAAAGGAATGCCAACTGAAAAGCAAAGGAGCTTGATACCAAGTGAAGTGAATATAGGCAAAGTCGCTAGTCTCTCAAGAAAGAGGCAAAGGCTCAACACAACTAGCTACCAAAGATGCTCCAAACCAATTTAAGACCAATTTGGAAAAATGCTCCAAACCAATTGAAAATTCATCAACCAAAGCGACCAAAGCGGGCAAACTCCCCCTCCAATAGTGCACACAACTAGGATATGATTTTAAGATTGAAGGACCGAGAATGCAATAGTAAGGCGACCAGAGGGGGGGTGAATGGGAGCTCAAAAATTTCTCTCGAAACTTTGGCCTTTGTCCCACAAATCAACCCCAAAAGCTTCGATCGAAACCATGATGCCCACGACCCTTGGAAGAGGGTGGATGATCCCTAGGATCATAGCGAGGCACCACAAAACGATATCAAACCAAGAACCGAAAGCACTGGCACAAGTTCGATCCCTAAAAACCAAGTCCCAAACGTAGATTGAAGGCTACGTTGGGAAATCCTCAAATACCGATGCTAACGAGTAGCAATGATACTTAGAGAGGTTCCTAGGTGAACTAAAAAGCCAACCGTGAAGTCCGGAAACCAAGCGAAGAAGCCGGGAGAACAAACGCACAAAAATGCAAGCTTCAGCAGGATCCCAGACTGTCCGGCCTCCCAGTCCCGGACTGTCCGCGCTAGGGGTGGACTGTCCGCGATCCACTGGCGGACTGTCCGCCGGCCAAAACTCGAAAACAGCAAAGCTGCTGAAGTCCCCTGCTCGACTCCTGGACTGTCCGCGGTCACCAACTGCGAACTGTCCACCGGTCAAGTCGAGGCAACACAGCCGAGACTCGCGACCACTGACTCGGTCGGAGCCCGACGCGCGGACTGTCCGCGGTGGCACTGGCGGACTGTTCGCGAGTGTCCAGGAAGGGCGATTTTGGTCGCACTCAACACAAATATTCTCCAAATCAATCCAAACCAAAATACCATGATCCCAAACTTGGAGAGGATGATCACGAGGTAGTTAGGAGACTATCCCCAAGAAATCATCCGCTCAAATCAAATCAAACAACGGGAAATCGAAGGGGAAGGTGTATGAACCAAAAAGCGCCACGAAAACGAAATCGACTCGATCTACTTGTTCGTGAAGAGTTAGATGAATTCCTCTGGTGGAAATGATCTCCTCACTATAAAGAACAAGTTGATTCAAAGGGATTTTGCAAAGACGCAGTAGAGAGGGAGATCGAGTGACGGGAAAATCGTGGAGAAACGAAGAACGCGAAGAACACGAACAAAACGCGAATCAAGTCATCGATCTGCAACCGTGTGGCTACCACACGCTATAACAGTGAGATTACGGTCTCACTTCCTCAAAATCTCCAGTGCACAGAGGTATGATTCTCTGCGGATCTTAGTTGCTACAGCAAGGGATTGGGAGAGCAGGAAAACCTAGAAGGCAAAGAGCAAATGGCTGAGATGGATGGGGAGGAGGGTGTCTCCCTCTACTTATCCTAATTCTAATTCCTACTCTACCCCTCTCTAATTACACAGCGAACCAGCTATACCCTAGGGTTATTCTGGACCAACTCGAAGATGCTGGTGATCCGACAGCCACGCCTGCACAACTGGTAGCGTTGCCTCGACGCAACCTCATAGATTGCCGCCACGTGCCGCCACCGCTCTGCTTGTCCTTTTCCCGGACTTCGCCCCCGATTTTGAGGCCCAAACCGGGAAACCAGCCTTCATGACCAACCCTCGGTTTCAAGGCCCAAACCGGGAAACCAGCCGTGTATAGCCTGAGTTTTGTGGCCCAAACTCAGCAAACCCGCAGCACCCAGGTTTTGAGGCCCAAACCTGGAAACCGCCCTCAGCCCGAGTTTTGTGGCCCAAACTCGGAAACCATCAGCACCTAGGTTTTGAGGCCCAAACCTGAAAACCATCCACTCGGTGGTTTTTCTGTGGCTCAACCACCAAACTGAACCGTAGAGGGGATGCACCGCCCGTGCACCCCGTCCACCGACACGTGTCCCTAGGTCCTCGTGCGGATACATGGGTGTATGCCGAGTCTCTGAGTGATGAGTGATTGTCAACTGGGATGATGCACATGTTCTTTGGCTTGTGTTGTGCAGGTGTCGAGCACGGATGCAGTGATGAGAGGCAAGGTGAAGGTCAAGTAGAGACGTGCCGTGCCGATGGACCGAGAGTGGCGAAGGGCGGACGTGAGGCTTGCACTGAGGGACCGGTGACCCGAGGATCAGCTGTGATGGCTGACAGCCTGGGACAGCGATGAGCGAAGACTTGCGGTCATGTGTTGCCTAAGTCATGGACTTGGGGACACGTGTCGGTGGACAGGGTGCATGGGCGGTGCATCCCCTCTACAGCTTCGGTTTGGTGGTAGAGCCAGAGAAAAACCATCGGGTGGACGGTTTCCAGGTTTGGGCCTCAAAACCTGGGTGCAGATGGTTTTCCAGTTTGGCCGCAAAACTCGGGCTGAGGACGGTTTCCAGGTTTGGGCCTCAAAACCTGGGTGCTGCGGGTTTGCTGAGTTTGGGCCACAAAACTCAGGCGTTGGTGGGTTGGTTTCCCGGTTTGGGCCTCAAAACCGGGGATTGGCTGTGAAGGCTGGTTTCCCGGTTTGGGTCACAAAACCGGGTGCGGAGTCCGTGAAAAGGACGCAGAGCGGTGGCGGCACGTGGCGGCAATTTGGAGGTTGCGTCGAGGCAACGCAACGAGTTGTGCATGCGTGGCCGTCGGATCCACCTACCATCGAGTTGGTCCAGAATAACCTTAGGGTTTAGCTGGTTCGCTCTGTAAGTAGTTAGGGGTAGAGTGGGAATTAGGAATAGTTAGAATTAGGATAAGTAGGGGGAGACACCCACCTCCCCATCCATCTCAGTCATTTGCTCTTTGCTTCTAGGGTTTCCTGCTCTCCCACATCCCTGCTGTAGCAAACCTGAGATCCACAGAGAAGAGAACAATACCTCTGTGCCCGTGAGATTTTGAGGAAGTGAGACCATAATCTCACTATTGTAGCATGTGGTAGCCACACGGTTACAAATTTGTGGCTATGATTCGTGTTTTGCTTGTGTTCTTCGCGGGTTGCTTTTCTCCACGTTTTTCCCGTTAATCGATCTCTCTACTCGGTGCGTCTCTTGCAAATCCGTTTGAACTGAGTTGTTCTAGATCGTGAGGCACTTCTTTCCACTGAAGGAAATCATCTCTAACCTCACGAGCTAGTAGATCGGTCGATTTTCGTTTTAGATCGAGTTTGTTCCTTTTGTCCCGAATTCTTCCAATTCACCGATTTGGAGTTAGGTTCGAGCCATGATCTCTTTGGGATAGCTCACTAACCTCCTACGAACTCCTCATACCAAGTCTAAGCCTTAGTGCTTTTGATTCGGAGGAGATCGGGTGATTTTCGCGGAAGAACAGTGCAGTATCGGGACCATCGGACGCTGTGTTCTTGAGCATCGGACGCTGAGTTGTTTACATCGGAGCGTTCGGTGCCACGTGTCGTCTGACAGCGTTTTTGAAGGAACATCGGACGCTGACCATCGGAGCGTCCGTTGCCATCGGACGCGCTGGGGGTCTAGCATCGGACGCTAGGGTTTCACTGTAGCAGCGTCCGATGCTAGTCTAGTAAGGTTCCAGAGAGGTCCTGTTTGCATCGGACGCGTCCGGTGCCTACCAGCGTCCGATGCAGTGATTACTTACTGTTTCATCCGCAGTTTGATCGTTCGACTTCGGATTTGGTTTTGGGTTTTTGCGTTGGATTTCTGACTTCGCGCTCTACAGAAATCGTGTTGGGTTACCCAAAGTCCATCCTGTCACTAGTTGACTTGCGTGAACTTGGGTGAGAAAGTTTTTGTGGTGTCCCGCTGTGTTCTTATGGAACATCCACCCATTCTCTTGGGTCGTGGACATCACGCGCATCCGTTGTGCGTTTGGGGTTGATTCTCCGGACAGTGACGACAAGTTTTCGAAAGGAATTTTTGTAGCTCCCATTCACCCCCCCTCTGGTCGCTTTCTGATTGCACTTTTGGTCCTTCAATTGGTATCGGAGCCAGGTTAAGGATCTTTCACCTTAGCCGGTTCCAGATCCACAGAAGGCGACATGGATCGCGGTGTGGGCAAACCGCCGTTCTTTGATGGGACGAATTATGCGTATTGGAAGATACGCATGTCGGCCTATCTCCAGAGCATGGGCTCTTCTGTCTGGGAGATTTGCAACAAGGCCGATTACGTTGTCTTGGCTGCTCGTGTCTCTCAGCTTCAGATCGATGAGCACGAAGCCAATAGCCGAGCACGTAACGCTCTTTTCTCTTGTTTGAGCATGTTCGAGTTTGATCATGTTTCTCACCTCCCCACGGCTCGTGAGATTTGGGTGACCCTCATGCGTTTCCATGAGGGAACCACTCATGTCAAATCCCGTCTCTACGAGTCGCACAAGCGGGAGTATGAGAACTTTTGACATATGCCTGGCGAGAGCATAGAGAGTTTATTCGCTCGCTTTCAGGTCATTGTCAACAAGATGAGAGCGAACAAGGAGCTGTTGCCTTTTGACGATCATGAGAGGGCTTTGAAGCTTTTGCACACTCTTGATCGGTCGGTGTGGGACTCAAAGGTCCAGGCGATCATCGAATCGTCTAACTATGAGACCCTCACTTGCGACGAGCTTTTTAGTAAGCTCAAGTCTAGTGAGATTGACGCCATGTCGAGGGCTTCTTATGAAAATCCTTCTGGCCCGACTATGGCTTTGGTTTCTGGCTCTTCTGCTAACCCCTCTGGAGGATTTGCACTCTCTTCACTCTTTTCTGTCACAGAGGACCAGATTGAGTCTTTGGGAGATGATGAGTTGGCTATGCTCGCCAACCGTTTCTCGCGGTTCCACAACAACCGCATGAATCATCGCCGCGGAGGAGGACGCTCGGGATGCTACGAGTGCGGCAACCCCAACCACTTCATCGCCAGTTGCCCGAAGAAGAACAAGCAAGTCTTCGGCAAGGGCGCTCATGGGCACAAGTACGACTCCGGCAAGCGCAAGGAGAAGTACGTCCCCGCAAGGCACAAGCGGAAGGGCGGCTTCAACAAGGAGTACATCAAGACAAAGTACTTGGAGAAGGCCCAGGCTGAGCAGCGTGCTTTCTTCGCCACGCTCAACGACGTCGACGACTCGGACGATGACTCCGCTTCCTCAAGCGACGACCAGTCCGAGAAGAAG
Source organism: Coix lacryma-jobi var. lacryma-jobi (assembly GCA_009763385.1). Lineage (NCBI taxonomy): Eukaryota > Viridiplantae > Streptophyta > Magnoliopsida > Poales > Poaceae > Coix > Coix lacryma-jobi. Next base: position 84,861,879 of record CM019826.1, read on the forward strand.
AAGATCGAGGACAAGCTGAACGGTCTCTGCTTCTTCGCCGACGACGACGGCTTCTGCACCATGGCCCTGGGCAAGGAAGTCGATGGCGAGCTGGAGGAGACCCCTCGGAACGACGACGACAATGATGACACCTCCCAGGTAAAACGATTGGAGAATGTTTGGTTGGTGGATTCCGGCTGCTCGAGGCACATGACCGGAAACACCAAGTGGTTCTCCAGTTTTAGTCCGGTCGCCGGAAAGGAGTTTATCACCTTGGGCGACAATAGCAAAGGTAAGGTTTTGTCTCGTGGGTCGGTGCGAGTTAATGAGCACTTTGTGTGGCGCGATGTTGCTCTTGTTTCTAACTTGCATTTTAACCTTCTTTCTGTTTCGCAACTTTTCGATGATGACTATGAGATTCATTTTAAACCGAATCTCAGTCGTATTTTGGATCTCAGGGCAATCTTCTGTGTTTGATTTCGCCCATTGGAAAAGTCTTTCGTGCGAATTTCTCGGAGTCTTTTGGCATTTCTCGTTGTCTTGTGGCTGGACCTTCCTCCTCTGATCTTTGGAAGTGGCATTGGAGACTAGGACATTTGAGCTTCGACTTGCTTGCAAGACTTAGTTCACTTGGCTTAATCCGAGGATTGCCCAAGTTATCCATGGAGAAGGATCTTGTATGCCATTCTTGTAGACATGGGAAGATGGTTGCCGCTCCCCACCATCCAGTGACTCAGGTCATTACCAAGCGTCCTGGAGAGCTTTTGCACATGGACCTTGTTGGTCCGACTCGGGTGAGCTCGGTTGGGGGGAAGTGGTATGTGCTTGTTGTTTTTGACGACTATTCGAGATATTCGTGGGTCTTCTTTTTGGTTGAGAAGACCAAGACTTTCTCCTTTGCTCGCAATCTAATTTTGCATCTTCAGAATGAGTTCCCTTTGAACTCGATGCGAGCTATTAGGAGTGATAATGGTTCCGAATTCAAGAATTCGGATTTTGAGAAGTTTTGTAACTCTTTGGGTTTAGAGCATCAGTTTTCTTCCCCCTACACACCGCCCCAAAATGGTGTTGTAGAAAGGAAGAATCGGACCCTTGTAGAGATGGCCAGGACGATGTTCGATGAGCATAGGACTCCTAGGCGATATTGGGCCGAAGCCATGAGCACTGCATGCTACATTTCCAATCGCATTTTTCTTCGAGCTTTCTTGAAAAAGACCTCTTATGAGTTGCGTTTTGGAAAACTGCCCAAGGTGAGTTATTTTTGAGTTTTTGGTTGCCATTGTTTTATACTCAAAAAGGGCAACTTGGACAAGTTTGAGTCTCGTTCTTCTGACGGTGTGTTTTTGGGTTATGGCACTCATACTCGTGCTTATCGTGTACTTAACCTTGACACTAACCGAGTCATGGAGACATGCGATGTCACCTTCGACGAGACCATGGTTTGTCCTTATTCTCGTTTTGAGCGTGCAGGTGATCATGAGGTTGGTGAACCTCTTTTTGATGACGAGGATGAGGGTGCTGAAGGTATGGATGATCCAACACCCCCTCCACCTGCTGTGCCGCAAGGAGCGGCTTCTACGACGACTCACGGCCCCGACATGTCTTCGTGCTGGGGGCCGCGGTATCCGCCACCCCGAGCGGTACCTTTTGTACCCGGGGAGGCACCAGCTGCTGTTGAGGGGGAGGCCACTTCGGCAAGGGAGGCGCCACGACACATTCAGCGCCAGCACCCGCCTCAGTAGATGATCGGCAGCATCGATGAACGCGTCACCCGGTCAAGGCAAATGTGTCACTTTGCTCATTCTGCATTTGTTGCTGATTTTGAACCCCGGGATGTTGGACACGCTTTGACTGATCCGGATTGGGTCAATGCCATGCATGAGGAGCTTGAGAACTTTGAGAGAAATTGGGTTTGGGTTCTAGTGTCTCCACCTTCTGAGTGTCATCCAATTGGGACAAAATGGGTTTTCAAAAACAAACAGGGAGAAGATGGCCATGTTGTGAGAAACAAGGCCAGACTCGTAGCCCAGGGTTATAGTCAGAAGGAGGGGATAGATTATGAGGAGACGTTTGCTCCTGTAGCTCGTTTGGAGGCAATTAGGATACTCTTGGCTTTTGCTGCATCCAAAGGTTTCAAACTTTGTCAAATGGATGTCAAGAGTGCCTTCTTAAACGGCTACATAGAAGAGGAGGTGTATGTTAGCAACCCCCCGGTTTTGAAAATCCGAAGTTTCCAAACCATGTTTTCAAACTCCAGAAAGCTTTGTATGGTTTGAAACAAGCCCCTAGAGCCTAGTATGATAGGTTGAAAACCTTTTTGCTTGCTAAGGGTTTTAAAATGGGATGTGTAGATAAAACCCTCTTTCTCCTAAAGCAAGGCACTGACACTCTCTTGGTCCAAATTTACGTGGATGATATCATTTTCGGTGGTTCTTCTCACGCTTTGGTTGCCAAGTTTGCAGATAGTATGAGCAGGGAATTTGAGATGAGCATGATGGGCGAGTTGACGTTTTTCCTCGGGTTGCAAATCAAGCAATCCCGGGAAGGGACGTTAGTGCACCAGGGCAAGTACACTCGGGACATTCTGAAGAAATTCGATATGGGTGAGGCCAAGCCTCTTCCAACACCCATGTTGACCACGACGGCCCTGGATGCGGACAAGGAGGGAGAAGCAGTGGACTAGAAGGAGTACCGGAGTATGATCGGGTCGCTGCTGTACCTGACAGCGACACGCCCGGACATTCAGTTCGCGGTATGTCTTTGCGCGCGATTTTAGTCTTCGCCGCGCACCTCTCACTGTCAGGCAGTCAAGCGCATTATGAGGTACTTATGCTTCACTCCTGAGTTTGGGATTTGGTATTCTGCATCCTCCACCCTTTCCCTTTGTGGTTATTCCGATGCCGATTTTGTTGGCTGTCGCATTGAGCGCAAGTCCACTTCTGGGACTTGCTAGTTCATTGGTTCTTCTCTTGTGTCATGGTCTTCTCGCAGGCAGTCTAGTGTCGCCCAGTCTACCACGGAGGCTGAGTATGTTGCTGCGGCTAGCTGCTGTTCCCAGTTACTCTGGATGATGGCCACTTTGCGTGATTTTGGTCTGAGCTTTTATCGCGTTCCTTTGCTTTGTGACAACATGAGTGCTATTAGCGTTGCTAAGAACCCCGTGCTTCACTCGAAGACCAAACACATTGATGTGCGCTTTCATTTTCTGCGAGACCACTATGAGAAGGGTGATATCGACCTTCGCCATGTCGATACTCATCATCAGTTGGCTGATATTTTCACCAAGCCTTTGGACCAATCAACCTTTAATCGGTTGAGAGGTGAGCTTGGTGTGTGTTTCCCCTTTTAGATGGGGGAAACATTTTGGTTCTTGTACGATATTCTGACTCTTTTTCGTTTGTCTTTGCTTTTCTTTTGCATTTTAGCATACACTATTACATTCTGAGCTTCAAGTATATATTCTTGAGAATGTGACTATGCTCTATGTAGTGTGCTCCGATGCTTCTGGCTTATGCTCTTTCTGATCACTAGTACATGTTGTGAGCTGAGCTATTTTTGAATAGTGAACTTGCTTAACAAACTTAAAACTGAAAATGTTCACCATTGAGATATGCCACTAGCATGTGTAGGATGTGTTGAGTTCACTCGTGCTTTTCATATATGCTAGGTTGCTATGTCTCTAGTTCTGAGTCTCTCACTTGCTTGGTTTGTTCATATCGTGTTAATAAAATTGAACCAAGTTTTAGTGAACTGAAAAGATCAAGATGGGACTGCTTGTCAACACATCACGGTATCGAGACTGTTTCTCATTGCACATTTGAGTTAAACTCGAGCCGTGTAGTGTATGACCGAAACCGACGCTTTAAGCTTCTGATTGCATTTTGCATAGGCTTCGCTCGGTTGAAAAGTTAGGCAATGACAAGCTTTCAACCTCTCGCAAACATCTGCTAAACTTCTGAACTTGTGTTATTTCACCGCTGCAACTCCGATTTAAAACTGAAATCACAAGTGTATGCTTCATTCTATAGCATGATGTTTGAACTTTGCTAGGGGTAGTTCACCTAGTATACATGCTTAGCACTTGTTCGGATTCCTGTCTATACATGTGTAGTGCTATTTTGATGGTGACTATCTTTTTGGCTAAAAACTGCTCACTGTGCTTTCATGTTCATATTTCGTATATAGTGATCAGTCTGAGCCTTTGCTAGCATTTTGTGGATGATGTTGAGTCAATGGAGTTATACTGTGCAGAGCATATTTACATTGTCTTGACTATATTCCTGAAGCTGCTAACTTGCATTTTGACTCATATGCATGTTCGAAGGAGGAGTTTTTCTCTTGTCGGCACTTTTGTTTGGTGCATTTTCTGAGGGGGAAAACTTTTACTTGATAAGTGCATTTTCAACTAAGGGGGAGAAATTGCAAATCATATGCTTCCTCGAAGTTCAACTAAGGGGGAATGTTCAAATCTTGTGCTTTCCGAGTTGAATCAAGGGGGAGTTTTCCTAGTTGCGTGCATTTTTCAAGGGGGAGTTTGTTGCTTCGTGTTGGCCGTAAGGCATTGGTATCGAGCTCTTTTGCTAGTTGTGTTGAGTCTCTGTGCCTCTATCTTGAGGGACTAGCATTTTGCTTCGATTTTTGAAGTTGATTTTGGCTAGCGGTGTTGAGCCTATTCTACCTCTTCTTGAGGGCTAGCTTTGCTTTGCTTGGTTGCGTCGAGCCGTTGCCCATGTCTTTGGGGACCAAGTTGTCTTGCTCTTTCCACTTGACCTTCTTCGGCTTTGCTATGCTTTTGGGTCATTTGGTTGAGTTCTCTCCTCTCCTTCTTCCTCCTTCTATTTCTATTATGATTTGTGTTTGGTAGTTGACAATGCACTCATCAAGGGGGAGATTGCGGATACATGGGTGTATGCCGAGTCTCTGAGTGATGAGTGATTGTCAACTGGGATGATGCGCATGTTCTTTGGCTTGTGTTGTGCAGGTGTCGAGCACGGATGCAGTGATCAGAGGCAAGGTGAAGGTCAAGTAGAGACGTGTCGTGCCGATGGACCGAGTGTGGCGAAGGGCGGACGTGAGGCTTGGACTGAGGGACCGGTGGCCCGAGGATCAGCTGTGGTGGCTGACAGCCTGGGACAGCGACGAGCGAAGACTTGCGGTCATGTGTTGCCTAAGTCGTGGACTTCGGGACACGTGTCGGTGGACGGGGTGCATGGGCGGTGCATCTCCTCTACAGCTTCGGTTTGGTGGTAGAGCCAGAGAAAAACCATCGGGTGGACGGTTTCCAGGTTTGGGCCTCAAAACCTGGGTGCGGATGGTTTCCGAGTTTGGCCGCAAAACTCGGGCTGAGGACGGTTTCCAGGTTTGGGCCTCAAAACCTGGGTGTTGCGGGTTTGCTGAGTTTGGGCCACAAAACTCAGGCGCTGGTGGGCTGGTTTCCCGGTTTGGGCCTTAAAACCGGGGGTTGGCTATGAAGGCTGGTTTCCCGGTTTGGGCCACAAAACCGGGAGCGGAGTCCGTGAAAAGGACGCAGAGCGGTGGCGGCACGTGGCGGCAATCGTGAGGTTGCGTCGAGGCAACGCTACGAGTTGTGCGGGCGTGGCCGTCGGATCCACCTACCATCGAGTTGGTCCAGAATAACCTTAGGGTTTAGCTGGTTCGCTCTGTAAGTAGTTAGGGGTAGAGTGGGAATTAGGAATAGTTAGAATTAGGATAAGTAGGGGGAGACACCCACCTCCCCATCCATCTTAGTCATTTGGTCTTTGCTTCTAGGGTTTCCTGCTCTCCCACATCCCTGCTGTAGCAAACCTGAGATCCACAGAGAAGAGAACAATACCTCTGTGCCCGTGAGATTTTGAGGAAGTGAGACCGTAATCTCACTATTGTAGCATGTGGTAGCCACACGGTTACAAATTCGTGGTTGTGATTCGTGTTTTGCTTGTGTTCTTCGCGGGTTGCTTTTCTCCATGTTTTTCCCGTTGATCGATCTCTCTACTCGGTGCGTCTCATGCAAATCCATTTGAACTGAGTTGTTCTAGATCGTGAGGCACTTCTTTCCACCGAAGGAAATCATCTCTAACCTCACGAGCTAGTAGATCGGTCGATTTTCGTTTTGGATCGAGTTTGTTCCTTTTGTCCCGAATTCTTCCAATTCACCGATTTGGAGTTAGGTTCGAGCCATGATCTCTTTGGGATTGCTCACTAACCTCCAAGGAACTCCTCATACCAAGTCTAAGCCTTAGTGCTTTTGATTCGGAGGAGATCGGGTGATTTTCGCGGAAGAACAGTGCAGTACCGGGACCATCGGACGCTGTGTTCTTGAGCATCGGACGCTGAGTTGTTTACATCGGAGCGTCTGGTGCCACGTGTCGTCTGACAGCGTTTTTGAAGGAACATCGGACGCTGACCATCGGAGCGTCCGTTGCCATCGGACGCGTTGGGGTTCTAGCAACGGACGCTAGGGTTTCACTGTAGCAGCGTCCGATGCTAGTCTAGTAAGGTTCCAGAGAGGTTCTGTTTGCATCGGACGCGTCCGGTGCTTGGCCATCGGACGCTGCCAGCGTCCGATGCAGTGATTACTTCACTGTTTCGTCCGCAGTTTGATCGTTCGACTTCGGATTTGGTTTTGGGTTTTTGCGTTGGATTTCTGACTTCGCGCTCTACAGAAATCGCACTTCCCGCTTTGCAAAATAGCCTGGTGTCCCACTGTGTTCTTAGGGAACATCCACCCATTCTCTTGGGTCATGGACATCACGCGCATCCATTGTGCCTTTGGGGTTGATTCTCCGGACAGTGACGACAAGTTTTTGAAAGGAATTTTTGTAGCTCCCATTCACCCCCCTCTGGTCGCTTTCTGATTGCACTTTCGGTCCTTCAATTGGTATCGGAGCCAGGTTAAGGATCTACCACCTTAGCCGGTTCCAGATCCACAGAAGGCGACATGGATCGCGGCGTGGGCAAACCGCCGTTCTTTGATGGGACGAATTATGCGTATTGGAAGATACGCATGTCGGCCTATCTCCAGAGCATGGGCTCTTCTGTCTGGGAGATTTGCAACAAGGCCGATTACGTTGCCATGGCTGCTCGTGTCTCTCAGCCTTAGATCGATGAGCACGAAGCCAATAGCTGAGCACGTAACGCTCTTTTCTCTTGTTTGAGCATGTCCGAGTTTGATTGTGTTTCTCACCTCCCCACGGCTCTTGAGATTTGGGCGACCCTCTTGCGTTTCCATGAGGGAACCACTCAAGTCAAATCCCGTCTCTACGAGTCGCACAAGCGGGAGTATGAGAACTTTCGACATATGCCTGGCGAGAGCATAGAGAGTTTATTCGCTCGCTTTCAGGTCATTGTCAACAAGATGAGAGCGCACAAGGAGCTGTTGCCTTTTGACGATCATGAGAGGGCTTTGAAGCTTTTGCACACTCTTGATCGGTCGGTGTGGGACTCAAAGGTCCAGGCGATCATCGAATCGTCTAACTATGAGACCCTCACTTGCGACGAGCTTTTTAGTAAGCTCAAGTCTAGTGAGATTGACGCCATGTCGAGGGCTTCTTATGAAAATCCTTCTGGCCCGACTATGGCTTTGGTTTCTGGCTCTTCTGCTAACCCCTCTGGAGGATTTGCACTATCTTCACTCTTTTCTGTCACAGAGGACCAGCTTGAGTCTTTGGGGGATGACGAGTTGGCGATGCTCGCCAACCGTTTCTCGCGGTTCCACAACAACCGCATGAATCATCGGCGCGGAGGAGGACGCTCGGGATGCTACGAGTGCGGCGACCCCAACCACTTCATCGCCAGTTGCCCGAAGAAGAACAAGCAAGTCTTCGGCAAGGGCGATCATGGGCACAAGTACGACTCCGTCAAGCGCAAGGAGAAGTACGTCCCCGCAGGGCACAAGCGGAAGGGCGGCTTCAACAAGGAGTACATCAAGACAAAGTACTTGGAGAAGGCCCAGGCTGAGCAGCGTGCTTTCTTCGCCACGCTCAGCGACATCGACGACTCGGACGACGACTCCACTTCCTCAAGCGACGAGGAGTCCGAGAAGAAGAAGAAGATCGAGGACAAGCTGAACGGTCTCTGCTTCTTCACCGACGACGACGGCTTCTGCACCATGGCCCTGGGCAAGGAAGTCGATGGCGAGCTGGAGGAGACCCCTCGGAACGACGACGACGACGATGACACCTCCCAGGTAAAACGATTGGAGAACGTTTGGTTGGTGGATTCCGGCTGCTCGAGGCACATGACCGTAATCTCACTATTATAGCGTGTCGTAGCCACACAGTTACAAATTCGTGGCTGTTGTTGGAAACACACTTGCCCCACCTTCACGCTCGTGCAGGGGAGTGGCGAAGGTGACCAAGCGTCGGAAATAATTGCGAAGGTTGAGGAAACCGGGACAGTGCTGCTATGGCTCTCTTCCCGAAAAACCCTCCTTTTACACTGTTCACCCCTTGGTATTTATAGGGAGTACCAAGGGTCATGGGATCAATTACAAAAGGGGACATAAAGATTCCCTGACTCCACGCAGGGAGGAGAGGTAATAACGTAAAAACACAGCTAAGGCAAAAACCCTAGTTAGCCCCCTTCCTGCGCGCTGCCACCTGATTCTCATCACCTTCGAGAGAGGAGAACGAGAGCCAGACCCTCGATCTCGCTTGCCCTCGGGCCAGCGCTCCACTGACGCTTGCCAGACCCATCGCTCCACGTGGAATGGCCTCCAAGGCCGGCGAGGGTCGCCTGCCGCGTTGTCGTCGCGCCTTAAACTGCGAGGAGTGTAACAAATCGTCGAGGGTCAGGCTCACGTCCGAAGGTCAGGAAAATGACCCCCAAAAACGGGGGGGAAAGCCCTCACGAGGCCGCGTTGGTTGCGCGAGGGTTGTCTCCGGCATCAGCTCGGGCGGCGCCTCTGCCGAGGGTCCTTTCCCCAACAGTAGCCCCTCGTTGCCTTGGATCTAAAGAACAAAATTTAGGCCCAAGCAGCGCCTTTCGATGGGAAATGCAAAGAGACCCACGGCAGCGACGCCCCTGGCTGCTTTGGGCTGGGCCGTTGGACTGTTGTTTTGTACTGTTGAAGCCCGTTTTGTTTTTTGTGCCATGTTTCTCAGTTGTCGTGCCGATTTCGTCGGGTGAGGGGACTCTTCTCCCGGCCTATAAATAGAAGGGGTGGGTGAGGAGCTTGGATTGCGCCCTCCTCTGCTATAGCCATCCTGCTGTTGCGATTTGCTTGTAGCGAAGGTTTGTTTTAGCTTGTGTGCGAGGGTTGAGACGGGCATTCGTTGTTCGATAGTGTCAGGAGCTAAAGGGATGGCCAGGTTGAAGCAGACTGCTCGCGCTGTTTCTCCCACTGTCACAGATGAGGGGATTACCTTTGAGTTCGGTCTCAGCCGGGTTTGTGCCACTGAGATTGCATCTTATGTCAGGTGGGGTTGGATCGAGGAAGGCAAGGCGAGGACCAGTGCTGGGGAGACAGTGCCGAGGCCGGACGCAGATGAGGTTGTTGTGTTTGAGGAGTTCTTTTCAGCTGGTCTTCGCTTTCCAGCTGACTCCTTCGTGACTTCGGTTCTGCGAAGGTTTAATTTGCGCTTCCACCAGCTTACACCATCTTGCTTCACGAAGATGTCAGTTTATGTCTGGGCCTGCCGATCTCAGGGGATTGTCCCTCAGGTCGAGGGGTTTGTTCGCACTCATCGGGTTCATATGCAACCTCGGAAGTTTACGGACAGCGAAGGCAAAGCCAGTCTTGGTCAGTTCGCGGTGTACACTTTCTGTCATCGCGCCGGCGCGGAGGTGCCGGTGCAGGCGCAGAAGAACAAGTGGAGCAGCGGGTGGCAGGAGTTTTGGTTTTACTACAAGCTCAGTGATAACGCCGAGCTTTGCGGTGAGCTTCCGTTGCTTGGGGATGTAAGCGCTGAAGCTAGGATGAGCGTCGAGGCTCACGCTGCTGTTGACTGCCTGAGAGTCGTTGCACGCTCTCTGTGTGCACATGATTTAGTGGAGGAGTACTGCTGTGCCAAGATTTGGCCTCTCGGCCGGAGGCAGGCATGGTTCAAGGTAGAGAGTGACCCCAAGTACGAAGGTAGGGGTTTGAAGAGGCCGAATCTGGATCTGGACAAGGTTTGGGAGAAGACTCTTAAGAGGTTTCCCTCGCGCGATGATGGGGTCGAGGCCGTCTACAAGCGAGTTCAGCAGTGGACGGAGGAACTTGTTGGGAAGCTGTCCACGCTAGAGGTTAAGGCGATCCATAGCTCGGTGGGTAGCGGAGGTCGGGTCAACAGACTGTTTGACACTCTTGGGATCCAGTATGCAGACTGGCCAGCTCCTTCGAGCGATGATGCGCCGAAGTAGAGGAAGCGTAAAGCTTCGGAAGAGAGAGAGATCGTTTCTCGGCCGAAGAGATGCCGTGGTCGAGGCCGTGGTGGTGCTGGTGGTCGAGTGAAGACACTTGCGACGAAGGTCGCAGTTGTTTCGGGTCCTGGTGGCACCTCTTCCCCCTCGGCCATTGTTACTTCCGGTCGAAGTGTCGGTAGGGTTGTAGGGCGGGTGCCCCGAGTAGGGGGGATCGGTGCTTTAATTCAGATCTCGGACGACGAGGGTGACCCTCATGACGATGAGGTGGAGGAGGAGAAAGAGGAGGAAAAGGAGGGTGGAACGGAAGAGGACACATCTGTTGAAGACAGTGAGACTTCAAGCAGCGAGGGTGGTTCTGATGAGGTTGTGAGCATTGAAGGCGACCGTGGGAAGAAGATTGTCCCGTCCGGTGGTGGCGCTCCGGCTGACCGGAGCATTGACAACATAATTCGGGACTTGGAGCCGAGGAGTCCTCCGCGAGGGTCGATTCCCTCGTTTGTTGGATCGCATTTGTGGGTCAATGGTTTCGAGTTTTCCGGCGAACTTGAATCTGAGCGAACCCCGGGGAAGAGACCAAATGGCGAGGCTAGTCGGTCGAGTCTTCCGGAGTTCGCTAAGAAGCTTGGTGTCTGCGATCCGGCGACTGAGCTATTCACAAGCCCGGACCATCGGGATTGTCACCTGCAGTGTGGCCCGGGGGAAATGCGTTTTTTAGGCCGTATCTTCGGCAGTATTTGTGTTTCGGAGGCTGAGGTTCATCTTGCCGACCAACCTGTTGGGGATACATTTGACGATGTGGATGTCAAATTGGCGGAGCTGATGCTCCTGAATCGCGCGGCCAGGCGTAAAGTTGGCTCTGATATGGAATTTATGAGTGGCCAAATCTCTGAGCTTGAGAGAGAGAATGCCAGGCTCAACCGAAGCTTGGATAACAAGGAGATCGAATTGAAGAATGCTTCGGAGAGAGCCGACAAGGCCCGAGAAGAGGCGGTAGGGCTGGCGAAGCGTAATGCGGATCTGATTGCGGCGGGCAAAGAGAAGGATAAGGCTCTGGCGGCTGCCGAGGGTCTGCTTGACGATTTGAATAAATCATGGCGGATGAGTATGGAGAAGATTAAACATAAACTCGATTGCTTCTTGACCGAGGCTGGCGGTTCTGTTGGGGAGCCGCTGCCTGTTACTAATGCAGAGGCGTTCGAAGGTTGGCTCGCTAATGAGCTTGATGTCTTCAGCTCGCTAGTTGAGAACGCGACCGATTTTGGCTGTTATGCCGGAGCCTTGGCCATGGCTGGCACCCTTCGACAGGCGGACTGTGAGCACCTTCGAAAGGTTAAGAAGCCCAACCATGTATTTCCGACGGTTGATGAGGTGCGCCAGATGAAGGTTAATGATTCGGAGGTCCAAAACTGTGCGATGCATTTGCTTCGTAGGTTCTGGATTTCGGGTGGGGGCCGAGCCCTTGCGTTCGAGGAAGCCGCCGAAGCTACTCGCCAGGTTAGAACTATTGGAGAAGCGTAGTTTTTGGTTCTGTTTTGATGTTTTAAGGAGTTAGTACTGAATTTTTGGGTGGTTTGCCTCTGTTTTGTGTCTGCAGGCTCGGAGAGAAGCAGTGCCCTCGCCGTCGGCCGCAGTTGATGTAGGAGGCAGCTCCAAAGCTTTCCCTGAGCCTAGCGCTGCGGGGGTTTCGCTTGCCGAAACCGAAGCCTTGACTGGAGACGTCCCGAGCGCTGACGAGGCCGCCGTGGAAAAAACAGTAGCGGAAGAGAGGACTACTACTACCGTCGAAGCTACTGCAGAAGAGGCGACGATGGAGACGGCGCGTGCTGAAGCCTTGGGTGCTGGCAATGGTGAAGGTTTAGAAGCTGTCGATGACGAAGCTGCGGCTGATGGGCATGGGGAAACTGGACAGGTGTGAACTTTGGGATTGTTGGGGCGAGGTAGCCATTTTGTAAAAGTTGTGGTCGCTGTAAAGACTTGACGCTGAGACACTTTCCCTTATTTGATGTAAATGCAGGTTCCTGACGGAACTGTGCTAGACGTATTTGATGTGACGCCCTTGACGCTAAATTATCAAGATAGTTTTGTAACTAGCGAATCTTGGGCTCGTGCTAAGCTGAAACATCCCTTACTGACCTTCGAGCGTTTTTGGTGGTCGAAGGTGCGAAGGTACGATTTAAAAAATAGCAGGTCAAGCTGTTTTTGGCGCGAGGCGGACTTTACTGACCGGCAGGCTACCTGGTATTTATTTGGTGCTTCTTCGTCCTCGCAAGGTGGGATTGATGATGATATTGATGAGAAAACAGCCTTGGAGTACTTGTTTGGGCGAACCGAACTACATTTAGGTTCGGACGGATCGTTATTGTTTCCAAAGGAGGAACCTTCAGAGGTCAGTGATGTAGGCCGTACATATATGTATCGGGCTAGGGTTTTGTCTGGGGAGCTGCCAATTGTTCCGACAGCTCCTTTGTTGTGGGGACCCATTGTTGCGGTGGGGCCAGAGTTTGAGGAAGGTAGTGAGGGTTCTGGTGATTTGGTGTTAATTGAAGGGAGCGAGGGTTCCTTGTAATTTTGTAATTTTCCATGATTTGTTTGTCGTTGTGAAGGTATTTTGTAAATGAACGGGAACACTGAATGTTGGTTTTATGTCGCTATGATTTCTTACTCGTTATCGGATATTGACAAGGCTCGCTGGCTGCCCTGCACTGCGTTATTTTGTTGTATGCAATGTTTAGTTCAGAAAGCGAATTAGCGAGGCTCGCGTTTCATTAGACAGATGTTTTAGTAAAAAACAGTGATGCCCCCTTTCTTTTTGGTGAGACTCGCGTTTCGTTGGACTGGGATGTTTGGTAAAAAACAGCGACGCCCCCTTTCTTTTTAGCGAGGCTCGCGTCTCAATAGACAGCTGTTTTGTGAAAAACAGCGACGCCCTCCTTTCTTTTTAGCGAGGCTCGCGTCTCATTGGACAGCTGTTTTGTAAAAAATAGCGACGTCCCCTTTCTTTTTAGCGAGGCTCGCATCTCATTAGACAGCTATTTTGTAAAAAACAGCGACGCCCCCTTTCTTTTTAGCGAGGCTCGCGTCTCATTAGACAGCTGTTTTGTAAAAAACAGCGACGCTCCCTTTCTTTTTAGTGAGGCTCGCGTCTCAATAGACAGCTGTTTTGTAAAAAACAGCGACGCCCCCTTTTTTTTAGCGAGGCTCGCGTCTCATTAGACAGCTGTTTTGTAAAAAACAGCGACGCCCCCTTTCTTTTTAGCGAGGCTCGCGTCTCAATAGACAACTGTTTTGTAAAAAACAGCGACGCCCCCCTTTCTTTTTAGCGAGGCTCGCGTTTTGCGAGGGTGTTCGACTTATTTGGGCTTCGCGCCTCCCCCTATCTTAGGTGGAGGTGAAGTTTGCTTCTTGGGAGCCCCTGGCGTGTTTTGCGAGGGTGTTCAACTTATTTGGGCTTCGCGCCTCCCCCTAGGTGGAGGTGAAGTTTGCTTTTTGCGAGCCCCTGTCGTTTCTGCGAGGGTGCTCGACTTTTTGGGACTTCGCGCCTCCCCTTTGGTGGAGGTGAAGTTTGGTTTTTGCGAGCCCCTGTCGTTTTTGCGAGGGTGCTCGACGTTTGGGACTTCGCGCCTCCCCTTTGGTGGAGGTGAAGTTTGCTTTTTGCGAGCCCCTGTCCTTTTTGCGAGGGTGCTCGACTTTTTGGGACTTCGCGCCTCCCCTTTGGTGGAAGTGAAGTTTGCTTTTTGCGAGCCCCTGTCATTTTTGCTAGGGTGCTCGACTTTTTTGGACTTCGCGCCTCCCCTTATCTTAGGTGGAGGTGAAGTTTTCTTTGTGCGAGCCCCTGTCGTTTTTGCCAGGGTGCTCGACTTTTTTGGACTTCGCGCCTCCCCTTATCTTAGGTGGAGGTGAAGTTTGCTTTGTGCGAGCCCCTGACGTTTTTGCCAGGGTGCTCGACTTTTTTGGACTTCGCGCCTCCCCTTATCTTAGGTGGAGGTGAAGTTTGCTTTGTGCGAGCCCCTGTCGTTTTTGCCAGGGTGCTCGACTTTTTTGGACTTCGCGCCTCCCCTTATCTTAGGTGGAGGTGAAGTTTGCTTTGAAAAGAAAAAGGTTGTTTTTCGAAGCTATCTTAGTGGGTTTCCATCGATTGTAGCGCTCTTTGAAAAAGAAGTGCTTTTTCGATGTTTGCTAGTAAAAGTAATAACTTGGAGATTTTACTTTTTTGAGGGTTCTAGCCTGTATTAAGGGTTTGGATACTGCCTCGTTAAAAAACCTTACGCCCCTTCGTAAGGAAAAAGAGTGCAGCTCCTTTTGATTGCTACATTCATAGAAAATGGAAAAAACAACAAATTACATAATGCGAGGGCTCGCTAAGGCTCCGCTATGGGTAGTATTTGCGAAGGTCGTCGATGTTCCAGGTATGAGGCAGGATGTTTCCCTCGCTGTCAGAGAGGTGGAAAGAGCCAGGGCGATTGCATTCTGATATCAGATATGGACCGGTCCACTTTGGCTGGAACTTGCCCGCCATGCCGGCGTTTTGTTTTCGGATGAGGACAAGGTCACCTTTTTGCAAGTCTTTGATTCGGACCTTTTTATTTCTCCATTTTCTGGTTTCTTCTTGATACTTGCGAAGGTTGTGCACTGCGTTGCATCTTGCTTCTTCGAGTAAATCTTTGTTGAGCAGCTGGCTTTTTTCTATTGGTTCGAGGGTTGTTCTCGGTGATTCGTGCTTCAGTTCTTCTGGTAGCACAGCCTCTTCCCCGAACAGGAGCTTGAAAGGTGTGAATTTGGTTGCTCTGCACTCCGAGGTGTTGTGAGACCATGTGACCAAGGTTAGCTCTTCCGCCCATTTTCCCTTAGGCCTGCCTTGCAATTTCTTGGATATGGCTTGGAAAATTGTTGCATTAGCTCTTTCAACTAAGCCGTTGGATTCAGGGTGCCGAACTGAAGCGAAGCATAAGGTTGTACCGATTTGTGCGCAGAATTCTTTGAAAACTTCGCAGTCAAACTGGGTGCCATTATCGACGGTGAGATGCTTGGGGACGCCGAATCGACAAACTATTTGTTGCCAAAAAAACTTTTTCACTGCGAGGGAGGTGATGGAAGACAATGGTCTTGTTTCAACCCACTTTGTGAAGTATTCCACGGCTACCACCGCGTAGCGAAGGTTTCCTGGAGCTGTCGGTAGTGGGCCCACGAGGTCCATTGCCCACCTTTGCAGAGGCCATGTTGGGCATATAAGCGTCGTTGGAGCTCCTGGGGCGTTTTGGTTTTTTGCTGTTAGTTGGCAACCTTCGCATTGTTTGACGATGTTTTCTGCATCTTTTAGCGCCGTTGGCCAGTAGAAACCTTGCCGGAAGGCTTTTCCAACTAGTGCCCTTGGGCCGTTGTGTGAACCACAAATGCCTTCATGGATAAGCTTAAGAATGTCGTTTCCTTCGGACTGCGGGACGCATTTGAGCCAGGGCGAGGTTACTGAAGCTTTGTACAGAATGTTGTCTACAATCTTATACCCTCATGCTCTTTGTTTTAGCCTGTTTTCTTCTTCTTTGGAGTTTGGTTCGTGGAGCCCCTTGATGTAAGCTATGATAGGTGCCCTCCAGTCCTCACTCTGGATTGCACTGATCAACTTGGCATTCTTTTCGGAGGTTTCGAAAGCTGATTGGATCGCAACTTCGCGGAAAACATCGGGCGGTAGGTGTAATTGTTGTGCTGCTGCTTTAGCTAGGCAGTTTGCTTCGTTATTTTCTGACCTTGGTATTGCCTTTACTGATATGCCGAGGAAGAAGGACTCTAACCTTCGGACATGTTGAAAGTACTTTTGCAGCTCTGGATCTTTGGCCTTGTAATTTTTCTCAATGTGCCCCGCGATGACCTGTGAGTCTGTGTAGATGACTGCCCTTCGGACTGATAGTGACCGAAGCCTTGAGAGAGCGAGTATCACAACTTCGTATTCTGCGGAGTTGTTTGTACATTTGAAGTCAAGTCTTCTTGCGTATCTTAGCTTAGATCCGGATGGCGAGACTAGAATGGCCGAGGCCCCTGCGCCAGTTGCACCCAGGCTCCGTCAACATACACAGTCCAAAATGGGTCTTGGTGAGGTTCATCTTTGCGAGGGTCTGGGGTCCATTCTGCTATGAAATCTGCTAGTGCCTGGGATTTGATTGCTGTTCGACCGACGAAGGTTAAGGCGTAGCTGTTGAGTTCAACTGCCCATTTTGCTATTCTTCCGACTGCCTCGTTGTTTTTGAAAATATTCTCGAGGGGAACAGCCGAGGGTACGTGGATTTCGTATGCTTGAAAATAGTGCTTGAGCTTTCTTGATGCCATGACCACTGCGTACGCTATCTTCTCGAGCTCTGAGTAGTTTCGTTTTGGCCCTTCGAGGGTTTCTGATACGTAGTAGATTGGGGCTTGCCTGGTTTTGTTGTTCTCGTGCAATTCTTTGATTAAGACTGCGCTCGCTGCATGAGGCGAGGCTGCGACGTACAGTAGTGACAAGTCCCCTTTGCTTGGGCTGGTTAAAACAGTCAAGCTTGTGAGATACTTCTTCAAGTCTTCGAAGGCTTTTTGCTGCCGGGGTCCCCAGTTGAATGGTGCGGTGCTTCTCAAAGTTTCGAAGAAAGGTAACCCTCGCTCAGCTGATCTAGAAATGAATCTGCTGAGAGCTGCTAGTCGGCCTGATAAGCGTTGGGCTGTTTTTTTGGTTGTCGGGGGTTCCATGTTGATGATAGCGTCAATCTTGTTGGGGTTAGCTTCAATTCCCCTTGCAGAGACGATACAACCCAGCAATTTTCCTTCACTTACTTCGAAAACACATTTTTCGGGGTTCAGCTTTAATCCAGCGCACCGGAGGTTGCTGAACACTCTCGATAGGTCTGAAATGTGGTTTTCTTTTAACTCACTTTGGACGACCAGGTCATCAACATAGGCGGAGACGGAGTGTTCATCTTTGAAGACCTCGGATGTCATACGAGCGAAGGTTGAACCCGCGTTTCTTAGGCCTTCTGCCATTCTCCGAAAACAAAAAGATCCCGAAGGTGTGACAAAGCTTGTTTTCTCCTCGTCTTCTTCATTCATCCAAATCTGGTGGTATCCCGAAAAGCAGTCGAGTAGAGATAGCATTTGGCAGCCGACTGCTCTGTCAACCAAGGTGCTTATGTTGGGGAGGGGGAAATCATCCTTCGGGCAAGCCTTGTTCAGGCACGTGAAGTCTACGCACATTCGCCATTTCTTGTTCTTTTTCTGTACTAGTACCACGTTTGAGAGCCATGTTGGGTATTTGACCGGGCGGATGACGCCTGCGTCCAAAAGCCTTTTTACCTCAGCCCTCGCTGCCTCTTTCCTTTCTTCTGACATTTTGCGGAGCTTTTGTTTGACCGGGCGGTAGCCCGGCTTGATGTTTAGGCTGTGCCCTATCAGGGTTCTGTTCACTCCTCTTAAGTCCTCCGCAGACCAGGCGAAGGTGTCGGAGTTTCCTTTGAGGAAAGTGACGAGGTCGCTTTCTCATTGGGGGGCTAGGTTGGCTGAGATGAACACCTTTCTTTCGGCGTTACCCTCGAAGAGTTGCACTTGTTTGGTTTCTTCCTTGGGTGACACCTTTATTTTGTCAGTGCACACCTCACCTTCATCATTGAGGTTTGTAGCTTGAGGCTTCGACAGGTTGTGGACATTACGTTGTCCTGGTGCTACTGTTCCCACGGCTGCCCTTGCAATGTCTTGGTCTCCATATACTGCGACCACTCCCTTCGGAGCGGGAAGCTTCATGCAGAGGTAAGCGGGGTGGATGACTGCGTTGAATGTGTTGGTTACCCCTCGGCCAAATATGGCATTGTACGGGTAGAACATGTCAACCACGTCGAAGGTTAAATGCTCGGTTCTGCAGTTGATCTGGTCGCCGAAGGTCACGGGCAAAGAAATTTTCCCGATGGCTCTCACTTGTTGACCGCCGAAGCCGTATAAAGGGTTGTCAGCAGGTTGCAGGAGGTTCCTATCAAGCTTCATGCTGTCGAAGGTTGAGGCGAACAGGATGTCTGCGGAGCTTCCTGTGTCGACCAGAATTTTAGTGACAGTCCACCCTGCTAGATTGGTCTCGATCACCATGGCGTCGGTATGAGGGTAATCTCTCAACTTCATATCACTGGAGTCGAAGGTTATGGGAATGTGGGACCAACGACCAAATTTGTGTGGTCCTTCGATAGCTACATGGTGCACCCGTCTGGCATGTTCTTTTCTCTGCCGCTTGTTGCCATGGTCTTCATTTGAACCTCCGGTGATAGCTAGTATTACACCGAAGGTTGATGTTGGGTTGTTGATGGTCGTTTGGCTCTGGGTTTCGGATTTGCCAGGTTGAGGCGCTGGTAAAGCGGGTATTGGTGGTGGTGGCGGTAGAGCATTGTTGACTTGTTGGGTAGTTGGGGTTTGGGTTTGGAGGGTTGTTGGGTATGTGACTGTGTATGGTGGATTTTGGCATTGTGGGATGGTGGTTGGCTGATAAGAGGCTTGGTTGTAGAGTGGGTGGTGCGCGTAGATGGGTTGTTGCGAAGGTAGGCCGTAGTTTATGAGGGTATAGTGGTATGGAGGATTTGTCGAGTGGAAGTTTGGTTTCCTGGTGTGGTTGATGGTTCGGTTGTCTGCCGAAGCGGCTCTTTTGGACTCCTAGAATTCTTTTCCTTTGGCGAAGCATTCGCATTGTTTGGTGGTGTGCCCCTTTCCAAGACCACAGAAATGGCAATACATTTTCGCGGGGTCTTTTTGCTGGTTCCGTTGATCTGGCGGGGGTGGCAAACCTTGGGGGTTCTGGTTGTTCGGGGGTTGAGTGCCCCGTCCTTGGTGTTCATAGTGTATTGGTTTGTTGATGGCACCGATGTTGCTTTGTTCTTGGCGAGGGTTGTTTACTCTTGGTTGAGGCCCCGGCTGCGGCTTCTGCTCTGACCTCTGAGCATCGGACTTCGCTCTGAAGTCCATGTCCGCTCTACAGTATCTTTCCATTGTCTCGTGTAATTCTTCGATTGTGTTTGCTGACTTCCTGGCAAATTTCGAAGAGCATGGGCTTGGGCGCAGGCCACTGACTGCAGCGAGGATGACAGCCTCGTCGGATATTCTCGGGGTTCTTGCTCTGATTTGGATGAACCTCCGCCAATAATCTTGAAGTGGTTCGCGCTCTTCTTGTTTGCAGTTGAACAACTCAATGGGGTTTGATGGGGCTGGTGTAATGCCCTTGAAGTTTGTACAAAGCCTGTCTCTGAGATTGGCCCAGGAATGTACTGTTCCGGGGCGGAGGTTGCTGTACCAGGTTTGTGCAATGTCTCGCAGGATGATGACGAAGGACTTTGCAATTGTTGATTCATCTCCACCTGCTGCGGCAACTGCTGCTTCATAGCTCATTATGAATTGGCGAGGGTCGGAGAGCCCGTCGTAGCGGGGTAGGTTTTGTGGATTGTAGCACGGTGGCCACGGTTGGGTTTGGAGCATTTGGGAGAGTGGTGACTTTGGGTCATTGGGCATTTAGTGTTGTTGAGGTCTTTGTTGGTTGCGAAGGTTAGGCTCTCTCTCATCTGGGTAGAGTTGGCGAAAGTTTGGTGGCCTCATAGGATGTGGTTCTGGCTGAATTGGTGGTGGTGGGGGTGGTGGATGGCGACAAAGGTTGTCTTGATCCCGCACCTCATTCCCCTCTTGCAGTGGGGGCATTTCCTCATCATTCCATCCGCCGGCTTCGGCTTCAGCCGCAGCGAGGGATTCCTCCATTCGGCGAAGCTGTTCCCTGGCCTTGTCTGCCCTTTGTCTGATCGAGCGCAACCGGTTGTGCCTCTCAAGCTGATCCAGGCACCTCTTCTTCTCTCGCAGCTCAGCTTGAAGTCTTTCGAGGGCCTCGAGGCCCAACTCTTCCTCATCTCTCCCCTCTCCTTCTCCAGAAGTGTGGGGGTGCGGCTGTGTCACCACTCGGGCCTGGGGGCCCGGGACTTCAGATTCTGCGGTGACATCCTCTACTCCCGAGGGTTGCACAATCTCCTCAGTAGGCAGAACCACCGACGCCGTCTCATTGGCGACGCGTCGGTCCCTAGCTGCGGGCGCTCTCCTGTTTCCTGCCATTTCGAACTTCGATCCCCACGGACGGTGCCAAACTATTGGAAACACACTTGCCCCACCTCCGCGCTCGTGCAGGGGAGTGGCGAAGGTGACCAAGCATCGGAAAGAATTGCGAAGGTTGAGGAAACCGGGACAGTGCTGCTGTGGCTCTCTTCCCAAAAACCCCTCCTTTTACACTGTTCACCCCTTGGTATTTATAGGGAGTACCAAGGGTCATGGGATCAATTACAAAAGGGGACATAAAGATTCCCTGACTCCACGCAGAGAGGAGGGGTAATAACGTAAAAACACAGCTAAGGCAAAAACCCTAGTTAGCCCCCTTCCTGCGCGCCGCCACCTGATTCTCATCACCTTCGAGAGAGGAGAACGAGTGCCAGACCCTCGATCTCGCTTGCCCTCGGGCCAGCGCTCCACTGACGCTTGCCAGACCCATTGCTCCGCGTGGAATGGCCTCGAAGGCCGGCGAGGGTCGCCTGCCGCGTTGTCGTCGCGCCTTAAACTGCGAGGAGTGTAACAAATCGTCGAGGGTCGGGCTCACGTCCGAAGGTCTGGAAAATGACCACCAAAAACGGGGGGGAAGCCCTCGCGAGGCCGCGTTGGTTGCGCGAGGGTTGTCTCCGGCATCAGCTCGGGCGGCGCCTCTGCAGAGGGTCCTTTCCCCAACAGCTGTGATTCGTGTTTTGCTTGTGTTCTTCGCGGGTTGCTTTTCTCCACGTTTTTCCCGTTGATCGATCTCTCTACTCGGTGCGTCTCTTGCAAATCCATTTGATCTGAGTTGTTCTAGATCATGAGGCACTTCTTTCCACCGAAGGAAATCATCTCTAACCTCACGAGCTAGTAGATCGGTCGATTTTTGTTTTGGATCGAGTTTGTTCCTTTTGTCCCGAATTCTTCCAATTCACCGATTTGGAGTTAGGTTCGAGCCATGATCTCTTTGGGATAGCTCACTAACCTCCTAGGAACTCCTCATACCAAGTCTAAGCCTTAGTGCTTTTGATTCGGAGGAGATCGGGTGATCTTCGCGGAAGAACAGTGCAGTATCGGGACCATCGGACGCTGTGTTCTTGAGCATCGGACGCTGAGTTGTTTACATCGGAGCGTCCGGTGCCACGTGTCGTCTGACAGCGTTTTTGAAGGAACATCGGACACTGACCATCGGAGCGTCTGTTGCCATCGGACGCGCCAGGGGTCTAGCATCGGACGCTAGGGTTTCACTGTAGCAGCATCCGATGCTAGTCCAGTAAGGTTCCAGAGAGGTCCTGTTTGCATCGGACGCGTCCGATGCTTGGCCATCGGACGCTGCCAGCGTCCGATGCAGTGATTACTTCACTGTTTCATCCGCAGTTTGATCGTTCGACTTCGGATTTGGTTTTGGGTTTTTGCGTTGGATTTCTGACTTCGCGCTCTACAGAAATCGCACTTCCCGCTTTGCAAAATATTCTGAATCCCCCTCGCGTCGCTCGGGGGAGGTTGAGGTTACCCAAAGTCCATCCTGTCACTAGTTGACTTGCGTGAACTTGGGTGAGAAAGTTTTTGTGGTGTCCCGCTGTGTTCTTAGGGAACATCCACCCATTCTCTTGGGTCGTGGACATCACACGCATCCATTGTGCCTTTGGGGTTGATTCTCCGGATAGTGACGACAAGTTTTCGAAAGGATTTTTTGTACCTCCCATTCACCCCCCCCCCCCTCTGGTCGCTTTCTGATTGCACTTTCGGTCCTTCACCTCGACCCAAGCAACACCGTGCCCGCAAGTCTTCGCTCGTCGCTGTCCCAGGCTGTCAGCCACCACAGCTGATCCTCGGGCCACCGGTCCCTCAGTCCAAGCCTCACGTCCGCCATTCGCCACTCTCGGTCCATCGGCACGGCACGTCTCTACTTGACCTTCACCTTGCCTTTGATCACTGTATCCGTGCTCGACACCTGCACAACACAAGCCAAAGAACATGCGCATTATCCCAGTTGACAATCACTCATCACTCAGAGACTCGGCATACACCCATGTATCCGCAATCTCCCCCTTGATGAGTGCATTGTCAACTACCAACACAAATCATGAAGGGATAGAGGAAGGAAGGAAGAAGGAGAGAGAACTCGACCAAATGACCCAAAATCATATCAAAACCGAAGAAGGTCAAGTGGAAAGAGCAAGACAACTTGGTTCCCAAAGACATGGGCAACGGCTCGACACAACCAAGCAAAGCAAAGCTAGCCCTCAAGAAGAGGTAGAACAGGCTCAACACCGCTAGCGAGAAAACTTGATACCAATTAGAAAATCAACTGAAACTCAAGCAAAACAGAGCTAGCCCTCAAGAAGAGGCAGAACGGGCTCAACACTGCTAGCGTGGAAGCTCGATACCAAACGAAGAAAGCTTGATACCAACTGAAAAGCATAACAGCAGAGGTGCTAGTTCCTCAAGAAAGAGGCAAAGGCTCAACACAACTAGCTACCAAAAATGCTTCGTAACTCAAATAGCACCAAACATGTATAGACATGAAGTCAAACAAGTGCTAAACATGTATACACGGTGAACTACCCCTAGCACAGTTCAATCATCATGCTATAGAATGAAACATAGACTTGTGTATCCAAATTTTATCGGAGTTGCAACGGTTAAATTACACAAGTTCAATTTTAGCATGTGATTGCGAGAGGTTGAAAACTTGTCATTGCCTAACTTTTCAACTATGCAAAGCCTATGCAGAAGCAATCAGAAGCTTAAAGCAACAGTTTCGGTCATACACTACACAACTCAAGTTTAACTCAAAGTGCAATGAGAAACAGTGTCGAAACTGTGATGTGCTGACAAGCAATCCCATCTCGATCTTTCCAATTCACTTGACTTGGTTCAGAATTAAAGCAGAATATGAACATACCAAGCAAGTGAATGACTCAGAACTAGACACATAGAAACCTAGCATATATGAAAAGCACAAGAGATTTCAACACATTCTACACATGCTAGTTGCATATCTTAATGGTGAACATTTTCAGATTTTAGGTTCATTAAGCAAGTTCACCATTCAAAAAATAGCTCAGCTCACAACATGTATCAGTGATCAGAAAGAGCATAAGCTACAAGCATCATCATAAAGCATCGGAGCATACACTATACAGAGCATAGTCACATTCTAAGGATTATATACATGAAGCTCTGAATGTAAATATGCAAGATGAAATGCAAAGATGCATGAAGAAATCAATTGAAAAACAGAAAGTCAGTTTGTGATACAGGAGTCAAAATGTTTCCCCCATCTAAAAGGGGAAACACACACACCAAGCTCACCTCTCAACCTAGCAAAAGTTGATTGGTCCAAAGGCTTGGTGAAAATATCAGCCAACTGATGATGAGTATCGACATGGCGAAGGTCGATATCACCCTTCTCATAGTGGTCTCACAGAAAGTGAAAGCGCACATCAATGTGTTTGGTCTTAGAGTGCAGCACGGGGTTCTTAGCAACGCTAATAGCACTCGTGCTATCACAAAGCAAAGGAACGCGAGAAAAGCTCAGACCAAAATCACGCAAAGTGGCCATCATCCAAAGCAACTGGGAACAGCAGCTAGCCGCAGCAACATACTCAGCCTCCGTGGTAGACTGGGCGACACTAGACTGCTTGCGAGAAGACCATGATACAAGAGAAGAACCAATAAACTAACAAGTCCCAGAAGTGGACTTGCTATCAATACGGCAACCAACAAAATCAGCATTAGAATAACCGCAAAGGGAGAGGGTGGAGGAAGCAGAATACCAAATCCCGAATTCTGGAGTGAAGCATAAGTACCTCATAATGCGCTTGACCGCCTGACTGTGAGAAGTGCGCAGCGACGACTGTAATCGCGCGCACAGACACAACGCGAACTGGATGTCCGGGCGTGTCGCCGTCAAGTACAGCAGCGACCCGATCATACTCCGGTATTCCTTCTGGTCTATAGCTTCTCCATCCACATCCGCATCCAGGGCCACCGTGGTCGGCATGGGTGTTGGAAGAGGCTTGGCCTCACCCATGTCGAACTTCTTTAGGATGTCCTTGGTGTACTTGCCCTGGTGCACGAATGTCCCCTCTCGGGATTGCTTGATTTGCAACCCGAGGAAAAACGTCAACTCGCCCAACATGCTCATCTCAAACTCCCTGCTCATAGTGTCTCAAAACTTGGCAACCAAAGCGTGAGAAGAACCACCGAAAATGATATCATCCACGTAAATCTGGACCAAGAGAGTGTCATTGCCTTGCTTGCGGAGAAAAAGCGTTTTATCCACACATCCCATTGTAAAACCCTTAGCAAGCAAAAAGGTTTTCAACCTATCATACCAGGCTCTACGGGCTTGTTTCAAACCATACAAAGCTTTGTGAAGTTTAAAAACATGGTTTGGAAACTTGGGATTTTCGAAACTGGGGGGTTGTCTCACATACACTTCCTCTTCTATGTAGCCATTTAAGAAGGCACTCTTGACATCCATTTGAAAAAGTTTAAACCCCTTGGATGCAGCAAAAGCCAAGAGTATCCTAATTGCCTCCAAACGAGCTACAGGAGCAAAAGTCTCCTCATAGTCTATCCCCTCCTTCTGACTATACCCCTGGGCTACTAGTCTGGCCTTGTTTCTCACAACATGGCCATCCTCTCCTTGTTTGTTTTTGAAAACCCATTTTGTCCCAATCGGGTGACACTCAGGAGGAAGAGAAACCAAAACCCAGACCCGATTCCTTTCAAAGTTTTCTAACTCCTCATGCATGGCATTGACCCAATCTGGATCAGATAAAGCGTGTCCAACATCTCAGGGTTCAAAATCAGCAACAAATGCAGAATGAGCAAAGTGAGAGATTTGTTGTGACCTTGACCGAGTGACACATTCGCCAATGCTGCCGATCATCCGTTGAGGCGGGTGTTGGCGTTGGATGTGTCGTGGCGCCTCCAGAACTGATGTAGCCTCCCCCTCAACAGCAGCTGGCGCCTCCTCGGGTATAAAGGGTACCGCTCGTGGTGGCGGATCCCACGGCCCCCAAGTCGAAGAAGAGGGATCGGGGCCGTGAGTCATAGTAGAAGCCGCTCTTTGTGGCACAACAGGTGGAGGTGGTGCTGGGTCATCCATCCCTTCAGCACCCTCTTCCTCATCATCAAAAAGAGGTTCGCCAACCTCATGATCACCTGCACGCTCAAAACGAGAAGAAGGACAAACCATGGTCTCGTCGAAGGTGACATCTGATGTCTCCATGACTCGGTTAGTGTCAAGGTTAAGTACACGATATGTGCGAGTATGAGTGCCATAACCCAAAAACACACCGTCAGAAGAACGAGACTAAAATTTGTCCAAGTTGCCTTTCTTAAGTATGAAACAGTGGCAACCAAAGACTCTAAAATAACTCACCTTGGGCAGTTTTCCAAAACGCAACTCATAAGAAGTCTTTTTCAAGAAAACTCGGAGAAAAATGCGATTGGAAATGTAGCATGCAGTGCTCATAGCTTCGGCCCAATATCGCCTAGGAGTCCTATGCTCATCGAGCATCGTCCTGGCCATCTCTACAAGGGTCCGATTCTTCCTCTCTACAACACCATTCTGAGGGGGGGTGTAGGGGGAAGAAAACTGATGCTCTAAACCCAAAGAGTTACAAAACTTGTCAAAATCCAAATTCTTGAATTTAGAACCATTATCACTTCTAATAGCTCGCATCGAGTTCAAAGAGAACTCGTTCTGAAGACGCAAAATCAGATTGCGAGCAAAAGAGAAAGTCTCGGTCTTCTCAGCTAAAAAGAAGACCCACGAATATCTCGAAAAGTCGTCAACAACAACAAGCACATACCACTTCCCCCCAACCGAGCTCACCCCAGCCGGACCAACAAGGTCCATGTGCAAAAGCTCTCTAGAGCGCTTAGTCATGACCTGAGTCACTGGATGGTGGGGAGCGGCAACCATCGTCCCATGTCTACAAGAATGGCAAACAAGATCCTTCTCCATGGATACCTTGGTCTTGATATACTCCTTGATGAAGCCGCCCTTCCGCTTGTGCCTTGCGGGGACATACTTCTCCTTGCGCTTGCCAGAGTCGTACTTGTGCCCATGATCCGCCTTGCCAAAGATCTGCTTGTTCTTCTTCGGGCAATTGGCGATGAAGTGGCTGGGGTCGCCGCACTCGAAACATCCCAAGCGTCCTCCTCCGTGGCGACAGTTCATGCGGTTGTTGTGGAACCGCGAGAACCGGTTGGCGAGCAAAGCTAGCTAGTCATCCCCCATGAACTCTAGCTGCTCCTCTGTGACATAAAGAAGAGAGGAAAGAGCAAAGCATCCAGAGGTGTTAGCAGAAGAGCCAGAAAGCAAAGCCATCGATGGGCCAGAAGGATTCTCATAAGAAGCCCTCGCCATGGCATCGATCTCACTGGACTTGAGCTTACTTAAGAGCTCGTCGCACGTGAGGGTCGCATAGTTAGGCGATTAGATGATCGCCTGAACCATGGAATCCCACACCGATCGATCAAGAGTATGGAGTAGCTTGAGAGCTCTCTCATGATCGTCGAAAGGTAACAGCTCCTTGTTAGCCCTCATCCTGTTGACAATCACCTGAAGGCGAGGGAATAAACTTTCTATGCTCTCGCCAGGCATATGTCGAAAGTTCTCATACTCTCGCTTGAACGACTCGTAGAGATGGGTTTGGACTTGAGTGGTTCCCTCATGGGAACGCATGAGGGTAGCCCAAATCTCCCGAGCCGTGGCAAGGTGAGAAACGCGATCAAACTCACTCATGCTCAGACATGAGAAAAGAGCATTACGGGCTCGGCTATTGGCATCGTGCTCATCGATCTGAAGCTGAGAGACATGAGCAGCCAAGACCACGTAATCGGTAGAGTTGCAAATATCCCAAATGGAAGCACCCAAACTCTGCAGATAGGCCGACATGCGTATCTTCCAATACGCATAGTTCGTCCCATCAAAAAACGGCGGTTTGCCCATGCCGCGATCCATGTCGCCTTCCGTGGATCTAGAACCGGCTAAGGTGGAAGATCCTTAACCCGCTCTGATACCAATTAAAGGACTGAGAATGCAATAGTAAGGCGACCAGAGGGGGGGTGAATGGGAGCACAAAAATTTCTCTTGAAACTTTGGCCTTTGTCCCACAAATCAACCCCCAAAAGCTTCGATCGAAACCGTGATGCCCACGACCCTTGGAAGAGGGTGGATGATCCCTAGGATCACAGCGAGGCACCACAAAACGATATCAAACCAAGAACCGAAAGCACCGGCACAAGTTCTATCCCTAGAAACCGAGTCCCAAACGTAGATTGAAGGCTACGTTGGGAAATCCACAAATACCGATGCTAACGAGTAGCTGTTGAGTATTTTAAACGCACACAGAAAAATCCGCAAGCGCACGGATACCGATGTAGCTTTCACCCGAGAGTATTCCATGGTATCGATTTCCACGGGGAACGTGAAGTGTACTAGAAGAATTAAGAATGCCCAAAACAAGAATGGTAATGTGGATAGAGAGAGATCTTAGGGTTTTCTAAGCGGGTCTATCTAATCAAAGGCTTACTATACTTTACTTACTTTGGAGCAGCAGGTCCTTTCCAACTCTCGAGAAAGACTGGGAAGAAGGTAGTTGGGAGAAGGCTGCCAAAAGTGTAACACCTCTGGTGTTTAACATGTAATTAACTTGACATATCATCATTATCATCATTAAGCATCTTGATCATGATTTCATGTGTATGCATTTTGCTAAGTGTATCATTTTATGTGATTTACCTCTATTGCTAAAACCCTATTTAGCCCACTTCTCTCTACTAGGGCAAAATGGAAATTTCACCTCTGTGCCTAGCTTTGTGTAATTCTTGTCCCTTTGGTGTCTTGAAGTGTTGTTGTGTTGACCAAAGTTCAAAAATCAGAATTTGATTTCAAATCCCTTTGCAAAACCCTGATTTCCAAATCCTGGATTTTATCCCTCTTGTTGTGATTCAAAAATTATTCAAAATTTGGGATTGGTCCAAAAAGCAAAGTTGTAGATCTGTCAAAGAGAAACAACTTTGGTATTTACAAATTTTCAAGTTGCAGTACAAAGTTTTGAGTTATTTCAAATTCAATCAAACTCCAGTTTTTGTCCCCTTTTCAGTTTTCAAAATTAGTTCA
Organism: Coix lacryma-jobi var. lacryma-jobi; assembly: GCA_009763385.1. Classification (NCBI taxonomy): domain Eukaryota; kingdom Viridiplantae; phylum Streptophyta; class Magnoliopsida; order Poales; family Poaceae; genus Coix; species Coix lacryma-jobi. The sequence goes on from CM019826.1 coordinate 84,890,395, forward strand.
AAAACTAATGAGTTTCTGGAAAAGTGTATAATAGCAAAGTTGTAGGTTTTGATAAAAGGAATAACTTTCATGTTTACAGATTTTCAAGTTTTAGTTTGAAATCCAGAGTAAATTTGATTTGAATCAAGTTTGAAAAGGTGTCCCCTTTTCTGTTTTCAAATTTGTTCAAAAACTATTTGGAATTTGAAAATGTTCATATTGACAAAGTTGTAGATCTCATTTTTCTGAACAACTTTGATGTTTTGAGTTTTTGTCGCACAGTTCAAATTTTGGAAGCAATTTGCGAATTTCAGAAAGTCAAACCCTACTCCCTAGCACTGTTTATCTTCTCCGGTAGGGGGGGGGACCCGGCCGTGGCCGCCTCGCCGGCGTCGCGCGTGCCGCACGTCTGGCTGCTCCCCACGCGCCTGCAACCTGTCGCCGATGTTCCCCGGTTCCCTCCGCGCCCGCACGCGAGCGCTGACCTTCTCTCCCGGCCCCTACCGCCCGCAGCTCGTCGCCGCCACGCGTTCGCCGCCGGTGAGCCGTGCGCTCGACCCTGCGCAACCAAACCGCTGACTCTCGGCCTCGCAATCGATTGCGCACGCACTGGGCATCCTTATCCTCGCCAGAGCACGCCCTCTAGCGGCCCCTGGCCGCGGCTATAAGAAGCCCGCCGGTGGCCGGAGCTCTTCACCACCTCCGCCACCGTGACCAGCTCACTCCAGACCTCCCGCCGCTCTACCAGCTAGCTCAGCAGCTCCGCCTTGAACCCGTGCAGCTTCCCCACTCTCAATTTGGTCACTACCGTCCCCAATCGCCCGGCGTAACCCCGACTTCCCCAACGCCGGCGAAGCACCGTTGAGCACGGGTCCGAGAAATTCTCTCTCCCCGGCCATGATCATCCCTCCCCGACCTCTGTTTCTTCTTCATCGCATCATTGCGTTTCTAACCATGCCTTGGTGACCCCGTGTGGTGCTCAGGATCGCCGGAACGCCGTCGCGACGCTTTTCTGCCCGCCGACGACCCCCGCTCCGTCGACCTCCTAGCTCCGACCACCCCCTCGCCTCGCCACCGCGCGTCATCGACTGCCGGTGAGCTCCTGACCTCTCCATGCCCTTGGATTCGGCCGCGAGCCCCTGCCGTGGCCGGAACATCATCTCGCCGCCGTCGGGTGACCGCCGGCGGGAGGAAGACGAAGAACAGTGCTGTTTTTCTTTTTTCCCATACATGTGAATAGTGTTCAGATTTCATATTTTTGTGTGATTTTCTGTGTTGATCCATAAATTCTGAAATTTTTGTGGTAGACTCTTTATGCTCTGAAGTATTTTATAAAAATATGAAACCTGAGTTTTGTGCAAAAATTTGAAAATGAAAAATTCCCCTTTTAATTGAAAAATGAAGGCTTTGGTATTTTTAGAGAGTGTTCTGTAGCTCCAAAAATCTTGAGATAAATTTTGCAAGCTAGTTGTGTCATGATGAGTCTCTGGTAAAATTTTGAAGCCATTTGGAACAAGTTGATTTTTGAGCTTTATTTTAATTAAGGAATAGTGCCTTTTGTTAATTAAATGTCTAGATTTAATTGAGCACCTTAATGACCTCCAAAAATTATGAAATTTGTTTTGCCATATACTTGTACCCTAATGAACTTGTGTGATTAATTTGGTAATTTTTGGAGCACCTTCATAAAATGACCTTTTTAAATAATTAAGAAAAATAGAAAAGGTGATTAGGGTTAGCGTTGATTGACCTGTGATGTGACTTTTGGGATTGCTTGATGTTCATAGACCCCTACCCTTTGGTCTATGATGTGTGATGCTATGTTTGGTTGATGCTTAGGATAGTTATGATATAGTTTAGTTTAATCAATTTTGCTTAAGGAAGAAATGGTTAACTTTTATGCTCAACCTAGATTCGATTATGCCTTGCTTAAAAGTAAACTTGAATCTGTGGCATTGTCTTGCACCTGAAGTCCATGTCATCATTCTCATGAGCATTCATCATTGCATCCGTATAGTTGACGAAGAAGGCCTGAAGTCGAGGTAGCCGCCGAAGGATCGGTCCCCGAGGCAACCCCAAGCTCCGACGCTTATACCTACCCCGACTCTGCTCTTTTTGCCATCCAAGGCAAGCCCCGGTGCATTTAACCCTACCTTGCTTTTATAAATGTTTTCTTAAATGTTTTGAGTTAAATTATTGCATTAGGTTGATAGGAGTTGAGTGAAATCCTATCTGATGCATTATCTACCTTGACCAATGATACACCCGATACCGCTTTCAAAAACTATTTGCAAATGCTTAGCAATGCTATATGATAGATTTGCAATAAAAATGCCAACTTCAAAGTGTGATCACTTTAAGAATATTTATGGGAATTTCTGGTTTACTCCCACTATTGGCTAAGTATCTGATCCGTACCTAGTCAATGGGAAGGAGAGGTTGTCCTTGCGTACGGTGCCGTCATGTTGTAGTCCGGGACTCAACAGTTGACACCGACCGGGACAAGGTTGAAAAACTGACAGGACCTGTACTCTTGGGTTAGAGTCCCGAGGTGCTTGTCGCTGGCTGGAAAATTTAGGGACCACCTGTATGGGGGCCTGATTGACTAAGACTTGCAACTATTCACATACTACGGAAAGCTTCGGCTCCGAGGAATCCTTTATTGGACCGACAACCGCGCACTGGGAGTGGAGAGATGGCGGAAGTAGCATGTACCCACGTGGGTTAGAGGCCCGGATTGGAGTGGTGTACTGTACTTCCGGGTGGCGTAGGACCGGGCCCAATCTTGGAGGAATCGTGGTAGACGAGTTGGCATATGCAAGCTTGGGTGCTACATATGAAGTGTGGATAGGGACCCTCAGCTGAGTATTATTTATCTGGATTAACGCTGCTCCTCGGTTATGGAGACTTAGTCACTGACTGTCAACAGGGAGTGGTTCTCAACTAGGTCTGTTTTGGAAAGTAAAATGAATCAAGGATGATGATGGAACAAGGAATACCGCATCTTTCAAAATAAAAATGAGGTTTACCAAAAATGCTTTTCTGCAAAATACTTGAACTTGCTTAAGCCTTACCTTGACTACCCTAAGCCTGCATTCCTGAGTCTTCTCCCTTTTCTTTAGTCGGGTAAGTCTTGTTGAGTACCTTTGTACTCAGGGTTCTTTTACCCATGTTGCAGGTATGGCAGATCCCTCAGTATGCCTTGGACCCTGCTGTGTGACTGTTGTTCAGGAAGAGGCCGATGAGGCCGATGAGTGATTATTCACCCTTGGGCTGAGTGAAGTATCTTTATTGTTGTCATATGCTACCTTGCCAACTCTATCTATTTGAACTATGGTCTGTATAAACTTCACTTTAAGTTTATGTTGAACACTGGTTTGTAAAACTATTGTTATTTAAGTCTTCCGCTATTTACTCCGATGTTTTTGTCAAAATGTTCAAGAGATTGTAACTGAATTGTGAGATGATCCTGCGGACATCGGGCACTGGTGTAGCCCAGTGGCGAACCCGGTCCTAACCTCTTGGCTGTACGGATCGACTGTCAGTGGTTGATAGTGATCAGTGGGCCATGGGATTAGGGCCGTTACGTCACAGAGTGGTATCGGAGCATCTCACTACGACGTTGCAATCTTTTTGCGAAAACTTCAAAAGGTTTAAGTCCAAAAACTAAACTTGACTATTTTGAGTCCAAATTGCTTCTCTCATCTCATCTTGTCTTTGGCAACTAGTAGCAAGACAACTTGTTTAAGCCCTATGTACCTTACCTTAGTAGTTGCATTGCCTTGTTCCGTAGGAACGAATCATGCATCATGTCATAATCACTTAAGATAATAACTTACTCTCTAAGTCGTTGGGTTTAGTATGCCTTTACCTTTTTCTTGCTAGCCTTTCTCACCTGTAACCTCTTGTCCAGATATGGTCATCCTCAAGCGGACTGCTCGCAAGTCGACTGGACCGCATGGTGTGCCGCGTCACCAGCTGGCGCCACGCACCGAGAAGAGACTGGAGAATCCTCCAACGGACGTCGCCCTTCCCGCCGCCCCGCAAGCAGCTGAAGGAGGAGATCAAGAATCTCAAAGCTGAGATGGAGAACATGGAGCATGACTTCTATCTTTCCCGCATGGAGTTTTATGAGGCACGAGCTTCCTTGGAGCAGGCCAATCGGAACACGGTTCGCGCTATCGAGCAGCGCAACGAGGCTTGGAACCGCGAGGACGTCGCCAGAGCCCAGCTCCATGGACTGCAGCAGTACACTGCCCAGATTGAGCAGTACAACGATATGCTTCATGAGGAGGTACATCAACTGTACGACCAGCTCACCCCATGATTCCACCTGTTGCTGAGGATCCAGAAGATGGAGTCGTGGAGGAACCTGAAGTAGAACATGGGCCAGTCCAGAAGTAGGAGTGGAACCTGCTGAAGATGTTCACATTGAAGATGAAGATGAGGAGGAAGAGCCTGAGCTCATCATTGAAGATGAAGACGGCGATGAAGAGATGATCATCATCGATGACGACTAGATTCGTTATGTCTGTACCATCTGCTCACCTAAAGCCTTAGTCTAGGTTTGGGGCGTTAGTTGGTCTTCTGTCTAGTCGAGTCTGTATCGCGTCTTGTACCTTTCCTTTGTCAGTTAGTGGTTATCTATCAAACTTCTGTATCAGTTATCTACCTTGCATCAATGAATTTTATCAGTCAGTTTCGTTCAAAAGCAATCTTGGATGCTAAGTTCCAAATTCTTAACAGATGCCTGTGAACACCCGCACTGGAGCCGGAAGTTCCGGTGGTGCCAACCTTCCAAACCCTCCACCAGTTCCTGCTACCCTGGCAGATGCCATTGCAGCCTTGGCCGCCGCTGCCAACCTAATGGCTCAGAACCAAGGACAGCAGAATGTTGGTCACCGTGGTCGTCACAACCAAGAAACCACCTATGTGGAGTTCACTGAAACCCGTCCACCGGTTTTCACCAGAGCCGATGAACCCCTCGAAGCTGATGATTGGCTCCGCACCATGGAGCAGAAGTTTGGTCTCATCCGATGCACTGAAATCCAGAAGCCCCGTTTGCTTCTCAGCAGCTTCGTGGTCCAGCAAGTGCTTGGTATGCCAACCTCTTGGCTGCCCAACCTGAAGGTCATGAGTTGACCTGGGAGGAGTTCCGCACCGCTTTCCGTGCACATCACATCCCGTCAGGTCTGATGAAGATGAAGCTTGATCAGTTCCTAGCTCTGCAGCAGAAGGAATCCACAGTGATGCAGTATGTGGGTCAGTTCAATCACCTGAGCCAGTATGCCTCCGACTATGTCAACACAGAGGAAAAGAAGAGAGATTGTTTCCTTAGGGGTCTGCACCCTAAGATTCGCAGAGGTCTGTCCAACAACCTCAACGGATCCTATCATGATGTCGTTGACCGTGCTGTCGCTTTCGAGGAAAGTAACCGCCAGTATCAGGAGGAGAAGAAGAAGAAGAAGGCTGGGTCTAGCAGCTTCTCCAGCAACCATAAGCGCCCAAGAATCATCTATCACACCCACCAGCCACCACCAAAACCGTGCCCCATATCCCCATCAGCAAGTGGTCGTTCGTACCGCGGCCACCACTCATAACGCCAACCAGCAAAGTGCCACTCAGCCGAACGCCCCAGGTGTTCGTATCACCACCCCTCAAACAGCTTACAACCATCCATGCTACAACTGTGGCCAAGTTGGTCACTGGTCTCGTGATTGTCCGAAACCCAAGAAGAATGCCCAGCATGCACAGAAAGGCCCTGGAGGATCACAGCAGCAGCACCGTGCACCGCAGCAGCACGTCCAGAAGGGCAAGTTTGTCAAGAGGCACGGGCAAGTCTACTTCACCACCGTCAGTAGCATCCAGAAGGAGAGCCCGTCATGCTCGGTAGGTTCTCTGTTGCCAATCATCCTGCAGTCGTCTTGTTCGATTCTGGTGCATCGCATTCCTTCATCAGTCGCACTTTTGTCATCAAGCATGAGTTACCCATGGGGGAGTTAAAAGAAAGTTTTTGCATACTTTCGCCTGGAGGGCGGATAAATACTAAGGAAGTGGTCCGCAGTATACCAGTAATGTTGGGGGAACATGTCTTTCCTACCACCATGATAGTACTGCGCGATCAAGAGATAGATGTCATCTTAGGCATGAATTGGATGTGTCAGTATAAAGCCATGATAGACATCTTGGATAGAGTTGTGAGAGTGGATATTCCTAACAGCACTTCCAAACTCCTTCTCCAACTTCCTATGCCTCAAAACCAGCAACCACCAACCACCCAGTTGAATGCCGCCTGTGTTGCGGAAGTCAGGGATATTCCCGTGGTCTGTGAGTTCCCTGATGTCTTCCCGAAGATCTACCTGGTCTGCCTCCCGACCGCGATGTTGAGTTTGCCATAGAGCTAAAGCCCGGGACTGCTCCTATATCCCGTAGAGCTTATCGAATGCCTCCCAGAGAGTTGCAGAGCTGAAGATCCAATTGCAAGAGCTTTTGGATAAGGGTCTCATTCGCCCAAGTTCATCTCCTTGGGGCTGTCCTGCTATCTTTGTGAAGAAGAAGGACAAAAGTCTTCGTCTGTGCGTTGACTATCGCCCGCTCAATGAGGTCACCATCAAGAATAAATATCCCTTGCCTCGCATTGACCTTCTTTTCGACCAGTTGTCTGGAGCCAGAGTGTTCTCCAAGATTGATCTCAGATCTGGCTATCACCAAATAAAAATCCGTCCAGAAGACATTCCTAAAACAGCTTTCACCACCAGATACGGCCTATATGAGTACTTGGTCATGTCCTTTGGCTTGACCAATGCCCCCGCTCATTTCATGTATCTCATGAACTCTGTGTTCATGCCAGAGCTCGATAAATTTGTAGTCGTGTTCATTGACGACATCCTTGTCTATTCAAGAACTCCTGAAGATCACGCCAAGCATCTTCGAATCGTTCTCTCTCGTCTCAGAGATCACCAGCTGTATGCCAAGTTCAGTAAATGCGAATTCTGGCTGGATCGAATTCAATTCCTGGTCATGTCCTGTCCGCTGAAGGTGTGTCAGTTGACCCTGAAAAAGTGGCAGATATCTTGGATTGGAAGCCACCTACCACTGTCCGCGAAGTTCGCAGCTTCATGGGAATGGCTGGATACTATCGTCGTTTCATCCCAGATTTCTCCAGAGTCGCCAAGCCTATCACAGGGTTGTTGAAGAATTCCGTGGATTTCGTTTGGTCACCAGCCTGTGAGCAAGCCTTTCAAGCCCTGAAGAAACTGCTAACTACATCACCAGTCCTAGCTCAACCAGATATCGAGAAACCCTTCGATGTATACTGTGATGCATCTGGTACTGGTTTGGGCTGTGTTTTGATGCAAGAAGGACGAGTAATCGCTTATGCCTCACGACAGCTTAAGCGACATGAGGAAAACTACCCCACCCATGATCTTGAGCTAGCAGCAGTCGTGCATGCCTTGAAGATTTGGCGTCACTATCTGTTAGGCAGTACCTGCAATATGTATACGGATCACAAGAGCCTAAAGTATATTTCACTCAAGAAGAATTGAATATGAGGCAGAGAAGATGGCTTGAGCTGATTAAAGATTATGATCTCAAGTACATTACCATCCTGGTAAGGCAAATGTAGTTGCCGATGCCCTCAGTCGCAAGTCACACTGCAACTGTCTGACGACGAAGCCCTATGATCTTTCCTTGTGCCATGAACTTGAAAGGATGGGTATCGAAATGATCCCGCAAGGAAGCCTGAACAATGTCAGCATAGAAACATCCATCAAGGATCAAGTCATTGCTGCTCAGAAGGATAACCCTGGAATCAAGCACATCATCGAAAATCCAGACCGGAAAGGCTGATTGTTTCAGGATCGATGATGTAGGAGTTGTTTGGTTCAAGAACCGTCTAGTAGTTCCCAAGGTGCCTGAATTGAGACAGTTAATCCTTGATGAAGCACACTTGACCAGATTCTCTATTCACCCCGGTAGCAACAAGATGTACCAAGACTTAAAGCAGAGATTCTGGTGGACTAAAATGAAGATTGAGATTGCTCGGTATGTCGCTCAGTGTGATACCTGCCAAAGAGTCAAGGCAGTACACATGAAGCCTGGAGGAGAATTGCAACCTTTGTCAGTACCCGCGCTTGAAATGGGACGACATTAGTATGGATTTTGTCAATGGACTACCCAGAACCCAGAAAGGTTTTGATTCCATTTGGGTAATCGTGGACCGACTCACTAAGCAAGCTCACTTTCTGCCAGTCAAGAAAGTTACACCGTCCCCATGTATGCCACTTTGTACAAGAACCACATAGTGAAACTTCATGGCATACCCAAGAGCATATCTCTGACCGTGGTACCCAGTTTGTCGCTAAGTTTTGGAAAGCGTTCCATACCTCACTTGGAACCAAGCTCTTGCATAGTACAGCTTATCATCCTCAAACTGATGGACAAACAGAGCGAGTCAACCAAGTGCTGGAAGACATGTTGAGAGCCTGTGTTCTTACCTTCGCAGATACTTGGGATGACTGTTTGCCTTTGGCAGAGTTCTCTTATAATAACAGTTACCAAGAGAGCATCAAAATGGCACCCTTTGAAGCACTGTACGGTCGTCGTTGTCGTACACCCTCAGTTGGTCTGAGCCCGGAGAAAGAGAATTCTTCGAGTTGACCTGGTTAAAGATATGGAAGAGAAAGTCAAGCAGATACAGGAGAATATGAAGATTGCCCAATCTCGACAGAAGAGCTACGCAGACAAGAGACGTCGACCTTGAAGTTTCAAGTTGGAGATTATGTATATCTCAAGGTCTCACCAACCAAAGGAGTCACTCGTTTTGGAGTCAAAGGAAAGTTAGCACCTCGCTACATTGGTCCGTTTGAGATTTTGGAATGTTGTGGCAAGGTAGCTTACAAGCTGAAGTTGCCCATCATCTCTCCGCTGTCCACAATGTTTTCCATGTCTCTCAACTCAAGAAGTGTCTCCGAGTACCAGAACATGTCGTGGAAGTTGAAGGTGTCGAGCTAGAGCCTGATCTGTCCTACTCAGAATACCCAGTTCGCGTGTTGGACCACAAGGATCGCGTTACCCGAAGAACCACCACAAGATGGTACAAAATCCAGTGGAACCAGCACTCTGAAGAAGAAGCCACCTGGGAATCTGAAGACTTCTTAGCAAAGAACTACCCCGATTTTCTCGAATCCCTGTCAATGTAAGGTTTGCCTTTATCCCTTCTTTGTCCTTTCTAAGACGTGGAATCTCGGGGCGAGATTTCTTTAAGGGGGGGAGGCTGTAACACCTCTGGTGTTTAAACATGTAATTAACTTGACATATCATCATTATCATCATTAAGCATCTTGATCATGATTTCATGTGTATGCATTTTGCTAAGTGTATCATTTTATGTGATTTACCTCTATTGCTAAAACCCTATTTAGCCCACTTCTCTCTACTAGGGCAAAATGGAAATTTCACCTCTGTGCCTAGCTTTGTGTAATTCTTGTCCCTTTGGTGTCTTGAAGTGTTGTTGTGTTGACCAAAGTTCAAAAATCAGATTTGATTTCAAATCCCTTTGCAAAACCCTGATTTCCAAATCCTGGATTTTATCCCTCTTGTTGTGATTCAAAAATTATTCAAAATTTGGGATTGGTCCAAAAAGCAAAGTTGTAGATCTGTCAAAGAGAAACAACTTTGGTATTTACAAATTTTCAAGTTGCAGTACAAAGTTTTGAGTTATTTCAAATTCAATCAAACTCCAGTTTTTGTCCCCTTTTCAGTTTTCAAAATTAGTTCAAAAACTAATGAGTTTCTGGAAAAGTGTATAATAGCAAAGTTGTAGGTTTTGATAAAAGGAATAACTTTCATGTTTACAGATTTTCAAGTTTCAGTTTGAAATCCAGAGTAAATTTGATTTGAATCAAGTTTGAAAAGGTGTCCCCTTTTCTGTTTTCAAATTTGTTCAAAAACTATTTGGAATTTGAAAATGTTCATATTGACAAAGTTGTAGATCTCATTTTTCTGAACAACTTTGATGTTTTGAGTTTTTGTCGCACAGTTCAAATTTTGGAAGCAATTTGCGAATTTCAGAAAGTCAAACCCTACTCCCCCTAGCACTGTTTATCTTCTTCTCCGGTAGGGGGGGGGGGGGGACCCGGCCGGGCCGCCTCGCCGGCGTCGCGCGTGCCGCATGTCTGGCTGCTCCCCACGCGCCTGCACCTGTCGCGATGTTCCCCGGTTCCCTCCGCGCCCGCGCACGAGCGCTGACCTTCTCTCCCGGCCCCTACCGCCCGCAGCTCGTCGCCGTCGCCGCACGCGTTCGCCGCCGGTGACCGTGCGCTCGACCCTGCGCAACCCAAACCGCTGACTCTCGGCCTCGCAATCGATTGCGCACGCACTGGGCATCCTTATCCTCGCCAGAGCACGCCCTCTAGCGGCCCCTGGCCGCGGCTATAAGAAGCCCGCCGGTGGCCGGAGCTCTTCACCACCTCCGCCACCGTGACCAGCTCACTCCAGACCTCCCGCCGCTCTAACCAGCTAGCTCAGCAGCTCCGCCTTGAACCCGTGCAGCTTCCCCACTCCTCAATTTGGTCACTACCGTCCCCAATCGCCCGGCGTAACCCCCGTTCCCCAACGCCGGCGAAGCACCGTTGGCACGGGTCCGAGAAATTCTCTCTCCCCGGCCATGATCATCCCTCCCCGACCTCTGTTTCTTCTTCTCGCATCATTGCGTTTCTAACCATGCCTTGGTGACCCCGTGTGGTGCTCAGGATCGCGGAACGCCGTCGCGACGCTTTTCTGCCCGCCGACGACCCCGCTCCGTCGACCTCCTAGCTCCGACCACCCCCTCGCCTCGCCACCGCGCGTCATCGACTGCCGGTGAGCTCCTGAACCTCACCATGCCCTTGGATTTCGGCCGCGAGCCCTGCCGTGGCCGGAACATCATCTCGCCGCCGTCGGTGACCGCCGGCGGGAGGAAGACGAAGAACAGTGCTGTTTTTCTTTTTTCCCATACATGTGAATAGTGTTCAGATTTCATATTTTTGTGTGATTTTCTGTGTTGATCCATAAATTCTGAAATTTTTGTGGTAGACTCTTTATGCTCTGAAGTATTTTATAAAAATATGAAACCTGAGTTTTGTGCAAAAATTTGAAAATGAAAAATTCCCCTTTTAATTGAAAAATGAAGGCTTTGGTATTTTTAGAGAGTGTTCTGTAGCTCCAAAATCTTGAGATAAATTTTTGCAAGCTAGTTATGTCATGATGAGTCTCTGGTAAAATTTTGAAGCCATTTGGAACAAGTTGATTTTTGAGCTTTATTTTAATTAAGGAATAGTGCCTTTTGTTAATTAAATGTCTAGATTTAATTGAGCACCTTAATGACCTCCAAAAATTATGAAATTTGTTTTGCCATATACTTGTACCCTAATGAACTTGTGTGATTAATTTGGTAATTTTTGGAGCACCTTCATAAAATGACCTTTTTAAATAATTAAGAAAAATAGAAAAGGTGATTAGGGTTAGCGTTGATTGACCTGTGATGTGACTTTTGGGATTGCTTGATGTTCATAGACCCCTACCCTTTGGTCTATGATGTGTGATGCTATGTTTGGTTGATGCTTAGGATAGTTATGATATAGTTTAGTTTAATCAATTTTGCTTAAGGAAGAAATGGTTAACTTTTATGCTCAACCTAGATTCGATTATGCCTTGCTTAAAAGTAAACTTGAATCTGTGGCATTGTCTTGCACCTGAAGTCCATGTCATCATTCTCATGAGCATTCATCATTGCATCCGTATAGTTGACGAAGAAGGCCCTGAAGTCGAGGTAGCCGCCGAAGGATCGGTCCCCGAGGCAACCCCAAGCTCCGACGCTTATACCTACCCCGACTCTGCTCTTTTTGCCATCCAAGGCAAGCCCCGGTGCATTTAACCCTACCTTGCTTTTATAAATGTTTTCTTAAATGTTTTGAGTTAAATTATTGCATTAGGTTGATAGGAGTTGAGTGAAATCCTATCTGATGCATTATCTACCTTGACCAATGATACACCCGATACCGCTTTCAAAAACTATTTGCAAATGCTTAGCAATGCTATATGATAGATTTGCAATAAAAATGCCAACTTCAAAGTGTGATCACTTTAAGAATATTTATGGGAATTTCTGGTTTACTCCCACTATTGGCTAAGTATCTGATCCGTACCTAGTCAATGGGAAGGAGAGGTTGTCCTTGCGTACGGTGCCGTCATGTTGTAGTACGGGACTCAACAGTTGACACCGACCGGGACAGGTTGACGAAAAACTGACAGGACCTGTACTCTTGGGTTAGAGTCCCGAGGTGCTTGTCGCTGGCTGGAAAATTTAGGGACCACCTGTATGGGGGCCTGATTGACTAAGACTTGCAACTATTCACATACTACGGAAAGCTTCGGCTCCGAGGAATCCTTTATTGGACCGACAACCGCGCACTGGAGTGGAGAGATGGCGGAAGTAGCATGTACCCACGTGGGTTAGAGGCCCGGATTGGAGTGGTTGTACTGTACTTCCGGGTGGCGTAGGACCGGGCCCAATCTTGGAGGAATCGTGGTAGACGAGTTGGCATATGCAAGCTTGGGTGCTACATATGCAGTGTGGATAGGGACTCTCAGCTGAGTATTATTTATCCGGATTAACGCTGCTCCTCGGTTATGGAGACTTAGTCACTGACTGTCAACAGGGAGTGGTTCTCAACTAGGTCTGTTTTGGAAAGTAAAATGAATCAAGGATGATGATGGAACAAGAATACCGCATCTTTCAAAATAAAAATGAGGTTTACCAAAAATGCTTTTCTGCAAAATACTTGAACTTGCTTAAGCCTTACCTTGACTACCCTAAGCCTGCATTCCTGAGTCTTCTCCCTTTTCTTTAGTCGGGTAAGTCTGTTGAGTACCTTTGTACTCAGGGTTCTTTTACCCATGTTGCAGGTATGGCAGATCCCTCAGTATGCCTTGGACCCTGCTGTGTGACTGTTGTTCAGGAAGAGGCCGATGAGGCCGATGAGTGATTATTCACCCTTGGGCTGAGTGAAGTATCTTTATTGTTGTCATATGCTACCTTGCCAACTCTATCTATTTGAACTATGGTCTGTAATAACTTCACTTAAGTTTATGTTGAACACTGGTTTGTAAAACTATTGTTATTTAAGTCTTCCGCTATTTACTCCGATGTTTTTGTCAAAATGTTCAAGAGATTGTAACTGAATTGTGAGATGATCCTGCGGACATCGGGCACTGGTGTAGCCCAGTGGCGAACCCGGTCCTAACCCTCTGGCTGTACGGATCGACTGTCAGTGGTTGATAGTGATCAGTGGGCCATGGGATTAGGGCCGTTACGTCACAAAAAGCTCTATGAGAACACCAACCCTAACGTGGTGGATTACAAAGACCTGACAGAGTTGTCACCTCTGGGGCTACCACAACTATTCCAGAGGATTGGGCGCAAACTTAGGTAAACCCTAGTCTAGACACCAAGTCTACACTAACGCTTACTACTCTAATTACTGCAGATAACTAAAGCACTCAATACGAGTGGAGATCCAGTAAATAAAATAAAGCAAGAACTGAAATTAAATATAATACTTAAAAATAGTAAATGAAGAACCTGGAGATTACTTGAAGACGAACCAGATGCTGCACCAATACAGTGTCGAGGAAGATCTGACAGATCCGGCTCCTCCTCAGCTCTCTCCTCCTCCTCTCTCTGATCTGATCTCTAATTACAACTAGATGAACTAGACAACTAGAACTAGAACTAGAACTAGATCTAATTCTAGCTGAACTAGAAGAGATTCATCTATAGGGACCTCTACTTCTAATTGAAACCCTAGTTTCTGATGTGAAGATGAATAATGAAGATGGAGATGCCTGGAGAGGGGGGTCTGGGGCTGCTTATATAGCCCGAGGTGGAGTAGGGGGCAAGGAATCGCCATGTCATCGATCCGCGTCACGTTTATCGCCCACCGTTGGATTAAACCGACTTTAGGGACGGTGGAGATGCATCCTAGGAGGCGTTGAAAGAAGGTTCCAGAAGGCGGAGGCGAAACGGCCTCCGTGGCCGACCGGTCGGTCTCCAAGTGGGACCGGTCGGTCTGGCCCAGTGGGCCCACGTGGTGGGCCGCCTCGTGGTGTCTTCTGGTGTCTTCTAGATCCTTCTTTTGCAGATTTCGTTGCGAAATTAATATCTTTTCATCCGGGACTCCGTATATAGCAAATGATATGTCTGTTTCGATCATCTCGATGTGCTCTTCGCAATGGTGCACTCCAATTCATCACTTGAGATACTTTTATATGGTGAAATATTGATGTCCTACAAAACAATTGATAGCACCAAAACTCATGGAACTTGTTTGTTTCAAACCCTACAACTATGCTTTGTATTTATTTAGTGTCATTTCATGCAATAGTTGATGGTAATTATGAGCATTAGTGAGCGTCAACAAGTTCCCCAAGCTTACCCTTTGCTAGTCCCTAGCAAAGCGAATCTCAACAATGGATCAGGAGTTGCTGCAATATCTTTACTTCCAACAAGTACATATGTATTCAAACATAAGTTCTCATATGGAATAGCAAAAAGTATCATATTATTCATCATGGGGCTTAGTAATTTACCTTGAATCTTGAGTAATTGAAAGATAGAATGATCAAATCAAGAACTATGTCTCTTGCTCTGTTACTTCACCATTATCCCGGAGTTTTATGAATTTTCAGAAAAGATTAAAAACATATGTTGTCAAATTAAACAATGGATCCATAGAGAAAGTCAACCACACCATTGAATCGAGAAGTGCATGTGTATGGAAAATAGAGTCGGATGCTTTTTAAAAATATATCACTCTCTTTTGTCTATTAGAGACACATGGCTATCAGGCTAATTCTACTATCTACACACAATTTTTTTCATCATTTTTTTCGAGGTTCCAGACACTTGTCCCTTTTTATTTCCTCGGGATCTATCTTTTTGAGGTTTCGGACACTTGTCCCTTTTTATTTCCTCAGATTTTTTTTTTCTTTTCTTTCTCTCATTTTTTAATAGCCACATGCTTCCAACAAACTTTTGAGAGGATAACAATAGATAATCATGAGCATTTATGTGGAAAGATGGATGAAATGTGTACGTGATTTCAATTCAATAGCATGATAACTTCTCATAGGGTCAACAAAGCTCAATTTAACTCATGCAATTATTAGACATATTAATATTGGAAACTCTCCGGAACTCTGGTGTTGTTTAGAACAAGATAATAGCAGCTCAGATCATCACATGTCATATCTGTCAACTATCTAGTCTCTAGGTGAAGCATTTGCTACCCATGCATTTATTTTATTTCATTTTAAGCATCATTATTAATCAGGAGAACTCATGCTTTGAAGATTAGGTACTTGAAAGAAATTAGATAGATCAACTATTCATCATTTCCATGTAAAAGATTAGAGAGAGAGTTCTTTTATTATTAACTTCTTAAAACAAACTTGACACACTATTTATTTAACCTAACACACACTTATTATAAATAACTAAGATAGTGAGTAAGACATACCTGTAACACCTCTAGTGTTTAATAAGTAATTAACCTGACATGTCATCATCATTCGTCTTTAATCATTCTTGCCATGCATTTAAGTTTTCTTAATTTTTGTGTAGATCTTGTTCAGTTAAGTGTTTTGATGCTGTGTTATGAGGACCAAAATTCAAAAATCAAAATAAAATTTAAATTCCTTTTGAAAAACCCCAAATTTCCAAACTCTAGTTTTACCCCTTTTTCTAATTCAAAAGTTGTTCAAAATTGAGTTGGTCCTTTTAGCAAAGTTGTAGATCTCAAATTCTAAACAACTTTGGTGTTTGAGTTTTCTTTGTGCAGTTCAAAGTTTAGGAGTAATTTTCAAGATTTCAAAAGAAGAATAGGTTTTCACTGTGCATAGCTGGAGGACCCCTACCTCATCCTCACCCGGCCCCTACCGTCCTTGCCCGGACCCCCACCGTCCTTTTGCCCGGACCCCTACCGTCCTTTTGCCCGGACCCCTACCGTCCTTTTGCCCGGACCCCCACCGTCCTTTTGCCCGGACCCCCACCGTCCTTTTGCCGGACCCCTACCGTCCTTTTGCCCGGACCCCCCCGTCCTTTTGCCCGGACCCCCACCGTCCTTTTGCCCGGACCCACACCGTCCTTTTGCCCGGACCCCCACTGTCCTTTTGCCGGACCCCACCGTCCTTTTGCCCGGACCCCCACCGTCCTTTTGCCCGGACCCCCACCGTCCTTTTGCCCGGACCCCTACCGTCCTTTTGCCCGGACCCCCACCGTCCTTTTGCCCGGACCCCCACCGTCCTTTGCCGGACCCCCACCGTCCTCTTGCCCGGACCCCCACCCACCGTCTCCCCCGACCCCCACCGTCTTCGCCCGGACCCCAGCATCACCCCCGCCTATAAAGCCACCAAGCTCCCATTGCCACCACCAACACTTCCTCGCCAACCCAAGCCATCAGGCAGCCCCAGCGCCCGCCAAGGCCGCCACTGCCTTCGCCTTGAGCTTCTCCACCTTCCCAAGCCACCAATTTCACCCCTCCGTCCTTTCCTTCGCCGGCGCAGCGACTCCCCTCCAACTCCGGCGAATCGCTCGAGCCTCACCCTCGAGCCAACCTTCGAGCCAACCCTCGAACCGCACACCCTCGAGCGTCCCCTCGATCCACATCCCTCGAGCCGCATCTCTCGAACATGCCAAGGCCAGCCTCGAGCCTCACCTCGAGCGTCCCCTCGAGCCTCACCCTCGAGCACGCCTGCGAACCGCGCCCCTCGAAGCAGCCGAGCCCACCCTCAGCCTCGGGCGAATCGCAGCCACCCTCGGACTGAGCCTCGAGCATGCCGAGGCTACCCTCGAGAGGTTAGCCGAGCCTCCGCCGAGGCCTCGCCACCATCGAGCTCCCGCCTCCGACCCTTGCACCGCCTCGCCGAGCCTCGTTTCCAACTCCTGGTGAGCCCGCGAAGCTATCCCCACCCTCTGCCTTCCCAGCCGAGACCTCGAGCGACCGGTCCGCTGTCCGCCTTACAGGCAAGCGCGCCGAGCCTCGAGAGAAGCACAGTTTTCCTTTTCTTTTAAAAATATGAATAGTGTTTTGTTTTCTTCTTTTTGTGAGGTTTAATCTGTTGTTCTAAAAATCTTGAGATAAATGTTGTGTTCCTTGCTCTGTGTAGTATTTTAGAAAAATAAGAAACTCTACTTTTCTGCAAAGTTTTAAAATATGAAAAATCCTCCTTTTAATTAATAAATGGATAGTTTTAGGTTTTTTAGTAAAACATGTATAGCTCCAAAGGTCATGAAATTTGTTTTGTCATCTATTTACACCATGATGAACCTATGAGATTAATTTGGTAAATTTTGGGACAACTGTATAAAATGATCTTTTAAAATAAATTAGGAAAACAGAAAAGTAATCATGGTGTGACCTTTTGGATTGTTTGCTGTTCATAGACCCCACCCCTCTGGTCTATGATGATTGTGATGCCTTGCAATGTTTTGTAAATAATGCTTAATAAGTTTGTTTAATCTTGCTTAAAAAGATAAAGATAATTAATCTTTATGTCTATCCTAGAAGTTACTCACATGTTAGAAAGTTGTACTCTAGAATCAGTAGTCTTGTCCTGCACCTTAGCATGCATTCCATGGCATCATGTTAAAGCATACATCATTTATCCACGTGTAGTATCCAAGAGTGTTGAAGTCGTGTTGATCAAGCTCTGGTGTTCACCATTGTCGAACGAGCCTCGGAGGAGGGTTCTTGTTGGACAGGCTTCGTCGAAAAAGACTTAACTTCAAGCAGCAAACGAACTAACTTGTGTCAATCTTTCTTGGATCTTATCTTCCCTGCAACGAAGGCAAGCCCCGGTGCATTTAACCCTTCCTTGGTTTTATAAAATGTTTTCCTTAAATGCTTTTGAGTTAAACTACTGCATTAGGTTATAGGAGTTGTGTGATGACCTATTACCTGCATTATTTACCTCCACCAGAAGATCCACCAGCCCTGCTTTAAAACTATTTGCAAAATGCTTAGTGATGCTATACTATAGATTTGCAATAAAATGCCATTTTCAAAAGTGTGTCACTGAAAGAATCTTTATGGGAATTTGGCTTTACTTCTCGTTCGATGACTGCTTGCCTAGCTAGCATGTGGTCATTGTCGAGAAGAGGTTGTCCGCGCGTACGGTGCCGTCATGTTGTAGCCCGGGACTCAACAGTTGACACCGACCGGGACAGGGTTGAAAAACTGACAGGACTATTACGCTTGGGTGAGATATGACCAAGGTATAGTTCTGGCTGGAAAATTAGGGACCATCCGTATGGGGGCCTGCTGGCCAAGACTTGCAACTATTCACATATACGGAAAGCTCTGGCTCCGAGGAATCCTTTATTGGACCGACAACCGCGCACTGGGAGTGGAGAGATGGCGGAAGTAGCATGTACCCACGTGGTCGTCGTACCTGGATAGGAGTGGTGTACTGTACTTTCGGGTGGCGTAGGACCGGGCCCAATCTTGGAGGAATCGTGGTAGACAAGTTGGCATATGCAAGCTTGGGTGCTACATATGCAGTGTGGATAGGGATCCTCAGCTGAGTATTATTTATCCGGATTAACGTTGCTCCTCGGTTATGGAGACTTGGTCACTGACTGTCAACGGAGAGTGGTTCTCAACTAGGTATGTTTTGAAATGTAAAATGAATCATGGACAATGAAGAATTGAGAAATGCTTGAATCTTTCCAAAATAAAACAAGGTTTACAAAATGCTTTTTCTGCAAAATACTTAAGCCTTACCTTGACTACCCTAAGCTTTCATTCCTAAGTCTTCTCCCTTTTTCTTTAGTCGGGTAAGTCTTGTTGAGTACCCCAGTACTCAGGGTTTGTTAATCCCCTGTTGCAGGTTTCTATTAGGTGGTGTTGATCATGATCATGTCAGTGGGCTTGACGTGATCTGGTTGTTCCTCTTCTCTAACTTAGGTACTCCGCCTAAGTGTGGTTCTGTCATACTACTCTACTTCCGCAATACCAGTTATTTTTATGTAAAAAGTAACATCTTCATAATTTGTAAAGTTTATCTATCTTGCTTCCGCACTCCGATGGTATTTTGTATCAACTGTTGTAATGTTGTAATTATTCCAACCTTCATGATGATGGTCCTGTGGCTCGTGAGTAATTCGGGGTCCTCTCGGGGACACCCGACGGATCTTTCCAGTAACGTGTTTCATTTGCACAGTCATTGGGCTCCCTATGACGATGACGTGTGCAAGTGGGCCACATTATTGGGCGGTTCCGTCACAATACCTGGATCACGAAGATAACGGGGGTGCGTCTCCCCCAAGATGGTTCCCTTAATAGCGTTGAGCCTTCATGTGCCCATATTTTTTTCTTTTTAATTAATGGTGAGCCTTCATGTGCCCACATATTTTTTTGTTTTGTTTTATATTTTATTTTCATTTATGTATAGAAAGAAAACTTAAGAGGATAAGGATACTTACCTGGATACACGGGAGTGCTTTCCCCCAAGCTGAATGTTGACGTAGTCATTCAATTTTGAAGATGTTCTTACCTGAAAGGGTGGTAAAAATGTTCTTCATCTATCGGAGCATTAATTGATGTTGATGGTTGTGGAAACAGTGCTCCAACAGTGGATCCACTTGCTCGTCAGCTTCTTGGTCTTTCAATCCTGTGAAACTCAAATAGACAACAAGACTTGTGGATCAGATTAAGCGTTAGTGATTGTCCACTTAAGCCTTAGTTGTTTAGAGTTTCAGTAACATCTCTTTCTTACTATATTAATTTTTTATATATTTTAATATTTTCTATGATGCAATAAC
The DNA here is from genome assembly GCA_009763385.1 of Coix lacryma-jobi var. lacryma-jobi. Taxonomy (NCBI): domain Eukaryota; kingdom Viridiplantae; phylum Streptophyta; class Magnoliopsida; order Poales; family Poaceae; genus Coix; species Coix lacryma-jobi. The sequence continues at coordinate 84,910,238 of CM019826.1, forward strand.
AGTTTAACAAAATGAATGTATTTTTATTTTTATGCCACCACTGTGAATATTTCATGTGTGTTTTACACACCACAGAATTATTCGCATGGGGCTTTAAGTTTTATGATGCAGTGCAAAAAAGTAAAATATTTTTATTTTCTTTTTTTTATACAATGCTAATGCAGAAAAGTAAATATGCTATGGAGTGAAGATGATTGAAAGTAAAATGCAAAAAGAGAAATTAATGCAGAAAAGATAAATATGGATAACTACTGATTTTACCTTTCGGCGGGGGTTCAATGTTTTAAGTCCTTTGAACAGGACTTCTCACCATGTTCATTCCTGAGGTGCATCATTTGATCTCAATATGTAGACCTTGATAACTACACCTCTGGATATCGTGTCACCCATGTTCTTCGTTCGCCCAGCAATTTGAAGTGAAGCATTAGTTGTGGAAGCTGGCAACATCTTGCTTAGTGTGCATGTTCTTATAGATCCAGGACCTTCACTCTGTAGAATATGGGAGTTGACAAACTCCTCCATGTTTTGCTCAAGAGTGTGTCTTGCTCATAAAGACAAGGTGGAGATCAAGTGCATGGGCTCTGTTGGTGGAAAAAACACCAACAGAACCAAAAGTTTTATTTCATTCCTCTCTTAGGCACATTGCACAATATAAAGTTGTTGTTTATGTGTTCTATTCAATCTTAACATGAGTGATAGGATCAAAAGATGAGCATGAAAGTAGCATCTTAAAATATTTAACAGATCAGATTGTTTAACCCAAGGAAGGATAATATATGCATAAAGTGTTGATATTTTCATGATTGTGATATATCATCTTCCAAACGTTAGATGCATAACATTTTAGCTCATTGGTTAAGATAGTGAGATTCAAGTGAGTAAAGCTTGGAACAAAGAGTAAAGAACTGAACATGTTAAGTTGATTAGGTTTGATCAAGTGAGGTGTAACTTAAACATGTTTGGTTCTTATTTATGCACATACTAGAATCAAAGAGAAGCTTTTAAAGTGATGGTCACATACCTTGATATGTTACCTTTATCATTGAAGAGTGATGTGTCGAACCACCTTGTGGAAGCTTCTCTTGTCTAGCTGGTTGTTGTTCATGAATAGCTTGCCTTCTCTTGCTTATCTCACAATGGGTCAGCTGAGCCTTGTCCTCAACAGATCCAGATGATGGAGACTTTGTCAACTATTTTCTTGATTTGCAGGCATAGGTATTGTCTCTCCATCTTCTACTTCTTGTGGTGCAGTGGCTTCATCCTTTATGATATCCCCTCAATTCTTGGTAGTTGGTTCTTTCTTTGTCGGTTGAGTCTATGTCTTCTCTTGGTTTTCTTTGGCTGCTCATAAATGGTGTAATTGTTGAAGAGGCAGTGAACCTTTTGGCCAAAGATCCAAAAGTGGATTTCTCTAGTTCCGACATAGATGACAACATTGAAGGTTTTCAAGAGCGATCTTCCAAGAATGAATGGTGGATCATATTCTTCTTTTTGATTGGGATAGCGTCCAGTGACCTGTACTGATCAAAGTGTTGAAGCTGGATTTCTCCGTCCTCCCCTTTAAGCAGATCTAGATAATGGAATTGTGTCTCCCCCAAGCTGGCTTGTGAGGAAGGTGGATGCCTAAATTTCTTCAACAACATGTTCATGTGTTGAATTTGTAGACCTTGGTGTTGTTAAAGTCGTTCCACTTCATCCCCCAAGCTAGCTCTTGTGTTAGAAGACAGGATAAGTTCTCACTGCTTGTGTTTGTACTGTTTAATATGAGGGTTCAGAGACGAGTGCCCCAAGATGGTCTTTGTCTTCTAGTGGCCCAACTCAGACTTGTTAACCTACTTCCATGGAGTGAGTGCTTTGATTGTAGGTATTGTTTTGTGGCACTCATCTTCTGTCTTGTTCTATGGATCTCATTTCTCTATGATCAGTGAGTTGTGTCTCCCTTGCGCAAGTTGTTGAAGTTCATGTGTCTTTTCATCTCCAGTGTGAGTTCATCTCAGGACTTTCCCATATTGATATTGAAAGTTTTCCTACCGGGGTTAGTCCAACAAAATATCCAGCATCTACTATAGTATACTATTAGTTCAAAAATCAACCTAGACACCACGTCTAATTTGATTTAGGAAGGCATTTTAAGCTAAGCATGCTTAATTTAAAAACCTTTCAAAGCAAGATCATCACTCCTATACTAGGCACCATGCTCAATTTAAGAGATGTATGAAAGTACTTCAAACCTAAACATATTCTATAGTAGATGAAGGTAGCATTAAAACATTAAAGAGATTTACTCAAATGGTGATTAAAGAGCATGATTAGTGTATAGCATACGAGCATGTCTTAAAGGTAGGGGCAACCAACATAGCAACATGGTAAGATATGTTCTTACAAAGTGTATCCCGAAGCTTAGATTTGCAAAAATCAAGATTGGATGAATGTAATTCAATGTTGCATGATGATTAGTTGGACATACCTTGTGTTTGTCGTTCCTTCGACCCCTTTGCTCCAGACCTGCAAAGGTTAGTGGCAAGAATACCCGAAGGAATATTTTAACAATTATATCCCTATGCTCATTACACAAGGGTAGTGAAGCAGGAAGGTGAACACTGATCTGAAGAGTGCTTGTTTTAGGACACTGAGCTTGTCCTGGGGAAACCTTCAAGATGTGATTTGCTGAAGTGGTTTCCCCTCCAACACCAACTTAAGAGCACAACGAGATCTACAAAATTTGTGATAAACATATGCATCTACAACCACCCTTTTGAAGTTTTTGTAAACAGAAAGCATGAGGGAGTTGAAAATCTCGAGTGTGGCAATGTTAGACAGACCACTTGAATCAGGAGATGTCTCATATGAGCATGGATTTAAAAAGGTGTTTATGAAGTAGCTTCCATGCTCTTTGATATCATCTTCCTCAATTGCAGAAAAAACACCGAAGGATGAGGTTCATTATTTTCTAAAGTGTAGGGTGTTTTCTCTAGAGAAGGTTCTATGACAACCAAATTATTAGAAGGATTTGAAGGAATTTCAAATTTGGTTGAGTGTTCCTCCTCGTGTTGGTCGGGGTTAGGCTCGACTTCTTATTCTGGGAATTCGTTAAAAAGGCCAGTGTAAGGAGTGTTTTCAAGGATTTTATTTAGGATGTCTCTTCCTTCACTAACAAGTTTATGTGGGAATGATTTTCAGAAGCTAAATCGAGAAGTAGAGCAGCTTCCTTGTTAAGACCACAATAAAAGTGAAAGTGTAGCACATGGTGTGGCAATGAAAGGTTTGGGCTAGAATAGGTAAGGTGTTTGAACCTAGCCCAAGCTGCTCCTAGTGTCTCCTTCTCTTTTGTTTGAATGTAAGAATTTCGATTCTAAGATCAGAGTTTAGAAAAAGAGGGAAGAAAGCAAGACAAAAGTTGTCCCGATGTTCATCCCAATTTCCATTTATGCCCCTTACAGAATGGTCATACCATTTTCTCGCTCTTCAGAGGAGAAGGGAGAACGGGAATAGTTTCCATTTAATGGTCTCTTGTGTCATGCCGGCAATAGTCCGACAAGAACACAACTGCTCAAATTCCCTAAGGTGGGTGTATGGACCTTCGTCTTCTGATCCAGAGAAGGATTTCTCCCGAACCATGGCTATAAGAGCAGGGCGAAGCTCATAGCCATCTGTAAGAATGGGGTGTGATGATGGTGGAGGCTCCAACAAGTCGCCCTTTGGAGCAAAGAATTTATAGATAGGAGTGAAATCCATGTGGTAAGAAGTGTGGTGGTGAGGTAAAGGTGGTGATAAGAAAAAGGTGGTAAAAAAAAAGAAACACGGACGATCCTGGATCGATTCTAGAACAGCTACCGTTCCCCGGCAACGGCGCCAGAAAGCTTGTTGGGTATTTTAAACGCACACAGAAAAATCCGCAAGCGCATGGATACCGATGTAGCTTTCACCCGAGAGTATTCCAAGGTATCGATTTCCACGGGGAACGTGAAGTGTACTAGAAGAATTAAGAACGCCCAAGAAAAGAATGGTAATGTGGATAGAGAGAGATCTTAGGGTTTTCTAAGCGGGTCTATCTAATCAAAGGCTTACTATACTTTACTTACTTTGGGGCAGCAGGTCCTTTCCAACTCTCGAGAAAGACTGGGAAGAAGGTAGTTGGGAGAAGGCTGCCAAAAGCTCTACGAGAACACCAACCCTAACATGGTGGATTACAAAGACCTGACAGAGTTGTCACCTCTGGGGCTACCACAACTATTCCGGAGGATTGGGTGCAAACTCAGGTAAACCCTAGTCTAGACACCAAGTCTACACTAACGTTTACTACTCTAATTACTGCAGATAACTAGAGCACTCAATATGAGCGGAGATCCAGTAAATAAAATAAATGTCGAGGAAGAACTGAAATTAAATATAATACTTAAAAATAGTAAATGAAGAACCTGGAGATTACTTGAAGACGAACCAGATGCTGCACCAATACAATGTCGAGGAAGATCCGACAGATCCGGCTCCTCCTCAGCTCTCTCCTCCTCCTCTCTCTAATCTGATCTCTAATCACAACTAGATGAACTAGACAACTAGAACAAGAACTAGAACTAGAACTAGAACTAGATCTAATTCTAGATGAACTAGAAGAGATTCATCTAGAGGGACCTCTACTTCTAATTGAAACCCTAGTTCCTGATGTGGAGATAAATAATGAAGATGGAGATGCCTGGAGAGGGGGCTCTGGGGCTGCTTATATTGCCCGAGGTGGAGTAGGGGGCAAGGAATCTCCATGTCATCGATCCGCATCACGTTTATCGCCCACCGTTGGATCAAACCGACTTTAGGGACGGTGGAGATGCATCCTAGGAGGAGGTGAAAGAAGGTTCCAGACGGTGGAGGCGAAATGGCCTCCGTGGCCGACCGGTCGGTCTCCAAGTGGGACCGGTCGGTCTGGCCCAGTCGGCCCACGTGGTGGGCCGCCTCGTGGTGTCTTCTGGTGTCTTCTAGATCCTTCTTTTGCAGATTTCGTTGCGAAATTAATATCTTTTCATCCGGGACTCCGTATATAGCAAATGATATGTCTGTTTCGATCGTCTCGATGAGCTCTTCGCAATGGTGCACTCCAATTCATCACTTGAGATACTTTTATATGGTGAAATATTGATGTCCTACAAACAAGTGATAGCACCAAAACTCAGGAACTTGTTAGTTTCAAACCCTACAACTATGCTTTGTAATTTATTTAGTGTCATTTCATGCAATAGTTGATGGTTAATTATGAGCATTAGTGAGCGTCAACAGTAGCAAAGATACTTAGAGAGGTTCCTAGGTGAACTAAAAAGCCAACTGAGAAGTCCAGAAACCAAGCGAAGAAGCCGGGAGAACAAACGCACAAAAACGCAAGCTTCAGCAGGATCCCGGACTGTCCGGCCTCCCAGTCCCGGACTGTCCGCGCCAGGGGCGGACTGTCCGCGATCCCCTGGCGGACTGTCCGCCGGCCAAAACCCAAAAACAGCAAAGCTGCTGAAGTCCCCTGCTCGACTCCCGGACTGTCCGCGGTCACCAACTGCGGACTGTCCGCCGGTCAAGTCGAGGCAACACAGCCGAGACTCGCGACCACTGACTCGGTCAGAGCCCGACGCGCGGACTGTCCACGGTGGCACTGGGGGACTGTCCGCGAGTGTCCAGGAAGGGCGATTTTGGTCGCCCTCAACACAAATCTTCTCCAAATCGATCCAAACCAAAATCCCTTGATCCCAAACTTGGAGAGGATGATCACGAGGTAGTAGGAGACTATCCCCAAGAAATCATTCACTCAAATCAACTCAAACAAAGAGAAATCGAAGGGGAAGGTGTATGAACCGAAAAAGCGCCACGAAAATGAAATCGACTTGATCTACTTGTTCGTGAGGAGTTAGATGAATTCCTCTAGTGGAAATGATCTCCTCACTATAAAGAACAAGTTGATTCAAACGGATTTCACAAAGACGCGAGTAGAGAGGGAGATCGAGTGACGGGAAAATCGCGGAGAAACGAAGAACGCGAAGAACACGAACAAAATGCGAATCAAGTCATCGATCTGCAACCGTGTGGCTACCACACGCTATAACAGTGAGATTACGGTCTCACTTCCTCAAAATCTCCAGTACATAGAGGTATGATTCTCTGCGGATCTCAGTTGCTACAGCAAGGGATTGGGAGTGCAGGAAAACCTAGAAGGCAAAGAGCAAATGGCTGAGATGGATGGGGAGGAGGGTGTCTCCCTCTACATATCCTAATTCTAATTCCTACTCTACCCCTCTCTAATTACAGAGCGAACCAGCTAAACCCTAGGGTTATTCTGGACCAACTCGAAGATGCTGGTGATCCGACGGCCACGCACGCACAACTGGTAGCATTGCCTCGACGCAACCTCACAGATTGCCGCCACGTGCCGCCACCGCTCCGCTCGTCCTTTTCCCGGACTTCGCCCCCGGTTTTGAGGCCCAAACCGGGAAACCAGCCTTCACGACCAACCCCCAGTTTTGAGGCCCAAACCGGGAAACCAGCCGTCCATAGCCTGAGTTTTGTGGCCCAAACTCAGCAAACCCGCAGCACCCAGGTTTTGAGGCCCAAACCTGGAAACCGTCCTCAGCCCGAGTTTTGTGGCCCAAACTCGGAAACCATCAGCGCCCAGGTTTTGAGGCCCAAACCTGGAAACCATCCACTCGGTGGTTTTCTGTGGCTCAACCACCAAACCGAACCGTAGAGGGGATGCACCGCCCGTGCACCCCGTCCACCGACACGTGTCCCCAGGTCCTCGACCCAAGCATCACCGTGCCCGCAAGTCTTCACTCGTCGCTGTCCCAGGCTGTCAGCCACCACAGCTGATCATCTGGCCATCGGTCCCTCAGTCCAAGCCTCACGTCCGCCCTTCGCCACTCTCGGTCCATCGGCACGACACGTCTCTACTTGACCTTCACCTTGCCTTTGATCACTGTATCTGTGCTCGACACCTGCACAACACAAGCCAAAGAACATGCGCATTATCCCAGTTGACAATCACTCATCACTCAGAGACTCGGGATACACCCATGTATCCGCAAAGATTTCTCCCCCTTATGATTTGACAAAATTCTCCCCCTTAGTTGATAATGCACTATCAGGCAAACTTCTCCCTTCCAAATGCATATCAGTCAAAAATGCAAGTTAGCAGCTTCAGAAATATAGTCGATAGAATATGAGGATGCTCAACAAAATGCTGATCCGATGACTGAACAATAAGCACAAAATGCTACCAAAGGCTCAAACTGGTCACTAAATACGAAATATGAACATTTGAGCATAGTGAGCAATTTTTAGCCAAAAAGGTATTCACCATCAAAATAGCACTAAACATGTATAGACAGGAAGTCAAACAAATGCTAAACATGTATAGAAAGTGAACTACCCCTAGCAAAGTTCAATCATCATGCTATAGAATGAAACATAGACTTGTGTATTCAAATTTTATCGGAGTTGCAGCGGTTTAAATTACACAAGTTCAAATTTCAGCATGTGATTGCGAGAGGTTGAAAGCTTGTCATTGCCTAACTTTTCAACTGTGTGAAGCCTATGCAGAAGCATTCAGAAGCTTAAAGCAATAGTTTTGGTCATACACTATACAACTCAAGTTTAACTCAAGGTGCAATGAGAAACAGTCTCAATACTGTGGTGTGCTGACAAGCAATCCCATCTCGATCTTTCCAATTCACTTAACTTGGTTCAATTTTATGATAGGGTTATGAACATACCAAGCAGGTAAAGGACTCAGATCAAGAGACATAGCAACCTAGCATATATGAAAAGCACAAATGAATTCAACACATTGTACACATGCTAGATGCCTATCTCAATGGTGAACAATTTCAAGTTTTATGTACATTAAGTAGAATCACCATTCATAACATAGCTCAGCTCACAACATGTATCAGTGATCAGAAAGAGCATAAGCTACAAGCATCATTATAAGCATCAGAGCATACTAGACAGAGCATAATAACATTCTAAAGATTATATACATGAAGCTTAGAAAGCAAAGATGCATGATGAAATGCAAAGACTAACCTACCCAAAAACGAAAACAAAGCGAAAGAAAGAGAGTCAGTCTATGATACAATACTCAAAATGTTTCCCCCATCTAAAAGGGGAAACACACACCAAGCTCACCTCTCAAACTAGCAAAGGTTGATTGGTCCAAAGGCTTAGTAAAAATATCTGCCAACTGATGGTGAGTATCGACATGGCGAAGGTCGATATCACCCTTCTCATAGTGGTCTCGCAAGAAATGAAAGCGCACATCAATGTGTTTGGTCTTAGAATGCAGCACGGGGTTCTTAGCAACGCTAATAGCACTCGTGCTGTCACAAAGCAAAGGCACACGAGAAAAACTCAGACCAAAATCACGCAAAGTGGCCATCATCCAAAGCAACTGGGAATAGCAGCTAGCCGCAACAACATATTCAGCCTCTGTGGTAGACTGAGCGACACTAGACTGCTTGCGAGCAGACCAAGACACAAGAGAAGAACCAATAAACTGACAAGTCCCAGAAGTGGACTTGCGATCATGTCGGCAACCAGCAAAATCGGCATCAGAATAACCGCAAAGACAGAGGGTGGAGGAAGCAGAATACAAAATCCCAAACTCTGGAGTGAAGCATAAGTACCTCATAATGCGCTTGACCGCCTGACGGTGAGAAGTGCGCGGCGACGACTGAAATCGTGCGCACAGACACAACGCGAACTGGATGTCCGGGCGTGTCGCCGTCAGTTACAGCAGCGACCCGATCATACTCTGGTACTCCTTCTGGTCCACAGCTTCTCCATCCACATCCGCATCCAGGGCCGTCGTGGTCAACATGGGTGTTGGAAGAGGCTTGGCCTCACCCATATCGAATTTCTTCAGGATATCCTTGGTGTACTGGCACTGGTCCACAAACGTCCCCTCTCGGGATTGCTTGATTTGCAACCCAAGGAAAAACGTCATCTCGCCCATCATGCTCATCTCAAATTCCCTACTCATTGTATCTGCAAACTTGGCAACCAAAGCATGAGAAGAACCACCGAAAATGATATCATCCACGTAAATCTGGACCAAGAGAGTGTCATTGCCTTGCTTGAGGAGAAAAAGCGTTTTATCCACACATCCCATTTTAAAACCCTTAGCAAGCAAAAGGTTTTCAACCTATCATACCAGGCTCTAGGGGCTTGTTTCAAACCATATAAAGCTTTGTGATGTTAAAAACATGGTTTGGAAACTTGGGATTTTCGAAACCGGGGGGTTCTTTCACATACACCTCTTCTTCTATGTAGCCGTTTAGTAAGGCACTCTTGACATCCATTTGAAAAAGTTTAAACCCTTTGGATGCAACAAAAGCCAATAGTATCCTAATTGCCTCCAAATGGGCTACAGGAGCAAAAGTCCCCTCATAGTCTATCCCCTCCTTCTGACTATACCCCTGGGCTACAAGTCTGGCCTTGTTTCTCACAACATGGCCATCCTCTCCTTGTTTGTTTTTGAAAACCCATTTTGTACCAATAGGGTGACACTCAGGAGGAAGAGGAACCAAAACCCAAACCCGATTTCTCTCAAAATTTTCTAACTCCTCATGCATGGCATTGACCCAATCCGGATCAGATAAAGCATGTCCAACATCTCGGGGTTCAAATGCAGAATGAGCAAAGTGAGAGATTTGTTGTGACCTTGACCGAGTGACACGATCGCCAATGCTTCCGATCATCTGTTGAGGCGGGTGTTGGCGCTGAATGTGTCGTGGCGCCTCCCGAACTGAAGAAACCTCCCCCTCAACAGCAGCTGGCGCCTCCTCGGGTACGAAAGGTACAGCCCGAGATTGCGGATCCCACGACCCCCAAGTAGTCGACGAAGAGGGGTTGGGGCCGTGAGTCGTCATAGTAGAAGCCGACGCTTGCGGAACAGCAGGTGGAGATGGTGCCGGGTCATCCATCCCTTCAGCACCCTCGTCCTCGTCATCAAAAAGAGGCTCACCAACCTCATGATCACCTGCACGCTCAAAACGAGAAGAAGGACAAACCATGGTCTCGTCGAAGGTGACGTCGGATGTCTCCATGACTCAGTTAGTATCAAGGTTAAGTACACGATATGCACGAGTATGAGTGCCATAACCCAAAAATACATCGTCAGAAGAACGAGACTCAAATTTGTCCAGGTTGCCTTTCTCGAGTATAAAACAGTGGCAACCAAAAACTCTAAAATAACTCACCTTGGGCTGTTTTCCAAAACGCAACTCATAAGAAGTTTTTTTTCAAGAAAGCTCGGAGAAAAATGCGATTGGAAATATAGCATGCATTGCTCATAGCTTCGGCCCAATATCGCCTAGGAGTCCTATGCTCATCGAGCATCATCCTGGCCATCTCTACAACGGTCCGATTCTTCCTTTCTACAACACCATTTTGTGGCGGTGTGTAGGTGGAAGAAAACTGATGCTCTAAACCCAAAGAGTTTCAAAACTTCTCAAAGTCTGAATACTTGAATTCGGAACCATTATCACTACGAATAGCTCGTATTGAGTTCAAAGGGAACTCGTTCTGAAGACGCAAAATCAGATTGCGAGCAAAAGAGAAAGTCTCAGTTTTCTCAGCTAAAAAGAAAACCCACGAATATCTCGAGAAGTCATCCACAACAACAAGCACATAACACTTCCCACCAACTAAGCTCACCCGAGCCGGACCAACAAGGTCGATATGCAAAAGCTCTCCAGGGAGCTTAATCATGACCTGAGTCACTAGATGGTGGGGAGCAGCAACCATCTTCCCATGTCTACAAGAATGGCAAACAAGATCCTTCTCCATGCTCAACTTGGGCAATCCTCGGATTAGGCCAAGTGAGCTAAGCCTTGCAAGCAAGTCGAAGCTCAAGTGTCCAAGTCTCCTATGCCACTTCCGAAGGTCCGAGGAGGAAGGACCAGCCACAAGACAACCAGAAATGCCAAAAGACTCCGAGAAATTCGCACGAAAGACTTTCCCAAAGGGCAAAATCAAACAAACAAGATTGCCCTGAGGATCCAAAATACGACTGAGATTCGGTTTAAAATGAATCTCATAGTCATCATGAAATAGTTGCGAAACAGAAAGAAGGTTAAAATGCAAGTTAGAAACAAGAGCAACATCGCGCAACACAAAGTGCTCATTAACTCGCACGGACCCATGAGACAACACCTTACCTTTGCTATTGTCGCCGAAGGTGATAAACTCTTTTCCAGCGACTGGACTAAGACTGGAGAACCACTTGGCGTTTCTGGTCATATGCCTTGAGCACCCAGAATCCACCAACCAAATGTTCTCCAATCATTTTACCTACATCAATAAAAAGACATAGGGTGAGCATATGGTCCAACACTGGGGTTAGTGAAATGGGAATGATACCAGTGTTGGGCCGGCTACTCAAAAGAATGGTTAGTAGAAAAACCATTCCTATCACACCTACGGGGGAAGCGATCACCACGCTGAGGAAAACGTGGTCCGCTAGGGAAGGAGCGCTCACCGCGATACTCAAAAAGCGGTGGGGGAAAATGCCCAGCTACAAAGCCACCGCCACGGGGTCCATAGCCCACCACCATAGGCTCCCGCCGGGCATGTCCTCCTCGCGGCCTAGGCCTAGGACCTTGAGGCATTGGACCTCTAGGCCTAGCAGCTCTCCTCTGAACATTCGACACATGTACATCATGGAAAGGATGGTACATGTCCGCATTGTTCATCTCCCTGACGCGGCGCTCATCTCTCTTGCGCTGAAAGCAAAACTCCCTCAAGTGTCCATCTCTCCCACAGTGCTCACAATGGTACCTCACCGCTCTCATAGGGGGTTGTTGGTACTCACGGTATTGGGGCTTTGTGTCTAGCTTGTTCTTGAGGTGGTTGGGCTTGGGGGACCATACTTGTTTCTTGGGTGGAGCTCTCGGAGGTTCCTCATACACTCCATCTTTGCTGTTAGGCTTGAGAGGCTCTTGGGTGGAATCTTAGTAAGTTGGGAGTAGTGGTGGAGTTGGCTTCTCACTTGGGTTAAGACCACTAAATTCTCCAACATTGCCACAAGAAGAAGCGCACTGAACACCCTGAGCAAAACCCACACCTGGACCTCCAGCAGCACGCCTAAACTGGGCAATCATCATTCCAAGCTGCGGCTCACCACAAGACACCCATGACAACATGGTCCGAAGGTATGTGTTTTCCTCCTCGGTTTGCATCATGTCATGCTTCACATTGGCTATCTCCATCTCTAAACCCTCACAAAGAGCGCATGTCGACACACAAGTGCTACCCGAGTTGGCCTTCTCAAGAGACACAATCTTGGCATTCTTCTCTGCCAACTCGGATTGCAAGCCTGCACACGACTTGCACGCACCAAGCACTGAGGATCTGGCCCTAAGCACATCCACCTCTCCAATCAATGCAACATACTTACCTCTCAAAGTGAGAAGGTCAGTCATGTGCGTGGTGCACATCTCGCACTCACCCTCCTCAAAGACAACTACGGTGGACTTGGCAAACTCAAGCTCCTTCACCGTATCCTCCCACTTCGGCCTAAACTCCTTCCGCTCTCTAGCAGCACGCCTAAGCAGCTTATCTTGACTAAGAAGGGCAGCAGTAAGTTTCTCGACCTCAGTAGAAAGCTCGTCGGGGGTCTGAGATACCTGGGAGGTGTTGTCGTCGTCGTCCTGAGGGATGTCCTCCAGCTGGTTGTCGACCTCCTTGCCGAGGGCCATGGTGCAGAAGCCCTCATTGTCGGTGAAGAAGCAGAGGCCGTTCAGCTTGTCCTCGATTCTCTTCTTCTTCTCGGACTCGTCGTCGCTTGAGGAAGCGGAGTCGTCATCTGAGCCGTCGACGTCGCTGAGCATGACGAAGAAAGCACGCTGCTCAGCCTAGGCCTTCTCCAAGTACTTCTTCTTGATGTACTCCTTGTTGAAGCCGCCCTTCCGCTTGTGCTTCGCGGGGACGTACTTCTCCTTGCGCTTGCCGAAGTCGTACTTGTGCCCATGATCGCCCTTCCCAAAAGCTTGCTTGTTCTTCTTGGGACAGTTGGCGATGAAGTGGTCGGGGTCGCCGCACTCGAAACATCCCGAGCGTCCTCCTCCGCGGCGACGGTTCATGCGGTTGTTGTGGAACCGCGAGAACCGGTTGGCGAGCAAAGCCAACTCGTCATTCCCCATGAACTCTAGCTGATCCTCTGTGATAGAAAGAAGAGAAGAAAGTGCAAATCCTCCAGAGGGGTTAGCAGAAGAGCCAGACAGCAAATCCATCAACGGGCCAGAAGATTTTTTATAACAAGCCATCGCCATGGCATCGATCTCACTGGACTTGAGCTTACTAAATAGCTCGTCGCATGTGAGGGTCTCATAGTTAGGTGATTCGATGATCGCCTGAACCTTAGAGTCCCACACCGACCGATTGAGAGTATGTTAAAGCTTCGAAGCCCTCTCATGATCGTCGAAAGGCAACAGCTCCTTGTTAGCCCTCATCCTGTTGACAATCACCTAAAAGCAAGCGAATAAACTTTCTATGCTCTCGCCAGGCATGTGTCGAAAGTTCTCATACTCCCGCTTGTGTGACTCATAGAGACGAGATTTGACTTGAGTGGTTCCCTCATGGAAACGCATGAGGGTTGCCCAAATCTCCTGAGCCATGGGGAGGTGAGAAACACGATCAAACTCAGACATGCTCAAACATGAGAAAAGAGCATTACGGGCTCGACTATTGGCATCGTGCTCATCGATCTGCAGCTGAGTAGCACGAGCAGCCAGAACCACGTAATCCGCCTTGTTGCAAATATCCCAGATAGAAGCACCCATGCTCTGAAGATAGGCCAACATACGTATCTTCCAATACGCATAGTTCATCCCATCGAAAAATGGTGGTTTGCCCACGTCGCGATCCATGTCACCTTCTGTGGATCTGGAACCGGCTAATGTGGAAGATCCTTAACCCGCTCTGATACCAATTGAAGGACCGAGAATGCTAAAGCAAGGTGACCAGAGGGGGGGTGAATGGGAGCTTCAAAATTTCTTTCAAAATGTTTAGGCCTTTGTCCCAGAAAATCAACCCCAAGAGCAACGCAGACAAGCATGATGTCCACGACCCAAGAGAATGGGTGGATGTTCCTCAGGACAAGAATTTTCTTGCCCAAATCCACGCGAGTCAACTAGTGACAAGATGGACTTTGGGTAACCTCAGGCGATTTTGCAAAGCGGGAAGCCCGATTTCAGTACAGCATGAAGTCGGGAATCTAATGCAAAAACCCAAAATCAAATCCGAAGTCAGACAAACAAACTGCAGACAAAATAGTGCAGAAGAACCTCCATCGGACGCTGGCAGCGTCCGATGGTCAGGCCTCGGACGCGTCCAATGTGAAAAGGCCAAGTATGGAACCTTACTGCATAGGCATCAGACGCTGGCTACAGTGAAGCCCTAGCGTCTGATGTAAGACCCTCGGACGTTCCGATGGCAATGGACGCACCGATGGTCAGCGTCCGATGCTCCTTAGAAAACGCTGTCAGATGACACATGGCATCGGACGCGTCCGATGTGATGAACACAGCGTCTGATGCTCCCGACGTCAACGTCTGATGCCCCCGAAACTGCACAGTTCTTCCGCGGATTCAACCTGATCTCCTCCGAATCAAAAGCTCTAAGGCTCCGACTTGGTATGAGGAGTTCCAAGGAGGTTAGTGAGCTACCCCTAAGAGATCATGGCTCGAACCTAACTCCAAATCGGTGAATCAGAAGAATTCGGGGCAAAGGAGACAAAAACCGATTCGAAACGAAAATCGATCGATCTACTAACTCGTGAGGTTAGAAGTGAATTCCTTCGGTTGAAAGATGTCCCTCATGATCTAGAATAACTCAGTTCAAACAGAATCCCAAAAGACTGAACGATGAGGGAGAACGAGTGACGGGAAAATCATTTAGAAAACGAAGAACGCGAAGAACAAGCTCAAAACAGGAATCGAACCACGAATTGCCAACCGAAATTCGTCCCCCCGAGGAGACAACGAGATTACGGTCTTGTTTCCTCAAAAAGGAAATACACAGAGGTATTGTTCACCATCTCTGCGGATCTCAGTAGCTACAGCAGGGAATGGGAAGCAGGAAACCCTAGAATGAAAATAGCAAATGCTGAGATATTCTGGAGCGAGGGGCTGCCTCTCCTTATATAGCCTAATAGAATTATTCCCCTTCTACCCCTACTGCTAATGAGCGAGTAGGCTAACCCTAAGGGTATTCCTGACCAACTCGAAGTTGCTGGTAATCCGACGGCCACACCCGCACAACAGGTAGCGTTGCCTTGACGCAACCTCACCGATTGTCGCCACGTGCCGCAACCGCTCCGCTCGTCCTTTTCCTAGACTTCGGCCCTGGTTTTGAGGCCCAAACCGGGAAACTAGCCTTCAC
The DNA here is from genome assembly GCA_009763385.1 of Coix lacryma-jobi var. lacryma-jobi. Lineage (NCBI taxonomy): Eukaryota > Viridiplantae > Streptophyta > Magnoliopsida > Poales > Poaceae > Coix > Coix lacryma-jobi. The sequence continues at coordinate 84,925,646 of CM019826.1, forward strand.
GTCCAACCCTCGGTTTTGAGGCCCAAAACGGGAAACCAGCCATCCATCGCCTGAGTTTTGTGGCCCAAACTCAGAAACCCGCCAGCGCCCAGGTTTTGAGGCCCAAACCTGGAAACCGTCCTCAGCCCGAGTTTTGTGGCCCAAACTCGGAAACCCGCCGCACCCAGGTTTTGTGGCCTAAACCTGGAAACTGTCCACCCGATGGTTTTTCTGTGGCTCAACCATCAAACCGACGCTGTAGAGGGGATGCACCACCCGTGCACCCCGTCCATCGACACGTGTCCCTAGGTCCTCGACCTGAGCCACATCGTGCCCCGCAAGTCTCCGCTCGTCGCTGTCCCAGGCTGTCAGCCACCAAAGCTCCCGGTCCATCGGCACGACACGTCTCTACTTGACCTTCACCTTGCCTTTGATCACTGTATCCGTGCTCGACACCTGCACAGCACAAGCCAAAGAACATGCGCACTATCCCAGTAGAGAATCACTCATCACTCGAGACTCGGCATACACCCATGTATCCGTAGTGCCAGAAGGAGAGCCTGTCACCGCTGGTACGTTTCTTGTTAATCAATACCCCGCAGTCGTGTTATTTGATTCTAGAGCATCACATTCTTTTATGAGTGAGAATTTTGTTTTAAGAAGTAATCTGGAGTTAGTAGAGTTGGATCGGGGTTATCAGATAAGTTCAGCAGGAGCTATTCTCTCCGCCCGTAAAATGGCTAAAGAAGTGGAAATGACTTTTGGGGATAAAAAGGCCATAGTGGATCCTATAGTAATCCCTGGTCTAGGTTTGGATATAATCTTGGGTATGGGATGGATGAAACTCTGGAAGGTCAATCTCAACATCGCAGAGCGAGTAGTTTCCATGGTTAGTCCTCGAAGTGGGTCTTCTTTCCGGTTCAAGTTACCCCGAAACCCCCATGAGATAGGAGTGTTGCTCAATATCACTGCAAAGCAGATAGCTAAGATCCCAATAGTGTGTGAGTTTCTGGATGTTTTTCCTGATGAGTTGTCGGGACTACCACCGGATAGGGATGTGGAGTTTGCTATAGAGTTAGTACCTGGAACGGCACCTATTTCTCGGAGGCCATATAGGATGCCGACTAACGAGTTGGCAGAGCTTAAAACTCAGCTACAAGAGCTTTTGGATAAAGGATTGATACGCCCTAGTTCATCACCTGGGGATGCCCCGCCATCTTCGTGAAAAAGAAGGACAAAACTTTGAGAATGTGTGTGGATTACAGACCTCTGAATGCTAGTAACTATAAAGAACAAGTATCCCTTACCCCGAATCGACGTCTTGTTGATGAGCTATCAAAGGCAAATGTGTTCTCCAAGATTGACTTGAGGTCAGGTTACCATCAGATCAAGATTGGAAGGGAGGATATACCAAAACAGCTTTCTCCACTAGATATGGACTCTATGGGTATCTAGTTATGTCTTTGGACTGACAAATGCACCGGCACATTTCATGTACCTAATGAACTCTGTCATTATTTCAGAATTGGATAAGTTTGTTGTTGTAGTGTCATTGATGACATCTTGGTATACTCTGAGAATGAGCAAGATCGTGCTGAGCATCTACGAGTTGTCTTAACCCGACTTCGAGAGCACAAGTTGTACTCCAAGTTTAGTAAATGTGAATTTTGGTTAAAGAAAGTGCCTTTTCTCGGACATGTCCTTTCAGAAGAAGGAATTTCTGTGGATCCCATGAAAGTACAGGAAGTTATGGATTGGCAAGCACCCACCAACGTACATGAGGTACGCAGCTTTCTAGGATTGGCCGGATATTACCGTCGGTTCATTCCTGATTTTTCAAGGATAGCAAAGCCGATGACTCGTCTGACTCAGAAAAACAAGAAGTTTGAATGGACTCTGGAGTGTGATGCAGCATTTCGCACTCTACGAACTTTGTTGACTTCTGCACCAGTTCTGGCCCAACCAAATCTGGAGGAACCTTTTGATGTGTTTTGTGACGCGTCCGAGATTGGACTTGGATGTGTGCTCATGCAGAATAGAAGAGTTATAGCCTATGCTTCACGCCAGTTATGACCACATGAAGAGAATTACCCAACTCATGATTTGGAATTGGCAGCCGTAGTTCATGCACTCAAGATTTGGAGGCATTATCTTGTGGGCAACCTTTGTCACGTATATACAGATCACAAAAGTCTGAAATATATCTTCACTCAGCCAGAGTTGAATATGAGGCATCGAAGATGGTTAGAGTTGATCAAGGATTATAACCTAGAAGTGCATTACCACCCGAGAAAAGTGAATGTCGTGGCGATGCTCTGAGTCGCAAGACTCATTGCAACTCCATACAACCTCTGTTGGAAGATGGACTCAACCTAATGCACCCCGTTATGCTGGGTAATATCACCATACAGTGTACCCTGGAAAGTGATATCATTGAAGGACAAAAGATCGATGAATAGATCCGTCAGATCAAGAAGAGGCTGGAAACCAGTAGTTCGTTGAATTTCCGAGTAGATGAGCAAGGGATTCTGTGGTATAATCAAAGGTTGGTTGTTCCCAAGGACACGAAGCTGAAAGAAAGAATTCTGAATGAAGCTCACAATTCAAAATTGTCTATTCATCCGGGAAGTAGTAAGCTGTACCAAGATCTAAGAACAAGGTATTGGTGGCCAAAGATGAAGAAAGATGAAGAAAGAGGTTGCAGCTTATGTTGCGAAGTGCGATACTTGCTGCAGGATTAAAGCTATACACTTGAAACCCGCCGGACTGTTACAACCGCTATCCATCCCAGAATGGAAATGGGAAGAAATTAGAATGGATTTCATCACAGGTCTCCCAACCACCCAAAGAGGGCACGATTCTATTTGGGTTATCGTGGATCGGTTATCCAAAGTGGCTCATTTCGTACGAGTCAGGACTACATATCGACCCCACCAATAAGCAGATTTGTACATTCAGAACATCTTTAGGTTACACGGGATTCCCAAAAGGATTATCTCTCACAGAGGACCCCAGTTCATAGCCCAATTTTGGGAACAGTTGCACAAGGAGCTAGGAACTAAGTTGATACGGAGTTCCGCTTACCACCCTCAAACCGCAGGACAAACGGAAAGAGTAAATCAAATCTTGGAAGATATCCTCAGAGCATGTGTGCTTTCCTCAGGAGAATCATGGGAGAAATGGTTACATCTAGCCGAGTTCTCATATAACAACAGCTATCAAGAAAGTATAAAGATGGCACCGTCTGAAGTTTTATACGGACGAAGATGTAGAACCCCGGTTAATTGGGTCGAATCAGGAGATCGAGGATTCTATGGGTCAGATTATGTAAAAGATGCTGAAGAGATTGTGCAAACTGTGCAACAACATATTAGGGCAGCGCAGTCTCGACAAAAAAGTTATGCTGATAAGCGAAGAAGACCTTTGGAATTTCAAGTAGGAGATTACGTTTACCTTAAGGTCTCGCCCATGAGAAAGGTCCAACGTTTTGGAATTAAGAAAAAGCTAGCACCAGGATATGTAGGACCATATCAGATCATAGCAAAGAAGGGAGAAGTAGCCTACGAAGTGCAGTTACCCTCGAAGATGAGTGCGATCTTTCCCGTGTTCCATGTATCCCAGCTAAAGAAGTGTCTTCGAGTACCCGAACATGAAGAAGTTCGAATACCGTATATCACTATCAGGTCAGATCTGGAATACTATGAACAACCGCAGGAGACTTTGGATACCAAGACCAAAGCAACTCGCAACCGCAAAATAAAGACTTACAAGATTCTCTGGAGTAATCATGGACCCAATGATGCAACTTGGGAAACCAAGGAGTACTTGTGCGAGAATTACCCCGCTTTTTATAAGAAGTGGTACGTAACCTAAATCTCGGGACGAGATTTCCTTAAGGGGGGGAGGGCAGTGACACCCTAGTGTCAAGCACTACATTAGGAACCACATTAGCTACTAAATTACCATAAGCAATGCATTGCATCATTTCATGTGCATGGAAGTGTTTTTGGCTTTTGTTTATTTATTTGAATCGAGGTTTGAATAAGACTTGGTTGTTAAATAAAATTTCTGTCTTGACAAATAATTTTGTAAAATAGGTAATATTGAGTATAACACTTTTCATGTAGACACCTTGACCTAGGTCAGTATAGTTTAATAATTAAAAATGTGGGGACAAAAATGATTTATGGCTCAAAAATTGGCTTTATTAAGTGGATGCTGAGAAAATGGTTTTTAGAAAAAGTGTTTTATATAAATGTTGCAGAGAAAATTATTTTGAGCGACTTTTATTTTGGGTCCAAGTCTAGTTTTGAGTTTTTGAAACTGTTTTGATTTGGTCAAAGTTTGGTTATAGATTTGAAAAAGAAAAAAGAATTGTTTTCTCCCGCGCTGCACTTTCGGCCCATCTGGCCTTTCGGCCCGGCCCATGCTAGCTGAAGGACCGGATTAGCGACCAGAGGGGGGGGGGGTGAATGGGAGCCTCAAATTCAACTCGTGAATAGAGTGGCCCTTGTCTCAGAAAATCACCCCAAAAGCTAAGACTCGAAACGACCGAAGAGTTCACGACCTGTCGATAGTGAACAGTCAGGGGGCTGCGCCTGACTGACTCGGCCAAAACCCGATGCGCGGACTGTCCGCCGTTCAGGTCGCGGACTGTCTGCGATTGCATAGAGAACACGAAACTGCACGGGTTCAAAACCAAATCAGATTTGATCTCAACCAAAATGAAAGGGACTTCGATCAAACTCCTCCTAGATGTTCCTCTACGTATTGGGGTGCTAATCCGAAGAAATCATCGCACCAAACCAAGTCTATCAAGAGAAATCCGAGGATCACCGGAAAGGGGGAAAGAACGAATAACGAACGTGAAATCAACCCGATCTATGGATTCGTGAGGTTAGGAGAGAATCCCTTCAGTAGATAGAAGGAGCTCACGACCAAGAACAAATTGATTCAAGTGAAATCGAAAATCATCTCACGAGGAGGGAGAACGAGGCAAATCCCCGGGAGATGAAAAACCAAAACGTGAAGAACACAAAACACAAGACACGATTCGATTCGATTTCAGCCGAAATTCCTCCACACGAGGAGACAATGAGAATACGGTCTCGTTTCCTCAAAAGATCCAAATACACAGAGGTATGATTCCTGTCTCTACGGATCGCTTGCAGCAAGGTATGATTAGAACCTAAGCGGGGGCTAGAGAGAGAGTGCTCAGGAACAAATGACTGCAAGGATGGAGAGAGAGGGGGTGCCTCTCTTATTTATAGCCTAGAACAATAATACCCTTCTACTCCTAGATACAAGAGCGAAGCGGCCAACCCTAGGGGTATCCCGGTCCAACTCTGCTTGATGATGATCCGACGGCCACGCGCCCATCTCATCCTTAGCTTCGCCTCGACGCAAGCCTCAGGATGCCGCCACGTGCTGCCCTTGTCGACCGCTGCGCCTACCTCGTGGATAGCTTCGCCGCCGCGCCAACCTCTCCACGCCGCCACGCGTCGACCGTTCTTTTTGCAGACCTCCCTCCGGTTTTGAGGCCGAAACCGGGAAACCTGGGCCTTCCCCCGGTTTTGAGGCTGAAACCGGGAAACCTGTCCTCTGGTTGAGTTTTGTGGCCCAAACTCAGAAACCCGCGTGCCCAGGTTTTGAGGCCCAAACCTGGAAACCGTCCTCACCGAGTTTTGAGGCCGAAACTCGGAAATCGGCCACCCCGAGTTTTGAGGCCCAAACTCGGAAACCGTCGAGGGTAGCTTTTTGAGGCTCAGCTACCGAACCCGTGCCGTAGACGGGATGTGGTTCGCACACCCCGAGTGCCAGCACCGATGCCGGAGCATGTCCAGCCTCCACGCTGGGCACAGTGCATTCGCCATCCTTCTCGGCCTCCCGCCAAGTGTCACGACGCCATCACCTTCCTCCCGACTCGGCCGATGCACCGCAAATCCCCATGTACTCTTGCTTGTCAACGCCACGTGCAAGCTACCACAGCTGGTCCTCAGGTCTCCTGGTCCGTCGGTCCAAGCTCCACGTCCGCCCTTCACCGCTCCGGTCCGTCGGCACGGCACGTCCCTACTTGACCTTCACCTCACCTTCGACCACTGCCCGAGCTCTACACCTGCACATCAACACAGCCAAGAGACATGTTGCCCGTTGATCGATCACTCATCACTCAGGAAGGGAACCACAAGGGCACATATCAACCTTGTGTTCGCAATCTCCCCCTTGATGAGTGCATCGTCAACTCATAGTAACCGTAACCAAACTAAGAGAAAAGTAGAATTAGATAGAAGGAGAAGAACTCACTCGAGATGTCCAAAAGCCAAAGAAAAGGTCAAAGAAGCACAAATCGAGATGAGCGAAGCTTGGTCCCCAAAGACATGGGCAACGGTTTGACACAACCAAGCAGAAAGATCGGAGCAACAACTCAACCGAGAGCAAAACTCGATCAAAATCAGAGCACAAGACTTGGTTCCCAAAGACATGGGCAACGGCTCGACGCAACCAAGTCAGAACAAGCTAGTCCTCAAGAAGAGGCAGAAAGAAAGGGGTCAACACCACTAGCCGAAAGCTCGATACCAAATAAAGACTACATGAGAAGCAGCTACTGCTAGTCCCTCAAGATAGAGGCACAGAGGCTCAACAAAACCAGCAGTAAGCCCGATACCAATCAAGAACCATCAAAACATGATAAAAACAGCTAGTCCCTCAAGACAGAGGCACAGAGGCTCGACACAACTAGCTGAAATGATCGATATCAAATAAAAACCGACTCGGAGCAGGCAGAAAAACTCCCCCTCACTCAAAGAACTCCCCCTCAGCAAGTGAAGCATAAATTGCAAATTGACACCACCAGAAACATTCTCCCCCTTGGGGGCAAATTGCAATCAAAAGAGAGGGAAAAAGGGCTCAAGTAAGTCAAACGGAGCTAGGTCATGCCTATCGTAGTCAAGCATATGCACATGAGTCAAAAATGCATGTTAGCAGCTTCAAATATATACTCGAAAGAGTGAAAGAATGCTCTAAAGAGTGCTGATCCGACTACATAGCAACACATAAAAGTGCTAGCAAAGGCGCAAACTGATCACCAAATATGAAATGCATAAGAATGAGTGAGAGTTATTAGCAGTAGTTTAGAAAGTAGTTTCACCATCAAAATAGCACTGAACATGTGTAGACAAGAAGTCAAACAAGTGCTAAACATGTATATAAGGTGAATGAACTACCCCTAGCACAGTTCAATCATCATGCTATAGAATGAAACATAGACTTGTGTTTCAGATTTATCAGAATTTATCGAGAGCATGCAGTTATTAACACAAGTTTAAATTCAGCATGTGATTTCAAGTGGTTGAAAGCTTGTCATTGCCTAACTTTTCAACCGTGCTAAGCCTATGCATATGCAATCAGAAGCTTAAATCATCGGTTTCGGTCTTACACTACACGGCTCAAGTTTAACTCAAAGTGCTATGAGAAACAGTCTCGATACCGTGATGTGCTGACAAAGCAATCCCATCTCGATCTTTTCAATTCACTAAAGCTTGGTTCAATTTAAGTAGAATATGAACAGTCCAAGCAAGTGAAAAACTCAGAACTAGAGACATAGCAACCTAGCATATATGAAATAGCACATGTAACCTCAACACATCCTACACATGCTAGTTGCTAATCTCAATGGTGAACATGTATCAAGTTTTAAGTTCATTAAGCATGTTCATCATTCTGAAAAATAACTTAGCTCATAACATGTATCAGTGATCAAGGAGAGCCTAAGCTACAAGCATCATCATATATCATCGAAGCATACACTAATCAGAGCATAAGTTCATTCTCAAGATATAGACATGAAGCTTAAAATCGCAAGATGCACATATGATGAAGTCAGAATCGGAGCCAAATCAAAATCATAAAGACTCAAAACCCAAAAACAAAAAGGATCAGAAAGTTAGTCTATTGTACAACAAGCAAAATGCTTCCCCCATCTAAAAGGGGAAACACACACCAAGCTCACCTCTCAACCTAGCAAAAGTTGAGAGATCCAAAGGATTGGTGAAAATATCCCCAACCTGGTTATGGGTGTCTACATGCCTAAGATCAATGTCGCCTTTCTCATAGTGATCACGAAGAAAGTGAAAGCGAACATCGATGTGTTTGGTCTTGGAGTGAAGAACAGGGTTCTTTGCTACACTAATGGCAGAAGTGCTGTCGCAAAGCAAAGGAACCCGACTGAAGTCTAGACCAAAATCACGCAATGTAGCAACCATCCATAAAGGCTGCGAAGCACAAGAAGCAGCGGCAACGTACTCGGCTTCTGTAGTAGACTGGGCTACGTTCAACTGTTTACGAGAAGACCACGAAACCAAAGAAGAGCCAAGAAACTGACACGTCCCAGAAGTAGACTTACGCTCAAGCCGACAACCGGCAAAATCCGCATCGGAATAACCACAAAGCGAAAGGGTCGAAGAAGAAGAGTACCAAAGTCCGAACTCAGGAGTGTATCGGAGGTACCTCATGATGCGCTTGACCGCTTGCTTGTGGGAAGTCCAAGGGGACGCCTGGAAACGAGCGCACAGACACACAGAAAACTGTATATCCAGCCTCGTCGCCGTCAGGTACAGAAGCGAGCCGATCATGCTCCTGTACTCCTTCTGGTCAACCGGCTCTCCGTCCTGGTCCGCGTCCATCGCAGCAGTCGTCGCCATGGGCGTCGTAAGAGGCTTGGCCTCACCCATGTTGAACTTCTTCAGGATGTCCTTCATGTATTTGCCTTGATGCACGAACGTCCCATCTCAGGTTTGCTTGATTTGCAACCCGAGGAAGAAGGTCAACTCACCCATCATACTCATCTCAAACTCCCTGCTCATAGTATCTGCAAACTTGGCAACAAGTGCGTGAGAGGAGCCACCAAAGATGATATCATCCACGTAAATCTGGACTAAGAGGGTATCATTGCCTTGCTTGAGGAGAAACAAAGTTCTATCGACCCGTCCCATTTTAAAACCCTTGGAGAGTAAAAAGGTTTTCAAACGATCATACCAAGCTCTCGGGGCTTGTTTCAAACCATATAGAGCTTTTGAAAATTTATAAACATGGTTTGGAAACTTGGGATCCTCGAAACCAGGGGGTTGCCTAACATAAACCTCTTCCTCTATATACCCATTCAAGAAGGCACTCTTGACATCCATCTGGTAAAGCTTAAAACCCTTTGAAGTAGCAAAGGCTAGAAGGATTCTAATCGCTTCTAAACGGGCTACAGGGGCAAAGGTTCCTCATAGTCTATCCCCTCTTTCTGGCAGAAACCCTGGGCTACTAGCCTAGCCTTGTTCCTACTACCATCCCATCCTCACCCTCTTTGTTTTTGAAAACCCATTTGGTACCTATAGGGTGGCATTCTGGTGGAGGTGGAACTAGGGTCCAAACTTGGTTTCGCTCAAAGTTTCTAGCTCCTCATGCATGACATTAACCCAGTTAGGATCAGAATGTGCGTGTCCAACATCTTTGGGCTCAAAAGAAGCAACGAATGCAGAATGAGCAAAGTGAGAGATTCATACGCTCCCGACCGCGTGACTCGCTGGTCGATGCCGCCGATCATCTGCCGCGAGGGGTGAACTTGCTGAATGCTCCGGGGCGCTTGCCTCGCCGAAGTCGCCTCCACCTCGCCAGATGTTGTCGCTCCCTCAGGTGCAGTGGGTGCTCGCTGGAGAGGTGGCTCAAGAGGACCCTAATAAGAAGATGTCGTAGGATCAGGTCCTCGAGCTGAAGTAGTCGTCGCAGGGTCGACGGGTGCAGCCAGTGGAGTTAGCTCGGGAACACCCCAATCGGCATTCTCCTGCTCCTCCTCCACAAAGATGGTCTCTCCCAGCTCCTGTTCTCCTGCAACATCAAAAGCAGAAGAAACACAAGGCATAGTCTCGTCGAGTTTAACCTCGCAGGTCTCCACTATCCGGTTAGTTTCAAGGTTAACAACGCGATAAGCGCGCGAATGCGAAGCATAACCAAGAAACACGCCATCAGCAGAGTGAGATTCAAATTTGTCCAAATTGCCTTGCTTCAGGATAAAACACTTACACCCGAACACCCAAAAATGAGACACCTTGGGTACCCGTCCAAAACGCAACTCATAAGATGTTTTCTTCATGAAAGCCCGAAGAAAAACGCTATTTGAAACATGGCAAGCGGTGTTGATCGCCTCAGCCCAAAAACGCCTAGGAGTCCTATGCTCATCGAGCATCGTCCTGGCCATCTCAACAAGGGTCGGTTCTTGCGCTCAACAACACCGTTCTGCTGGGGGACATGAGGAGAAGAAAACTGATGCTCGATTCCATTAGAAGAACAGAAAGAAGCAACTGGGAGTTATCAAAACAGTACCATTATCGCTACGAATAGCTCTAATAGTATCAGGGGGAAACACAGTTTTGAACTTCAGAATCAAATCGCGAGCAAAAGGAAAAACTTCATCCTTGCCCTCCATAAAGAACACCCAAGAGTACCTCGAAAAATCATCAACGATCACTAGAACGTACCACTTCCCACCCGCTGAGCAAACCCGAGCTGGACCAACTGTGTCAATGTGTAAAAGCTCACCGAGTCGCTTTGTCATCACTTGATTAACAGGTGGGTGAGAAGCAGCAACCATCTTCCCGTGACGACAAGGATGGCAAACAAGGTCCTTCTGAAACTTAAGCTTGGGCAATCCTTGGATTAGGCCAAGTGAGCTAAGTCTTGCAAGCAAGTCAAAACTCAAGTGACCAAGCCTCCTATGCCACTTCCACAAATTAGAAGAAGGACCAGCCATCAAACATCTAGCAGAGCTGAAAGAAAGAACGAGAAAAATTGGCTCTGAAAACATGGCCAAAAGGGACGATCCAACAAATAAGATCTCCCCGAGGGTCTAAAACACGACTCAAACCCTTCTTAAAGCGCACTTCACAATCATCCTCAAGAAGTTGTGAAACAGAAAGCAAATTGTAATGCAAGTTAGAAACCAAAGCAACATCCTTGAGAACAAAGTTCTCATTGAGCCGAATAGCTCCATGAGAAACAACCTTACCTCTACTATTATCCCCGAAAGTGATGTATTCCTTGTGCATCACGGGGCTAAGGCTGGAGAACCATTCCTTCTTTCTGGTCATGTGACACGAACACCCGGAATCCATGAGCCACATGTTCTCCAACCGAAGTTCCTGCATCAATAGAACGGCAGGAAGTGAGCATATGGCACAAACACTGGGGTTAGTATACTAAGAAGGATACCAGTGCTGTGTCATAGGCCCAGAAAAGTGTTAGTAGCAAACACCAAGCTGTCCTCGTCCCATGGGTGGGTAGCGATCACCACCAACCTAAAAGGGTGGTCCGCTATGGAACGGAAAACCTCCAAACTGACCTACTTGTCCCATTTGAGTAAAGCGATCACCACCATACTGAAAAGGTGGTCCGCTATGGGACTGAGCAGCAAAACCTCTTACACTCGGCTCACGGACGTATTGAGGACGACCAGAACTGCGATGGGCACGACCACCACCCCGTGGTCTAGCTGCTTGGGGCCTAGCTACCTGAGGGGGTGCACCTCCAGGCCTAGCGCCCTGCCTCTGAACTCCCCGACCTTGCACACCATGGAGAGGGTGGTGCCTGGCCTAGTTGTTCAGCTCCAACTCCTTCCTAGCGTCTCTTCCTCCGAAAGCAAAACTCAGCTAGGTGACCCTCACGGTGACAGTACTCACACTTGAACCTCACCACTTTCTTGGGTGTTGGTTCCTAGGGTTGCGAGGGTTGTTCACTCTGGCTGGCTGCTTGCCTCTCGGAAGGGGATTACTAGAGACGTCAGGAAGGGTGTCAAGTGTGTTCCTAAGATGGTTCGGTTTGGGAACCCACACTTTCTTGTGAGGTGGAGACTTGGGAGGTTCATCAAGGATGCCATCCTTGGTGATCGGCTTGGGAGGCTCAGGTGGGGTAATCTTGGTAAGCTTAGGGATAGCGGATGGCTTCTCACTAGGGCTCACTCCACTAAACTCACTGATCTTGCCAAAGCTACTAGCGCTCTTCCCACCAGAAGTAAAGCCTACTCCCGAACAATCAGTTCCCCTTTTTAACTGACTGATCATCATGCCTAACTGCGGCTCACTGCATGACACCCAACTCAGGATGGACCGGAGGTATGTGTTTTTCCTCCCGGTTTGCATCCTGTCATGCCGACAGTTGGCAATCTCAAGCTCCAACCCCACGCATCGCTCACATAGAGCGGACAAGGTGCTGACTGAGCTGGCCTTCATGGCTTTAGCAAGCTTGGCATTAACTTCTGCCAGCTCAGTTCGTAAGCTAGGACAGAGCTTGCACGCACCCAGCAAAGAAGGCCTCGCCTTCACTTCCTCCAGCTCCTTCTTCAGGGAGGGTCACTCTTTGCAATCACCCACCAAGTCTAGCCTACTCTTCAGCTCATCATACACCTCAATCAAAGAGGCATACTTGGTTTGCAGTGTGGCAAACTTTGTCATATGCATCGTGCACTCCTCACACTCCTCCACATCGGTCACCTTCACCTCGGACCTAGCGAACTCAAGCTCCTTAAGCACCTCATTCATCTTAGCCTTAAACTCGTTGCGCTCTCGGATAGCTCGCTTGAGTTGCTTGTCCTGAACGAGAACTATGGCGACAAGAGAATCGCGCTCACCGGTAAGACGATCAATAAGAGAAGAGTTTGATACCTCGGAAGCATCGTCATCGTCGTCGTCGTCGTCGTCGGTGTCGGTGTCGGTGTCATCGGCGTCCTTCGCCTGGCACATGGAATCCTCTTCGTCCAGGGCCATGGTGCAAAGGCCGTTGGAGGAGTGGCCGAAGAAGCAGAGTCCGTTGAAGCGTTCTTCTGTCTTGTGCTCGGACCCATCATCGCTGGAGTCACTGTCGGAGGTCTTCTCGCCGTCGGTAATGGTGGCAAGGAAGGCACGCCGACCGGCATCAAAAGCCTTCTCCACGTCCTTCGGCGATAGCTCCCTTCTTCTTCCCACCCTTGTTCTCCGGCTTGCCCTTGCGCCTGGAGTTGCGGTTCTTGGCGGGGAAGCTCTTGTCGTTCTTGGGACAGTTCACAATATGAAGTGGTCTAATCACCCACTTGTAGCAGCCCTCGTTTGCCACGTGGTGCCACCACGCCAGCGATTCAGGCGGTTGTTGTGAAACCACGAGAACTGGGTGAGGACGAGGGCGAGCTCGTCGTCTCCAAATGCCTCCAACTACTCCTCCGTGACTGTAAGTAAATAAGACAAAGGAGAACAGAGGAGGTGAAGCATCAGCAGAGAAGGTCGATCCACCCGTTCCTGAGACCAACGCCATGGAATGTGAAGATGGGTTCTTCAGCTAGGCCTGAGTTAGGTGATCGATCTCAGTGGACATGAGCTTGCTGAACAGCTCGTCCACGGTGTGGGTGTCATAGGATGGAGACTCTATGATGGTCGACACCTTCACCTCCCATACCCTCCGATCTAGGGCGTATAGCAACTTGAGAGCCCTCTCATGATCGTCATAGGGTAGGTTAGCCCGATTGGCACGCATCTCATTCACAATCGTTTGGAAACGAGCGAACATGGCGTCAATCGTCTCTCCCTACAACTGAACAAAGTTCTCGTACTCACGCTTGTAGGTCTCGAAGAGTCTGGTCTTGACCTGAGCGGTCCCCTCATGATAGCTCTGAAGCTTCACCCAGATCTCTCGTGCCGTCTCAAGCTCAGAGACACGCTCGAACTCAGGAAGGGAGATGCTGGCCAAGAGAGCATTACGAGCCTTGGAGTTGGCCTCGTGCTGGTCAATCTGGATCGGACCCACACGAGCCGCAAGGACTACGTACTCAGCATTCTCACATATCTCCCAGACAGAAGATCCGATGTTGTTGAGATAAGCACGCATCCGAATCTTCCAATAGGGATAGTTCATCCCATCGAAATAAGGAGCCTTGCCGTTCCCTCGATCCATGTTGCCCTTAGGATCCGAAACCGATTAAGGTAATGTAGATCCCTTAACCGGATCTGATACCAATTGAAGGACCGGATTAGCGACCAGAGGGGGGGGAATGGGAGCCCCAAATTCAACTCATGAATAGAGTGGCCCTTGTCCCAGAAAATCACCCCAAAAGCTAAGACTCGAAACGACCGAAGAGTTCACGACCTACGAGTAGGTGGATACCCTAGGAGATGTTCTAGAGGTACAGCGGAACCCCCGGAGAAACACCAAAGCCAACTGCCAAAGCCTCAGAGCAAAACTGCACAAACAGCAGAATCGCGGACTGTCCGGGGTCAGGGTCCCGGACTATCCGCCGTTGAAGCCCGGACTGTCCGCGACTGATAGCCGGACTGTCGGTCGGCCAAAAACCAGAAAACGGACTGTTCTGAAACAGTTCTGGTCAAGTCCTGGACTGTCCGCGGGTTTGTACCGCGGACTGTCCGCCGTTCACTCGATAGTGAACAGTCAGGGGGCTGCGCCTAACTGACTCGGCCAAAACCCGATGCGCAGACTGTCCACCGTTCAGGTCGCGGACTGTCCGCGACTGCATAGAGAACACGAAACTGCACGGGTTCAAAACCAAATCTGATTTGATCTCAACCAAAACGAAAGGGACTTCGATCAAACTCCTCCCAGATGTTCCTCTACATATTGGGGTGCTAATCAAAAGAAATCATCGCACCAAACCAAGTCTATCAAGAGAAATCCGAGGATCAACGGAAAGGGGGAAAGAACGAATAACGAACGTGAAATCAACTCGATCTATGGATTCGTGAGGTTAGGAGATAATTCCTTCGATAGAAAGAAGGAGCTCACGACCAAGAACAAATTGATTCAAATGGAATCGAAAATCATCTCACGAGGACGGAGAATGAGGCAAATCCCCGGGAGATGAAAAACCAAAACGTGAAGAACACAAAACACAAGACACGATTCGATTCGATTTCAGCCGAAATTCCTCCACACGAGGAGACAACGAGAATACGGTCTCGTTTCCTCAAAATATCCAAATACACAGAGGTATGATTCCCGTCTCTACGGATCGCTTGCAGCAAGGTATGATTAGAACCTAAGCGGGGGCTAGAGAGAGAGTGCTCATGAACAAATGACTGCAAGGATGGAGAGAGAGAAGGGGTGCCTCTCTTATTTATAGCCTAGAACAATAATCCCCTTCTACTCCTAGATACAAGAGCGAAGCGGCCAACCCTAGGGGTATCCCGGTCCAACTCTGCTTGATGACGATCCGACGGCCACGCGCCCATCTCATCCTTAGCTTCGCCTCGATGCAAGCTAAGGATGCCGCTACGTGCCACCCATGTCGACCGTCGCGCCTACATCGTGGATAGCTTCGCCACCGCGCCAGCCTCTCCACGCCGCCACGTGTCGATCGTCCTTTTTGCGGACCTCCCCCTGGTTTTGAGGCCGAAACCGGGAAACCTGGGCCTTCCCCAGGTTTTGAGGCTAAACCCGGGAAACCTGTCCTCCAGCTGAGTTTTGTGGCCCAAACTCAGAAACCCGCGCGCCCAGGTTTTGAGGCCCAAACCTGGAAACCGTCCTCACCGAGTTTTGAGGCCCAAACTCGGAAACCGGCCACCCCGAGTTTTGAGGCTCAAACTCGGAAACCGTCGAGGGTAGCTTTTTGAGGCTCAGCTACCGAACCCGCGCCGTAGATGGGATGTGGTTCGCACACCCTGAGTTCCAGCACCGATGCCGGAGCATGTCCAGCCTCCACGCCGGGCACAGTGCATTCGCCATCCTTCTCGGCCTCCCGCCAAGTATCATGATGCCATCACCTTCCTCCCGACTCGGCCGATGCATCGCACATTCCCATGTACTCTTGCTTGTCAACGCCACGTGCCAGCTACCACAGCTGGTCCTCAGGTCTCCTGGTCCGTCGGTCCAAGCTCCACATCCGCCCTTCACCGCTCCCGGTCCGTCGGCACGGCACGTCCCTACTTGACCTTCACCTCACCTTAGACCACTGCCCGAGCTCCGTACCTGCACATCAATACAGCCAAGAGACATGTTGCCCGTTGATCGATCACTCATCACTCAGGAAGGGAACCACAAGGGCACATATCAACCTTGTGTTCGCACCAGCCCAATCTCGCCCCTGCGCCACGCCGCTCCCGCCTCCACGCTCGCCCACGCCGCACCGCGCCCGACACGGCCGCGCCGTACGCCGGCCAAAATCGCCGCATGGCCGTTTTCTTCTGTCGTGGATCCGCACCCGCCACTCACCACGCGATCTTCTTCCACTCGATCACGCCATGATCTTGCTCGCCAAGTCTCCGCACGCCCCGGCCGCCGTGCCCACGCCACCGCCTGCTGCTCTGACCGCCCGCGCCATACGCCGGCCGTGGCCCCCGCCACGACCGCCCGTCCGACCAAGCCCGAGGGCAAAACCGAGCGGTCCGCACTTCTCTCTCTTTCAATCGCCACTCGCACTCCATCGCTATCGCCAGCTCCCACTCTCTCCCTCACTCTCGCACGCGAACGCCACCCCGAACGCTGTTCGCCACCGCCACTCCCCTCGCCGTTCCAGCCCTAGCCGAGCCACCGCCGGTCGATTAACCCCGACCACCGCTCCGCCTTCATCCCGAACACACGGTGCGCACACTCGTACCTCCAGCCGAGCCCCGTCAATCCAGAACGCAAGGAGCCCCGCCGCGGTCGCCATCGACGCCGCCCGGAGCTCAAAGTCGTTCCCGTCCAACCAAAGCTCCACCGCCTCCCTCCTTCACCAGCAAGCCTCACCGAGCCAAGGCAAGGTGAGAACACACCCCTGCTAGGTCTCTACCACCCCCCTAACTCCCTCTTCTTCCCAGCCGAGCGCCATGAGCGTCCGCCATGGCCGCGCACGAGGCCAAGCTCTTTCGGAGCTTCACCGGCCGAACCGACCCCTCTAGTAGCCTCCCTAGGGTTCACTTAAGCTTTCGCCTACGTCAATTTCACCGGCGACCGCCGGAGACGGCGAAGCCAAACACCACCGCCGCCACCGTCCGCCATTGCTCGTCGCCGACGAGCTACGGCCGTGCGCTGGCCAAACCAACACCACCACTCGATCCACCTCGCCGAGGTGAACAAACCGAGCCTAACCGCACTGCCGGCGACCTCATCGTTGGCGAGTAATCGTCGGTCAACCGTTTCTCCTGTTCGGCTTTCACCGACAAGTGAACCCGTTGACCCGGCTGGCCCCGCACGTCAGTCGCTCTTGGTCCATGGGCCGAGTCTACGCAAGTTGGGTCGGGAGATTTCAAATGTTTTTCCTTTTCCTTTTATTTTCCAGAAAAGCTTGTCTATTTTGTGTAGCACGTTTTAAAGATCCAAATGAGGTGCTTTTAGTTTTGTAAACTTGTTCATGAGTAGATATAACACGGAAAAATATAAAAGTATTTTTGGTAAAAGTTTATTGTACCATTTTTATTTAAGTTAGATTATGAGCTTTATGCTAAATAAATAAGTTTATAAGTTTTCTGGTTGAATTAATTCATGGAAAAAATGGTGTATGCTTCTTATCAAGTTATGTGTCTGTGAAAAATTTATGAGGACCTGTTTCTGTAGAAAATGCATCTGTTTAAATTTAAATTCCTTTTAGGCTGTTTTCTAAAAATATTTTTAGAAGAAATATGTGTGGAAATAAAATATTGGAAAATTTATGCAGTCTCTGTTTGTTCTGTTTAAGCTGAGAAAAATGTTAAGTATAGGTTATTGTATGGAAAAATAAGGAGTTGTAGTACAAAGGTGTTTTTCTATGTTTTTCTTAGGAAATTCATACAGAAAATATTATGATGTTTTGGTTCATGGAACTTTCTTGATAAATATGAAATAGGAAGTAGAATTTGAGAGTTTATTTCATCTTTTTGTATCTAATGTTCAGTAATTTATCTCTTGCTGAAATTTGTAGAGTGAGGTCCAGTAAGTGTAAGTTATGTACTAGAATTTTTGCGGATTTTTCTGAGATCAGAAAAAATACACTTGCTGTTCAAACCTAGATTTCTTTCGAATAAGTAAATAGGAAATGATCAAATAATTGTTTTGTTTAATGCAGTTATTAAGTGTCTTCCTCAATGTCAAAAGTTGTTCAACAAGTTGGTTTTGATGGTTTGTAAGAAATGTTTACATTTCATACCACCATTTTGCATCTCGCATTATTTATTTATTTATGTACCACATTGCAATAGGATCGACAGCCCCGGAGACAGAGCAAGAACCGGAGACAAACGTCGAGCAGGAGATCCCGGAAGTGCTTAGGAGCGAGGAAGAAGAACCCGCAGCGGAGACTAACCTACCCGAGTGCCCCTCTCACGAGGCATCAGTCTTCTCCCAAGGCAATCCCCAAAGCATCCTAAGTCTCCCAGTTTTTATAATTAATTTAATTGAGTATTTTATATTGTGATGCACTAGGTATAGCAGTTGATTGAATCCCAATTGCTGCATTACCATTTCTTGATTATTGTTTACACTAGGTATAGCAGTTACCGAATCACGGTTGGCTATATTTTGCTATCGTGAAAAAGAACCTGAGTAGTAATGAAATACGGTCAATTGGAAGGCAAGGAACAAGTTTGGAAACTTGGGGCAGCTCGTCCGTTGTTGTATCGATGTTGGCCCTCGTTCATTTTTTGAAAGCGACCTTTTACTTAGGGATATGTCGGTGCTGTAATCATCGACCCCAAAGCCGGTTAGACGCTGTTCGGGCCGGTCTCAACCCGTGTCGCACCCTCTAGTATGGAAACATGATCTGCCACATAATGGCCATTGTATAGTTCCAATTGGGTGGTTCGTGCTATGAGCCACGATGATTACCACCACGAACAAGCATCGAGCGGTTACCCAATGCATGGACCCGACGGGGAATGTGTGGGTTGGTATTAAAGGTTTTTCACCAGCTGGTTTGGAATTCGATTCGAGTCGCCGTCTCCCCCGGTCAGTGGGAAACTATGTCGAGCTTCACCACGATACAACTCCATGTGATGATTAAGGTTCAACTAAAATTTGGGTAAGTCAACCGGATATGGTTTATTCTATTGATTGCCAGATTCAAGTGGATGCTATAGACTAGGTGCAAACCTAGACTAAGAGATAGGCTAAAATTTGGACTGCTCATCTATACAATTAAATATTACTCCTTTAATTTGAGCTTTTCGCAACTAAGATCCTAGCTCCACCAAAAAGGCCTTGCATACCCTTGGTGTCTTTATTTTCAGTTGGACGGGTATGTCTAGTTGAGTACATTCCCGTACTCAGGGTTTATCCCGTTTGTTGCAGATGGCCAAGTCTACTACGGCTATTGTAACCACTGCCTCTACCCTGTGGAGTGTGATGAGGAGTAGGCCCAGGGCAGGGTCATCTAGAAGCTCTCGTTTGCTTTTGCTGGGCTAAGACTGTTGGTGGCACATTACCTGAAAAAGGAGGAGTGAGTTATCTAAAAAATTGTTTATTCGGACCACGTGTGTGGTGGTTGTGTCTCAAACTTATTTGAGCTTCCGCAAATTTCAATCTCAGTGTTGTAATAACTCTTTTAAGATTTCGCACTCTGATGATTAATTTTAGTTTCAATTATCAACTGTGTATCCTTGCGAATGTGGTACTTGAACATTGCGATCCTGTATATTGTACGATGTTTGAAATCCTTTGAGATTTCTGGACTACCGGGGTTATATGGGTTCAAGTACGAGTCGACGTCAGTCGTATTTGACTAAGATGGTACTTGAGCTCTTATAATCAGGACAGTTCTGCCACATGTACCTGACGGCGACATGCCCGGACATCCAGTTCACGATGTGTCTTTGCGCACGATTTCAGTCGTCGCTGCGCACCTCTCACCGTCAGGCTGTCAAGCGCATTATGAGGTACTTATGCTTCACACCCGAGTTTGGGATTTTGTATCTGCTTCTTCTACCCTCTCCCTTTGCGGTTACTCGGATGCTGATTTTGCTAGTTGCCGACTTGATCGTAAGTCCACTTCTGGGACTTGTCAGTTTATTGGTTCTTCTCTTGTGTCTTGGTCTTCTCACAAGCAGTCTAGTGTCGCTCAATCTACCACAGAGGCTGAATATGTTGCTGTGGCTAGCTGCTGTTCTCAGTTGTTGTGGATGATGGCCACCTTGCGTGATTTTGGTCTGAGTTTTTCTCGAGTTTCATTGCTTTGTGACAGCACAAGTGCGATTAGCGTTGCTAAGAACCCCGTGCTGCATTCTAAGACCAAACACATTGATGTGCACTTTCATTTCTTGCAAGACCACTATGAGATGGGTGATATCGACCTTCACCATGTCGATACTCATCTTCATTTGGCAGATATTTTCACCAAGCCTTTGGACTAATCAACCTTTGCTAGGTTGAGAGGTGAGCTTGGTGTGTGTTTTCCCTTTTAGTTGGGAAAACATTTTGGTTCTTGTAATATAGACTAACTACTTTTTATTTTGTTCTTGTCTGATTTCTGCATTTCATCATCTTTGCATCTTTTCGAGCTTCATGTCTATAATCTGTAGAATGAATTTATGCTCTGATTAGTGTGTGCACCTATGATATATGATGAGGCTTGTAGCTTAGGCTCTTTTTGATCACTGATACATGTTGTGAGTAGAGCTACTTTTCAGAACTGTGAATATGCTTAATTCAACATTAATTTTGAAATATGTTCACCATTGAGTTTGGCAACTAGCATGTGAAGAATGTGTTGAAGTCACTTGTGCTTTTCATATATGCTAGTTTGCTATGTCTCTAGTTCTGAGTCTCTCACTTGCTTGGTATGTTCATTTTCTGCTAAATTTGAACCTAGTCTAAGTGAATTGAAAAGATCGAGATGGGATCACTTGACAGCACATCACGGTATCGAGACTCTTTCTCATTGCAGATTGAGTTAAACTTGAGCCGTGTAGTGTATGACTGAAACTGTTGCTTCAAGCTTCTGATTGCTTATGCATAGGCTTAGCTCGGTTGAAAAGTTAGGCAATGTCAAGTTTTCAACCTCTCGCAATCACATGCTGAAATTTTAAACTTGTGTAAAAAAACCGCTTAAACTCCGATAATTGTTGAAAACACAAGTCTATGTTTCATTCTATAGCATGATGATTGAACTTTGCTAGGGGTAGATCACCTTGTATACATGTTTAGCACTTGTGTAACTTCCTGTCTATACATGTTTAGTGCTATTTTGGTGGTGAACCTCTTTTCTGAAAGGCTTGAAACTGCTCACTTTGCTCATATGTTCATATTTCGTATTCTGTGATCAGTTTGAGCCTTTGCTGGCATTTGTGCTTTTTGTTGAGTCATCGGATCAGCACTCATTAGAGCATCTATTCTCTCTGCACTATATACCTGAAGCTGCTAACTTGCATTTCTAACTCATATGCATATTTGTCTTGTTGTGTGCATTTTCAACTAAGGGGAAGAAATTTGACAAATCATGTCCCTAGATGTATGCACTATTGAAGGGGGAGTTTGCTCGATTTCTGTTTTGATGAGCTGTTAAATTGGTTTGGAGCGACTTTCAGCCTATATGGTTTGTCAATTGGATTGGAGCAGTTTTGGCTAGTTGTGTTGAGCCTTTGCCTCTTTCTGGAGGGACTAGCTTCTCTTTGTCTTTCTCGCTAGCGGTGTTGAGCCTGTTCTACCTCTTCTTGAGGGCTAGCTTTGCTTTGCTTGGTTGCGTCGAGCCGTTGCCCTTGTCTTTGGGAACCAAGTTATCTCGCTCACTCCATTCGACTTTTCCTGGCTTTCCTTTGCTTCTAGTCGATTGGTTGAGTTCTCTTACTTGTTCCTCCTTCTTCTTTCTACCTTCATATGATTTGTGTTGGTAGTTGACAATGCACTCATCAAGGGGGATATTGCGGATATATGAGTGTATGCCGGATCTTGAGTGATGAGTGTGATTGTCAACTGGGATGAAGCGCATGTTCTTTGGCTTCTGTTGTGCAGGAGTTGAGCATAGATACGGTGATCAAAGGCAATGTGAAGGTCAAGTAGAGACGTGTCGTGCCGATGGACCCGAAGCGGTGAAGGGTGAACGTGAGGCTTGGACTGACGGACCGGTGGCCTGAGGATCGATCGTGGTGGCTGACAGCCTGGGACAACGACAAGTGAAGATCTGCGTGTGGACGGGGTGCACGGGCGGTGCATCCCTTCTACGGCTCGGTTTGGTGGTTGAGCCACAGAAAAACCACCGAGTGGACGGTTTCCAGGTTTGGGCCTCAAAACCTGGGTGTGGTCGGTTTCTGAGTTTGGGCCACAAAACTCGGCCTGAGGACGGTTTCCAGGTTTGGGCCTCAAAACCTGGGTGCTGGCGGGTTTCTGAGTTTGGGCCACAAAACTCAGGCGACGGACGACAAGTTTCCCAGTTTCGCCTCAAAACCGGGGGATGGCCCAGGTTTCCCGGTTTTGGCCTCAAAATCGGGGGGAGGTCCGTGAAAAGGACGACCAGAGCGGTGGCGGCACGTGGCGGCAATCGGTGAGGTCGCATCGAGGCTAAGCAACCAGTTGTGCAGCCATGGCCATCGGATCACTATCAACTTTGAGTTGGTCAGGAATACCCTTAGGGTTAGCCTGCTCGCTCATTAGCAGTAGGGGTAGAAGGGGAATAATTGTATTAGGCTATATAAGGAGAGGCAACCCCTCCCTCCAAACTATCTCAACCTTTGCTATTTTCATTCTAGGGTTTCTTGCTTCCCATTCCCTGCTGTAGATACTGATATCCAGAGAGACAGTGGACAATACCTCTGTGTATTTGGATTTTGCGGAAACGAGACCAGATTCCCTTTGTCTCCTCGTGGGGACGAATTTCGGCTGGCAATTCGTGGTCTTGATTCGCGTTTTGAACTTGTTTTCCGCGTTCTTCGTTTCTCCACGATTTTCCCGTCACTCGATCTCCCTCCTCGCTGCGTCTTTTTCGAATCCACTTGAATCATCTTATCCATTGATGTGAGGAGATCATTTCCACCGAAGGAATTCATTTAACTCATCACGAACATGTAGATCGGGTGGATTCAAGTTTCGTGGCACCTTTTCGGTTCATACACCTTCCCCTTTGATTTCCCGTTGATTGAGTTGATTTGAGCGGATGATTTCTTGGGGATAGCCTTCCAACTACCTCGTGATCATCTTCTCAAGTTTGGGAACAAGGGATTTTGATTTGAATCAGATTTTGGAAGATTTGAGTGAAGGGCGACCAAAATCGCCCTCACTGGGTGGTCGCGGACAGTCCACCATCCACCCCGCGGATAGTCCGCGCGTCGGGGCTCAGCCGACTCAGTGGCTGCGCGTTTCGACCATGTGAGTGATTTTTGACCGGCGGACAGTCCGCCGTTGGGACTCGCGGACACTCCGGGAGTCGAGCAGAAGTGTTCAGCAACCTTTTTGTTTTGTCCATTTGGCCGGCGGACAGTCTGCCATAGGTTCGCGGACAGTCCGGGACCGTACCCGCGGACAGTCCGGTATTCTGCTGTGTGTTGAGTTTTAGTGCGTTTGCTCTCCCGGCTTTTCTGCTTGGTTTTTGGACTTCTCGTTTGTCCCTAGAGTTAACCAAGGAACCTCTCTAGGTATCTTTGCTACTCGTTAGTGCGGATACATGGGTGTATGCCGAGTCTCTGAGTGATGAGTGATTGTCAACTGGGATAATGCGCATGTTCTTTAGCTTGTGTTGTGCAGGTGTCGAGCACGGATACAGTGATCAAAGGCAAGGTGAAGGTCAAGTAGAGACGTGCCGTGCCGATGGACCGAGAGTGGCGAAGGGCGGACGTGAGGCTTGGACTGAGGGACCGGTGGCCCGAGGATCAGCTGTGGTGGCTGACAGCCTGGGACAGCGATGAGCGAAGACTTGCGGGCACAGGGTTGCTTGGGTTGAGGACCTGGGGACACGTGTCCGTGGATGGGGTGCACGGGCGGTGCATTCCCTCTACGGCTCGGTTTGGTGGTTGAGCCACAAAAAAACCACCGAGTGGACGGTTTCCAGGTTTGGGCCTCAAAACCTAGGCACTGATGGTTTCCGAGTTTGGGCCACAAAACTCGGGCTGAGGACAGTTTCCAGGTTTGGGCCTCAAAACCTGGGTGTTGCGGGTTTGCTGAGTTTGGGCCACAAAACTCAGGCTACGGTCGGCTGGTTTCCCGGTTTGGGCCTCAAAACCGGGGGTTGGTCATGAAGGCTGGTTTCCCAGTTTGGGCCTCAAAACTGGGGGCGAAGTCCGGGAAAAGGACAAGCAGAGCGGTGGCGGCACGTGGCGGCAATCGGTGAGGTTGCGTCGAGGCAACGCTACCAGTTGTGCGGGCGTGGCCGTCGAATCACCACCTACCATGAGTTGGTCTAGAATAACCCTATGGTTAGGTGGTTTGCTCTGTAAATAGAGAGGGGTAAAGTAGGATATAGAATTAGGATAAGTATAGGGAGACACCCTCCTCACATATGCGTCTCAGTCATTTTGCTCTTTGCTTCTAGGGTTTCCTGCTCTCCCAATCCCCTGCTGTAGCTAGCTGAGATCTGCAGAGAACCATACCTCTGTGTACTGGAGATTTTGAGGAAGTGAGGCCATAACCTCACTGTTGTAGCATGTGGTAGCCACACGGTTGCAGATCGATGACTTGATTCGTGTTTTGTTCGTGTTCTTCGCGTTCTTCATTTCTCCGCAATTTTCCCGTCACTCGATTTCTTGGGGATTTCGTTTTCGTGGCGCGTTCTTCGTTTCTTCGCAATTTTCCACACGGGTTGATTTCGTTTTCGTGGCGCTTTTTCATTCTTACTCCTCCCCTTTCGATTTCCTGGTGTTTGAGTTGATTTGAGCGGATGATTTCTTGGGGATAGTCTCCAAACTACCTCGTGATCATCTTCTCCAAGTTTGGGAACATGGGATTGAGTTTTGTTTTAGATTTGAGAGGATTCGTGAGAGGGGCGGCTGAAATCGCCCTCTCTGTTCATCCGCGTACAGTCCGCCACTGGGGCGCGGACAGTCCGCGAGTCGGGGATCAGCCGAGTCAGTGGCTGTGTTCTTCGGCCGATTTGACTTTTCGTGACCGGTGGACAGTCCGCAGTTGTGGGTCGCGGACAGTCCAGGATCAGTCCAGGGGACTTCAGCAACACTATTGTTTTACGTCTTCTGCCAGTCCGCCAGTGAACCACGGATAGTCCGGCCTGAGGCGGACTGTCCGGGACCGTACCGGCGGACAGTCCAGGAACTCGTTGTGTCTTCTAGTTTAGTGCATTTGCTCTCCTGACTTCTCCGCTTGGTTTCCGGTCTTCTCGTTTGGCCCTAGAGTTGATCAAGGAACCTCTCTAGGTATCTTTGCTACTAGTTAGCATAGGTATTTGAGAGTTTCTCGATGTAGCCGTCTATCTATGTTCGAGACTTGGTTTTTGAGGGTTGAACTTGCTCCGGTGGTTGATGCGTTTGGTCTGCTATCGCCTTGTGGTGCCTCGCTGTGATCCTAGGGATCATCCATCCTCTTTCAAGGGTCGTGGGCATCATGGTTTCGATCGAAGCTCTTGGGGTTGATTTTGGGAACAAAAGGCCAAAGTTTCGAGAGATATTTTTGAGCTCCCATTCACCCCCCCCTCTGGTCGCCTTGCTATTGCATTTCGGTCCTTCAATTAGCATCGGTATTTGGAGATTTCCCGACGTAGCCGTCCATCTACGTTCGGGAGTAGGTTTCTAGGGTTGAACTTGAGCAACAGTTTTTGGGTTTTGACTCACTCTCGTTTGGTGGTGCCTTGCTGTGATCCTAGGGATCATCCACCCTCTTCCAAGTGTCGTGGGCATCACATTTCGATCAAAGATTTTGGGGGTTGATCTTCAGGACAGAGGCCAAAGTTTCGAGAGAAACTTTTAGGCTCCCATTCACCCCCCTCTGGTCGCTTTCTGGTAGAGCTCTCGGTCCTTCAGTTAGCACCTTGTCCGCTCCATGTGAGCGATGTGCGGCGATGGAGCTTGGGATTGCCAACTGTCGGCATGACATGATGCAAACCGAGGGGGAAACACATACCTTCGGTCCATCCTGAGTTGGGTGTCATGCAGTGAGCCGTAGTTGGGCATGATGATCAGTCAGCTCAAGAGGGGGACTGACTGTTCGGGAGTAGGCTTTGCTTCAGGTGGGAAGGGCATTAGCATCTTCGGCAAGATCGGTGAGTTTAGCAGAGTGAACCCGAGTGAGAAGCCATCCGCTGTCCCTAAGCTCACCAAGATCACCCCACCTAAGCCTTCAAAGCCTATCACCAAGGATGGCATCCTTGATGAACCTCCCAAGGCTCCACCTCGCAAGAAAGTGTGGGTTCCCAAACCTAACCATCTTAGGAACACACTTGACACTCTTCCTGACGTCTCTAGTGATCCCCTTCCGAGAGGCAAGCAGCCGGCTAGAGTGCACAACCCTCGCAACCATAGGAACCAACAACCCAAGAGAGTGGTGAGGTTTGAGTGCGAGTACTCTCACCATGAGGGTCACCTATCTGAGTTTTGCTTTCGGAGGAAGAGAGACGCTAGGAAGGAGTTGGAGCTGAACAACTAGGTCAGGCACCACCCTCTCCATGGTGTGCAAGGCTGGGGAGTTCAGTGGCAGGGCGCTAGGCTTGGAGGTGCACCCCCTCAGGCGGCTAGGCCCCAGGCAGCTAGACCACGGGGTGGTGGTCGTGCCCGTCGCAGTTCCGGTCGTCCTCAATACAATCGTGAGCCGGTTGTAAGAGGCTTTGTTGCTCAGTCCCATAGCGGACCACCTTTTCAGTATGGTGGTGATCGCTTTGCTCAAATGGGACACGTAGACAAGTTTGGAGGTTTTCCGTTCCATAGCGGACCACCCTTTCGGGTTGGTGGTGATCGCTATTCACCCATGGGATTAGGACAGTTTGGTGTTTCTTCTAACAGTTTTTCTGGGCCTATGACACAACACTGGTATCCTTCTCAGTATACTAACCCCAGTGTTGTGCCATATGCTCATTTCCTGCCTTTCTATTGATGCAGGAACTTCGGCTGGAGAACATGTGGCTCATGGATTCCGGATGTTTGCGCCACATGACCGGAAAGAAGGAATGGTTCTCCAGCCTTGACCCCGTGGTGCACAAGGAGTACATCACTTTCGGGGATAACAGTAGAGGTAAGGTTGTTTCTCATGGAGCTATTCGGCTCAATGAGAACTTCGTTCTTAAGGATGTTGCTTTGGTTTCTAACTTGCATTTTAATTTGCTTTTTGTTTCACAACTCCTTAAGGATGATTTTGAAGTGTGCTTTAAGAAGGGTTTGAGTCGTGTCTTAGACCCTCGGGGAGATCTTGTTTGTTGGATCGTTCCTTTTGGTCATGTTTTCAGAGCCGATTTTTCTCGCTCTTTCGGCTCTGCTCAATGTTTGATGGCTGGTCCTTCTTCCGATTTGTGGAAGTGGCATAGGAGGCTTGGTCACTTGAGCTTTGACTTGCTTGCAAGACTTAGTTCACTTGGCCTAATCCAAGGATTGCCAAAGCTTAAGTTTCAGAAGGACCTTGTTTGCCATCCTTGTCGTCATGGGAAGATAGTTGCTGCTTCTCACCCACCTGTTAATCAGGTGATGACAAAGCGACCTGGCGATATTTTACACATGGACACAGTTGGTCCAGCTCGGGTTTGCTCAGCGGGTGGGAAGGGGTACGTTCTATTGATCGTGGACGATTTTTCGAGGTACTCTTGGGTGTTCTTCATGGAGACTAAGGATGAAGATTTTTCTTTTGCTCGAGATTTGATTTTGAGGTTGAAAACTGAGTTTAACCCTGATACCATTAGAGCTATTCGTAGCGACAATGGTACTGAGTTTGTTAACTCCCAGTTTACCTCTTTCTGTTCTTCTCATGGAATCGAGCATCAGTTGTCTTCTCCTTATGTCCCCCAATAGAACGGTGTTGTTGAGCGCAAGAACCAAACCCTTGTTGAGATGGCCAGGACGATGCTTGATAAGCATAGGACTCCCAGGCATTTTTGGGCAAAAAGTGATCAACACCGCTTGCCATGTTTCAAAACGCATCTTTCTTCGAGATTTCTTGAAGAAGACTTCTTATGAGTTGCGTTTTGGACGGGTACCCAAGGTGTCTCATTTTCGGTGTTTGGGTGTGTTGACAGAAGTTATAGCATGTTTTAGCTTATCAAAATAACGCCAAGAGGCCTCGGTTTCAAGGAAGAATAGCATATCATGAGCATATTTATCACTAATAAGTTCCACTTGTACTCTTAGCTTCTGAACTTATAGGAGATGGCAAAATGAACAAAACGAGGCTAGGTGGGCCCACCAAGGGGGTCGGCCGACCCCACCTTGGGGCCACCTCGACCATGGTGACATGGCATGATCCAAGAGAAGCATGTTCGAGTCAATATCAAACATTGGATCAAACATGTGCTTTTGCTCAATGGTGCAAGATGAGAAGCACATGGATTCATGGGTCCACACCGAAAACAAAATGCAACCAACTTCACAAGACTTGCTCCATGACATGTGGGGTCACCAAGGGAGAGAAGGTGGTGGGCCAGCCCTATCATAGGGGGTCGGCCGACCCCCCCCCCCCCTTGGTGGGGCCCATCTGCACTATTCATTAGGATGACATCATCACCTTCTAGAAGATGTACCCCGGGCCCACATGTCATAGAGGGGGGGGGGGGGGGGTCGGGCGACCCCATGGTGAACTTCATCCAAGTCGGTGGCAAAGCACATGTTTCACACGTGAACCCTATCCAAGCCATTCATCAAGGTCGGTTGCTATGGCGGTGGATCCAAGGGTGAAGAGAGGATGAGCACACGGATCGCTGACGTGGCACCGGAGTAGCCCCTACTCCACCTCCACTATAAATAGAGGCCTTCACCCTCTCATTCTTGAGATCTCATATAGTTTACATATCTCACAACACATATCACCACTTTCATGTGAGATCAAGCAAGAGTAGTAGTAGTTAGTCTAATAGTGGGAGTTAGAGTTGAGTCGGGCGAAGCTCGGGTCTCCGGAGTCGTCTTCTGGGAGTCTGGTATAGCCCTTGTATCTTTCTTCTTTTGTGAGACTTTATTTATTTAATATATTATTCTTTCTTTACTTTACTTTGCATTTACTTAAGTATTTACTTTCCAAGTATTTATTTAAGTATTTACTTAGTGCAAGTCTATATTTATATAGTCTTGTTGTGTGCTTATCTTGGTTATATAGTTGTCTTAGTTAGATTGATTTCCTTTAAATAGCTTCTTATGTGTGCATCATCGTCCTATCTTAGGATAGGGGCTTTAGCTATTTTGATCGATAGCTAAAGGTGTAGATAAGTGTGAGCGTGGTGCTCATAATTCATCTTATCTTTGACTACCGCTGGCTTGCACGGACAGTAGGGGTGCATGGGCAAAAAGTGACAGATTTTGCCTAGCTACCTAGATCCCCTCACGTAAACTCAGGCTAGTTTTTAAAAGGTAAGGCGTCCATAAGCCAAATATCCGCTTGAGTATTGGGTTAGGTGAACAACTTTCTATGGTTTTACTCTCTCGTTTATCCCTCTCACACGAGTAGCAAGGCGTCAATATAGTTAAGTCATCTATTTAATTAGGATTAGTTCATAGGAGTAAAGGTAGAAACATAGGAGTACTTTATACTCACTCGTTGTCCTCCCACCTATCTAACTCTACTAAAGTTATCTTTCATATCATATACTCTTTGCTTAACTTATTTATCTTATCTATCTATCCTCCCTTATATCCACTTATTCCCTTTTGCTTCTCTAATTGATAATAGATTATAGTAAGACTAAAGGATCTATCTTTCCTCTCTCTACATCTTTCCTAGCTTACATTCCTTTGGGATAAAATAAATAACGATACCTTGGAATACTCCCGGGTGAAGTGCTACATCGGTATATTCTGTGCGCTTGCGGAATTATCCAATAGTCAATAGTTTTACCACCAAGACACTTCTAACGTCGTTGCTGGGGTTAGGCTCCATAGTTTAGTTCTAGTGGTTGCGTTAAGAAGTGTCAACAAGCATTTCTGGCGCCGTTGCCGGGGAAAGCAACAGCGTAGGAGTTTAGAGAGAGTGAATCCGGAGTCTGCTATTTATTAGTTATCAATTAGTATAGGGGCTAACCCCTCACCTGTCCAGTTTCTTTTCGTTATCGTGAAACTAGTAGGTGTATGAGCGGTTTCCAACTGCCGTCAAACTTCGCTGAAAATCCTGAGCAATTGTTGAGGAGGACTAGACTTCATCAAATTCCACCTCAGAGGTTCATCTCGAACCAGAATCCGTTCGAGGAGGAAGTTTCTGCACCAGCTAGAAGAGAAGCCATGGCCCAAAAGACCATCTCTGAGTACTCTGCGCCATCAGCCAACAATGTCGCCACGGGTCCGTAGCTTAACTTGGGGGGTGCGACTTTCGAGCTCAA
Source organism: Coix lacryma-jobi var. lacryma-jobi (assembly GCA_009763385.1). Taxonomy (NCBI): domain Eukaryota; kingdom Viridiplantae; phylum Streptophyta; class Magnoliopsida; order Poales; family Poaceae; genus Coix; species Coix lacryma-jobi. The sequence continues at coordinate 84,955,959 of CM019826.1, forward strand.
ACCAGCTCTCATCAACATGGTGCAAGCCAATCCATTCTGTGGGAAGCCGCATGAGGACGCCAACGCCCATCTCCAACACTTCTTGGAGGTATGTGGTACCTTCACTTTGAAGAATGTGTCTGCAAACACCATCTGTCTTCGTCTTTTCCCGTTCTCGTTATTGGCAAAGGCGAAGCAATGGTTCTATGCCAACAAGAGTGAAGCCACCGCTTGGGAGAAGTGCACCAATGTGTTTCTCAAGAAGTTCTTCCCGATGGGCAAGACCAGCGCCCTTCGTGGAAAGATTTCCAGCTTCCAGCAACAAGCTGATGAGACGATTCCCGAAGCATGGGAACGTCTACAAGAGTACATTCGCGCCTGTCCTCATCATGGGATAGAGGAGTGGCTCATCATCCAAGGTTTCTACCATGGCCTGACCGGTATGGCCCGTAGTCACCTAGATGCAGCCGCTGGAGGGGCATTCTTACAACACAATGTGAGAGATGCCAAGGGCCTCATAGAGAAGATGGTTTCCAACCAAGGTTGGAATGAGGAATGTTTTAAGCTCAAGAAGAGAGTTGTTCATGCTCTCAACGAGGTGGACATGCTCTACGCAAAGATGGACCTCTTGATGAAGAAAGTAGAAGAAAGTTCCAAGAAGGAACAAGAGGTCGTTCAACCTTATGCAACCGCACAAGTTGTCGAATCCAACCAATGGTGCGAGGTATGCGGAGGCAATGACCATTTGGGAAATAATTGTCCCGAAATGAAGGAGGAAGTGAGCTTCATCAACAACCCCAACAACAACAACAAGGATGGAATTCGCGCCCCTTCTACCAAAATCAAGGTAATGGTTATAGCAATAATTTCAATAATTCTTATAATAACCAACCTTCTTTAAGTGATCTTGTCTTAGGCCAATCTAAAATAAATGATAGTATTAATAAAAAGACGATTGCTAATGATAAGACTCTTGAAAATATAAATGAGAAAATGGATAGCTTTAATTATGCTATGAAAAATCAATTGAGCTTTAATAAAATGCTAGAAACACAATTAGCTCAATTAGAAGTAATTGTCACATCCTACGAGCAAGGTAAGATCCCAGGGAAACCCGAGCATCCAATAGAGAGTGTAAAATTAGTTACTACAAGGTACGGTAAGCCTCCGCTCTGGTCAAACTGGGGCTATCTACTCGATTCGCCCTTCTTCACAAAGAAGGAAGATCCAGGCCTGCCGACAGTCACCTGCCAGATTGGACCACAAGTCTTCCACGATGCCTTCTGCGACCTTGGATCGGGTGTCAACATCATGTCCAAGGTAACGTATGATAACTTACTACGGGGACCTTTGCTCCCTACATTTGTTCGTTTGCAGCTGGCCGATCAGACGCTACGGTTCCCCGAGGGACTAGCAACGGACATCCTCATCAAAGTCCAAAACAGCTACATCCCCGTAGATTTCCTTATATTGGACACGGGATCCAATGTAGACATCGCGATCATCCTAGGAAGGCCGTTCCTTAATACAGTTAACGCCGTCATCTACGTGGGATCCGGCCAACTTCACCTCCAGTTCTCGGAGTATAAGGTAAAGTGTCCATTCAACGACTATAAAGCTAACATGCAGGTGAAGGACAAAGAACCTCGAGACAACAAACATCGTCGTTGTCGCCCATGCTGTAGGAACAAGAAAAAGAGCGAGTCGGCCAACAAGGCCGAAGTAAAAGAAGAACTCACCGACGAGGTACAACCACGGTCTTCATCTCTGGGACCGACCGAAGCACCCAATGAATGACAAGACGGAGAGTCCCTGCTCTACGGACCTGAAACATGGAGCCCTTGTTGATAAGGTAAATTAGTAGTTATCTCATATTTAACTTTTCATGCATTTCAATTCTTGCATTTCCCTTCAATTGCATACTTAGTTTAATTCTGCATTTTTTCATTTTGACAAAATAAATCTTCATGCTAAGAACACCTTGACAATAACTTGCAACACATTTGAGCCGTGGGACCACCCCAAGGTGGGGTCGGCCGACCCCACCAGTGGTCCCACTGGCACATGCTCTATCTTGGCTTAGTACCCTGAGTATGACACAACACTTTGGTGCTCAAGGGGCAGCCAAGGTGGGATCGGCCGATCCCACCATTGTACCCTCCTGCACCCTGCGGCATTCCACTCAGCATACTCATGAACATCATGCATATCACCAAAGCCAACATCTGAAAAGAAATAATCCTTTGCTTTACTCTTTAAGCATGAGATGTTCCTCTTTATGTTGGATGCTCATGGGACCACAACAACCAGCCAAAGGCATGTCTTAGTGCTCTCATGGTCCATGGGAATCACTTTAGACATATCTCCACTTTGGCCATTCATCTTTTCTCTTTCACCAAACACTAGGCAAGGGAATCTCTGAAATTTGTGTCAACTTTGGACCAAACATAGCTACATCTTTACTAGACACTTGATGACACAAAGTTTAAAGCTTGAGGGGGGCATGTCATGGGGTCGGGCGACCCCCATATTGCACCAACCTGAAAATGTGTTTGCACACTTTAGACATGTCCCCTGGCTAAAGCAAAAGCAAAGTTGAAAGTGTCAAGGAGGGGGTCGGCCGACCCATTGTTGGGTATTTTAAACGCACACAGAATAATCTGCAAGCGCACGGATACCGATGTAGCTTTCACCCGAGAGTATTCCAGGGTATCGATTTCCACGGGGAACATGAAGTGTACTAGAAGAATTAAGAACGTCCTAGGAAGAGGTAACTATATGGTAGAGAGAAATTATCTAAGGTTCTCTAAGTTGATTTTATTAATTAAGATCAGGCTCACTATAATTCATCTACTTCGGAGCAACAGTACCTTTCCGATTCTCGAAAAAGACTGGGAAAAGGGTAATCGGGAGAAGGCTGCCAAAAAGCTCTACGAAACACCAATCCTAACGTGGTGGATTATAACAATCTACAAAGCTGTCACCCCTGTAGCTACCACAACTAACCGGAGGATTGGGCGCAAACTTAGGTAAACACTAGTCTAGACACCGCGTCTACACTAATGATTACTACTCTAATCTAGATCTAAAGACTAGAGCATTCAATACGAACGGAGATCCAGTAAATGAAATAAAGTAAGAACTAAACTTAATTAAATGAAGAACTTAGAAATAATAAATGAAGAATGCAGAGATTGCTAAACACAAACCAGATCCTGCAGTAGTACAATGTTGAAGAAGATCCGACAGATCCGGTTCCTCAGCTTTCTCCTTTCTCTCTCCCTTGATTACAACTAGATGATGAACTAGAACTAGATCTAGAACTAGAAGATGAACTAGAACTAGAACTAGACGATCAACTAGAGGAATCTCTACTTCTACTTTGAAACCCTAGTTTCTGATGTGGAGATAAATAATGAAGATAAAGATGGCTCTTGGGGGCGCCCCTAGCGTCTCTTATATAGTCTTGGATGGAGTAGGAGGCAAGGAATCGTCACGTCATCGATCCGCGTCACGTTTACAACTCTCCGTTGGATCCATACGCCGAGTTTTGTGCACCATCGGATTAAACCGACCTTGGATTGACATGAGGACTCTTCGGAATCTCAGGATAATATTCTTTAATAATTTTGCACAGAAAACCGGACAAGAACCGGTTGGGAAGACCTTGAACCGGAGCTAAACCGTTGAAACCGGGCGCTGTCAGCGTTATCTGGGAGATCTGGGCAGCTGAACCGGCTGGTTCGGCCGGTGTGACCGCTCCCGGGCCGCCTGGACCGCGCCACCGCCATCGAGCACCAACCAACGAGTGCCATCTGTCCCTGGGCGACCGGAGAGAGAGCAGGCCGAGCCCGCCTGAGCGCTGCGTGCGTGCACTGCATCTGTTGCCATGCGTCGCCATTCTGTTGGCCACGACATACGGCCGCCGGCCTCCCGCGCAAGCGCGCGCGCGAGCGCCCCGCCTGGGCCACGTGTTCGCCTGTGATTAGCTGGGCTGGTTGCTCCTCCCGCCTGTGCGCCCGAGCATGCACCATCTACGGATCAACGGCCCATGTGGCAGCCCCTGGCCGGCTGACGTCAGCACTCCTTTTTAATTTGCAAAATTCATATCTTTTTATTCTAAAGTCCAAAAATTGCAAATAATATATCCATTTTGATCAGCGCGATGAGCTCTACGCAATGGTGTACTCCAATTGGCCATCTGAGATAGTTTTATTCGGTGCAAAATTGAATATGCTGCAAAATAGTGGAGATGACCAAAACTCGTGGAACTCGTTAGAATAAACCCTACAACTATGCTTTATGGTTCATTTAGTATCATTCTATGCATTAGTTGATGGTATAATATTGACATTAAGGACCGTCAACACCCATGTGTTGGTCCATCCTGAAAATGTGTTTTCTCACTTTAAACATGTTCCCTGGACAAAGTAAAGCAATGTTCAAAGTTGCAAGGAGGGGGGTCGACCGACCCATGCTATGGGTGGTCACCACTTGCCCTTCTCCCCCTATATATACCCTTGCATTGTGAGCTCAACTCCACACCAAAACCACCAGAACCATCTCGAGCTCACAAGTTCTTCCTTTCCTTCCTTAGTGGCAAGTTCATTCTCAACATTAGCTTAGTAGTAGCTATCCAAAAAACCAAAAAAATAAAAACCAAAAATAGTTCCCATTTCATAGTAGTAGTAGAAGCTTGGTAACTTATCTTGTAGTAAGATGAAGAAGTTGCTTGCCTCCCATTTCAAAAAGTCCAACAAGGGTGAGAGTTCTTCCCAAGAACCTCACCATGCTAGTGCTCATGAGAGGAGAGAGGTGGAAAGAAGTGAGCTAGCACCCTTCATTCCCCTGGCTAGAGTAATGGAGACCGAGAGTGGCCTCAGGCTAAATGCTGAAGAGATGGGGAAATTCTTCACTCTTAGTGAGTGTAGTTTCTCACACACAAGTGTCATTGATCCGGCCCTCTTGCAAGAAACAGGTATGGATTCAGAATTTTTTGCTATTTTCAATACCATTGGTTGGGGAGGATTCTTTGAAATTCTTGAATTTGGCATAGATAACCTAACCATTGAGTTTTTATGCACGTTAAAAGTGAATAATGATGGGGTAGCATTTCGAATGTTTGGGATGGAATATGAATTGACTTGGAGCACATTAAACACTGCTTTAGGATTTGATCACTCTTGCCATCTTGATGTAGACCGTGCTTTTCATTATGACAAGAATGTTTTCTGGTATGTCATTACTGGCTCTAGTGATTGTTCCAACCGCTCACCGCACAAAATTCATAACCCAACCTTACGTTTCATGCACTACTAGCTGTTCACCACTCTTTTCCCTTGCATGAGAGGAGCTTTGGTAAGTGATGATGAGCTGAAATTATTCTATGCCATGGTTAGCAAGGTTAAAGTTTCACCTGTTAAAATGCTAGTGAACTATTGGCTTAGCTACATAAAGCCTAGGAAACCCATATACTTCACATCATTCATCACATGCATAGCCGAAGCTTTGGGTGCACTAGAATCCCAAACTTTTAAGTACATTAAAACCGTGAGATATGTTTTGGAAGAAAGTGTATTTATTGATTGTGATGTACTCAAAAGGGGTCCCAAGGGTGAACTAATAATGATTTATCCACACCATACAGTCGAAATCACTCTCCCTTGTGAGGGACTTCGATTGTATGCGCTCCGTACGCTAACCCTTGATTTGGACCCCGAGGAAAGAGCCCCAAAAGTTGCAGGCTGTAGCAAGAGGACAAGGAGAGCGTCCCGTGCTACTCGAATGGAACAAGGTGGATCTTCACACCCGGCTGAAGAAGTTGAGGAGGGAGATGAGGTAGCCTCCATGGACATTTCAGGGTCCTTGGGGAGGCCTCCTCGCTCACAGGACACTCCTCGCTCTCAAGACACTCCTCGCCCACGGGGTAGAGGAAGGCAACATCAAAGGACGCCGATGGACGAGCTCATCGACAACATGGGTGCGATGAACATCAAACAAGAGGCAACATTGCTTCTTGCACAACAAAACGCCCAACTCCTACGGGCCATTCAAGAAGAAGAAGCACGACGTTGGGCCGGTTGGTACCAGCATTATCCACCACCACAGTAGGCAAGAACCAAGCTTGGGGGAGATCCTCTCCCCCACCAAGGTAAGTCCTGTATCTTAAGTTATCTACGTTTCAATTAGTTTTCTCATTGCATTAAAAAAATACCAAAAATGTTTGCTTAGTATTCCCCTTAGCACATATGTCTTATATATGTCTATCTTCCCCATGGAAATGATGACTAGTTGCCTTGCTAGTGTTTCTCTAGTGCCTAGTTTACAACTTAGTATTTCTCTAAGTATGGGTTACTTAGCTCATTTAAACCATCATGAACCTGAAAACTTTGTGGGTTGCAAGTGCTAGAACTAAGTCTAAGTTGTTGTGAGACATGATATAGTGAGACAAGAGCTGCTATAATATTGTTCTAAGCATGATAGATTACCGGAGAATTTATCCTTAAAATGATCAAAATCTTAATTGTTCCTCAATGGTGATAAATTCCTACCACAGCCATATATGCTTTACATGTTTAGAAACCTTCTACATAGGCTATTTTCTTTGTATTGAGTGTTGTCAAGTCTTGTTGACCCTTGTTAAGAGACTTTTCATGCTCCTAAGATCAAGATCACGTACACACCTCATATACATGCTGCTTCTACACTGGAAGTACGCAAAAACATGTCTTTCATTTCCACCAAATAGGTTGCTTCATACTCTAAGTGTTAGGAAATCTCTCTCAATTATTTAGTAGATGAGACTCAAAAGGCTAGGCAAAATAAAGATGAAAAAAAAGATGGACAAGTGAAAGTCCATGAAAAAAATGCTAGCCATGTCTCATTAGAAAAGAAAAAAATAGAGATATAGATCTTATCAAATAAAGAAGCAATCTAGTCCACCATACACCACACACTTGCACATCTTGATCTGGTAATATGAGACTTCTCTTCAAGGATCTGAGCTTTGACTTCGCAACAAAATGCAAGTAAGTATGCCATCTTCTTTCATCTCAACCTTGAGCTACACATAAGCCTGTTTAGAAGTAGGATGAAATAAAAAAGGCAACACTTATCATATGCCTTGGTGAGGAATCATACACCATTTGAGCGACATGAGAGAACCATATGAGGAACATTAAGTTTTTCTTTTGAAAAATATTGCAAAACCTCCGGTATGAAACTTGCTAAAAACAAGAAAGTTAGTGCTCAAGTCAAATTGTTCTATCTTTCAACCACATAAGACAAAGGAAAAGCCATAAGCCCCATAGAGTACTAAGGTAATATGGGTGATATACATAGCTAATTTTTCCATTCAAAGAGAAGAACTTTGTTGTGCCCATGGTACTCTTGAAATGTGATGCATAGTAACAATACTGATCCATCGAGGCCAAGTTTGATTGTTTGCTCAGGACGAGCAAAGGTTAAGCTTGGGGGATCTTGTTGACGGAAGTTATAGCATGTTTTACATTATCAAAATACCGTCAACAGGCCTCGGTTCCAAGGAAGAATAGCATATCATGAGCATATTTATCACTAATAAGTTCCACTTGTACTCTTAGCTTGTGAACTTGTAGGAGATGGCAAAATGAACAAAACGAGGCCAGGTGGGCCCACCAAGGGGGTCGGCCGACCCCACCTTGGGGCCACCTCGACCATGGTGACATGGCATGATCCAAGAGAAGCATGTTCAAGTCAATATCAACCATTGGATCAAACATGTGCTTTTGCTCAATGGTGCAAGATGAGAAGCACATGGATTCATGGGTCCACACCGAAAACCAAATGCAACCAACTTCACAAGTCTTGCTCCATGACATGTGGGGTCACCAAGGGAGAGAAGGTGGTGGGCCAGCCCTGTCATAGGGGGGTCGGCCGACCCCCCCTTGGTGGGGCCCATCTGCACTATTCATCAGGATGACATCATCACCTTCTAGAAGATGTACCCCGGGCCCACATGTCATAGAGGGGGATCGGCCGACCCCATGGTGATCTTCATCCAAGTCGGTGGCAAAGCACATGTTTCACATGTGAACAATATCCAAGCCATTCATCAAGGTCGGTTGCTATGGCGGTGGATCCAAGGGTGAAGAGAGGATGAGCACACGGATCACTGATGTGGCACCAGAGTAGCCCCTACTCCACCTCCATTATAAATAGAGGCCTTCACCCTCTCATTCTTGAGATCTCACATAGTTTACATATCTCACAACACATATCTCCACTTTCATGTGAGACCAAGCAAGAGTAGTAGTAGTTAGTGAAGTAGTGGGAGTTAGAGTTGAGTCGGGCGAAGCTCGGGTCTCCGGAGTCGTCTTCTGGGAGTCTGGTATAGCCCTTGTATCTTTCTTCTTTTGTAAGACATTATTTATTTAATATATTATTCTTTCTTTACTTTACTCTGTATTTACTTTCCAAGTATTTATTTAAGTATTTACTTAGTGCAAGTCTATATTTATATAGTCTTGTTGTGTGCTTATCTTGGTTCTATAGTTGTCTTAGTTAGATTGATTTCCTTTAAATAGCTTCTTGTGTGTGAGTCATCGTCCTATCTTAGGATAGGGGCTTTAGCTATTTTGATCGATAGCTAAAGGTGTAGATAAGTGTGAGCGTGGTGCTCATACTTCATCTTATCTTTGACTACCGCTGGCTTGTACGGACAGTTGGGGCGCATGGGCAAAAGGTGACAGATTTTGCCTGGCTACCTAGATCCCCTCACGTGAACTCAGGCTAGTTTTTAAAAGGTAAGGCGTCCATAAGCCAAATATCCGCTTGAGTATTGGGTTAGGTGAACAACCTTGTATCGCTTTACTCTCTCATTTATCCCTCTCACACAAGTAGCGAGGCGTCAATCTAGTTAAGTCATCTATTTAATTAGGATTAGTTCATAGGAGTAAAGGTAGAAACATAGGAGTACTTTATACTCACTCGTTGTCCTCCCACCTAGCTAACTCTACTAAAGTTATCTTTCATATCATATACTCTTTGCTTAACTTATTTATCTTATCTATCTATCCTCCCTTATATCCACTTATTCCCTTTTGCTTCTCTAATTGATAATAGATTATAGTAAGACTAAAGGATATATCTTTCCTCTCTCTACATCTTTCCTAGCTTGCTTTCCTTTGGGATAAAATAAATAATGATACATTGGAATACTCCAGGGTGAAGTGCTACATCGGTATATTCTGTGCGCTTGCGGAATTATCCAATAGTCAATAGTTTTACCACCAAGACACTTCTAGCGCCATTGCTGGGGTTAGGCTCCATAGTTTAGTTCTAGTGGTTGCGTTAAGAAGTGTCAACAGGGTGCAAGTGCTTTATCCTAAAGCAAGGCAATTTGGACAAATTTGAATCTCGCTCTGCTGATGGCGTTTTTCTTGGTTATGGTTCGCATTCGCGTGCTTATCGAGTTCTTAACCTTGAGACTAACCGGATAGTGGAGATCTGCGAGGTCACATTCGACGAGACTATGCATTGTGTTTCTTCTGCTTTTGATGTTGCAAGAGAACAGGAGCTGGGAGAGACCATCTTTGTGGAGGAGGAGCAGAAAGACCTCAATTGGGGTGATCCCGAGCCAACTCCACTGGATGCCCCTGTCGACCCTGCGATGACTACTTCAGCTCGAGGACCCGATCCCAAGAGTTCTTCATCCTGGGGTCCTCAAAGCCACCTCTCCAGCGAGCACCTGTTGCACCTGAGGGAGCGACAGCATCTGGCGAGGGGGAGGCTACTTCGGCGAGTCAAGCGCCCCCGAAGCGTTCAGCAAGCACACACCCCGCAGCAGATGATCGGCGACATCGACCATCGAGTCACGCGGTCGCGAGCGTATGAGATCTCACACTTTGCTCATTCTGCATTCGTTGCTTCTTTTGAGCCCAAAGATGTTGGACACGCTCTTTCTGATCCAAACTGGGTGAATGCCATGCATGAGGAGTTAGAGAACTTTGAGTGAAATCAAGTTTGGACACAAGTTCCACCTCCACCAGAATGCCACCCTATAGGTACCAAATGGGTTTTAAAAAACAAACAGGGTGAGGATGGGATGGTAGTGAGGAACAAGGCCAGACTAGTAACCTAGGGGCAAAAAAGAGGGGATAGATTACGAGGAAACCTTTGCCCCTGTAGCCCGTTTAGAAGCCATTAGGATCCTTCTAGCTTTTGCTGCATCGAAGGGTTTTAAGCTTTACCAAATGGATGTCAAGAGTGCTTTCTTGAACGGGTATATAGAGGAAGAGGTTTATGTTAGGCAACCCCCTGGTTTCGAGGATCCCAAGTTTCCAAACCATGTGTTTAAACTTTTAAAAGCTTTGTATGGTTTGAAACAAGCCCCAAGAGCGTGATATGAGCATTTGAAAACCTTTTTGCTGTCCATGGGTTTTAAAATGGGACGGGTAGATAAAACTCTATTTCTCCTAAAGCAACGCAATGAAACCCTTTTAGTTCAGATTTACGTGGATGATGTCATCTTTAGTGGCTCCTCTCACGCGCTTGTTGCCAAGTTTGCAGATACTATGAGCAGGGAGTTTGAGATGAGTATGATGGGTGAGTTGACCTTCTTCCTCAGGTTGCAAATCAAGCAAACCCGAGACAGGACGTTCGTGCATTAAGGCAAATACACGAACGACATCTTGAAGAAGTTCGACATGGGCGAGGCCAAGCCTCTTACGATGCCCATGGAGACGACTGCTGTGATGGACGCGGACCAGGATGTAGAGCCAGTTGACCAGAAGGAGTATAGGAGCATGATCAGCTCGCTCCTGTACCTGACGGCAACAAAGCCGGATATACAGTTTTTTGTGTGTCTGTGCGCTCGTTTTCAGGCGTCCCCTCGGACTTCCCAAAAGCAAGCGGTCAAGCACATCATGAGGTACCTCTGATACACTCCTGAGTTTGGACTTTGGTACTCTTCCTCTTCGACCCACTCGCTTTGTGGTTATTTCGATGCGGATTATGTCGGCTGTCGGCTTGAGCGCAAGTCTACTTCTGGGATATGTCAGTTTCTTGGCTCTTCTTTGGTTTTGTGCTCTTCTCGCAAATAGTTGAACGTAGCCCAGTCTACTACGGAAGCCGAGTATGTTGCCGCTACTTCTTGCGCTTCACAGCTTTTATGGATGTTTGCTACATTGCGTGATTATGGTCTAGATTCCAGTCGGGTCCCTTTGCTTTGCGACAATACTTCTACCATTAGTGTAGCAAAGAACCACGTTCTTCACTCGAAGACCAAACACATCGATGTTCGCTTTCACTTTCTTCGTGATCACTATGAGAAAGGCGACATTGACCTTAGGCATGTAGACACCCATAACCAGGTTGCGGATATTTTCACCAAGCCTCTGGATCTTTCAACTTTTGCTAGGTTGAGAGGTGAGCTTGGTGTGTGTTTCCCCTTTTAGATGAGGGAAGCATTTTGTTTAATGTATCATAGACTAACTTTTTTGTTTTGGGTCTTGAGTCTATTTAGTTTTGTTTTACTCCGATTCTGTTTTCTGCATGCATTTCATCATGTATACATCTTGCATTCTCTAGCTTCATGTCTATATTCCTTAGAATGAATTTATGCTCTAGTTAGTGTATGCTTCAATGATATATGATGATGCCTGTAGCTTAGGCTCTCTTTGATCACTGATACATGTTGTGAGCTAAGCTATCTTTCAGAATGATGAACATGCTAACTGAACTTAAAACTTGATACATGTTCACCATTGAGTTTGGCAACTAGCATGTGTAGAATGTGTTGAGGTTACTTATGCTATACATATATGCTAGGTTGCTATGTCTCTAGCTCTGAGTCTTTCACTTGCTTGGACTGTTCATATTCTGCTTAAAATGAACCAAGTATTAGTGAATTGAAAAGATCGAGATGGGATTGCTTTGTCAGCACATCATGGTATCGAGACTGTTTCTCATTGCATATTGAGTTAAACTTGAGTCGTGTAGTGTAAGACCGAAACCGATGCTTCAAGCTTTTGATTGCATATGCATAGACTTAGCTCGGTTGAAAAGTTAGGCAATGAAAAGCTTTCAACCTCTCGCAATCACATGCTAAAATTGAACTTGTGCGATAACCGCTGCATATTCTCCGATAAAATCTGAAAACACAAGTCTATGTTTCATTCTATAGCATGATGATTGAACTGTGCTAGGGGTAGTTCACCTTGTATACATGTTTAGCACTTGTTTGACTTCCTATCTATACATGTTCAGTGCTATTTTGATGGTGAAACTCCTTTCTGAACGGCTTAAAACTGCTCACTTGGCTTATTCTTTTCATACTTTGTATTTGTTGATCAGTTTGAGCCTTTGCTAGCACTTTTGCTTGTTGCTTTGTAGTCGGAACAACACTCTTTAGAGCATTCTTTTACTCTATCGATTATATACCTGAAGCTGCAAACATGCATTTTTTGACTCATGTGCATTTGCTTGACTCCGATAGGCATGGCCTAGCTCCGTTTTGCTTAATTGGGCTCTTTTCCCTTCTCTTTTATTTGCAAATTGCCCCCAAGGGGGAGAATTTTTCCAAGGGGGAGTGTGTCTTGATGTGGTGACAATTTGCAATTTATGCTTCACTTGCTAAGGGGGGAGTTATTTGAGTGAGGGGGAGCTTTTCTGCTTTGCCTTGAATCGGTGTTCTTTTGGTATCGATCTTTCAGTTGGTTGTGTCGAGCCTCTGTGCCTGTATCTTGAGGGACTAGCTATTTTCACCATTTTTTTTGGTGCTCCTTGATTGGTATCGAGCTTACTACTACTTGTGTTGAGCCTTTGTACCTCTATCTTGAGGGACTAGCAGTAGTTGCCTTTTATGCAGTCTTCATTTGGTATCGACCTTTCAGCTAGTGGTGTTGAGCCCTTTCTGCCTCTTCTTGAGGACTAGCTTGATCTTGACTTGGTTGCGTTGAGCCGTTGCCCATGTCTTTGGGAACCAAGTTTTTCACTCCGTTGTGATCGAGATTCGCTGTTCGAGGAGTTGTTGCTCTGATCCTTTGCTTGGTTGTGTCGAACCGTTGCCCATGTCTATGGGGACCAAGCTTTGCTTATCTCGATTTGTTATTTTTCAGCCTTCTCTTGGCTTTTGGACATCTCGAGTGAGTTTTCTCCTACTATCTACTTCTGCTTTCTTTTTTTATTACGGTTACTATGAGTTGACGATGCACTCATCAAGGGGGAGATTGCGAACACAAGGTTGATATGTGCCCTTGTGGTTCCCTTCCTGAGTGATGAGTGATCAGTCAACGGGCAACATGTCTCTTGGCTGTGTTGATGTGCACGTGTGGAGCTCGGAGACAGTGGTCGAAGGTGAGGTGAAGGTCAAGTAGAGACGTGCCGACGGACCGGGAGTGGTGAAGAGCGGACGTGAGGCTTGGACTGACGGACCAGGAGACCTGAGAACCAGCTGTGGAAGTTGGCACGTGGCATCGGCAAGCAAGAGCACATGGGGATGTGCGGTGCATCAGCCGAGTCGGGAGGAAGGTGATGGCGTCGTGACACTTGGCGGGAGGTCGAGAAGGAAGGCGAATGCACTGTGCCCGGCGTGGAACTCGGGGTCTGCGGCGCGGGTTTGGTAGTTGAGCCTCGAAAAACTACCCTCGACGGTTTCCGAGTTTGGGCCTCAAAACTCGGGGTGGCGGGTTTCTGAGTTTGGGCCTCAATACACGGCGTGGACGGTTTCCAGGTTTGGGCCTCAAAACCTGCGCGCACGGGTTTCTAAGTTTGGGCCACAAAACTCAGCCAGAGGACAGGTTTCCCGATTTCCGCCTCAAAACCAGGGGGAGGTCCGCAAAAAGGACGGTCGACGCGTGGCGGCGTGGAAATGTTGGTGCGGCGACGAAGCTATCCACGAGGAAGTCACGACGGTCGACAGGACGGCACGTGGCGGCATCCTGAGGCTTGCGTCGAGGCGAAGCTAAGGATGAGGAAGGCGTGTGGCCGTCGGATCAACTACCAGCAAAGTTGGACCGGGATACCCCTAGGGTTGGCCGCTTCGCTTTTGTATCTAGGGGTAGAAGGGGTTTATTGTTTTAGGCTATAAATAAGAAAGGCACCCCTCCTCTCCCTCTATCCTTGCAACATTTGTTTCCTAAGCTCTCTCTCCCTAGCCCCCGCTTAGGTTCCAATCATACCTCGCTGCCTGTGATCCGCAGAGACGGAAATCATACCTCTGTGTACTTGGATCTTTTGAGGAAACGAGACCGTAATCTCGTTGTCTCCTCGTGTGGAGGAGTTTCGGCCGGAGTTGAAATCGATTCGCGTTTTGTGTTCGTGTTCTTCGCGTTTCAGTTTTTCATCTCCCGGAGATTTGCCTCGTTCTCCCTCTCTATAAGATGATTTTCGATTCCACTTGAATCGGTTTGTGCTATGTCGTGAACTCCTTTCCACCGAAGGATTTCTCCCCTAACCTCTCAACGACATAGATCGGGTTGATTTCGCGTTCGTTCTTCGTTCTTTCCCCCTTTTTGATGTTTCTCGGATTACTCTCGATTTACTTGGTTTGGTGCGATGATTCCTTAGGATTAGCACCCCAATACGTAGAGGAACACCTGGGAGGGGTTTGATCGAAGCCCCTTTTGATTTGGTGAAGTTTGATTCGAATTGGAGTTTGAACCGAGCTATTTTTGCACTCCCTGTGTGTTGGCGGACAGTCTGCGGTCAGTTGGCGGACAGTCCGCGCATCGGTTCTCGGCCAGGTCAGTCAGGCGCAGCCCCCTGACTGTTCACTGTAAAGTGAACGACGGGCAGTCTGCGGTACAAACCCGCGGACAGTCCGGGACCTGTCCAGCAGACTTGCAGAACTGTTTGGTTTCTGCGTTTCGACCGACGGACAGTCTGACTCCTAGTCGCGGACAGTCCGAGACTCAACGGCGGACAGTCCGGGACTCTGACCCCGGACAGTCCGCGAATCTGCAGATTGTGCAGTTTTGCTTTGGGGCTTTGGTACTTGGTTTTGGTGCTTCTCCGGTAGTTCCGTTGTACCACTAGGACATCTCCTAGGGAATCCACCTATTCGTAGGTCGTGAACTCACCGGTTGTTTCGAGTCTTCGTTTTTGGTTGATTTTCTGGGACAAGGGCCAATTTATTCACGAGTTGAATTTGAGGCTCGCATTCACCCCCCCTCTGGTCGCCGATTCGGTCCTTCACTAAGCTACAAGCATCATCATATATCATCGAAGCATACAATAACCAGAGCATAAGTTCATTCTAAGGAATATAGACATGAAGCTCGAAAATGCAAGATGTATACATGATGAAATGCATGCAGAAGTCAGTATCGGAGCAAAAACAAGACTAAACAAACTCAAGAACAAAAGAGTATCTGCAACAAAATGCTTCCCCCATCTAAAAGGGGAAACACACACTGTTGGTAGTTCTTAACTTCACTAAAGATAGAGCTAGGCAACTATCCCCGGTAACGGCCCAGAAATGCTTGTTGACACTTGCTAACGTCGTTACTAGGAGTAGACTATGGAATCTATCCCAGGCAACGGTGCTAGAAATGCTTGTAGCAAGTCCAGTCACTATACCTAAATGAGTGAAGCTAAAGCAGCTATCTACTAATGTCAAATGGGGTTGTCAATCCCGACACTAGTAGGAGCTAGCTAGAGAGATTGCAATCTACCTAGAGGAGATTCTGCAAGCGCACAGAACTATCATAGTAGCACTTCACCTGGGAGTACCAGGTGTCGATTTATTTGATCCCAAAGGAAGGCTAGGGTGGTGTATGAGTTGAGTCAAGGAGGGGATGAGAGTCGAAGAAGAAGAAAGGGAAAAGGAGAGGAGAGAAGAGAGGAGATGAAAGGCTACAAAGAATTTATGAGTGGATAGGTAAGGATGAAATGAATGGTTAAGGTAAGGTGGATGGATAGGTAGATACGGGGAAAAGATAACTAAGGATAACTAATATAACTAACTACTAATTAATAACTACTCCTAGATAACTATGAAGCAAGATAGGCAAATGCCAAATAAGCAACCAAGTTAAGTATAGTTTTATTCCTATCTTGTCAAGTACCGAGGCCTACTAGCCTTTACCACTGACTTAGGTTGAACGCTAGCACAACGAGCCTTACTGTTAAACTAGACCAACTACGTGATGGAATTCAAGGTGCACAGGGCTGTCACCTCTCCCTTGTTATGTGAATTACACAACTCAGGAGGAGGTGGTTCTTTCTTTCTGCTCCACCTTGTTCTTGGGCGCCTCTTCTTGGTACGAACGGATTTTGCTTCCTGCATGTTAGCGGCATATGCGGGACTACGGGAAAAGGAGAATATTTCCTTCCTCCCTCCTAATGTCATTTGCATTTTACCACTCCCCACATATATGCAAGCATCAACAGTGTTCAAGAAAGGTCTACCTAAGATTAGAGGTACATCTTTCCTATTTCTCATATCTAGTATTATGAAATCAGCGGGAACATATGAACCTCTAATATGAACAGGTAAATCAGTGACTATTCCTTCTACATAGCATGTTGATTGATCAGCTAGCATGACATAGACAGATGTTGATGACATGGGTGGAAAGAACGAGTTTTCATAGAAATCCTTAGATAAAATGTTCACACTCGATCCTAAATCACACATGGCATTTTTAAAGACTTCACCAAAGATTGAGCATCTAATTATGGGACTACCAGGATCACCCTTTTTAACAGTCATGGTTTGATCTTCATAATAGATAAAATATTTTATTTCAACCATATTTGCAGTTTCCATGTTAGGTTTAGCCGAAATTTTGCCAGTTTCAAAAGATGGTATGATCGCAGCAAGTTGAGCTAATTGGGTTTCTAACATCTTATTAAAGCTAAGTTGATTTTTCAGAGCAGATGAGAAATCTTCCAATTTAGCATTTATGTTCTCAAGCATTTTATCATTTGACATTAATTTCTTATTCAAAAATTCAGTAGTTCTACCTTGAGAGTAGACTAGATTCTTTAAGAACGAGAAATTATCAATACTTTGGAAATTAGAGCGAGGGAATAAATTATTACCTTGAGAGTTGGAGTGCTGATTCCATCCTTGATTTTGTTGACGGAAACCGTTGTTGTTGTTGTTGTTGATGAAGTTCAAATCTTCATGTAACTCGAGGTAGTGGTTCCCCGAATGTCCGATTTCTCCACAGACTTCACAAGTCATATAAGATTCCAGAGATTGGACACTCTCTTGTTGGTTCATCTTCTCACAGCTGTCCAGCTTCTTGGCCAGCAGGTCCATCTTGGCCACGATCATGTCGGCCTCCTTAAGGGAATGCATACCTCGCTTACGGGGCTGTGATCTCTCGTCATTCCATCCTTGGTTCGACACCATCTTCTGTATGAGAGCCTTAGCATCTGCAACGTTCAGAGAAAAGAATGCACCGCCAGCGGCGACATCCAAATGGCTTCTAGAGAGTGGGGTTAGGCCATGGTAGAAGTTCTGGATCAACAGCCAGTCCTCCATACCATGGTGTGGACAAGCTGTGACATACTCTAGCATTCTCTCCCAAGCCTCGGGAATAGATTCCTCGGCTTGTTGTGTAAAGCTGGAGATTTTGTTGCGAAGAGCGTTCGTCTTGCCCATCGGAAAGAATTTGGCGAGAAAAGCATTGGAACACTTGTCCATGTGTCTACAACGTTGCAATTGGTATAGAACCATTGATTCGCTTTTCCTAGGAGAGAAAAGGGAAAGAGACGAAGACGGATGGCTTCTTGGGTTATCCCCTTAATGGTGAAGGTGCCGCAAATCTCCAAAAATTGTTGGAGGTGAGCATTGGCTTCCTCATGAGCTTTGCCACAGAATGGGCTAGCTTGGACCATCGTGATCAGAGCCGGTTTCAACTCGAAATTGAGGTTGGCATCGATCACGGCTGGTCCTGTCGCTACATTGGCGGCAGAAGGAGTAGAAAACTCATGAATGGTCTTGTTGACCATCGTGAAGGTAGAACGAGATAAGAAATAAAGAAGTTGCAGAAGATGAAGGAAAAAGATAAGAAGGACTAAGGAAATAAAGAATGGGGAAAGATGGGATTCGCTAAGCAGAAGCTTAAGCGAAGATAAATTCGACAAGGACTCGAAGGATACACCGATTGCCTTCCCCGGCAACGGCGCCAGAAATGCTTGTTGGTAGTTCTTAACTTCACTAAAGATAGAGCTAGGCAACTATCCCTGGTAACGGCCCAGAAATGCTTGTTGACACATGCTAACGTCGTTACTAGGAGTAGACTATGGAATCTATCCCAGGCAACGGTGCTAGAAATGCTTGTAGCAAGTCCAGTCACTATACCTAAAGGAGTGAAGCTAAAGCAGCTATCTACTAATGTCAAATGGGGTTGTCAATCCCGACACTAGTAGGAGCTAGATAGAGAGATTGCAATCTACCTAGAGGAGATTCTGCAAGCGCACAGAACTATCGTAGTAGCACTTCGCCTGGGAGTACCAGGTGTCGATTTATTTGATCCCAAAGGAAGGCTAGGGTGGTGTATGAGTCGAGTCAAGGAGGGGATGAGAGTCGAAGAATAAGAAACGGAAAAGGAGAGGAGAGAAGAGAGGAGATGAAAGGCTAGAAAGAATTTATGAGTGGATAGATAAGGATGAAATGAATGGTTAAGGTAAGGTGGATGGATAGGTAGATAGGGGGAAACGATAACTAAGGATAACTAATATAACTAACTAATAATTAATAACTACTCCTAGATAACTACAAAGCAAGATAGGCAAATGCCAAATAAGCAACCAAGTTAAGTATAGTTTTATTCCTATCTTGTCAAGTAACGAGGCGTACTAGCCTTTACCACTGACTTAGGTTGAACGCTAGCACAACGAGCCTTACTGTTAAACTAGACCAACTACGTGATGGAATTCAAGGCGCACAGGGCTGTCACCACCTGCTTGCTACCACAACTATTCGGGGGTCTAGCCGTATCTGAAGGTAAGTCTATAAGTAAGCACCACGCCTAATTATATTCTAACTATCTCTACCCTGGCCTAGAATAGAGATACCCTTGCGGACGTCAGAGCAAATACTTGAGTTAATAAGATAAACACTAAACTAACTAAGCAACCTATTGGCAAAGATCAAACACTAAGCACACTAGAGATTAACTATTATGGCTAAGTGAATTGAAATGTAGGATAGCTAGGTACTCAAGCAATCAATCAAGTATACTACTCAATACTGGCAAGT
The DNA here is from genome assembly GCA_009763385.1 of Coix lacryma-jobi var. lacryma-jobi. Taxonomy (NCBI): domain Eukaryota; kingdom Viridiplantae; phylum Streptophyta; class Magnoliopsida; order Poales; family Poaceae; genus Coix; species Coix lacryma-jobi. The sequence continues at coordinate 84,975,133 of CM019826.1, forward strand.
AGAATAAAGTAATACTTGAAATGATGAACTAGAATATAGTAAAGTGCTTGAGTTACAAGAGCAAAACCTGAACCAGAGATGAAGGAAGACTCTTCCCAACTCTAGGACCGATTACTCGCACGCTTCTACTCTTGAGCTAAGCCTTGAGCAGCGCTTCCGTGAGGGCAATGAGGCAAGGATGCCTTGCTCTACTAGCTACCTACTTGCCTAAGCTTGGCTAAATCCTAAGCTATTAACTCTCTAGCTTTAGCCTTGCTTTGCTTCTTCCTTCCTTTCCTTACTTGAAATGAAGTGACACCTCCAGGGGGGTATTTATAGTAGAGAGGTGGAGTAGGGGCTACTCCACCGCCACATCATCGATCCGCGTGATGATGGATGAGAGCCCTTGGATCGTAACCTCCTTCAGATCAATGGTGGAGACGAATTAAGCATGTGCTTCTTTAATTCAACATGTGCTTCTCTGCATGGCGGCATGCATGATCCACGCCACTCCCTCCTGAGCCTTCCGATGCCACCGACCTAGTGACTGAGGGCTAAGATTTGGCCCTGGGGTGGTCACACGGATAAGTGACGTGGCAGGGGAGAAGTTTGGGCACCACCTAGGTGGCGGGCCCAAATGGGCCCTGGTGAGTGGTCTCGGCCCCTGGTGGGTCCATTCGCCAAATTTGGTCCAAATCCTGCATTCAAATAAAAATCTATGGACATGTGGAATTTGGTTTGTTTGAAACCTATTTGACTACTTTTCATGCCTTTTTGGTGAATTTTTGGGTAAAGTGTTGATGGTAAAACAAGTGTTTAAGGACCATCAACACACACCAAGCTCACCTCTCAACCTAGCAAAAGTTGAGAGATCCAAAGGCTTGGTGAAAATATCTGGAACCTAGTTATGGGTGTCTACATGCCTAAGATCAATGTCGCCTTTCTCGTAGTGATCACAAAGAAAGTGAAAGCGAACATCGATGTGCTTGGTCTTGCAGTGAAGAACGGGGTTCTTTGCTACACTAATGGTAGAAGTGCTATCGCAAAGCAGAGGGACCCGACTGAAAACTAGACCATAATCACGCAATGTAGCAACCATCCATAAAAGCTGTGAAGCAGAAAAAGCAGCGACAACATACTCGGCTTCCATAGTCGACTGGGCTACATTCGACTATTTGCGAGAAGACCCTGAAACCAGTGAAGAGCGAAGAAACGGACAAGTCCCAGAAGTAGACTTCCGCTCAAGCCGACAGCCGGCAAAATCCGCATCGGAGTAACCACAAAGCGAAAGAGTCGAAGAAGAAGAGTACCAAAGTCCGAACTCAGGAGTGTATCGGAGGTACCTCATGATGTGCTTGACCGCTTGCTTGTGGGAAGACCGAGGGGATGCCTGAAAGCGAGCGCACAAACACACATAGAACTGTATGTCTGGCCTCGTCGCTGTCAGGTACAGGAGCGAGCCATCGCAGCAGTCGTCACCATGGACGTCGTAAGAGGCTTGGCCTCGCCCATGTCGAACTTCTTCAAGATGTCCTTCGTGTACTTGCCTTGATGCACGAACGTCCCGTCTCTAGTTTGCTTGATTTGCAACCCGAGGAAGAAGGTCAACTCACCCATCATACTCATCTCAAACTCCCTGCTCATAGTATCTGCAAACATGGCAACAAGTGCATGAGAAGAGCCACCAAAGATGATATCATCCACGTAAATCTGAACTAAAAGGGTGTCATTGCCTTGCTTCAGGAGAAATAGAGTCTTATCTACCTGTCCCATTTTAAAACCCTTAGAGAGCAGAAAGGTTTTCAAACGCTCATACCATGCTCTTAGGGCTTGATTCAAACCACACAAGGCTTTTGAAAGTTTAAAGACATGGTTTGGAAACTTGGGGTCCTCGAAACCAGGGGGTTGCCTAACATAAACCTCTTCCTCTATATACCCGTTCAAATAGGCACTCTTGACATCCATTTGGTAAAGCTTAAAACCCTTCGAAGCAGCAAATGCTAGAAGGATCCTAATGGCTTCTAAAGGGGCTACTGGGGCAAAGGTTTCCTCGTAATCTATCCCCTCATTCTGGCAAAAACCTTGGGCTACTAGCCTAGCCTTGTTCCTCACTACCATCCCGTCCTCACCCTGTTTGTTTTTGGAAACCCATTTGGTACCTATAGGGTGGCATTCTGGTGGAGGTGGATCTAGGGTCCAAACTTGGTTTCGCTCAAAGTTCTCGAACTCCTCGTGCATGGCATTAACCCAATTAGCATCAGAAAGAGCGTGTTCAACATCTTTGGGCTCAAAAGAAGCAACAAATGCAGAATGAGCAAAGTGTGAGATTTCATACGCTCGCCACCACGTGACTCGCTGGTCGATGCCGCCGATCATCTGCTGCGGGGGTTGTGCATGCGGCACACTTCGGGGCGCTTGCCTCGAAGAAGTAGCCTCCCCCTCGCCAGATGCTGTCGCTCCCTCAGGTGCAGCCGGTGCTCGCTGGAGAGGTGGCTCAAGAGGACCCTAAGAAGACGAAGTAGTGGGATCGGGTCCTCGAGCTGAAGTAGTCATCGCAGGGTCGACGGGGGCAACCAGTGGAGTTGGCTCGGGATCACCCCAATCAGCATCTTGCGGATACATGGGTGTATGCCGAGTCTCTAGTGATGAATGATTGTCAACGGGTTTGATCGCAGGTTCTTTGGCTTGTGTTGTGCAGGTGTCGAGCACAGAGACAGTGATCGAGGGCAAGGTGAAGGTCAAGTAGAGACGTGCCGTGCCGACGGACCGGGAGCGGTGAAGGGCAGACATGAGGCTTGGACTGAGGGACCGGTGGCCTGAGGATCAGCTGTGGTGGCTGGCAGCCTGGGACAGCGACGAGCGAAGACTTGCGGGCACGGTGTTGCCTAGGTCGTGGACTTGGGGACACATGTCGGTGGACGGGGTGCACGAGCGGTGCATCCCCTCTACAACTTCGGTTTGGTGGTAGGGCCAGAGAAAAACCATCGGGTGGACGGTTTCCAGGTTTGGGCCTCAAAACCTGGGTGCGGATGGTTTCCGAGTTTGGCCGCAAAACTCAGGCTTAGGACGGTTTCCAGGTTTGGGCCTCAAAACCAGGGTGCTTCGGGTTTGCTGAGTTTGGGCCACAAAACTCAGGCGTTGGTGGGCTGGTTTCCCGGTTTGGGCCTCAAAACCGGGGGTTGGCTGTGAAGGCTGGTTTCCCGGTTTGGGCCACAAAACCGGGGGCGGAGTCCGTGAAAAGGACGCAGAGCGGTGGCGGCACGTGGCAGCAATCGGGAGGTTGCGTTGAGGCAACGCTGCGAGTTGTGCGGGCGTGGCCGTCGGATCCACCTACCATCGAGTTGGTCCAGAATAACCTTAGGGTTTAGCTGGTTCGCTCTATAAGTAGTTAGGGGTAGAGTGGGAATTAGGAATAGTTAGAATTAGGATAAGTAGGGGGAGACACCCACCTCCCCATCCATCTCAGTCAGTTGCTCTTTGCACTTAGGGTTTCCTCCTCTCCCAATCCCCTGCTGTAGCTAGCTGAGATCCGCAGAGAACCATACCTCTGTGTACTGGAGATTTTGAGGAAGTGAGGCAGTATCCTCACTGTTGTAGCGTGTGGTAGCCACACGGTTGCAGATTGATGTGTTGATTCACGTTTTGTTCGTGTTCTTCGCGTTCTTTGTTTCTCCGCGATTTTCCCGTCACTCAATCTCTCTCCCTACTGCGTCTTTGCGAAATCCGTTTGAATCCACTTGTTCATTTTTGAAAGGAGATCATTTCCACCGAAGGAATTCATCTAACTACTCATGAACAAGTAGATCAGGTTGATTTTGTTTTCGTGGCGCTTTTTCGTTCTTGATCTTCCCCTTTCGATTTCCCGATGATAGACTCGATTTGAGCGGATGATTTCTTGGGGATAGTCTCCTAACTACCCCGTGATCATCTTTTCCAAGTTTGGGATCAAGGGATTTTGAGTTGGATTGATTTGGAAGAGATTTGGGTGAAGGGCGACCAAGATCGCCCTCAGTGGGTATTGGCGGACAGTCCGCCACTCCAGGCGCGGACAGTCCGCGCGTTGGGGACTTGGCCAGAGCAGTGGCCGTGAGTCTCTGCGTTTTGGGTCTCGGTTGACCGGCGGACAGTCCGCCGGTGTAAACCGCGGACAGTCCGGGACTGTCCAGGGAGTTTGCAACAACTGTGCTGTTTCGGGCATTTGGCCGGCGGATAGTCCGCCAACCCCTCGCGGACAGTCCGCAGTAGGGGCGGACAGTTCGGGACCCCAGGGCCGGACAGTCCGGGATCCTGCTGTAGCCTCCGGTTTAGTGCGTTTGCTGTCCCGACTTCTTCGCTTGGTTTCTGGACTTCTCGTTTGGCCCTAGAGTTGACCAAGGAACCTCTCTAGGTATCTTTGCTACTTGTTAGCATAGGTATTTAGGGATTTCTCGATGTAGCCGTCTATCTACGTTCGGGACTTTGTTTTTGAGGGACGAACTTGCTCCGGTGCTTTTGTCAATTGGTTTGCTATCGCTTTGTGGTGCCTCGCTGTGATCCAAGGGATCATCCACCCTCTTCCAAGGGTCGTGGGCATCACGTTCTCGGTCGTAGCTCTTGGGGGTTGATTTTGGGACAACTGGACAAAGTTTCGGAAGAAATTTTTGAGCTCCCATTCACCCCCCCTCTGGTCGCCTTGCTAGTGCTTTCTCGGTCCTTCACATTTTCCTGCTCCTCCTCCACAAAGATTGTCTCTCCCAGCTCTTGTTCCCCTGCAACATCAAAAGTAGAAGAAACACAAGGCATAGTCTCGTCGAATGTGACCTCGCAGGTCTCCACTATCCGGTTAGTCTCAAGGTTAAGAACTCGATAAGCACACGAATGTAAAGCATAACCAAGAAACACACCATCAGCAGAGCGAGATTCAAATTTATCCAAATTGCCTTGCTTTATTATATAGCACTTGCACCCAAACACCCTAAAGTGAGAAACCTTGGGTACCCGTCCAAAACGCAGCTGATAAGAAATCTTTTTCATGAAAGCTCAAAGAAAGATGCAATTTGAAACATGGCAAGCGGTGTTGATTGCCTCGGCCCAAAAACGCCTAGGAGTCCTATGCTCATCGAGCATCGTCCTGGCCATCTCAACAATGGTCCGGTTCTTGCGCTCAACAACTCCGTTCTGCTGGGGGACATAAGGAGAAGACAAATGAGGCTCGATTCCAAGAGAAGAACAGAAAGAGGTAAACTGCGAGTTGACAAACTCTGTACCATTATCACTACGAATAGCTCTAATAGTATCAGGGGGAAACTCAGTTTTCATCCTCAAAATCAAATCTCGAGCAAAAGAAAAAGCATCATCCTTAGCCTCCATGAAGAACACCCAAGAGTACCTCGAAAAATCGTCAACGATCACTAGAACGTACCACTACCCACCCGCTGAGCAAACCCTTGCTGGACCAACAATGTCCATGTGTAAAATCTCGCCGGGTCGCATTGTCATCAACTGATTAACAGGTGGGTGAGAAGCAACAACCATCTTCCCGTGGCGACCTGGTTGGCAAACAAGGTCCTTCTGAAACTTAAGCTTGGGCAATCCTTGGAATAGGCCAAGTGAGCTAAGTCTTGCAAGCATGTCAAAACTCAAGTGACCAAGCCTCCTGTGCCACTTCCACAAATCAGAAGAAGGACTAGCCATCAAACATCTAGAAGAGCCGAACGAACAAGAAAAATCGGCTCTGAAAACACGACCAAAAGGGACGACCCAACAAACAAGGTCTCCCCGAGAGTCCAAAACTCGACTCAAACCCTTCTTAAAATGCACTTCAAATTCGTCTTCAAGGAGTTGCGAAACAGAAAGCAAATTAAAATGCAAGTTAAAAACCAAAGCAACATCCTTGAGAACGAAGTTCTCATTGAGCCGAATAGCTCCATGAGAAACAACCTTACCTCTACCACTATCCCCGAAAGTGATGTACTCCTTATGCACAATGGGGTCTAGGCTGGAGAACCATTCTTTCTTTTCGGTCGTGTGGCACGAACACCCGGAATCCATGAGCCACATGTTCTCCAGCCGAAGTTCCTACATCAATAGAAAGGCAGGGAATGAGCATATGGCACAACACTGGGGTTAGTATACTGAGAAGGATACCAGTGTGGTGTCATAGGCCTAGAAAATGTGTTAGGAAAAACACTAAACTGTCCTCGTCCCATGGGTGGATAGCGATCACCACCAAACTGAAAAGGTGGTCCGCTATGGAACGGAAAACCTCCAAACTCACCACTATGTCCTATTTGAGCAAAGCGGTCACCACCAAGATGAACCGGTGGTCCGCTATGGGACGGTGTAGCAAAGCCTCTTACACCCAGCTCATGATTGTATTTAGGACGACCGGAACCGCGACGGGCATGACCACCACCCCGTGGTCTAGCTGCCTAGGGCCTAGCTGCCTGAGGGTGTGCTCCTCTAGGCCTAGCGCCCTGTCTCTGAACTCCCTGACCTTGCACACCATGGAGAGGGTGGTGCCTGGCCTGGTTGTTCAGTCCCATCTCCCTCCTAGCCGCTCTCTTCCTGAAGGACAGAGAATTCTAAAGCAAGGCGACTAGAGGGGGGGGGGGTGAATGGGAGCTTCAAATTTTTTTTGGAAACTTGTTGCCGCTGTCCCGAGAATCAACCCCAAGAGCAAACTTTGCAAGTGTCCACGACCCTAGATGTAGGGTGGATGCTTCCCAGAAGCACAGCGGGACACTACACAACTCTGGAAACCCAACGCAAAAACCTTAAACCAAATCCAAAGTCAGACAAACAAACTGCGGAAAAAACAGTGCAGAAGAACCTGCATCAGACGCTGGCTGCATCCGATGGTCAGGCGTCGGACGCATCCGATGTAAAAAGACCAAGACTGGAACCTTACTGCATAGGCATTAGACGCTGGCTATAGTGAAGCCCTAGCGTCCGATGTTAGACCAGTGGACGCGCCGATGGCAACGGACGCGCCCATGGTCAGCGTCCGATGCTCCTTAGAAAACACTGTCAGATGACACGTGGCATCGGACGCGTCTGATGTGATGAACACAGCGTCCGATGCTCCCGACGTCAGCGTCCGATGCCCCCGAAACTGCACTGTTCTTCCACGAAATCAACCTGATCTCCTCCGAATCAAAAGCTCTAAGGCTTAGACATGGTATGAGGAGTTTCAAGGAGGTTAGTGAGCTATCCCAAAGAGGTCCTTTGCTCGAACCTAACTCCAAATCGGGAAATCGGAAGAATTTGGGGCAAAGGAGACAAAACTCGATTTGAAGCGAAAAGTGACCGATCTACTAGCTCGTGAGGTTAGAGACGAATTCCTTCGGTGGAAAGATGCGCCTCACGACCTAGAATAAATCAGTTCAAATGGAATTGCAAAAGACGCAATGTGTAGAGAGATCGGTCACTGGGAAAATTGTGGAGAAAAGCAACCCGCGAAGAACAACACCAAAACACGAATCACAACCACGAATTTGCAACCGTGTGGCTACCACACGCTACAACAGTGAGATTACTGTCTCACTTGCTCAAAATCTCACGAACACAGAGGTATGGTTGTCTTCTCTGTGGATCTCAGTTCAATACAGCAGGGAGTGGGGAGAGCAGGAAAACCTAGAAGGCAAAATAGCAAATTGACTGAGATAGGATGGGAGGTGGGTGTCTCCCTCTACTTATCCTAATTCTAATTCCCACTCTACCCATAACTAATTACAGAGCGAACCAGCTAAACCCTAAGGTTATTCTGGACCAACTCGTGGTAGGTGGTGATCCGACGGCCACGCCCGCACAACTGGTAGCGTTGCCTCGACGCAACATCACCGATTGCCGCCACGTGCCGCCACCGCTCTGCTCGTCCTTATCCAGGACTTCTCCCCCGGTTTTGAGGCCCAAACCGGGAAACCAGCCTTCACGACCAACCCCCGGTTTTGTGGCCCAAACCAGGAAACCTGCCGTCCATCGCCTGAGTTTTGTGGCCCAAACTCAGAAACCCGCAGCACCCAGGTTTTGAGGCCCAAACCTGGAAACCGTCCTCAGCCTGAGTTTTGTGGCCCAAACTCGGAAACCATCAGTGCCCATGTTTTGAGGCCCAAACCTGGAAACCGTCCACCGGTGGTTTTTCAGTGGCTCAACCACCAAACCGAGCCGTAGAGGGGATGCACCGCCCGTGCACCCCGTCCACCGACACATGTCCCTAGGTCCTCGACCTGAGCCACACTGTGCCCCGCAAATCTCCGCTCGTCGCTGTCCCAGGCTGTCAGCCACCACAGCTGATCCTCAGGCCACCAGTCCCTCAGTCCAAGCCTCACGTCCGCCCTTCACCGCTCCCGGTCCATCAGCACGACACGTCTCTACTTGACCTTCACCTTGCCTTTGATCACTGTATCTGTGCTCGACACCTGCACAACACAAGCCAAAGAACATGCGCATTATCCCAGTTGACAATCCCTCATCACTCGAGACTCGACATACACCCATGTATCCGCAATCTCCCCCTTTGATGAGTGCATTGTCAACTACCAACACAAATCATAATGAAGTAGAAGAAGGATGAAGAAAGAGATGTAGAGAACTCATCCAAATGACCCAAAAGCATATCAAAGCCAGAAGAAGGTCAAGTGAAAGAGCAATACAACTTGGTTCCCAAAGACATGGGCAACGGCTCGATGCAACCAAGCAAAGCAAAGCTAGCCCTCAAGAAGAGGTAGAATAGGCTCAACACAACTAGCTACGAAAAATGCTCCTAACCAAATTGGAAATATGCACCAAACCAATCGACAATTCATCAGACAAAGCCCGAGCAAACTCCCCCTCCAATAGTGCACATGGTTTGACAAATTTCTCCCCCTTAGTTGATAATGCACTATCAGGCAAACTTCTCCCTTCCAAATGCATATGAGTCAAAAATGCAAGTTAGCATCTTCAGGAATATAGTCTAGAGAACGAAAAGATGGTCTACATGGTATAACTCCAATGACTCAACAAGAAGCATACATGCCAACAAAGGCTCAAACCGATGACCAAATACGAAATATGAACATATAAGCAAAGTGAGCAGTTTTAGCCATTCAAAAAAGGATGTTCACCATAAAAATAACACTGAACATGTATAGACAGGAAGTCAAACAAGTGCTAATCATGTATACAAGCTGAACTACCCCTAGCAAAGTCCCATCATCATGCTATAGAATGAAACATAGACTTGTGATTTCAGATTTTAATCGGAGTTGCAGCGGTGAAATTACACAAGTTCAAAATTCAGCATGTGATTGCAAGAGGTTGAAGGCGAATGTGCAATGAGAAACAGTCTCGATACCGTGATGTGTTGACAAGCAATCCCTTCTTAATCTTTCCAATTCACTTAACTTGGTTCAATTTTATGATAGGGTTATGAACATACCAAGCAAGTAAAGGACTCAGATCAAGAGACATAGCAACCTAGCATATATGAAAAGCACAAATGAAATCAACACATTGTACACATGCTAGATGCCTATCTCAATGGTGAACAATTTCAAGTTTTATGTACATTAAGTAGAATCACCATTCATAACATAGCTCAGCTCACAACATGTATCAGTGATCAGAAAGAGCATAAGCTACAAGCATCATCATATAGCATCGGAGCATAATAGATAGAGCATAATCACATTCTAAAGATTATATACATGAACATCAAAAAGTAAAGATGCATAATGAAATGCAAAGTCTAACCGACCCAAAAAGAAAACGAAACAAAATAAAAAGAGTCAGTCTATGATACAATAGACAAAATGTTTCCCCCATCTAAAAGGGGAAACACACACCAAGCTCACCTCTCAACCTAGCAAAAGTTGATTGGTCCAAAGGCTTGGTGAAAATATCTGCCAACTGACGATGAGTATCGACATGACGAAGGTCGATATCACCCTTCTCATAGTGGTGTCGCAGAAAATGAAAGCGCACATCAATGTGTTTGGTCTTAGAATGCAGCACGGGGTTCTTAGCAATGCTAATAGCACTCGTGCTGTCACAAAGCAAAGGAACGCGAGAAAAGCTCAGACCAAGATCACGCAAAGTGGCCATCATCCAAAGCAACTGGGAACAGCAGCTAGCGGCAGCAACATACTCAGCCTCTGTGGTAGACTGGGCAACGCTAGACTACTTGCGAGAAGACCAAGATACAAGAGAAGAACCGATAAATTGACAAGTCTCAGAGGTGGAGTTGCGATCAAGTCGGCAACCAGCAAAATCGGCATCAGAATAACCGCAAAGGGAGAGAGTGGAGGAAGCAGAATACCAAATCCCAAACTCTGGGGTGAAGCATAAGTACCTCATAATGCGCTTGACCGCCTGACGGTGAGAGGTGCGCGGCGACGATTGAAATCGCGCGCAAAGACACACCGCGAACTGAATGTCCGGGCGTGTCGCCGTCAGGTTCAGCAGCGACCCGATCATACTCCGGTACTCCTTCTGGTCCACAGCTTCTCCATCCACATCCGCATCCAGGGCCATCGTGGTCGACATGGGTGTTGGAAGAGGCTTGGCCTCACCCATATCGAACTTCTTCAGGATGTCCTTGGTGTACTTGCCCTGGTGCACGAACGTCCCCTCTCGGGATTGCTTGATTTCCAACCCAAAGAAAAACGTCAACTCGCCCATCATGCTCATCTCAAATTCCCTGCTCATTGTATCTACAAACTTGGCAACCAAAGCATGAGAAGAACCACCAAAGATGATATCATCCACGTAAATCTGAACCAACAAAGTGTCATTGCCTTGCTTGAGGAGAAAAAGCGTTTTATCAACACATCCCATTTTAAAACTCTTAGCAAGCAAAAAGGTTTTCAACCTATCATACCAGGCTCTAGGGGCTTGTTTCAAACCATATAAAGCTTTGTGAAGTTTAAAAACATGGTTTGGAAACTTCAGATTCTCAAAACTGGGGGGTTGTTTCACATACACCTCTTCTTCTATGTTGCCGTTAAGGAAGGCACTCTTGACATCCATTTGAAAAAGTTTAAACCCTTTGGATGCAGCAAAAGCCAAGAGTATTCTAATTGGCTCCAAACGAGCAACTAGAGCAAAAGTCTCCTCATAGTCTATCCCCTCCTTCTGACTATACCCCTGGGCTACAAGTCTGGCGTTGTTTCTCACAACATGGCCATCCTCTCCTTGTTTGTTTTTGAAAACCCATTTTGTCCCAATAGCATGACACTCAAGAGGAGGAGGAAGAAGAACCCAAATCCGATTTCTTTCAAAGTTTTCAAGTTCCAGATGCATGGCATTGACCCAATTCGGATCAGATAAAGCATGTCCAACATCTCGGGGTTCAAAATCAGCAACAAATACAGAATGAGCAAAGTGAGAGATTTGTTGTGACCTCGAACGAGTGACACGTTCGCCGATGCTGCCGATCATCTGTTGAGGTGGGTGTTGGCGCTGAATGTGTCGTGGCGCCTCCCGAGCTGAAGAAATCTCCCCCTCAGTAGCAGCTGGTGCCTCCTCGGGTACAAAAGGTACAACCCGAGGTGGAGGATCCCACGGCCCCCAAGTAGTCGATGAAGAGGGGTTGGGGCCGTGAGTCGTCGTAGTAGAGGCCGATGCTTGCGGCACAACAGGTGGAGGTGGTGCTGGATCATCCATCCCTTCAGCACCCTCATCCTCGTCATCAAAAAGAGGCTCACCAACCTCATGATCACCTGCACGCTCAAAACGAGAAGAAGGACAAACCATGGTCTCGTCGAAGGTGACATCGGATGTCTCCATGACTCGGTTAGTATCAAGGTTAAGTACACGATAAGCTCGAGTGTGAGTGCTATAACCCAAAAATACACCGTCTGAAGAACGAGACTCAAATTTGTCCAGGTTGCCTTTCTTAAGTATAAAACAGTGGGAACCAAAAACTCTAAAATAACTCACCTTGGGCAGTTTTCCAAAACGCAACTCATAAGAAGTCTTTTTCAAGAAAGCTCGGAGAAAAATGCGATTGGAAATTTAGCATGCAGTGTTCATAGCCTTGGCCCAATACCGCCTAGGAGTCCTATGCTCATCGAGCATCGTCCTGGCCATCTCTACAAGGGTCCAATTCTTCCTCTCTACAAACACCATTTTGTGGCGGTGTGTAGGGGGAAGAAAACTGATGCTCTAAACCCAAAGAGTTACAAAACTTCTCAAAAATCCGAATTATTAAATTTGGAACCATTATCACTCTGAATTGCTCGCATTGAGTTCATAGGGAACTCATTCTAAAGACGCAAAATCAGATTGCGAGCAAAGGAGAAAGTCTCTGTTTTCTCAGCTAAAAAGAAAACCCACGAATATCTTGAAAAATCATCAACAACAACAAGCACGTACCATTTCCCCCTAACCGAGCTCACCCGAGCCAGACCAACAAGGTCCATGTGCAAAAGCTCTCCAGGGCGCTTAGTCATGACCTGAGTCACTGGATGGTGGGGAGCGGCTACCATCTTCCCATGTCTACAAGAATGGCAAACAAGATCCTTTTCCATGGACAACTTGGGCAATCCTCGGATTAGGCCAAGTGAGCTAAGTCTTGCAAGCAAGTCGAAGCTCAGGTGACCGAGTCTCCTATGCCACTTCCAAAGAACAGAGGAGGAATGTCCAGCCAAAAGACAACGAGAAATCCCAAACGACTCCGAGAAATTCGCGCGAAAGACTTTTCCAAAGGGTGAAATCAAACATACAGGATTGCCCTGAGGATCCAAAATGCGACTGAGATTCGGTTTAAAATGAATCTCATAGTCGTCATCAAAGAGTTGCAAAACAGAAAGAAGGTTAAAATGCAAGTTAGAAACAAAAGCAAAATCACGCAACACAAAGTGCTCATTAACTCACACCGATCCTCGAGACAACACTTTACCTTTGCTATTGTCACCGAAGGTGATAAACTCCTTTCCGGCAACAGGACTAAGACTGGAGAACCACTTGGCGTTTTCGGTCATGTGCCTCGAGCACCCGGAATCCACCAATCAACCGTCCTCCAATCATTTTACCTGGGAGGTGTCGTCGTCGTCGTCGTTGTTCTGAGGGATCTCCTCCAACTGGCTGTCGACCTCCTTGCCGAGGGCCATGGTGCAAAGGCTCTCGTTGTTGGCGAAGAAGCAGAGGCCGTTCAGCTTGTCCTCGATTCTCTTCTTCTTCTTCTTGGACTCGTCATCGCTTGAGGAAGCGAAGTCATCATCCGAGTCATCGACGTCGCTGAGCATGGCGAAGAAAGCACGCTGGTCGGCCAGGGCTTTCTCCATGTACTTCTTCTTGATGTACTCCTTGTTGAAGCCACCCTTCTTCTTGTACTTGGGAGGGGTGTACTTCTCCTTGTGCCGGGCGGAGTCGTACTTGTGGCCACGATCACCCTTGCCTGCCACTTGCTTGTTCTTCTTTGGGCAGTTGGCGATGAAGTGGTCTGGATCACCACACTCGAAACACCCATTGCGTCCTCCTGCACGACGTCGCTTCATGCGGTTGTTGTGAAACCGCGAGAACCGGTTGGTGAGCAAAGCCAACTCGTCGTCTCCCATGAACTCCAACTGCTCCTCTGTGACAGAAAGAAGAGAAGACAAAGCAAAGCCTCCAGAGGGGTTAGAAGAGCCAGAAAGCAAAGCCATAGATGGGCCAGAAGGATTTTCAAAAGAAGCCCTCGTCATGGCGTCAATCTCACTGGATTTGATCTTACTGAAGAGCTCGTCGCTCGTGAGGGTCTCATAGTTAGACTATTTGATGATCGTCTGGACCTTTGAGTCCCACACCGACCGATCGAGAGTGTGCAAAAGCTTCAAAGCTCTCTCATGATCGTCGAAAGGCAACAGCTCCTTGTTAGCTCTCATCCTGTTGACAATCACCTGAAAGTGAGCGAATAAACTCTCTATGCTCTCGCTAGGCATGTGTCAAAAGTTCTCATACTCCCGCTTGTGCGACTCGTAGAGACGGGATTTGACTTTAGAGGTTCCCTCATGAAAGCGCATGAGGGTCGCCCAAATCTGACGAGCCGTGGGGAGATGAGAAACGCGATCAAACTCAGAAACACTCAGACAGGAGAAAAGAGCATTACGGGCTCGGCTATTGGCATCGTGCTCTTTGATCTGCAGCTGAGTAACACGAGCAGCCAAGACCATGTAATCATCCTTGTTGCAAATCTCCCAGATAGAAGCACCTATGCTCTGCAAATAGGCCGACATACGTATCTTCCAATACGCATAGTTCATCCCATCGAAAAATGGCGGTTTGCCCACGCCGCGATCCATGTCGCCTTCTGTGGATCTGGAACCGGCTAAGATGAGAGATCCTTAACCTGCGACCAGAGGGGGGGTGAATGGGAGCTTCAAATTTCTTTTCGGAAACTTATTGCCGCTATCCCGAGAATCAACCCCAAGAGCAAACTTAGAGCTTGCAAGTGTCCACTACCCTAGATGTAGGGTGGATGCTTCCCAGAAGCACAGCGGGACAATACACAACTCTGGAAACCCAACGCAAAAACCCAAAACCAAATCCGAAGTCAGACAAACAAACTGCAGACAAAACAATGCACAAGAACCTGCATCGGACGCTGGCTGCGTCCGATGGTCAGGAGTCAGACGCGTTCGATGTAAAAAGACCATGACTGCAACATTACTGCATAGGCATCGGACGCTGGCTACAGTGAAGCCCTAGCATCCGATGTTAGACCAGCGGACGCGCCGATGGCAACGGATGCACAGATGTTCAGCGTCCGATGCTCCTTAGAAAACACTGTCAGATGACATGTGGCATCGGACGCGTCCGATGTGATGAACACAGCGTCCGATGCTCCCGATGTCAGCATCCGATGCCCCCGAAACTGCACTGTTCTTCCGCGAAATCAACCCGATCTCCTCCGAATCAAAAGCTCTAAGGCTTAGACTTGGGATGAGGAGTTTCAAGGAGGTTAGTGAGCTATCCCAAAGAGATCATGGCTCGAACCTAACTCCAAATCGGTAAATCAGAAGAATTTGGGGCAAAGGAGACAAAACTCGATTTGATGCAAAAAGCGACCGATCTACTAGCTTGTGGGGTTAGAGATGAATTCCTTCAGTGGAAAGATGCGCCTCACGACCTAGAATAAATCAGTTCAAACAAAATTGCAAAAGACGCAACGTGTAGAGAGATCGATCACCGGGAAAATCATGGAGAAAAGCAACCCGTGAAGAACAACACCAAATGTGAATCACAACCACGAATTTGCAACCGTGTGGCTACCACACGCTACAACAGTGAGATTACGGTCTCACTTCCTCAAAATCTCATGAACACAGAGGTATGATTGTCTTCTCTGTGGATCTCAGTTCACTACATCAGGGAGTGGGGAGAGCAGGAAAAACCTAGAAGGCAAAATAGCAAATTGACCGAGATAGGATGGGAGGTGGGTGTCTCCCTCTACTTATCCTAATTCTAATTCCCACTCTACCCGAACTAATTACAGAGCGAACCAGCTAAACCCTAAGGTTATTCTATACCAACTCGTGGTAGGTTGTGATCCGACGGCCACGCCCGCACAACTGGTAGCGTTGCCTCGACGCAACCTCACCGATTGCCGCCACGTGCCGCCACCGCTTTGCTCGTCCTTTTCCCGGACTTCGTCCCCGGTTTTGAGGCCCAAACTGGGAAACCAGCCTTCATGACCAACCCCCGGTTTTGAGGCCCAAACCAGGAAACCTGCCGTCCATTGCCTGAGTTTTGTGGCCCAAACTCAGAAACCCGCAGCACCCAGGTTTTGAGGCCCAAACCAGGAAACCGTCCTCAGCCCGAGTTTTGTGGCCCAAACTCGAAAACCATCAGCACACAGGTTTTGAGGCCCAAACCTGGAAACCGTCCACCGGTGGTTTTTCTGTGGCTCAACCACCAAACCAAGCCGTAGAGGGGATGCACCGCCCATGCACCCCGTCCACCGACACATGTCCCCAGGTCATCGACCCGAGCAACACTGTGCCCCGCAAGTCTCCGCTCGTCGCTGTCCTAGGCTGTCAGCCACCACAGCTGATCCTCAGGCCACCAGTCCCTCAGTCCAAGCCTCACGTCCGCCCTTCACTGCTCCCAGTCCATCGGCATGACACGTCTCTACTTGACCTTCACCTTGCCTTCGATCACTGTATCCGTGATCGACACCTGCACAACACAAGCCAAAGAACATGCGCATTAACCCAGTTGGCAATCACTCATCACTAGAGACTCGGCATACACCCATGTATCCGCACTTCCTCCGAAAGCAAAACTTAGCCAGGTGACCCTCACGGTGACAGAACTCGCACTCAAACCTCACCACTCTCTTGGGTTGTTGGTTTGCTTGGTTGCGAGGGTTGTTCACTTTGGCTGGCTTCTTGCCCTTCAGAAGGGGATCA
This sequence comes from Coix lacryma-jobi var. lacryma-jobi, assembly GCA_009763385.1. Lineage (NCBI taxonomy): Eukaryota > Viridiplantae > Streptophyta > Magnoliopsida > Poales > Poaceae > Coix > Coix lacryma-jobi. The sequence goes on from CM019826.1 coordinate 84,991,464, forward strand.
CTAGATTGGCTAGGAAGGCTATCAATTGTGTTCCTAAGATGGTTAGGATTGGGAACCCACACTTGCTTGCGAGGTGGAGCCTTGGGAGACTCAACAAGGATACCATCCTTGGTGATAGGCTTAGATGGATCAGGTGAGGTGATTTTGATAAGCTTAGGGAGAATGGATGGTTTCTCACTCGGGTCTACTCCACTAAACTCACCAATTTTCCCAAAAACACTAGAGCCCTCACCACCTGAAGCAAAGCCTACTCCCGGACCGCCAGTTCCCCTCTTGAACTGACTGATCATCATGCTCAACTGTGGCTCACTGCATGACACCCAAGTTAGGATGGACCGAAGGTATGTGTTTTCCTCCTCGATTTGCATCCTGTCATGCCGACAGTTGGCAATCTCAAGCTCCATTTTCGCGCATCGCTCACATGGAGCGGACAAGGTGCTCACTGAGCTGGCCTTCATAGCTTCAACAAGCCTGGCACTAACCTCTGCCAACTCAGTTCGCAACCCTGGACAGGCCTTGCAGGCACCCAGCAAAGAGGACTTCTCCTTCACTTCCTCTATCTCCTTCCTCAGGGAGACACAAACTTTGCACTCACCAACCAAGTCTGGCCTACCCTTCGGTTCATCATACACCTCAATCAAAGAGGCATAATTGGTTTGCATGGTGGCAAAGTTGGTCATATGCATCGTGCACTCATCACACTCCTCCTCCTCGGACACCTTCACCTCGGTCCTAGCACTCTCAAGCTCCTTAAGCGCCTCTACCATTTTAGCCTTAAACTCGTTACGTTCTCTAACGGCATGCTTGAGTTGTTTGTCTTGACCGAGGACTATGTCAGCTAAGGCGTCACGCTCATCGGTAAGACGATAAACAAGAGAAGAGGATGATACCTCGGAAGTGCCGCCGCCGTCGTCGGTGTCGGCATCCTTGTCCTGACACTTGCGGTCCTCCTCATCCAATGCCATGGTGCAGAACCCCTTGGAGGAGTTGCCGAAGAAGTAGAGTCCGTTGAAGCGTTCTTCAGTCTTGTTCTTGGACCCATCGTCGCTGGAGTCGCCGTCGGAGCTCTTCTCGATGTCGCTGATGGAGGCGATGAAGGCGCGCCGACCGGCGTCAAAAGCCTTCTCCACGTCCTCCCGGCGATAGCCACCCTTCTTCCTCGCGGCCTTGTTCTCCGGCTTGGCCTTGCGCCTGGAGTTGCTGTTCTTGCCAGGGAAGCTCTTGTCGCGCTTGGGGCAGTTCGTGATGAAGTGATCCGGATCTCCGCATCCATAGCAGCCCTCACGTGCGCCACCACGCCGGCGATTCCGGCGGTTGTTTTGGAACCGCGAGAACCGCGTGATGATGAGGGCGAGCTCATCATCGCCCAATGCCTCCACCTGCTCCTCTGTCACTGAAAGCAAAGAAGACAAAGCAAAGAGAGGTGGTGAAGCATCAGCCGTAAGAGCCAATCCACCCTTGCTTGAGACCAAAGCCATGGAATGTGAAGATGGGTTCTTCAGCTTGGCCTGAGTCAAGTGATCAATCTCGGCGGACTTGACCTTGCTAAATAGCTCGTCCACGGTGAGGGTGTTGTAAGAAGGAGACTCAATGATGGTCGACACCTTCACCTCCCATACCTTCTGTTCCAGGGCATATAGAAGCTTGAGTGCCCTCTCATGATCATCATAAGGTAGGTTGGCCCGATTGGCACGCATCTTGTTCACAATCGTTTGGAAACGAGCGAACATGGCGTCAATCGTCTCTCCCTCCAACTGAACAAAGTTCTCGTATTCCCGCTTGTATGTCTTAAAGAGTCTGGTCTTGACCTGAACGGTCCCCTTGAGATAGCTCTGAAGATTCTCCCAGATCTCTCGAGCAGTCTGAAGCTCGGAAACAAGCTCGAACTCAGGAAGGGAGATGTTGACCAAAAGCGCGTTACGAGCCTTGGAGTTGGCCTTGTGCTGGTCAATCTGGATCTGACCCACACGAGCCACAAGGACCGTGTACTCAGCGTTCTCGCATATTTCCCAGATAGAAGATCCGATGTTGCAGAGATAAGCACGCATCCGAATCTTCCAATAGGGATATTTCGTCCCATCGAAATAGGGAGCCTTGCCGTTCCTTCGATCCATGTCGCCCTTATGATCCAAAACCGATTAAGGTAAAGAAGATCCCTTAACCGGCTCCGATACCAATTGAAGGACCGAATTGGCGACCAGAGGGGGGGTGAATGGGAGCCTCAAATTTCAACTCATGAAATGAATGGCCCTTGTCCCAGAGAGTCACCCCAAAAGCAAGACACGGGCTTGCTAGTATCCACGACCCCAGATGTAGGGTGGATGCTTCCTAGAAGCACAACGGGATACTACACAACCCAAGAAGTCCTACGCAAAAGCCGGAAACCAAATCCGAAGTTGGATGAACGGACTGCGGACGAAACAGTGAACCTGTCACTGCATCGTGCCAACCTGGCGGACGCGTCTGATGCAAACAGGACTGTTCTGGAACCTTACTGCATGACCATCGGACGCTGCTATAGTAATCACTTAGCGTCCGATGTATCAGCGTCGGAGCGTCCGATGCTCACTCAAAATCACAGAAAGTGACATGTTTCACAGGAGCGTCCGATGCTATGAACAACAGCTTTCGATGCTCGTGTGCTAAGCATCCGATGCCCCTGAAAACAGCTCAGTTCTCCGGTGATTCAACCCGGTCTCCTCCGAATCAAAAGCTCTAGGGCTAAGACTCGATTTGAGAGGTCACAAGGATGTTAGTGAGCTACTCCTAAGAGATCATGGCTCGAACCTAACTCCAAACCAGTGAATCAAAGAAGTTTGGGGGAAACGGAAAGAAAATCGATCCAATACAAGAATCACCCGATCTACTAGCTCGTGAGGATTGAGACGAATTCCTTCGGTGAAAAGATGCGCCTCACAATCTAGCACAAGTTTGTTCAAGTGGAATCGAAAACCATTCCTCAGAGAGGGATAACGAAACAAATATCCGAGAGGGCAAAAACCAAAACGCGAAGAGCACAAAACAAAATGCGAATTGATCTTGATTTCCAGCCAAAACTTCACCACACAAGGAGACAACGAGATTACAGTCTCTTTTCCTCAAAATTCAAATACACAGAGGTATGATTAGCCGTCTCTGCGGATCACAGGCAGCGAGGTATGATTAGGACCTAAGCAAGGGCTAGAGAGAGAAAGCTCAGGATCAAATGGCTGCAAGGATGGAATGAGAGGAGGGGCACCTCTCTTATTTATTGCCTAAGTACAATAGTCCCCTTCTACCCCTAGATACAAGACAGAAGCGACCAACCCTAGGGGTATCCTGGTCCAACTTTATTGATTGTCGATCCGACGACCACGTGCCTTCCTCATAGCCTCTCCACGCCACCACACGTCCACCGTCCTTTTTGGACCTCCCCTCGGTTTTGAGGCCGAAACCGGGAAACCTGGACCTCCCCCCGGTTTTGAGGCTGAAACCGGGAAACCTGTCCTTCGGCTGAGTTTTGTGGGCCAAACTCAGAAACCCATCACCCCGAGTTTTGAGGCCTAAACTCAGAAACCGTCGAGGGTAGCTTTTTGAGGCTCAACTACCGAACCCGCGCCGTAGACGGGATGTGGTTCATACACCCCGATTTCCCGCACCGATGCTGGAGCATGTCCAGCCTCCACGTCGGGCACAGTGCATTCGCCTTCCTTCTCGGCCTCCCGCCAAGTGTCACGATGCCATCACCTTCCTCTCGACTCGGCCGATGCACCACACATCCCCATGTGCTCTTGCTTGTCAATGCCACGTGCCAGTTACCACAGCTGGTCCTCGGGTCTTCCGGTCTGTTGGTCCAAGCCTCACGTCCGCCCTTCACCGCTCCCGGTTCGTCGGCACGACACGTCTCTACTTGACCTTCATCTCACCTTCGACCACTGTCTCCGAGCTCCACACCTGCATATCAACACAGCCAAGAAACATGTTGTCCGTTGACCGATCACTCATCACTCAGGAAGGGAACCACAAGGGCACATATCAACCTTGTGTTCGCACAGTGCAACAAAAAAGGGCGTCACCCCTCTCCTTCCGGCTCTTCATACAGCAGGACCCCTCAAAGTACTCGTCGCTCCCACAGGAGGCAGTCGCCACCGTATCACGACCAGGAGGTCTCCCAAGGGAACCACGGCGCCCACCGAACCCAAGCTCCTGATGCTTCGACCGGGCCTTGCCCCTTCACCGCTCAGCTCCGGGCCGTCCAATGGCCCCAAGGCTTCAAGGTCAACATAGTGGACATGTACGATGGGAAGCACAACCTCGACCAGTGGCTAACCACATACAAAATCGCCATCCAAGCCGCCAGGGCAGGATCCGACGTGATGGCCAAGTACCTCCTGGTTTTGCTGTCTTCCTCAACGAACAGTTGGCTCCACAAGCTCGCCGAAGGCTCCATCGATGTAACATCCCGGCCCAGGGCTTAATAGGAATAATAGGATACTCATACCAAGAAGTTGCAACTTCTTTTTTGGAAGCCCATCTCCAAAGAACTTTAAAGTTAAGCGTGCTTGGCCTGGAGAAATTTAGGGATGGCTCACCGACTGGGAAGTTCTTCCCGGGTGCGCACGAGTGAGGACAGTGCGCAGAAACGACTGGTGTTGGTCTGTGAGGGAAGTCTATATCCTAGAAAAGTTGCCAGATGTAAGTAGGCCCGGTCTCGTGCAGACGGGACGTTACAATCGACACCTGGGTGCAACTCAAGGGATTCTTCATCAAGACATTACAGTGCTACCTGCGATCAGCCAGGGACACGCTACGATCTCCAGAACATCCATCAGGACCGTGATGAAAGCCTCCGAAGCTACATCCGCCGCTTCTCCAACATGCGGCTGACGATACTGGAGATCGCCGATGTCGAGGCCATCTTCATCTTCTCAAACGGTCTACTCCATAAGGAGCTCCGCGACAAGATCATCCGCAAGAAGGTGGCCACGGTCACTGAGCTGATGACGATCGCCAACTTCTACGCCAACGCCGACGACGCTCATCGCCATCACGAGCGCCCGCGTTGCCGATCACAATCCCAGGAGCGCCTCCGCGATGATGAACGCCGCGATGACCGGCATGATGGAGGATGCGATCACCGTTCGGGCTACCGTGACAACCGAGACTGCCACCACGATTGCCCCGAGTCTTCTTGTTAGAAGCCGGAATACCGCCGCCGCGACAATCGCTACGTCACCAAGACCAACACTCGCCCGTAGCACGCCTATGACAAAGACTATGAGAGGCTCCTCGACAGTCCTTGTCCTCTTCACAAGAATGCTAAGCACACCATGCACGAGTGCGACATCATTGCCCGTGGCGTGCGGAAGAATGATGAAAAGCGGCAGCGCAACGACAACAACAAGGACAAGGATGCTGATCCCCAAGAGCCTACTTTCAGGGCACCGACAAGAACACTCTTCATCTTTGGCGGCGACGTCATCATCGAGAGCGAGCAGAAGCGGCGCCAGGTTCGCCGAGACATCGCCTCCGCTGCGGCCATCCACGATGACCCCGCCCACGTCCGCTACCTCGACTGGTCGGAGCGCCCCATCACCTTCTCCCGGGACGACAAGTACCTCGGGCATTCCCCCCTCGTCATCGACTCAGTGATATCCAACTGCCGCTACCGAAAGGTCATCGTCGATGGAGGGAGTGCCCTCAACATCATCTTTGCCTCTGCCTTCCGCGAGCTTGACTACTCCAAGCGGGACCTCTTCCCAGCGAACTTCCCGTTTTAGGGCATCATCCCGGGGAAGCCTTCCATGCCCCTTAGGCGGATCACCCTCCCGGTGTAGTTCGGCACGCCCAACCACTTCCGTGAGGACTACATCACCTTCATCGTCATCGACTTCGACACCGCCTACCACGCCATCCACGGTCGCCCGGCGCTCTCCAAGCTCATGGCGGTTCCGCACTATGCTTAACTAATGCTCAAGATCCCGACGAACAAAGGCGTCCTCAGCCTCCGGGCTAATCTCCAGGTGGCATACAAGGTGCCCAGGCCTGCCTCGCCGACGCCGCCAAGCTCCGCCCTGAAGACCTAGAGATCCCCAAGAACTCCGACCAGCGCTCCTCCAAGAAGTCAAAAGACACGAAGCTGGTGGCCCTAGTGGACGGAGCTCCGAAGAAGACCGCCGTCATCTGCGCCAACCTCGACCCTAAATGGGAAGACGCGCTCATCAACTTCCTATGGAGCAACATCGACGTGTTCGCCTAGAAACCAGCGGACATGCTCGGAGTTCCACTGAAGTTCATCGAGCACTCCTTGAACGTCTCCGTGACGGCCAAGCCGGTTCGCTAGAAGCTTCATCTTTCACGCCAGACAGGAAGGAGGCAATTAGGGTAGAGCTCACCCGGCTCCTAGCAGCCGACTTTATTAAAGATGTGTATCATCCCGATTGGTTAGCCAATCTGGTGCTTGTACTTAAAAAGAATAAAGAATGGAGAATGTGTGTTGACTACACCGACCTCAACATACACTACCCTAAAGACCCCTTCCTACTCCCTCCCATTAACGAGGTCATCGACTCCACCGCCAGTTGTGAGCTCCTCCCCTTCCTCGACTGCTACTCCGGCTATCATCAGATCGCCTTGAAGGTGGAGGACCAGATCAAGATGGCGTTCATCACGCCCTTCGATGCTTACTGCTGCACCACCATGTCCTTCAGACTGAAGAACACTAGAGCTATGTACCAGCGCGCAATCCAGGAATGCCTAAAGGACCTCATCCCGGAGAAGGTCGAAGCCTAAGTAGATGATGTGGTCGTCAAAACTCGCTCTGCCGACACGCTTGTCTCCGACCTCGAGGAAACCTTTAAGGCCCTCAACAGGTTCAAGTGGAAGCTCAACCCCAACAAGTGCATGTTTGGCATGCCTTTGGGGAATCTTCTAGGCAAGATCGTCAGCCGCGACGACATCCTCCCAAATCCTGACAAGACTTATATTGTCCTCTGCATGCGACCTCCCTCTAATGTGAAGGACATCTAGAAGCTCACAGGGTGCATGGCGTCCCTCAGCCGCTTTATCTCCAGGCTCTGAAAAGGGGCTACCCTTCTTCAAGCTCCTCAAGGTGGGCGAAAAGTTCATCTAGGTTGACGAAGCCGACCGCGCCTTCTCTGACCTGAAGAAATACCTCACTCAGCCTCCTGTGCTCGCCGCACCTATGGAAAAGGAGCGTTTGCTGCTCTATATCGCCACCACGAACCGGGTCGTTAGCTCCGCCATCGTTGTCGAGCGCGAGGAAGTCAACCACTCCTACCCTGTCCAATGGCCATGCTTCTTCGATTAGCGAGGTGTTGAATGACTCCAAGACGCGGTATCCCCAAGTCTAGAAGTTGTTGTACGCTGTCCACATCACCGTCCGCAAGCTGCGCCATTACTTCTAAGGCTCCACAAGGGTGACTGTCGTCACTGAGTTCACCCTCGGGGACATACTTCGCAACAAGGATGCTACGAGATGCATCATCAAGTGGGCAATCGAGCTTGGCACTTACGACATCGCCTTTCAGGGTCGCCAGACAATCAAGTCCCAAGCTCTCGTTGATTTCGTTGCTAAATGGATGGACATCCAGACCCCAGTGCCGGTGCAGGCACCCGAGCACTGGGTCCCCTTCTTCAACGGGTACCTCACCCTACACGGCGCGGGTGCGGGTCTCCTCTCACATCTCCGTCTGGCGAAAAGCTCTGTTACGTGCTCCGGCTGCTATTTCCGGCTTCAAGCAACGCCACCAAGTACGAAGCTGCTCTCCACGGTCTCTGCATCACCAGCGAGCTATGCGTCAAGCGCCTCATGGTCTATGGTGATTCTGCTCTCGTCATTAACTAGCTTAATAAAGACTGGAGCTGCTCCAACGACAAGATGAGCACTTACTCCACGACCATTCGAAATCTTGAAGACAAGTTCTTCGGTGTCGAATACCATCATGTCCTACTCGACCGAAACCAGGCGGCCGATGAGCGATCCATGCTGGCGTCGTCCTAGTCCCCGGTCCCAGCTGTCGTATTCGTCCACAACTTGCTCGAGCCTTCTATCGCCGACTCCAACAGTACCGCCTCTCCGATGGACGTTGATCCACCCCCTCCACTAGCAGCTTACTGGTCGGAGCCATCCCCTCATCTCCATCAGACTAGCGTGGAGACTTCATCAAGTACCTCTCCGTGAACCTTGTCCTTGCTCATAAGGTTGAGGCCGAGCGCCTCGTCCGTCACATCAACCACTATGTACTTGCCGACGGTGTGCTCATGCACAAAAACTCCAAAGATGAAGTGCTCCAAAAGTGCATCTCCATAGAAGACGGCCTTGAGATCCTCCTCGACATCCACACTGGCATGTGCGGGAACCACGCCGCTGCAAAGACCCTGGTGCGCAAAGCCTTCCGGGCAGGCTTCTACTGGCTATCAGCGGTCGTCGATGCCAAGCAGCTCGTATGCACCTGCGAGGGGTGCCAGTTCTTTGCAAAGCAAACCCATGTTCCCGCGCAAGAACTCCAAGCCATACTAGCCATGTGGCCCTTCACCTGCTGGGGGCTCGACATGATCGGCCCATTCTGGTCGGCTCTGGGAAGCTTCAATTGGATCTACTTCGCCGTCGATAAATTCTTCAAGTGGATCGAGGCCAAGCCGATCACCAAGGCCACCGCCAAAAAGGCCTGCCTTCATTGATGAGATTTTACATCGCTTCAGCCTCCCGAACTCCATCATCACCGACCTCGGCTCCAACTTCACTGGCAGTGTCTTCTGGGACTTCTATGAAGGGCACGGTGTGCTCTTCATGTACGTCTCCGTCACCCATCCTCGTGCCAATGGCCAAGCCGAGTGCACCAACGGTATGATTCTGGATGCCCTGAAGAAGCGGCTCTACCAGAAGGACGAGAAGCATCCTGGTCGCTGGATATGCGAGCTCCCCTCCGTGCTATGGGGTCTCCGCACTCAGCCGGGTCACAATATCGGCGTCTCTCCCTACTTCATGGTTTTCAGCTCAGAGACCGTCATAACGGCTGACATCGCCTTCCGCTCCCCCCGGGTCGAGAGCTATGATGAAGAGGCCTCCGATCAGGCACGCTCCGATGATCTCCATCACCTTGAAGAAGAGCGATTGGCATCATGCCTCCGCACCGCCAAATACCTCAAAGGTGTTCACCGCAACTACAATCACAACATCAAGGACAAATCCTTCATCTTTGGCGACCTTGTCCTCAAAAGGAAGCTCAATACCGACGGCCTGCACAAGCTCTCCTCGCATTGGGATGGCCCCTACCTGGTGAAGGAGGTCACCCGACCAGGCGCCTATTGTCTCTCCAACCTCGAAGGCATCGACGTGCCCAACTCATGGAGTATCGAGCACCTTAGGAGACTCTACGCCTAGATGGCTTTGAGAACATATATGATGAATGATCGACATTTATGAGGAAGGTTTGAGGCTTTTCCCGGTTGAGTTCATATCTCGCTATGCGCTTAATGTTTATGACTAACCGATGGCGTTGAGTTGTGGTGTGTTTCTATGTTGGTGTGCGTGTGCAACATGTGTCTCTTGGTTGTGTTGATGTGCAGGTGTGGAGCTTAGAGACAGTGGTCGATGGTTAGGTGAAGGTCAAGTAGAGACGTGCCATGCCGATGGACCAGGAATGGTGAAGGGCGGACGTGAAGCTTGGACCGAAGGACCAGGATGCCGGAGGACCAGCTGTGGTAGCTCGTACGTGGCATCGGCGAGCGAGAGCACATGGGGATGTGCGATGCATCGGCCGAGTCGGGAGGAAGACGATGGCGTCGTGGCACTTGGCGGGAGCTCGGACACGGGCTTGCGTGCGGCGCAAGTGCCGTCGGCCGAGTCAAGAAGGAAGGCGAAGGCGTTGTGCCCGGCGTGAAGGCTGGACATGCATCGGCATCGGTGCCGGTGGTCGGGGTGTGAGAACCACATCCGGTCTACGGCGCGGGTTTGGTAGTTGAGCCTCAGAAAGCTACCATTGACGGTTTTCGAGCTTGGGCCTCAAAACTCGGGTGGCGGGTTTCCGAGTTTGGGCCTCCAAACTCGGGGTGGACGGTTTCTAGGTTTGAGCCTCAAAACCTTGGCTGGCGGGTTTACCGGTTTGGGCCTCAAAACCGGGCGGAGGATCCTATGCGGAACGGTCGACGCCTGGCGGCACCGAGAGGCTTGCATTGCGGCGAAGCTATCGGTGAGGAAGGCGCAGTGGTCGACGTGACGACACGTGGTGACATCCTGGAGCTTGCATCGAGGCAAAGCGAAAGATGAGAAGGCACGTGGCCGTCAGATGAAAACTGCCAGAGTTGGACGGTTTTACCCCTAGGCGGTATTTGGGTTGAGTGCTTCATGTAAGGGCGTTTTTGTCTTCGGACGTGCGGCTATATATCTGTGAAGGGGCTGCTAGGACAACCATCCTTGGAGGTTGCCATTCTCATTTTGTGATTGTGAGGAGAGGCTAGGGTTAGAGAGAGGAGTGACTCTTGTTCTTGAGCTTTTCGCCATCCGAGCTTTGTTGTTGCGAGGAGTGGCTTGTTACCCGACACCGTGTGCTATACAATCCTTCATCTTGTTGAAATCCAAGGATCAATCTCGTGCTCCTCTTTGTGTTGCGATTTTGTTCTTCGCGTTTCTCGTTTTTCCCCTCTTATGCTCTTCACGAAATCTGTTGTTTCGAGGGATGTTTTGCGAATCTATTTGAACCATCTTGTGTAGCATCGTGAGATTCTTCTTTCTACCGAAGGAATTTCTATAATTCCTCACGAACTCACAGATCAGGCGGATTTGGTTTTGGGATCGAGTTCTTGCCTGTTCTTCACCGTTTTCTTCGATTCATCGATCTATAGTTAGGATCGAGCCATGTTCTCTTAGGAGTAGCTCACTAACTTGCTTGTGACCCCTCACGCGAAATTTGAGCCCTAGTGCTTTTGATTTGAGGGAGATCGGGTCGATTCGGTGGATGAACAGTGGGCTGCTCGGGGTGACCGGACGCTGCCGCATAGCAACTGGACGCACCGAGTCAGAGTCCGGTCGTTGAACACTAGTGCAGTCCAGTTCGCGCGTGGTGACCAGATGCTGACCTAGCATTGACCGGACGCACCAAGTACTGAGTCTGATCAGTTCTAGTAGGGTTTTTGAGCGACCAGACGCACCTGTTGTGGCTTGACCAGACGCACTGCTCGCACTGTTCACCGTGCAGCTGTGATTGGTATGCATTGCTCCATTATAAATAATGAAACTCTCCTTGGTGAAATGCTACAACGGATGTATTTTATCTGTGCGCTTGCAGATAATCTTATTTCATATTTTATAAGGGCAAGATCATAAATACCATCCACGTCTCTAGTGTCGCTGCTAGTGGTGACAGCCTAGCGTTAATGGTAATGTTGTTAGATTTGTCTACCTGCATTTCTGGAGTCATTATCTGCAGTGATGCTAAGAGATGTCTACAGTACTCCTTCTGAAACTTATAGTAGCCACATAATATGGGATGCTGCAAAAAGTTGGAACTACAACAATTAACAAAAAGATTATGCAAACAATGGTTGACAACAATTTAGCAAAGATAGCTTCACTGACCCCATTCCTCGGATAAAGCTCCTGCCCTTGTTTCGAGTCTCTGACATGACGCGAAGCTCGATCACGCGAGCGAGGTTGCAATCTGGACACTTAACTAGAGGCGGCCCAGTTTCTCTACCTACCGGACATGGTTGCGCGTGACAAGAACTGATGGCTCGTCATTCCTCCATCCTTGATGCCCAACTCCCACTGGACGAGTGATCTTCCGGTTGCGCCGCCATATCTTAATCCAGAACAAACGCCGCCAACGTCGGGCGACGAGCGAGCAGAGGGGACACGCGGCATGGCGGTGGTGGGCGGATTAGGGAAGAAAATGTGTTGGACGGTGGTTTATTTGAAGAGCGAGACGAGTGCCTATTGACCTACCAAGTAAGACTTCATTGCAATAGACGTACAGCAATTGCGACCAAGTAAGACTTCATTGCAATGGAGGCACACCAGTTGCAATGGCTATGGCTAGTATTACAACCACGCAAAACTGGTGGCCATACGTGCATGATATCGCATCTCGCAGTAAGAAAGGATGCAATAGCCATCTACCTATAGCCTCGGCACACCAAGAATGTTGCAACCTAAATCAATGGTTGTGATATTGCATTTCATAAGCAACCAAAGCTACTATGGTTGCCATAGCACCTTTCTATTACAACACCCGAAAGGATAATGCAACTCAAAATTATTGTAGCAGTACAATGACCCAATTGCAACAGAAATCCTTAAAACGGGTGCATTATCGTGATCATGTTGCAACAAAAAAAAACATTATTGCAACACAATTTAAGTGTAGAAATATGCACACATATTACTACCAATTCAATGTTTGGGTGCCATAGTACCCCCCTATTGCACCCAAATGAGTGGTGTTGCCAAAGTGTTTCGTGGTTAAAGGTGGAAAACCACGTAGTGCGTCCAACTTGCAACTCAGAAGAAGTCTTTTTCATGAAAGCATGAAGAAAGATGCGATTTGAAACATGGCAAGCGGTGTTGATCGCCTCCACCCAAAAACGCCTAGGAGTCCTATGCTCATGAAGCATCGTCCTGGCCATTTCAACAAGGGTCCGGTTCTTGCACTCAACAACGTACGCCGTTCTTCTTGGGGACATAAGGAGAGGAAAACTGATGCTCAAGTCCAAATGAAGAACAGAAAGAGGCAAACTAGGAGTTATCAAACTCAGTACCATTATCGCTACGAATAGCTCTTATAGTATCAGAGGGAAACTAAGTTTTCAACCACAAAATTAAATCTCGAGCAAAAGCAAAAGCCTCGTCCTTACCTGCCATGAAGAACACCCAACAATACCTCGAAAAATCATCCATGATCACTAGAACGTACCACTTCCCACCCGCTGAGCAGATCCAAGCTGGACCAACAGTGTCCATGTGTAAAAGCTCGCCGAGTCGCTTGGTCATCACCTGATTCATAGGTGGGTGAGAAGCAGCAACCATCTTCCCGTGATGACAAGGGTGACAAACAAGGTTCTTCTGAAACATAAGGTTAGACAATCCTTGGATTAGGCCAAGTGAGCTAAGCCCTGCGAGCAAGTCAAAACTCAAGTTACCAAGTCTCCTATGCTACTTCCACAAATCAGAAGAAGGAACATCCACCAAACATCTAGAAGAGCCGAAAGAGCAAGAAAAATCAACTTGGGAGACACGGCCAAAGGGGACGAGTGTTCTGCACCGGTCTTTCCCCATTCTCCTTTCTCGGCTATGTTCGTTTGAGCGATTTCCCATCTGTGCACGAAGTAATGGTTGGATTTGTGAATGAGAACTCAACTATGACAGATACTGGCAAAGCTCGAACACCTTCGAAAACACGGTTGAAAGACTCCGACGAGTTGGTGGTCATGATACTGTATCTAAAACCACCCTCATCATACGCTAACGCCCACTTATCCTTGTGTTCCATCTGCCCCTCCAACCACGCCTTTCCCTCTTTGTTAAGCATGATGTCTAGTTCTTTCTTTGTCTCCTCGAACTTGTGTTGTGTACGTACACAACATAGAGCTTTCACCTTGTCACACACCTCCTTCTTCCTCTGATGGCGCTAGAAATTAGCGGCAAAATGGCGCATACACCAACTGTGAACTAGAGGCGGGCACCCATCAATATGTTCTTCGGCAGCACTAAGTAGACCTGCATGACGGTCGGAGATCATGCAAATTCGGCGAGAAGGACCAAGTACATGAGTCCGTAGAAGCCCCATGAACCATGACCAAGAATCAATGTTCTCTCCCTCTGCCAAAGAAAATGGAATTGGAGCTATCTGATCCTCCGAATCAACTGCAGCTGCCATCATCAACACACCTCTGTATTTTCCAGTTAAGAAAGTGCCATCAACAAGTATGAATGGATGACTAAACTGATAAGCATGTTTTGTCTACATGAAAGACCAAAAAACCCATCGCAATACATGTTTCCTGGCACCGCTGATGGGGTTCACGAAGAATCGGCCGTCTTGCTATATAAACCACTTCGAGCTCGGGTTGTTGTAACATATTGCACTTAATATCCTATGAATTCTGTTGTAAGCTTCCTTCCAGCTACCCCAACGAATTTGCAGAGCAATCTGTTTAGCACGCCAAGCCTTCCCATACAACACCTTATAACCAACAAATCCAAAAATTAACACAATCAAAGATGAAACAGACATATCATTATTATTATCAACAAGACCCAGTATGCGACGGGCAAGATAACGTGCCGTCAGCTGAGGATGCTGGTCCTTTCCCTCATTTGACAGACAAATATGGGGTTGCACAACTTTAGTTATTCTCCACTTCCCATCACTCCCTCTATTCCGAACATTTAGTCTCCACGCACAACCTGCCTTGCATATCACATGATACCTCAACTCCACATCTGAATGAGTCACGTTGTATGGCCTATGGTGAAACACCGCATAGTCTTGGAGAAAAAGCTTCAACTCTGACATTATGTCGAAAATCATGCCCACCTTTAGAATATCTGCACGATGGTCATACAGAGATTGCCTACACATCTGAAGTCCTGTGTCGCATACTGCCATGTCCACCATGCTCACATCCCTATAGTTGGGAACACCACGAAAAGGTACGTTCACCGAACTAAGTTGACAGTGCTCCGTGGTGGTGTAAGGTTCTGGTGCAACATACTGTTGTGCTTCCCTCAACTGCCTCCATGAATCGTAAGGGATGGCATCATCTGGCACATCATGTATCAGTCTCCCCTGAACCATCAGCATAACATGAACCGACATAACATGATATGCTTGACTACCAACTCCCACATTGGTTTGTACTCCAACATTATTGGGTTCTAAAATCATCAAATCCTCATCGTCCGAACTATCAGACTCACTGCTAACATCCTCATGAGAAATCCTTTCGTCCTCCTCCTGCTCTTCCTCTTCTTCCTCAAGGTCAGCCACACCAAAGTCATTGCTTATACTGCCTATGTCATGGGATGGGCCTACGTCATGGGATGTCGTTGGTGCAGAATTTAGTATGTCCTGCGTCAACTGACCATCCAAATCCATATGAACAGGTGAGGCATCACAATTGCGCCTCAAGTCCTGCTCATCACCTTCATAACCATCAGCGGATGGACCATCCTGTTTTCGAAAACCATGAACCACAAAAACCTCGGCCATTGCCGAATTGCATTGCTCAATTACCCTGAGGTATCGCAACCAATGACCCTCGTTGCACAAGGGCATCAAGACTAAGTTTGCCTGGGTTTTCCCGCTATCAAGCCTCCCCTTAAATGACAAGTCACCGTCGAACATCTCCTTCAAACGACACACAAGGTTACTAAGGGTAGGACAATCATCAAACATCTCAATTTCTTCTTCCATATTCACAAACTGACCATCTTCTTTTCTAACACTGCCTCCATAAAACAGCCGCACTAAACATCCCATCTACATAAGCATCCGAACGCACTTTGTCAGGTTTTCCGACTAACTAAAATAATAAACTAGCTACTCATACTAAATACATCCTAACTAAAATAAATAACTAATTACTACCTACAGCTCTAACCTAACTACATATAATACAACCTAAAACTAACTAAACTTAATCTACACACCGAACTAACTACGACTAACACTAACTACACTACCACTAACACTAGCTACAACTACAAGGACAACTACAACAATAAACTAAGAAATGATGACACAAACCTTAACAATGTTGACAATGCAGTAGACGAGGACGATGTCGGATGTGATGGGAGACGGGGGATGGCGGGGGGCTGGCCGGAGGTCGGGGGCAGCGCCCGGCCGGGCCGGGGGCGGAGGGAGGCGGCCGGAGGGCAGATGGGGCCAGCGGCGGGGCGGCCGGCCGGAGGCCGCTGATGGTGGGGAGGCAGCCGGCCGGGGGTGTCCCTGACGGGGAGGGGGGCGGCCGGGGGGGCGGGGGCTAGCCAGCCGTCCGGGGCCGGGGTCCGCAGGAGTCGGGGAGGCGGCTGGCCAGGGGCGCGGAGGCGGCGGCGGCGGCCGGTCGACGGCGGGGGAGGCGGAGGCGGTACACTCCGGTTGCACGGACGCTAGACTAGAGAAAGAAAGGAAGGGGAAAGAAACGGGTCCGCGCGGCTGGTGTTGATGGGCCCTGCCGCGCCACGCATCTTTGCGCAGTAGTGCCGCACGGTGGCCGGTGGCGTGGCAGTGCCGCGCCCAGATGCATGGCGCGATAGCGCCAGCCATGTCAGCAGCCACGTCAGCCCGGCTGTGGCAGAACCGGGCCACGTGTCACCCTTGCCGCGCCACCATGCATGGCGCTGCAGTATTGTTTCACCGCGCCTGCTTTGGTGACGTGGCCAAAAGTGGTAGTTATGAAAATTAGTTTGGAAAGGGGTCATTTTTGAAAATTCATTTTAAAAAGTGTTAAAAAACATCCTCTGCCGTGACTTCCCTAGCCCGATCTCGCGACCTACCCTCGGCGGCGCCCCTCCGGAGCCACGGCACCGCCCTCCCCACTCACGGCGCCGCCCTCACCCAGCCCCCCCCCCCCCCCGCGCCCTCCCCGCGGCGAGATTCATGGAGGCGGCGGCGCGACTGAACCACACAAGCAGCGTCGCCAGGGCATGAGGGGGGCACAAGTGAATCTATGGAGCAGAGGCGATGGCCACGTTCGACCCGTACGAGAACAACGACGGCACGTGCATCACCGTCGCCAGCACCGACTACTGCGTCATCACCGCCGGCAAGCAAGAGGTTGAGCCCCCTCAGATCCGGTCGGCAAGCAAGAGGTTGAGCCCCTCAGATCTAGTCGGCAAGCAAGAGGCCTTCTCCCAGCACTGCTGCTTCACCGCGTACGAGAAATCTGGGCACCACCGTGCCCCCTTGCGAGCTTCGAGCGGGATGATGAACTCATGCAGATCAAGAAGGTGCGCCTTTTCCCCCTCCCTAGCTCTTGACTCCATCCTATCTCCATCCAGATCCAACATATTTTAATATTTATGCCTCCATCCTCCCCTCTGGCCTGGCGCCTAGGCCACGGACGTCGCTGCCCGTCGCAGCACTGGGCACGGTTGCCATGTCGTTCAGTGCCAGCTTCGCCTCATACATGTGCATCACTTTTCTATGCCATGGTTGGCTCTGTGGCAGGGTACGAACTATGGAATACTATAGTACTAGTAGAGACCGCGCGCCCCTACGCGCCAAGTCAAAAGTTGTACAGTTTTTTTATTAGGAAAGCGAATCAGGTATAAATTGGCTCAAGCTGAACAGCGAGTTTTAAAATAAAATTTTGCTATATCAATGATGATAGGAGTTGCTATTGCAGTAAGACGGTAGAGATTAATAGGTACACAAAAGGACGGTAAAGTATTACCAGAGTTGTTATACAGGGCTAAGATGAAACAGATTCGTTTTTTTTTGCCTGACGGTACAGGCAGGAATGACTAATCCATCTTTTAGTAACTATGGTCAGTTTCCCAATCTCATTCATCATCGTCTAAGGTGCGCTTTGGTGTAACTTTAAGTATGACTGCATAATGATAAGCATACTTAGTAAGTGTAACTCTAACATCACTATATGAATATTGATGTAAGGAAGTGCAGAGAAGCAATCAATGTGTATTGGAAATATTGTAGACATAACATCAGAGAATGCAATACTTTCTGAATTTAATTAGAAAACATATCAACTCCATGACTGAAAACAACAATAAACATATGTAGGTCTAACCAAATACGAATGAAGTCCCCAAACAGATTTAAGCATATTCCTATGCAAGTATAGGGTCAAAAGACTCTGAGAAAGATGAATATGATTTCATGTATTTCTTCCCACCCTAATTATTGTCCAAGTTAACTGATTTTGAAACCAAATCTAACCCCATACCTGGAGCAGGGTAAGTTTTGCCGACAGCGTAGTTTTGCCTCAGTTAAATAAAAAGCTGAATAGAAACATAAAACACTAATGGCCACACCCCAACATGGCAGTGGTGGGTCGAGAGAGAGGGATAGAGAGTAGATTCAGAGGGGAGAGAGGCAGCAGTGTGGGGAAAGAGGCAACAGTGTGGATAGAGGACATAGGAGCAACAGATACTTTTAGATGGCACAGTGGAACGTGGCAGGGCGAAACACAATTGTAAAACTGGAACCCGAATAAACTGGAACCCGAACAAAGTAGAGAGTATTATAGAAGTCAACGCTATTAATTAGCTATCAAATTCATAACTTAGTTAATTCAAATATTAGTTTTTTACCTTTTTGACTAATGCATCTTGTATTTCAGGTTGCACTCTATAAATAAATCATAGCAAAGACGACCACAGAGGCAATTTGGAATTGTTTAATGTATTTCTAATGGCCAAGCATGTGGAGGCGGCCCTGATCAATTAAGTTGTACATCCAAAAAATTATCATTAGTTTTGACAATGAAAATATCAGATAGCAACATAGACCCCAAACTATAGGCATGCCCTCAAGATTCAATTGAAAAAAATCCAATGACAACATTATACCAGTCAGTGTGGCTCAATCCATTTAAAAAGCAAAAGGACCAAAGCAGGGAGTGGGCAATGGGCATACCTTGAACACTGAGGTGGCTCTGACAGCGACTTGTCGGACAAGCATCATATGAGAACCTAATACACTTGGATCAGTAGTAGGCAAAAAGAAAAGCCAATATTCATGGGTCCTAACACCTGACATCTACGGAAGTAGAACGGAAAAGGTATTGGCATTTACAGAAGCAGAACAACAATTGCTGCATAATAGACCATATCATTTGTGTCTGAGCAATGAAAGACATAGCTCACTATTTATTCCTGCAAAGGACACCAAAACAAAGAAAAATTAAATTCATATGCACCAAGTTATCATGTTTCCAAGAAGAATCACGCAATCGAAGTGGTTGGGTTCAACAAGAACTCACCATCTATCTTCCTAGCTAGCTGTATTTCCTGCCACCATTTCCATCAGTGAGATACTCATCTATCTATGCAGCATATAAAGCAGGAAAAAGACGTCATACCAAATTATCATGTTTCCAAGAGGAATTACGCAATCAAGTTGATTCAGTTCAACAAAAACTCACCAGCTATTGTCATAATTGCCTGTCTTTCCTAATACCATTTCTCCATCATTGAGGTACTCATCTATCTCTGCACCACATAAAGCAAGCAAAAGATGTCCAAACTGAGGAAACTTTATGATGCAGACCTAGCCATTGACATTAAAATTGTAGCATTCCAGAAAGCATCTAGCAGATCACTCAATAGAGCTATATCTGGCAATATTTATAGAAAAGCACATATGGCATCAGTTTTAGTTTGTGGAAAATAGGCAAAGAAGATAGCACACTGCATGATTTTAGTCTGACAATAGGCAACCAAGCAAGTACTCCTTGTCTGGTGGTTGCCACTCCACTCTTTATCACAACATGGTATGGCTTAAACGTACATCAGTCCAGTCCACTGGTCATCAGATGACACTGGAAATAAACTTAACATTACATGAACTCCACTCTGCATGATTTAAGAAAAATATGAAGGTCAGTTCCCGGCCATAAAAAAAGGCCCATATGAAACCTTATCAATGTTGTATATCCTAATCCAAAGAATAAACTGAATAGGCAGAGAATAAATAAAAAGGAGTTGCTATAAACAAACTGTGCATGAGCATGTTCAAATTGATAAGTTCTGTAGGCTTAACAAATACATGATTTGAAGTCTATCATCATTTTATAATTGGAGAAAGGTTTCCTGCCGTAGGAGACAGGAGAGAACTAACCTATGAAACATCATCACAAATTAAGGAAAGGACCATTGCCTCCATGAGTACATGTTACGATAAAAAAATCATTCTAGCATTAGTCATCACACATGCACCCCTGCAATAGATGAATACTGATTTGGTTGAATTAAATTTGGTAGCATCACATCGAAAGCAATCACAAGAAGTATATCATTTTTTATCACAAACCAATGGTACCTAAGATAATATACTGAGCCAAATTGACTCTAGATAAATTTCTACAAAATATGGCAATACTCTTGCAAACCTAAAAGTGAGAACATGCTATGTAAAAAAAAGCGTTGCATGAAAATAGTTAAAAGAATTATGTGTACAAATAGATTGCCTCTGCATGCTTACAAACTTTAATTTCTGGATGCACATTGTCTTATCCTCTAATCTGTCAATTGATATGGGTCATTACTTCTAATCCTCAAGTAAGAAAAGAGTGAACATAGTATGAAATCTCTTGATTGTAATGAAAGAATAAATACAGTACCTTTCATCTAATATTCATGGAGGAAAAGAAAGGAGAAAAGGCTTTTCAATCATCTACGCACATAAATGACCCTAAATTAGCACCAGATTAGATATAGTTAAATTGGAGAGCATAAAGGGACCTCCATATCGTGAGGAGCATGTAAATTGTATCCTTTTTCTTCAATCAAACTTAGAGCATAAAAGGACATCCACCCCAGGAAGAAAAAAAAAACTGGGCAAATCAAATGGCAGCAGACAGGAAATGAAGCAAAACAAAAAAAATCTAGATAAAGACATGACGCTCCACATCTGAAGGCCTAAAATTTGAAGGGGATCCGTGAACTGAATTGCAAATCAAATATGGAAGCCCAAATTTGAAGGGAAAAATGACGAAGTAGAGCAACCCATATATGAATCCATAAACCATTCGCAAGAAATCTGAAATGAGGCAGGCCACATCAATCCACGACAATCACAGATTAAAGGATGTAGCTATCGAACCGTAACAAAAAAAAACAGATGGGGAGACGAAGGGCGACGTGGTAGCAGCAGGAAGGGGAGTGTCGAGATGAGCAGATAGGCAAAGTCAAGGATCAATTTACTGTTCTGCAATTGCGGAAGCAGGCCTCGAACCGGTGGCCGTCACACGTTACACAAAAGGAGAAAGAAGTGGCAATATTTGCTACGACAGTAGGAGGCAATAAATAACTATGACAAGATGTGCAAAGATCAACAATGCATATGTAGGAAGCCTATGCCAAAATAAGGATAACAACTGCATGTACATAAAGACAAAACTTGAAAAGAAGTTTGTTCTAACCATGTTAGAGTTAGCAGCATTTAACTTAGACAGTAACGTTAACCTGAGTTATCTTCTCCTCATTGATTTTTTGACCAAGTAAATTTTGTCTAGCTTTACAAAATTAGGTTGTTAACCTGAGTTATGTTTTTCTCATTGCTCCTCGGATCCAGTAAAAGTTGTCTAGCTTTACAAAATTACATTACAAATCTGAAGATAAAGACTACATACAGGTTATCTGGTTTGTTCAGCGTTGATATCTGTAGCACATCGGACAGCTTATGGAGACATGCTAATATCATTTGGTAAGATTTAAGAAAAATATGAAAGTCACTTCATAACAGAGGAAGATAAATATTTTGCCACAATGGTTTGCTGCACCTACTGATCAACATGCACTAATTTAGGCTCTAGCTTTACAAAATCACATTATAAATCTGAAGATAAAGACTCCATACAGGTTACCTCGTTTGTTCAGCGTTGATATCTGTAGCACATTGGACAGCCTATGCAGACCTGCTAGTATCATTTGGTAAGATTTAAGAAAAATATGAAGGTCAGGTCATAACAAAGGAAGATAAATATTTTACCACAACGGCTTGCTGCACCTACTGTTCAGCATGCACTAATTTAGTCATAGATAGAAAAAATTGTAAAATTGGCTCGGCGATGGGCAATGATTTTGATTAAAACAAATCATACCACTAAAATAAATTAGGCACTACCAAACCTACTCTCACTCCATATATATGCAAAAGGTACGGCTTGCTGCACCTACTGATCAGCAAGCACAAATTTAGGCATAGATATAAAAAACTGTAAAATTGGCTCGGCGATGGGCAATGATTTTGATTAAAACAAATCATACCACTAAAATAAATTAGGCACTACCAAATGTACTCTCACTCCATATATATGCAAAAGGGAATTATTCAGTTTGACATTCATGAAGACCAAAACCATGAAAACTGGATACACATGGGATTCAGTTTGACATCCATGAAGAACAATACCATGAAAGATGGAAAGGAGAGGAGAGGAACCCAACTGACTGTCCTCTAAGACGCATGCCCATTTTTTCTAATTACTTTGCAAATTAATCTAGCAAAGACCAATGCCTATGTCAAATTTAATCAGCGTTCGTGGCTAAAAAGCTGCTTCAAATTAATCTAGCAAAGACCAATGCCTACATCAAATTTAATTAGCGTTCGTGTACGTGCTCAAAAAAGCTGCTATGATAACCTTATAGGAACTGCTTACCAAATCAATCTCATATTGCTTCAACAATTCCAACTCTAAAAATATATGCAAAAAGATGGTTGTACGTTTTGTCATCAACAATCCAACACGGCCATAGCGGGGCACCCGCCGGTGTGGCACCACATCAGGAGACAAAGAGATTCAGAAATCGAGAGAGAGGAAGAGACACGCACCTAGGGTTTCATGGAGCAGACGAGACCATGCGACCCAACGGGATGACATCGCATCTGAGGGGCGAGTAGCCGCACCGGGAAGCATGGGTCGGCTGCGTCATTCCCGGGGACGGCGACCGTTGGGGGCCCCATAGTCGGGAGCAGCCGCTAGCTGCATCGGCGCAGCACCCGGGCGGGGCCGCCGTTGTCCCGGCCTTGCGGCGCGAGGGAGAAGGAGGCGTGAGCGGGGAGGTGGGGGAGAAGGGAGGGGGCTCGCGCCGGCGCGCTGTCCACCGAAGGCGCCGCCGCGTCGCGTCCGTCGCTGCTTCGGTAGGGGAAGTAGGAGCCGTGGAGGCGGAGCCCCGGGAGAGGAGACGGAGGATGCAGATGCGTGCGTTTTTTTTTGCGTTGCTTGCCGGGTGAGGATAGATATTTTGCGAAGAGGGCTATAGGCTAAGGCAACCAGGGGTCAGCTGATCTGGACCAATGAGAAGCGCAGGTTCTGACCTATCATTGAGGTGGACCAATGAAACAATTTGGGGAGACGTGGCCTGTCTCCCCGCTCGGGAGTGAAATTTGGGTAGACGTGGCACCCTCCCCACTCGGGAGTGAACTCCTGATTGTAGGAGTAAATTGGCTGTCATGGGAGTAGTATCGTGTTATGCATGCTTGCTTGTTTCCAGCTAAGCACGTGTCTTCGGCAAATCCCAAATTCAAATCAATTTTCATTCTTTTTTTATTAAAAAATCAATACATGGTCGCCCGCAGTGGATTAATCTGCATAAAAAATATTGTCCAATCTTGATTTTTTGCAGGTTGTAGTAGTCCAGTTTATTTGTTAGTTAATTTGCAATAAAAATTCTTGATCTATGATCATACAAGTAGTTCTCTATGAAATTTGATTGCTTGTATTTTTTTTTGCAGATTTGAAACACATGACACATAAAATAATCCCACGAGAATTCTATGTAGTGTTTCTCTATTAATTATACATTCATCCAATTTGTAAGCAATGTTTGGGTTGGGACCATACAATTTTTATGTATTTTTTCTATGTTTGGCATCTCCAAATTTTTATATGCTTACATCTACAAATTTTATATGCTTGTGCATTCCACCATCGTTGGTGGCAGTGGCGACCAGTGCACCAATCTTTCACTGCATATCATTAATTGTTCATCCTTTCATGCAGTTATCTATATATTGTTTATGCGCTCGGTCAAGTATCTAATCAACGTTGCCTATTTTATTCGGTGAATGAATGGATGGGCTTGGTAACCAGGGAGCCGGGTAGGGCATAATTTTATACATTGTTAGAGTAGTTTTTTGTGCACTTCTTTATATAATTTTATACATTATTGAAGAACAACTCTATACATTGTTAGAACAATAATAGGTTGTAAGAAATTGTGGGTTAGTCTTGATCTTTTGCAAGCTAGAGTAGTCTAGTTTGTTGGTTTATTAATATGCATAAAAAATATTGTCAGCGAGAAACCTCTTCTCTGGGAAGGATCTACTTGGCTAGATTTCGTAGTTCTACGATGATCTAAAGCCGATGGTTGGAGGCGGCTGGCCTGTCACAAAAACACAGGAGGAACACAGCTCAAACCCAGTGTAAACCTCTCCTCGCCGAATGAATGTGGGGTGTCGGTGTTTCGGACTCAGGGGTCTATACCGGCGAGTGAATTTGCGTGCGCGTGTTCCCTGATCCGGATGGTGATGCAAGAGGAATATAAGCAGTTTATCGTGGTTCGGGCAAGAGAAAGCCCTACGTCCAGCGGGGGGGGGGAGATTGTATTATCTTGCACTGAAGTGCTTGTACAGGGGCGGATACAAGCATGAGCGAGAGAGAGCAGGGTGTATGGAGGAAGGAGCTAGGGCTAGGGAACTAACCCTAGAGTACGTTCTAGACTATGGTGGAGAGCTTGAGAGCTTGAGGGATTGATTGCTTTTGTCCAGCATGCCCTAACCTAACCTTCGATGTCCCCTTTTATAGGCGAAGAGGAGGCACGGAGTTACATAGTTCTAGGGCTGTCGTAGGCGATGATGTCAATGATGACGTTGGTGATTTTGATGCCGGTCATGTTGGCGCCGCTGTAGAGACATGTTGCGCCCTGTGGCAGCGTGCTTGGCGACGTCAGTGAAGGGCGAAGCCCATGCACTGCCGTGCGTTCAGACGTTGCATCGGGAGTCGTTGGAGTGCCGACCGGTCCTGGCAGAGTAGTGCTTGAGGGCGAGGTCGAGGCTTGTGCTGATGGGGCCGAGGCCTGCGCAGAGGAGGTTGAGGCCTGCGCAAAGGAGGTTGAGGCCTGCGCGGAGGGGGTCGATGCTTCGAGTTACGCCATGGAGAGGTACAGTGCGCGACATGGGGCGACTATTCTGTGCGACGTGCTTGTTTCCCGGGGATGGGTGGCTAAGGATTGATTTAACCGTTGTACGACCCAACGTGGTGCTTGTTGTAGCCATATGAGTTAGACTGGAGCAGGTAGTGTGCATTTAATGCTTCCAGGGTTGTACAAGTGGTAGGTGCGGAGTAGTCGAGGCCTGCTTCCTTCGCTAGGAAGTCTCAGTGGTTGGGGCTCGACTCCCTCGTATCGTGAGACGTTCGCTCGAAGCCTGATACGGAGGGTTCGAACGAGACGGAGATCCATAGTTCGTCCGAGGCCTAGCTCGGAGGGCTCGAGCGAGGCAGAGAGCGAGAGTTCACCCGAGGCCTGGCTCAGAGGGCTTGGGCGACGTGGGGATCGTGCACTTGTTCGAGGCTCGGCCTAGAGGGCTAGGGAAAGACGGAGAATGAGTGTTTGCCCGAGGCCAGGCTTGGAGGGCTCGGGTGATACGCTAGGATCGTTGGGCCGCATCGGCCAGCTTCCCCTTGACGGTCTTTGTCTTGATGGGTCGAGTAGTGTCGGCTCTGGTTATGTTTTTCTTGATCGAGGTTTTGGGGTACCCGTTTTCCATACCATCGACAGTAGCCCCCGAGCCCTGGCTCGAGCGTTGGCGCTCGAGTTGGGGGTCACAAGGTCGTTGGGTATTCCAAAAACTGCTCTGCAGGGGACGCGCGAGCGTTCCCCGCGGGGGTAGCCCCCGAGGTCTCGAGGGAGTAATCACACTCCTTCGAGGGCTTTGCTGACTTCGTGTGCTTGTCGTGCATGAGGTCGAGTGTGGTCGGTATTCCTGCAAGATTTGATCAGCTAGATTCGGGGTGATTGCTCTCAGCCGTAGTGAGCCTCGAGATATCAATCCCCTTGGTTAGGTCGACCCTCTTTCGTCGTGGGGTGACGGGCGTAGTCGAGCCCCCGAGCCTCGTGCGGCTTGGGGCATTGCTAGCACCGGCATCCTTCCCACGAGCCCTTTCGATCGGGTGTGAGGTGAGAAGCGTCGTACTACCCTTGACAGGGCAAAGTCTCGACGTCCTTGGTGAGCTGGTGACGGCCGAATCGAAGCGAGAGCTCGTGCCCCGTTTGATAGGGGTCGACTGTGGCTCGGAGGTGATCTCATGCCTGGATACCAGCTCCGTTCGATAAGAGCTGGTGGCTCGATGCCTCTCCACGTGGAGATACCATGGCGACATATTTGTCTTGCCTTGGATACGCATCAGGGGTCTCGAGAGTCCATTCTCGAGCTAGGCTCCGAGTGAGCTCCCCCTTGGTGTCCCTGACTCGGGTGCTCGAGGTCAGCTATTTGGGCCCTTCGGGGGTCAGCCTTCGGTACCTCGAGACTTTTTGCATAGGCCGGGGTCTTTTGCTTCTTGTGGAAGGATCCTTTGAGCAAACAATTCTTTCCGTCCGTTGGGCGCGCCTTTTTAGGCGAAGAATGATATGACACGGCGGTCGTGGCAGGCCCGAGCGGCGAAAGGAAGAGGAGGGGGCGGCACGTGTGTCTGTTGCATACCTCGAGGGAGGTTAGGTGAACGCATTTAATGCGGGCGTGTTACTTTTTTCCTTACGCCGCCCGGCATATCCACTGCGCATCGGCTTCTATAAATACGAGAACTGAAGGGAACCGTTCTCCTTTTCTGCTCTCTGTCTTTCCGCTGCCGTCATTGAGAGCTTGAGCGCTCGCTTCGCCTGCGAAGGAAAGAGGAAGAGAGAGAGAGATCTAGGACCTTTCTAGGGGCCCGTCTGCCGCGTAGGCCTATGCTGCCGTGATGGCGACTGTGGTGCCCGCCGATGAGTGGCGTTCGTCGTCGGTGACGATGGAGAGGATGCAGGAGTTGGTCGATGCGGGGCTTCTTCGTCCCCTTACTTCTCAGGAAAAGCCGGAGTGGATGGCCCTGCCACAGTCAGATCGGGAGCCAAGGCCGCCGAAGGGCTACGTCATGAGCATCCTGAAGTTCCACCGGTTGGGGCTCGGATCGCCCCCGAGCCGGTTCATGCGGGCGCTCCTTCATCATTACGGCGTCGAGCTTCACAATCTTTCCCCCAACACGGTTTCTCCGGCCGCCATCTTCGCGGCGGTCTGCGAAGGATACCTAGGGATGGAGCCGCATTGGGAGCTGTGGCTCCATCTCTTCAGCGGGCATCACTTCTACGCCCCGAGGGGTAAAGGCGTGAGGAGGGTCATCCGCGCTGGCGGACTCAACATTGCCTTGAAGACTGGCAGGTCGGATGTTCCTCGTGAGTACATCCCACCTACCAACTTGATGAGCAATCACGCCCAGTTGGACTCTCAGTGGTTCTATCTGCGGAACGACGAGGAGTATCTCCCGGAGTTCACCGGGCGTCTCCTTTTGGAGCGTCCGACCCACTGGTCATACGGTGTTGCGGTGTTGATGGTCCTTAAACACCTGTTTTACCATCAACATTTTACCCTAAAGTTCACCAAAAAGGCATGAAATGTAGTCAAATAGGTTTCAAACTAACCAAATTACACATGTCCATAGAATTTTATTTGAATGCAGGAATTTGGACCAAATTTGGAGAATGGACCCACCAGAAGACAAGCCCACTCACCAGGACCCATTTGGGCCCGAGTGGGGTGGCGCCCGCCAACCAGAGGTGGCGCCCGCCACATGGAGAGGCCCAACTCTCCCCCTTTGTCACGTCACTGATCCGTGTGACCATCCCATGGCCAAAGCTTGGCCCTTGGTCACTAGGTCAGTGGCATCGGACGGCTCAGGATGGAATGGCGTGGATCAAGGCCGTATGGCGGTTACTCAGACATGCAACCGACCTAACCACTGCCTCTCTGGAGCTCCTGGATGCCGTTGAAGCAGAGGCGGTGCATCCAACAGTTGTGAGGGTGGCGTCTGCCACCTAGGGCTGGCGCCCGCCACTAGGGTTAGCCCTAGGTCGGCTGGCTGCCCCCTATAAGTACCCCCGTCACTCCTCAAGACTATAAATACCCCCCTGAGGCATCACTTCATTCATATACCACACCAAGCAACACACAAAGCAAGAGAAGCAAGTGAGAGTTAGGTTAGAAGCTCAGAGAGCTTAGGCATGTAGGTAGATAGTAGAGCAAGGCATCTTTGCCCTCGTGGGAGCGCTGCTCAGGGCTTAGCTCAAGAGTAGAGGCGTGCGAGTGATCGGTCCTGGAGCTGGGAAGAGTCTTCCTTCATCTCCAGTTCAGGTTTTGCTCTTGTTACTCAAGCACTTTACTATATTCTATTTCATCATTTCAAGTATTACTTTATTCTACTTATCAGTATTGAGTGGTATACTTGATTGATTGCTTGAGTGCCTAGCTATCCTATAGATCAATTCACATAGCCGTAGTAGTTAATCTCTAGTGAGCTTAGTGTTTGATCTTTGCCAATAGGTTGCTTAGTTAGTTTAGTGTTTATCTTATTAAGTCAAGTATTTGCTATGACGTCCGCAAGGGTGTCTCTATTGAAAGCTAGGATAGAGATAGTTAGAATATAGTTAAGCGTGGTGCTTAGTTATAGACTTACCTTCAGATACGGCTGGACCCCCGGATAGCTGTGGTAGCAAGCAGGTGGTGACAGCCCTGTGCGCCTTGAATTCCACCACGTAGTTGGCCCAGTTTAACAGTAAGGCTCGTTGTGCTAGCGTTCAACCTAAGTAAGTGGTAAAGGCTAGTACGCCTCGATTCTTGACAAGATAGGAATAAAACTTTACTTAACTTAGTTGCTTTATTGACATTTGCCTGTCTTGCTTCGTAACTATCTTGCTTCGTAGTTATCTTGCTCTGTGGTTATCTAGGAGTAGTTAGTAGTTAGTTATCCTTAGTTATCACATTCTATCTATCTATCTAGTTATCCACCTTACCTTACCATCCATTTCATCCTTACCTATCCACCCACATATTCTTTCTAGCCTTCCATCCCCTTTTTTCCCTTCTCTCCATTTCCCATTTCTCGTTTCTTCGACTCTCATCCCTTCCTTGACTCAACTCATACACCACCCTAGCCTTCCCTTGGGATCAAATAAATCGACACCTAGTACTCCCAGGCGAAGTGCTACTATGATAGTTCTGTGCAATTGCAGAATCTCCTCCTGGTAGTCTGCAATCTCTCTAGCTAGCTCCTACTAGTGTTGGGATTGACAACCTTGCTTGGCATTAGTAGATAGCTGCTTTAGCTTTACTCCTTTAGGTATAGTGACCGGACTTGCTTCAAGCACTTCTGACACCGTTGCCTGGAATAGATTCCATAGTCTGCTCCTAGTAACGACGTTGGCTAGTGTCAACCAGCATTTCTGGGCCGTTACCGGGGATAATTGCCTAGCTCTATCTTTAGTGAAGCTAAGAACTACCAACAAGCATTTCTGGCGCCGTTGCCGGGGAAGGCAATCGGTGTATCGGTTGAGTCCGTGTCGAATTTATCTTCGCTTAAGCTCCCGCTTAGCGAATCTCATCTTACCCCATTCTTTCTTTCCTTAGTCCTTCTTATCTTTTTCCTTCATCTTCTTCAACTTCTTTCTTTCTTATCTCGTTCTATCTTCAGGATGGCCAATAAGACCATTCGTGAGTTTTCTGCTCCTTCTGCCGCTAATGTAGCGATAGGACCAGACGTGATCGATGCCAACCTCAATTTTGAGTTGAAACCGGCTCTGATCACGATGGTCCAAGCTAGCCCATTTTGTGGCAAAGCTCATGAGGATGCCAATGCTCACCTCCAACAATTTTTGTAGATTTGCGGCACCTTCACCATTAAGGGGATAACCCAAGAAGCCATCCGTCATCGTCTCTTTCCTTTCTCTTTGCTAGGAAAAGCGAAGCAATGGTTCTATACCGATCGCAACACTGTAGACACATGGGATAAGTGTTCCAATGCTTTTCTCGCCAAATTCTTTCTTATGGGCAAGATGAATGCTTTGCGCAACAAAATCTCCAGCTTTACGCAACAAGCCGAGGAATCTATTCCCGAGGCTTGGGAGAGGTTGCAAGAGTATGTCGCTGCTTGTCCACACCACGGTATGGAGGACTGGCTATTGATCCAGAACTTCTACCATGGCCTAACCCCACTCTCTAGAAGCCATTTGGATGCCGCCGCCGGCGGTGCATTCTTTTCTCTGAATGTTGCAGATGCTAAGGCTCTCATAGAGAAGATGGTGTCGAACCAAGGATGGAATGACTAAAGACGACAGCCCCGTAAGCGAGGTATGCATTCCCTTAAGGAGGCCGACATGATTGTGGCCAAGATGGACCTGCTGGCAAAGATGCTGGACAGCTGTGAGATGATGAACCAACAAGAGAGTGTCCAATCTCTAGAATCCTACATGACTTGTGAAGTCTGTGGAGAAACTGGACATTCTGGGAGCCACTGCCCCGAGCTACATGAAGATTTGAACTTCATCAACAACAACAATGGTTTCCGTCAACTGAATCAAGGATGGAATCAGCCTGCAAAATCTCAAGGTAACAATTCATTCCCCCGCTCTAATTTTCATAATTCTGATAGTCTCTCATTCTTGAAAAATTTAGTTTACTCACAAGGTAGAACTACTGATTTCTTGAATAAGAAATTAATGTCGAATGATAAAACCCTTGAGAATATAAATGCTAAATTGGAAGTTTTCTCATCTGCTCTGAAAAATCAATTAAGCTTTAATAAGATGTTAGAAACCCAATTAGCTCAACTTGCTGCTATCATACCATCTTTGGAATCTGGCAAAATTCCTGCTAATCCTGACATGGAAACTGCTAATATGGTTGAAATAAAATATTTTAACTATTATGAAGATCAAACCATGACTGTTAAAAAGGGTGATCCTGGTAGTCCCATAATTAGATGCTCAATCTTTGGTGAAGTCTTTAAAAATGCCATGTGTGATTTAGGATCGAGTGTGAACATTTTATCTAAAGATTTCTATGAAAACTCATTCTTTCCACCCATGTCATCCACATCTGCCTATGTTGTGCTAGCTGATCAATCCACTTGCTATGTAGAAGGAAAAGTTAATGATTTACCTGTTCATATTGGAGGTTCATATGTTCCTGCTGATTTCATAATACTAGATATGGGAAATAGGAAAGATGTGCCTCTAATCTTAGGTAGACCCTTCTTGAACACTGTTGATGCTTGCATATATGTGGGAAGTGGTAAAATGCAAATGACATTAGGAGGGAGGAAGGAAATATTCTCCTTTTCCCGTGGTCCCGCATATGCCGCTAACATGCAGGAAGCAAAATCCGTTCATACCAAGAAGAGGTGCCCAAGAACAAGGTGGAGCAGAAAGAAAGAACCACCTCCTCCTGAGTTGTGTAATTCACATAACAAGGGAGAGGTGCCAAAAGAAGAAGAACCAGATGGAGTACTTAAATAAGAAGCACCCAAGGAAGAAGATCCACCCGATAAGGATGAAACCCCATGGACCTATGGTATGGTTTTACTTTTAATTTTTCCCTTCAATTTTCCTTTTTTCGAATAAATAACATATGTCATGCATGTAACTAAAAAAAATCAGTTATCATTAGTTATATGCATAGGTATATGTTAACTTAGTTAGAATAATAAAATATCATAATAGGATAGTTTCCCTTTTCACAACATTAGACAGTTTCCCTTTTTAATAAAATGAGAACAAGAGCACCGACCGAGAAAGAAGAAGACCCTTCACCAATCAAGAAGCCAGCTTGGGGGAGACTCCCGCTCCAATAAGGTATGTCTCAAAGCCTACACTTTACATTCAGTTCTTAAATTCTATATCTTTTGAATGTCACATGCTTGCCTAAATAACCATTCCATGAATAAATTTTTTTTTAAAAAAAACTGCTTAAACAAGTTGAAACCTGAATAAGATTTGAAATATGTCATGCAAATGCTATTGTTATGGTTTGAATAACTGGTCTTATCTAAGTTGTAGCTTTTGTGGGTTGCACATGCTTTAACTGAAATCATGCTTAGTGAATAAAGTTAGTAAGAAATGGAGTAATTCTTTAAACTTGCTAAGGTGAAATTAGGACCTAATCTGGAGGATTTCTTTTAAAAATTATGTAATCCTTGCTAAAAGTTCCTCCTAGATTTTATCCCATCCCACCACCAGCCAAATATTTGTTAGTCAAAACCACAAAGAGCTTTGTCTGTGTTGAGCTTTGTTAGACCTACCAAATATTTGTCTCTCTCTTAGTAGAGAAGCTTATCATATCTTTTGAACCAAGATTCACACACCCACCATAAATTGCCTACTTTCCACTTTGGAAGTTTGCAACCACCAAATAAATTGCTTATTCTCTACACCGGAGATATGCAGTACCCTGCCAAACATCCCATTGCTAGCCTTATGCTTATTCCTACACTGGGAATAAGCATTTCCCCCTCTTCCCCCTTTTTCATTTCTGAAATCCTTTCCTATAGATGTCTGGGGAAATCTAGAGCCAAAAAAAATGAGAGAAAGAGAGAGAATAATGAGCAAAGTAGCTCAAGAAAGGACTATGTCCTAAGAAAAAAAAAGTGAGCAAAGTAGCTCAAAAGAGGACTATGTCCTAAGAAAATGTGAGGACACATCTTTTGTCTACTCACTATGTATCCAAAAAGAGAGAGAGAGAGAGAATTATCATTAGCTCTAGACCCCAGAAATTAACTAGGAAGGATTATGAAATATCCCTCTATACACTTCCACATAACCACACATGCACATCTTGATCAATTTTTATGATTTGCTGCTCCTTATCATCTGAGTGTCTAGCTTAGCAATAAACATCAGGCAATTTGCTCATGATTCTTAGCCTACCTATAACTCCACATATCATTCTTTAGAAATAGGAGAGGCTACATTTTGGCCTAAGTGAGGATTTAAACACCATTGAGTGATTGAGTGAATCTTGGAGGACTTAAGCAAGTTGTTATCTTTTGAAAACCATGAAAAACCTCCAGACAAAATCCTAGTCAAACCTAAGCAAGATAAAAGTCTCCTATCTACTAATTTATTTCACTCTTGCATGTTTGAAGTGAAAAGCTATAAGTCCCACATTGCTATGATTTATGATATATGCTAAGTTATTTCTCACTACACAATATGCACTTGCATACATCTTAAGTTGTTATCTATTTCATGCTCAATGCTTAAACTGCATTGTTGCTCGAGGACGAGCAACAGGTTAGCTTGGGGGAGCTTGTTGATGGTCCTTAAACACCTGTTTTACCGTCAACATTTTTGATGGACCGAGAAAGCACTAGCAAGGCGACCAGAGGGGGGGGGGGGTGAATGGGAGCTCAAAAATTTCTCTCGAAACTTTGGCCAAATGTCCCAAAATCAACCCCCGAAAGCTACCACCGAAACCGTGATGCCCACGACCCTTGGAAAAGGGTGGATGATCCCTAGGATCACAGCGAGGCACCACAAAGCGATAGAGAACCAAACGGCAAAAGCACCGGAACAAGTTTGACCCCAAAAGCCAAGTCCCGAACGTAGATAGACGGCTACGTCGAGAAACTCCCAAATACCTATGCTAACAAGTAGCAAAGATACCTAGAGAGGTTCCTTGATCAACTCTAGGGCCAAACGAGAAGTCCGGAAACCAAGCGAAGAAGCTGGGAGAGCAAACGCACTAAAACGGAACAAATAGCCGAATCCCGGACTGTCCGCCGGTACGGTTCCGGACTGTCCGCGGGGGGATGGCGGACTGTCCGCCGGCAAAATCCCCAAAACAACACAGTTGCTGAAGTCTCCCTGCTCGGGCCCGGACTGTCCGCGCCTGACAACGGCGGACTGTCCGCCGGTCACCCGAGGCAAAAACAGTCAAGCCACGCGACCACTGCTCGGTCGAAGCCCGACGCGCGGACTGTCCGCCGGTCAAACCGTGGACTGTCCGCGAGTGCGCAGAGAGGGCGATTTCAGTCGCCTTCTCTCCAAATCTCTCCAAATTCGATCCAAATCAAAATCCCACGTTCCCTAACTTGGAGAAGATGATCACGGGGTAGTTAGGAGACTATCCCCAAGAAATCATCCGCTCAAATCAATTCAATCATCGGGAAATCGAAAGGGGAAGATCAAGAACAAAAAAGCGCCACGAAAACGAAATCAACCCGATCTACTTGTTCATAAGGAGTTAGATAAATTCCTTCAGTGGAAATGATCTCCTTTCAAATACGAACAAGTTGATTCAAATGGATTTCGCAAAGACGCACGAGAGAGGGAGATCGAGTGACGGGAAAATCGCGGAGAAACGAAGAACGCGAAGAACACGAACCAAAACGTGAATCAACACATCGATCTGCAACCGTGTGGCTACCACACGCTACAACAGTGAGGTTACGGCCTCACTTCCTCAAAATCTGCAGTACACAGAGGTATGGTTCTCTGCGGATCTCAGCTAGCTACAGCAGGGGATTGGCAGAGCAGGAAACCCTAGAAGCAAAGAGCAAATGAATTGAGATAGATGGGGAGGTGGGTGTCTCCCCCTACTTATCCTAATTCTAACTATTCCTAATTCCCACTCTACCCCTAACTACTTACAGAGCGAACCAGCTAAACCCTAAGGTTATTCTGGACCAACTCGATGGTAGGTGGATCCGACAGCCACGCCCGCACAACTCGTAGCGTTGCCTCAACGCAACCTCCCGATTGCCGCCACGTGCCGCCCTCGCTCTGCACCCCCGGTTTTGTGGCCCAAACCGGGAAACCAGCCTTTCCAGCCAACCCCCGGTTTTGAGGCCCAAACCGAGAAATCAGCCCACCAACGCCTGAGTTTTGTGGCCCAAACTCAGCAAACCCGCAGCACCCAGGTTTTGAGGACCAAACCTGGAAACCGTCCTCAGCCCGAGTTTTGTGGCCAAACTCGGAAACCATCCGCGCCCAGGTTTTGAGGCCCAAACCTGGAAACCGTCCACCCGATGGTTTTTCCCTGGCTCTACCAACAAACCGAAGCTGTAGAGGGGATGCACCTCCCGTGCACCCCGTCCACCGACACGTGTCCCCAAGTCCATGACTCAGGCAACACATGACCGCAAGTCTTCGCTCGTCGCTGTCCCAGGCTGTCAGCCACCACAGCTTATCCTCGGGCCACCAGTCCCTCAGTCCAAGCCTCACGTCCGCCCTTCGCCACTCTCGGTCCATCGGCACGGCACGTCTCTACTTGACCTTCACCTCGCCTCTGATCACTGTATCCGTGCTCGACACCTGCACAACACAAGCCAAAGAACATGCGCATCATCCCAGTTGACAATCACTCATCACTCAGAGACTCGGCATACACCCATGTATCCGCAATCTCCCCCTTGATGAGTGCATTGTCAGCTACCAACAGAAATCATAATAGAAATAGAAGGAGGAAGAAGGAGAAGAGAGAACTCAACCAAATGACCCAAAAGCATAGCAAAGCCGAAGAAGGTCAAGTGGAAAGAGCAAAACAACTTGGTCCCCAAAGACATGGGCAACGGCTCGATGCAACCAAGCAAAGCAAAGCTAGCCCTCAAGAAGAGGTAGAACAGGCTCAACACCGCTAGCAAATACCAATTGAAAAATCAAGGCAAAATGCTAGTCCCTCAAGACAGAGGCACAGAGGCTCAACACAACTAGCAAAAGACTTGACATCAACTGAAAAGCTCGATACCAACTGAATCCAACTGAAGCAACTGCTAGTCCCTCAAGATAGAGGCAGGGGCTCAACACAACTAGCAAAATTCTCCGAACCAATTGGAAAATTTAAAAATTCAGCACGAGCAAACTCCCCCTTGCATGGTGCACACAACCGATTTCTTTGTCCAAATTCTCCCCCTTAGTTGAAAATGCACCATCAAGTAAAAGGAATCGAAAGCAATTTTCTGCCCCTCAGAAAATGCACCATCAAAAAGTGCCAATAAGAGAAGTGCTCCCCCTTCCAAAATGCATATGAGTCACGATGCAAGTTAGCAGCTTCAGGAATATAGTCAAGAAAATGCAAAGATGCTCTAAACAGTATAGCTCCAACGACTCACTGAAAAGCATACAAGCTAGCGAAGGCTCAAACTGATCACCATATACGAAATATGAACATGAAAGCATAGTGAGCAGTTTTTAGCCAGAAGGATAGTCACCATCAAAATAGCACTACACATGTATAGACAGGAATCCGAACAAGTGCTAAGCATGTATACTAGGTGAACTACCCCTAGCAAAGTTCAAACATCATGCTATAGAATGAAGCATACACTTGTGATTTTAGTTTTAAATCGGAGTTGCAGCGGTGAAATAACACAAGTTCAGAAATTTAGCAGATGTTTGCGAGAGGTTGAAAGCTTGTCATTGCCTAACTTTTCAACTGTGCGAAGCCTATGCAGAAGCAATCAGAAGCTTAAAGCAACAGTTTTGGTCATACACTACACAGCTCAAGTTTAACTCAAAGTGCAATGAGAAACAGTCTCGAAACTGTGATGTGTTGACAAGCAATCCCATCTCTTTTTTTCAATATCACTTAATGCTTGGTTCAGATTTTAAACAGAATATGAACATACCAAGCAAGTGAATCACTCAAAACTAGAGACATAGCAACCTAGCATATATGAAAAGCACGAGTGAACTCAACACATCCTACACATGCTAGTTGCATATCTCAATGGTGAACATTTTGAGATTTTAAGTTCATTACGCAGGTTCACCATTCAAAAAGAGCTCAGCTCACAACATGTATTAGTGATCAGAAAGAGCTTAAGCTACAAGCATCAATATAAGCATCGGAACATACTGCATAGAGCATAGTTACATTCTAATGATTATATATGTGAAGCTCAGAATGTAAATGCGTATGCTAAAATGCAAAAGAAAACAAAGACAAACGAAAAAGAGTCAGTCTATAATACAAGATCCAAAATGTTCCCCCATCTAAAAGGGAAAACACACACCAAGCTCACCCCTCAACCGATTAAAGGTTGATTCGTACAAAGGCTTGGTGAAAATATCTGCCAACTGATGATGAGTATCGACATGGCGAAGGTCAATATCACCCTTCTCATAGTGGTCTCGCAGAAAATGAAAGCGCACATCAATGTGTTTGGACTTCGAGTGAAGCACGGGGTTCTTAGCAACGCTAATCGCACTCGTGCTGTCACAAAGCAAAGGCACGCGAGAAAAGCTCAGACCAAAATCACGCAAAGTGGCCATTATCCAAAGCAATTGAGAACAGCAGCTAGCCGCAGCAACATATTCAGCCTCTATGGTAGACTGAGCGACACTAGACTGCTTGCGAGAAGACCACGATACAAGAGAAGATCCAATAAACTGGCAAGTCCCAGAAGTGGACTTGCGCTCGACACGGCAACCAGCAAAATCGGCATCGGAATAACCGCAAAGGGAGAGGGTGGAGGATGCTGAATACCAAATCCTGAACTCAGGTGTGAAACGAAGGTACCTGAAAATGCGCTTCACCGCCTGACGGTGAGAAGTGCGCGGCGACGCCTGAGCGCGCGCACAGACACACCGCGAACTGGATGTCCGGGCGTGTCGCCGTCAGGTAGAGCAGCGACCCAATCATGCTTCGGTACTCCTTCTGGTCCACAGCTTCTCCATCCTTGTCCGCATCTAGGGCCGTCGTGGTCGACATGGGTGTTGGAAGAGGCTTGGCCTCACCCATATCGAACTTCTTCAGCAAGTCCTTGGTGTACTTGCCTTGGTGCACAAACGTCCCTTCTCGGGATTGCTTAATTTGCAATCCGAGAAAGAAAGTCAGCTCGCCCATCATGCTCATCTCGAACTCCCTGCTCATAGTATCTGCAAACTTGGCAACCAAAGCGTGAGAAGAACCACCGAAAATGATATCATCCACGTAAATCTGGACCAAGAGAGTATCAGTGCCTTGCTTGAGGAGAAAGAGCGTTTTATCCACACGTCCCATTTTAAAACCCTTAGCAAGCAAAAAGGTTTTCAACCTATCATACCAGGCTCTAGGGGCTTGTTTCAAACCATATAAAGCTTTGTGAAGTTTAAAAACATGGTTTGGAAACTTGGGATTTTCGAAACCGGGGGGTTGTCTAACATAAACCTCCTCTTCAATGTAGCCGTTTAAGAAGGCACTCTGACATCCATTTGGAAAAGTTTGAACCCTTTGGATGCAGCAAAAGCCAAGAGTATCCTAATAGCCTCCAAGCGTGCTACAGGAGCAAAAGTCTCCTCATAGTCTATCCCCTCCTTCTGACTATAACCCTGGGCTACGAGTCTGGCCTTGTTTCTCACAACATGGCCATCTTCTCCCTGTTTGTTTTTGAAAACCCATTTTGTCCCAATAGGATGACACTCAGAAGGTGGAGACACTAGAACCCAAACCCGATTTCTCTCAAAGTTCTCAAGCTCCTCATGCATGGCATTGACTCAATCCGGATCCGTCAAAGCGTGTCCAAC
The DNA here is from genome assembly GCA_009763385.1 of Coix lacryma-jobi var. lacryma-jobi. Taxonomy (NCBI): domain Eukaryota; kingdom Viridiplantae; phylum Streptophyta; class Magnoliopsida; order Poales; family Poaceae; genus Coix; species Coix lacryma-jobi. The sequence continues at coordinate 85,029,679 of CM019826.1, forward strand.
ATCTCGGGGTTCAAAATCAGCAACGAATGCAGAATGAGCAAAGTGAGAGATTTGCCTTGACCGGGTGACGCGTTCGTCGATGCTGTCGATCATCTGTTGAGGCGGGTGCTGGCGCTGAATGTGTCGTGGCGCCTCCCTTGCTGAAGTGGCCTCCCCCTCAACAGCAGTTGGTGCCTCCCCAGGTACAAAAGGTACCGCTCGGGGTGGTGGATCCCACGGCCCCCAGGAAGAAGAAGTGTCGGGGCTGTGAGTCGTCGTAGAAGCCGCTCCTTGCGACAAAGCAGGTGGAGGGGGTGCTGGATCATCCATACCTTCAGCACCCTCATCCTCGTCATCAAAAAGAGGCTCACCGACCTCGTGATCACCTGCACGCTCAAAACGAGAAGAAGGACAAACCATGGTCTCGTCGAAGGTGACATCGGATGTCTCCATGACTCGGTTAGTGTCAAGGTTAAGTACACGATAAGCTCGAGTGTGAGTGCCATAACCCGAAAACACACCATCAGAAGAACGAGACTCAAACTTGTCCAGGTTGCCCTTTTTGAGTATAAAACAATGGCAACCAAAAACTCTAAAATAACTCACCTTGGGGAGTTTTCCAAAACGCAACTCATAAGAGGTCTTTTTCGAGAAAGCTCAAAGAAAAATGCGATTGGAAATATAGCATGCAATGCTCATAGCTTCAGCCCAATATCGCCTAGGAGTCCTATGCTCATCGAGCATCGTCCTGGCCATCTCTACAAGGGTCCGATTCTTCCTCTCTACAACACCATTTTGGGGCGGTGTGCAGGGAGAAGAAAACTGATGCTCTAAACCCAAAGAGTTACAAAACTTCTCAAAGTACGAATTCTTGAATTCGGAACCATTATCACTCCTAATAGCTCGCATCGAGTTCAAAGGGAACTCATTCTGAAGACGCAAAATCAGATTGCGAGCTAGAGAGAAAGTCTCAGTCTTCTCAGCTAAAAAGAAGACCCACGAATATCTCAAAAAGTCATCAACAACAACAAGCACATACCACTTCCCCCCAACCGAGCTCACCCAAGCCGGACCAACAAGGTCCATGTGCAAAAGCTCTCCAAGGCGCTTGGTCATGACCTGAGTCACTAGATGGTGGGGAGCGGCAACCATCTTCCCATGTCTACAAGAGTGGCAAACAAGATCCTTCTCCATTGACAACTTGGGCAATCCTCGGATTAGGCCAAGTGAGCTAAGTCTTGCAAGCAAGTCGAAGCTCAAATGTCCTAGTCTCCTATGCCACTTCCAAAGATCAGAGGAAGAAGGTCCAGCCACAAGACAACGAGAAGTGCCAAAAGACTCCGAGAAATTCGCACGAAAGACTTTTCCAAAGGGCGAAATCAAACACACAAGTTTGCCCTGAGGATCCAAAATACGACTGAGATTCGGTTTAAAACGAATCTCATAGTCGTCGTCAAAGAGTTGCGAAACAGAAAGAAGGTTAAAATGCAAGTTAGAAATAAGAGCAACATCGCGCAACACAAAGTGCTCATTAACTCGCACCGACCCACGAGACAAAACCTTACCTTTGCTATTGTCGCCGAAGGTGATAAACTCCTTTTCGGCGACCGGACTAAGACTGGAGAACCACTTGGTCATGTGCCTAGAGCAACCGGAATCCACCAACCAAACGTTCTCCAATCGTTTTACCTACATCAATAAAAAGACATAGGGTGAGCATATGGGCCAACACTGGGGTTAGTGAAGTAAGGGGAATACCAGTGTTGGGCCGGCTGCTCAAAAGAACAGTTAGCAGAAAAACCATTCCTAGCACGTCTACGGGGGAAGCGATCACCACGCTGAGGAAAACGTGGTCCGCCAGGAAAGGAGTGCTCACCGTGATACTCAAAACGCGGTGGAGGAAAGCGCTCAACTACAAAGCCACCGCCACGGGGTCCATAGCCTACAATAGCAGGCTCCCGCCGGGCACGCTCTCTACGAGGCCTAGGCCTAGGAACTTGAGGCACTGCACCTCTAGGCCTAGCAGCTCTCCTCGAAGCTCTCCTCTGAACATTCGACACATGTACATCATGGAAAGGATGGTACATGTCCGGGTTGTTCATCTCCCTAGCACGGCGCGCCTCTCTCTTGCGCCGAAAGCAGAACTCGCTCAAGTGTCCATCTCTCCCACAATGCTCACAATGGTACCTCACCGCTCTCAGAGGGGGTTGTTGGTACACATGATTGTGGGTGTGGATCACCTTGCCTTTCTGTGGCATAAGCTCCTCCTGGATGGGTGGCATTGTGTCTAGCTTGTTCTTTAGGTGGTTGGGTTTGGGATGCCAAACTTGGTTCTTGGGTGGAGCTCTTGGAGGTTCCTCAAACACTCCATCCTTGGTGTTAGGCTTGAGAGGCTCTTTGGGTGGAAGCTTGGTAAGTTTGGGAGTAGTGGTGGAGTTGGGCTTCTCACTCGGGTTCAAACCACTCGACTCTCCAATCTTCCCAAAAGTAGAAACATCAACGCCCGGAGCAAAGCCTACACCAGGACCTCCAGCAGCTCTCTTGAATTGGGAGATCATCATCCCGAGCTACGGCTCACCACAAGACACCCATGACAAGATGGTCCGAAGGTATGTGTTTTCTTCCTCGGTTTGCATCTTGTCATGCTTCACATTAGCAATCTCCATCTCCAAACCCTCTCACAAAGCACACCTAGTCACACAAGTGCTACCCGAGCTGGCCTTCTCAAGAGACACAATCTTGGCATTGTTCTCTGCCAACTAGGATTGCAAGACAGGACAAGTCTTGCACGCACCCAACAGCGAGGGTCTAGCCTTCAGCTCATCCACCTCTCCTACCAAAGCAGCATACTTACCTCTCAAAGTGAGAAGGTCAGTCATGTGCTTGGTGCACATCTCACACTCTACCTCCTCAGACACGACCATGGTGGATTTTGCAAACTCAAGCTCCTTCACCGTGTCCTCCCACTTCTGCCTAAACTCCTTGCGCTCTCTAGCGGCACGCCTAAGCAGCTTATCCTGACTAAGCAAGGCGGCAGTAAGCTTCTCTACCTCAGCAGAAAGCTCGTCATGGGTGAGAGATACCTGGGAGGTGTCGTCGTTGTCGTTCTGAGGGGAGTTCACCAGCTCACCGTCGACCTCCTTGCCGAGGGCCATGGTGCAGAAGTCATCGTCGTCGGCGAAGAAGCAGAGGTTGTTGAGCTTGTCCTCGATCCTCTTCTTCTTCTCGGACTAGTCATCGCTTGAGCAAGCGGAGTCGTCATCCGAGCCGTCGACGTCACTGAGTGTGGCGAAGAATGCACGCTGCTCAGCCTGGGCCTTCTCCAAGTACTTCTTCTTGATGTACTCCTTGTTGAAGCCACCCTTCCGCTTGTGCCTCGCGGGGACGTACTTCTCCTTGCGCTTGTCAAAGTCATACTTGTGCCCATGATCGCCCTTCCCAGATGTGTTCTTCTTCTTGGGACAGTTGGCGATGAAGTGGTCGGGGTCGCCGCACTCATAGCATCCAGAGCGTCCTCCTCCGCGGTGACGGTTCATGCGGTTGTTGTGGAACCGCGAGAACCGGTTGGCGAGCAAAGCTAGCTCGTAATCCCCCAAAGACTCCAGCTGGTCCTCTATGACAGAGAAGAGTGAAGAAAGTGCAAATCCTCCAGAGGGGTTAGCAGAAGAGCCAGAAACCAAAGCCATAGTCAGGCCAGAAGGATTCTCATAAGAAGCCCTCGACATGGCGTCAATCTCACTAGACTTGAGCTTACTAAAGAGCTCATCGCAAGTGAGGGTCTCATAGTTAGACGATTCGATGATCGCCTGGACCTTTGAGTCCCACACTGACCGATCAAGAGTGTGCAAAAGCTTCAAAGCCCTCTCATGATCGTCAAAAGGCAACAGCTCCTTGTTCGCTCTCATCTTGTTGACAATGACCTGAAAGCGAGCGAATAAACTCTCTATGCTCTCGCCAGGCATGTGTCGAAAGTTCTCGTACTCCCACTTGTGCGACTCGTAGAGACGAGATTTGACTTGAGAAGTTCCCTCATGGAAGCGCATGAGGGTAGCCCAAATCTCACGAGCCGTGGGGAGGTGAGAAACACGATCAAACTCGGACATGCTCAAACAGGAGAAAAGAGCGTTACGCGGTCGGCTATTGGCATCGTGCTCATCTATCTGAAGCTGAGTAACACGAGCAACCAAGACAACGTAATCATCCCTGTTGCAAATCTCCCAAACAGAAGAGCCCATGCTCTGAAGATAGGCCGACATGCGTATCTTCCAATACGCATAGTTCGTCCCATCGAAAAACGGCGGTTTGCCCACGCCGCGATCCATGTCGCCTTCTGTGGATCTGGAACCGGTTAAGGTGGAAGATCCTTAACCCGCTCCGATACCAATTGAAGGACCGAGAAAGCACTAGCAAGGCAACCAGAGGGGGGGGTGAATGGGAGCTCAAAAATTTCTCTTGAAACTTTGGCGAAATGTCCCAAAATCAACCCCCGAAAGCTACCACTGAAACCGTGATGCCCACGACCCTTGGAAGAGGGTGGATGATCCCTAGGATCACAGCGAGACACCACAAAGCGATAGACAACCAAACGGCAAAAGCACCGGAACAAGTTTGACCCCAAAAGCCAAGTCCCAAACGTAGATAGACGACTACGTCGAGAAACTCCCAAATACCTATGCTAACAAGTAGCAAAGATATCTAGAGAGGTTACTTGATCAACTCTAGGGCCAAGCGAGAAGTCCAGAAACCAAGTGAAGAAGCCGGGAGAGAAAACGCACTAAAACGGAACAAACAGCCGAATCCCGGACTGTCCGCCGGTACGGTCCCGGACTGTCCGGCTCAACCACGGACTGTCCGCGGGGGGATGGCGGACTGTCCACCGGTAAAATCCCCAAAACAGCACAGTTGCTGAAGTCTCCCTGCTCGGGCCCGGACTGTCCGCGCCTGACAACGGCAGACTGTCCGCCGGTCACCCGAGGCAAAAACAGTCAAGCCACGCGACCACTGCTCGGTCGAAGCCCGACGCGCGGACTGTCCGCCGGTCAAACCGCGGACTGTCCGCGAGTGCGCAGAGAGGGCGATTTAAGTCGCCTTCTCCCTAAATCTCTCCAAATTCGATCAAAATCAAAATCCCACGTTCCCGAACTTGGAGAAGATGATCACGGGGTAGTTCAGAGACTATCCCCAAGAAATCATCTGCTCAAATCGATTCAATCGCCGGGAAATCGAAAGGGGAAGATCAAGAACAAAAAAGCACCATGAAAATGAAGTCAACCCGATCTACTTGTTCGTAAGGAGTTAGATAAATTCCTTCGGTGGAAATGATCTCCTTTCAAATACGAACAAGTTGATTCAAATGGATTTCGCAAAGACGCACGAGAGAGGGAGATCGAGTGACGGGAAAATCGCGGAGAAACGAAGAACGCGAAGAACACGAACCAAAACGCGAATCAACACATCTATCTGCAACCATGTGGCTACCACACGCTACAACAGTGAGGTTACAGCCTCACTTCCTCAAAATCTCCAGTACACAGAGGTATGGTTCTCTGCGGATCTCAGCTAGCTACAACAGGGGATTGGAAGAGCAGGAAACCCTAGAAGCAAAGAGCAAATGAACTGAGATAGATGGGGAGGTGGGTGTCTCCTCCTACTTATCCTAATTCTAACTATTCCTAATTCCCACTCTACCCCTAACTACTTACAGAGCGAACCAGCTAAACCCTAAGGTTATTCTGGACCAACTCGATGGTAGGTGGATCCGACGGCCACGCCCGCACAACACGTAGCATTGCCAAGACGCAACCTCCCGATTGCCGCCACGTGCCGCCCTCGCTCTGCACCCCCGGTTTTGTGGCCCAAACAGGGAAACCACCCTTTCCAGCCAACCCCCGGTTTCACTACTAGAGAACAGGCCTTTGGACGATTTGCAAAATCAGCATTAGTCACGGAAAAATTTGCGCCCGGGACTAGAAAGGTCTTTAGCCCCGGTTGGTAACACCAACCGGGGCTAAAGTTCCCCAGCCCAACGGCTCAATTGTCAGAGGGGCATTTGGTCCCGGTTGGTGTTACCAACCGGGGCTAAAGGCCGGTCTTTAGCCCCGGTTGGTAACACCAACCGGGACTAAAGGTTTTGCCCCGGTTGGTGTATCCAGCTGGGGCTAAATGTTGGCATCTTTAGCCCCGGTTGGTAACACCAACCGGGACTAAAAGGTTTTGCCCCGGTTGGTGTACCCAGTCGGGGCTAAATGCCAACATTTAGCCCCGGCTGGGAATAAGGACCGGGGCTAAATGTCCCTCCCTATATTTGAACTGTTCTTCCACCTCAAGCCGTGCCCGAGCTCCTGTCTTCAATTTTTCTTCATTCAGTCACTTGCTTGCTTGTTTGCTCTCTTCTCCGGTGATTTTTGTTTGTTAACACATCTCCGGCGATTGATTTATTTCATTACATCTACACCGCCAACGACTCCTTGAAAGTTTACTAGCTTAAGTTTTTCATTTTTGTAGCTATTTTGAGTTCATTGACTTGATAGTTTAATTAGTTTATTTTAATCTTTTAGAGAAACAGAGATCATTTAAATCATTTGTTGACAAAAAATAGAAATATATAACACTTTAGTTTACAAAATGTGACCGGTTTAATTAGTTTTTTTTGAGAAATAGAGATCAATTAAATCATTTGTTTACAGAAATTAGAAATATATAATACTTTAGTTTACAAAATGTGACCGGTTCAATTAGTTTATTTTATTATTTTGGAGAAATAGAGATCAGTTATATTATTTGTTTACAGAAATTAGAAATATATAATACTTTAGTTTACAAAATGGGACCGGTTTAATTAGTTTATTTTAATTTTTTGGAGAAATAGAGATCAGTTAAATCATTTGTTTACAGAAATTAGAAATATATAATACTTTAGTTTACAAAATGCAGCAGGATGTCTGCTTGGTATGTTGTTTTCGAGGGCACCAAGCCACGTATTTACACCAGCTGGGCCGAGTGCAGTCAGTATGTCCTCAAAGTTAAGGAAGCTGTGCATAAAAAGTACAAGTCTTTTGAGGAAGCTTCTGCAGCTCTAGAGGCTTTCAACTCAAGAATCAACTCAATTCCTACTGCACCTACCCCTACCTTACCTTCCTATCAGGTTGGAGTGGCAGGCAGTCCATCTTGTTGGACTGTGATGTGGGAAAAATGTGCAAGTGTTGTTAGTTGCTTTGGTCGTGGCCAAGTGGATTAGGCTGCACTGTTATCTTGATGTAATAATTAATTAGACAAGTTCAACTGCTACTACTTTTATGCCACCAGTAAGAATCACTAAATTTGGGTGTAATGAACTTGTTTATAAATTTGAGCTAGAAAATTAAATTTGCTCATAAGAATGAGAGATATAATCATGTTATATGTCATTTTATAATTTCATTTGTTTATAAGAATGAGAGATATAATTATGTGATATGTCATATAATGCAGACGATGACACGTCACTGGATGTACAATGCCGATCGTCGCTCAAAAGAGTTCATTGATGGCGTGCATTATTTTTTAAGTGTGGCCGAGGCAAACAAGCAGAATGGTTTTATGTGCTGCCCATGTGCCCTTTGTAATAATTCAACGGAATATTCTAGCTCAAGGAGTCTTCACTCACACTTGTTCAAGTCGGGTTTCATGCCAAACTATAGTTGTTGGACGAAGCATGGAGAAACTGGGGTTATGATGGAAGAAGGTGAAGAAGAACAATTGGGCCCTGACGATGACATTATTGATCAATACGGTGACTTTGGTGATACTGCAATGGGGAAGGTGAAGAAGAGGCAAGTGCACAAGACACACTCGCTGAAGATGATGCTCTTGGTGATGTCATTCGTGATGCACAAAGAGATTGCGAAAGTGAAAAGGAGAAGGCTAAGTTTGACTGTATGCTAGAGGATCACAGAAAATTACTATACCCGTCTGCTGCAGATGGACAAAAAAAGTTGGGTACAACACTTCAGTTGCTACAATGGAAGGCACAAAATGGTGTATCTGACAAGGCATTTGGACAATTATTGAAGATTATAAAACAAAAGATGCTTCCGAAACCTAACGAATTGCCCGCCACTACGTACGAAGCAAAACAAGTCGTCTGTCCTTTGGGTTTAGAAATCCAGAAGATACATGCATGTCCTAATGACTGCATCCTGTACCGTGGCAAGGAATACGAGAATTTGGATGAATGCCCTGTATGTAACGCGTTACGATATAAGATCAGGCGAGATGACCCTAGCGATGTTGAGGGTGAAGAACGTCCCCGGAAGAAAATTCTTGCCAAGGTTATGTGGTACGCTCCTATAATACCACGCCTGAAACGTCTGTTCAGAAACAAGGACCATGCAAAGTTGGTGCGATGGCACAAAGAAGACCGTAAGGTAGACAACATGTTGAGACACCCTGCTGATGGGTCCCAGTGGAGAGCAATAGACAGAGAATTCCCGGAATTCGCAAAAGACGCTAGAAACTTAAGGTTTGGTTTAAGTACCGACGGGATGAATCCTTATGGGGAACAGAGCAGTAGTCATAGCACGTGGCCTGTTACTCTATGTATCTACAACCTTCCTCCATGGTTATGCATGAAGCGAAAGTTCATTATGATGCCAGTGCTCATCCAAGGCCCGAGACAACCTGGCAACGACATCGATGTCTACCTGAGGCCATTAGTTGAGGAACTCCTACTTTTATGGAGTAAATCAGGTGTACGTATGTGGGATGATTACAAACAGGAACACTTTGACCTGCGAGCATTGTTGTTCGTAACAATCAATGATTGGCCTGCTCTAAGTAATCTTTCAGGACAGACAAACAAGGGATATAATGCATGCACACATTGTTTTGATGACATGGATAGTATATATTTGAAAAAATGTAGAAAGGTAGTGTACCTTGGCCATCGTCGATTTCTTTCCGTGAATCACCAGGTTAGAAAGAAAGGCAAACATTTTAAAGGTGAGACAGACCACCGGAGCATGCCTCGCAACAGAACTGGGGAAGATATACTTGAGATGATCAAGGATGTGAAAGTAGTCTTTGGAAAGGGGACGGGCAGTGAACCTGTTCCGAAAGACGCTTCGCGACACGCACCCATGTGGAAGAAGAAATCAATATTTTGGGAGCTACCCTATTGGCATGTACTAGAGGTCCGCCACGCGATCAACGTGATGCACCTGACAAAGAATCTTTGTGTCAACCTTCTAGGATTCTTGGGTGTGTATGGAAAGTCTAAGGATACACTTGAAGCACGACAAGACTTGCAGCGCATGAAAGAACGAGACAACCTACATCCAAAGAAGACAGATGATGGACGCCATTACTTAAGACCTGCTAGCTATACTCTTAGCAATGAAGAGAAGGAAATCATGTTTGAATGCCTAAACAGCATCAAGGTCCCATCTGGATTCTCCTCCAATATAAAGGGAATAATAAATATGCAAGAGAAGAAATTCCTAAACTTAAAGTCGCATGACTGCCACGTGCTTATGACGCAATTGCTTCCGGTTGCTTTAAGAGGAATTCTACCTCCACATGTACATCTGGCCACTGTGAAGCTATGTGCATTCCTCAATGCAATTTCTCAGAAGGTAATTAATCCACTAGAACTAGCTACTCTACAGAATGATGTGGTTCATTGCTTTGTGAGCTTTGAGTTGGTGTTCCCTCCATCCTTCTTTAATATCATGACACACCTCCTAGTTCACGTGGTCAAGGAGATTCATATTCTCGGTCCTGTGTTCCTACACAACATGTTCCCCTTCGAGAGGTTCATGGGAGTACTGAAAAAATATGTTCACCAATGTGCTCGGCCAGAAGGAAGCATCGCCAAGGGCTATGAGACAGAGGAGGTCATAGAGTTCTGTGTTGACTTTATTCCTGACCTTGACCCGATTGGTGTTCCTGAATCACGACACGAGGGGAGGCTGTGTGGAAAGGGGACACTAGGGAAGAAAACATATATCGGTACGGGGAACGATTATTTCAATAAAGCGCACTACACAGTTCTTCAAAACTCATCAGTGGTGGATCCATATATCGAGGTACACAAGGAGTTCCTACGATCCCAATTTCCTGGGAAGAATGAAGTTTGGATTACACGTGAGCACATGAATACTTTTAGCACTTGGTTGCGAAAAGAATGTCTGGGTGATAACAATATTGATGAGCAACTATATTTGTTGGCTAGGCAACCATCATGGCACATCCTCACGTACAAAGGATATGAGATAAATGGAAACACATTTTACACCATTGCCCAAGATAAAAGGAGCAGAAACCAAAACAGTGGTGTTCGCGTAGATGCCACAGACCCAAATGGGAATAGACAAACATATTACGGCCGCATAGAGGAGATTTGGGAACTAGACTACGGACCTAATTTTACAGTCCCTTTGTTTCGATGCCAATGGGTCAAGACGACCGGAGGCGGAGTAACAGTTGACAAGGAGTATGGAATGACAACAGTGGATCTCAACAATATTGGATACAAAGGTGAACCATTCGTCCTTGCTGCCGATGTGAATCAGGTGTTCTACGTGAAAGACATGTCTACAAAACCCAAGAGAGGGGAAAATGATGAAAAATCAACCAAAGAGCCAAAACGCCACATAGTTCTTTCAGGAAGAAGAAACATCATGGGAATTGAGGACAAGTCAGACATGTCAGAAGATTATGAAAGGGATGACCGAATACGCCCTTCAGTGTGACCAAAGACCCAAGCATCCTGCTAAATGCTGAGGAGACTCCATGGTTACGACATGATCATAACCAAGGGACATACGTCAAGAAGAAGATCAGCAGTGTACCCGCTTGATATATAGTGATGTTTTAACTAATGTTATGTATTACAGTTTTTGTGTAATTAATAATGATTATGGATAGTCATGGTTCGTTGATGTTTTATCTTTTTAAATTATATTGCAATTTAACAGTGAATTTCTCTACCGTGTATTTGGACAATGAAAGATGAACAACCCAAAATTTAACGTTCAGATAATGCAAAAACAATTTTCCTATCGAGAACCAGTTGTTTTAGATATTTAAATTTAACATTATATTTTTGCATTAACAAAATATGAATTATTATTTACATTTATATTCGTTATTATAAGAAAAGAAAAGAATTTATGTTACAAAATGTTCTACTACACAATAAGGTAAAAGGAAATACAACTATTATTTTTAAGTAATTTTATGCCTAATATTGAATTTACTATGCAATTAACAAGTATTACAACATATTAATATAGCCAAAACTTAATTCAAAACCCAAAATACAGAAAACCCAAAACAAAGGCGGGAGAAGCCCCTTTAGTCCCGGGCCGTGGCACCACCCGGGACTAAAGGATCCTTTAGTCCCGGGGCGTAAGCCCGCCCGGGGCTAAAGGTCCATCCCTTTAGCCCCGGGCGGGCTTACGCGCCGGGACTAAAGGTCTTTTAGTCCCGGGTGGTGCCACCGCCCGGGACTAAAGGTGCCCCGCGTATATAGGGCACAGGGCCCTCCTCCTTCCTCAGATCGACGTCAGAGTTTGCGCCGCCGCCTCCGTCTTCGCCGCCGTCTCGTCCTCCCGCTCGCCGTCGTCCTCGGTGCCCTCGGCCTCCCTCGCCGTCCTCCGTGGTGCCCTCGGCCTCCCTTCCGCGCGCGCGGCGCCCTCGGCCTCCCTCGTGTCACCGCCGCCATCGGCCTCAGAGAGCTCCGGCCATCGTCTGCGCGGTCCCTCGGCCTCCCTCGCCGTCGTTCGCGGCGCCCTCTGCCGTCGAGCTCGCTTTTGCCGCGCGCCGCCGTCGCGACATCCTCACCGTTCACCGCTGGCCGTTGCTCCCCTTGTGCCGTCGTGTCTCGTCCTCGCCGTCGTCTCGCGACCGCTCCGGCCGTGTGCCTCGTCCTCGCGCTGCCGGTGAGGAGTGCCACAGCACGTGCATGTGTGTGTGAAGTGTTTGTGCGTGTGCGTGTGTGTATGCACTGTGTGCAGTGTATGTGTGTGTGTGCAGTGTGTAAAGTGTGTGTGCACTGTGTGTAAGGAAAAAGAAAATAGAAATCCAGATGAATTGAAAATAGAAAATAGTTTTTACCCTAACAAAATATTATGTTTACACATGTAGATAAAAAGAGATTGGTCGCGTTGACCGCGCCGTCCGCCGTCATCCTCACCGTGTGATCCTCACCGCAACGTGATCTTCGTCGTCGCCCGTTGTCGTCCTCACCGCGACATCATCCTCGCCGTCGTCCGTCGTCGTCCTCTCATCAACGGTGTGTCCTTTGTGTTAGATGGAGGAGGAATAATCACTTAGATAATTTGGTCTTTAGATATGTAAACATTTATTTATATCGGTCGTGTATATGTTTATGAAATAATCACTTGGATATTTTTCTGGAATAATCACTTGGATATGTTTATGGAATAATCACTTGGATATGTTTTTGGAATAATCACTTGGATATGTTTATGGAATAATCACTTGGATATGTTTATGGAATAATCACTTGGATATGACTTTTCGATCATGTCGGTAGTGTTATTTTTACGAATATAGTCTTTATGGATATATGTTATTTTTAATGTTCTCAAAACCTAGACCCGAAACCCCTAAACCCTAAACCCCAAACCCCAAACCCTAAACCCAAAACCTAAACACTAAACCCGAAACCCGAAACCCTAAACCCGAAACCTAAACACTAAACCCTAAACCCTAAACCCAAAACCCGAAACTCAAAACCCAAAACCCTAAACCCGAAACCTAAACACTAAACCCGAAACCCAAAACCCTAAACCCAAAACCTAAACACTAAACCCTAAACCCTAAACCCTAAACCCGAAACCCGAAACCCGAAACCTAAACACTAAACCCTAAACCCTAAACCCGAAACCCTAAACCCGAAACCTAAACACTAAACCCTAAACCCGAAACCATAAACCCTAAACCCCAGACCCGAAACCCTAAACCCGAACCCTAAACCCTAAACCCAAAACCCGAAACCCAAACCCGAAACCCTAAACCCTAAACATGGTGTTGAATAAAAATGAATATGGTCTTTATGAATATATATATACGTTATTTGCAGAAATATGGTGTTTATTATCCTCCATGTTATTCGTGGAAATGGCCGACCCAGTTGACAACATGGAGGAGGAAATGTACGAATTAATCAACAGCGGCGCTAATCAAGATTTAGCAGGTGACGATAACAATAATCAAGAAGTAGATGACGGCAGTCAATACTTTGCCGATTATGAAGAAATAATGCAAGAAAATACTGGCGAGGTATATACCTACAATAATCTCTATGTGCACATGAAATTCTAAACAATTTATAAATGTATTTATAATCTACTGTTTCTACATACGTAGCCCTCCGGATCGACAATGACTACCGGGAAGAGTAGGACCGTACGAGGTCCGAAGAAGCCGTTGGATGGCCGGTACATTATCTCAGAATTCAACGAGGAAACAGGCCAAGTACTTGGAGAACATGCACAGAAATTTGTTGGCCACTGTGGGTACCTTGTAAGGGATAAGATCCCGATCAGTGCTCGTGAATGGAAGAAAAAGACAAGTGCTCCTCATATAAGTTTTGTCTCTGATCTTGATAAGGAACTGGTTTGGCAAGATGTCCTTGCACATTTCACACTTGAAACAGAAGATATAAATTTGAAGGCAAGAGTTCGGGACTGGGCTATGAAGAAAATGACAACACTATTCCAGGGCTGGAAGAAGACCTTATACAACAAATTTATCAAGAACGACCTAACTCCGGATTTCAACACTAGGGCCTACGTCAAGTTGAGGTCTTTTTGGGATGAGTTTGTAGAATTCAAGAAATCAGAAGAGGGCGAGGCACGGGTCAGAAGGAACCAACAGAATGCCCGACAAAAACAATACCACCATCACTTGGGATCAGGTGGCTACAAAGTGCCATTCCTAAATGGGAAAGAATGGAACGAGAGTTGCTAGCCAAGGGCATTGAACCAGAATCGATAAACTGGCCTGAGCGCGCCAAGTACTGGTTTTTTGGTCATGGAGGAAGCCTGGACCTATAGACAGGAAGGATACAGTATGGCGAAAAACTCCATAGAGCAGCAGAAAGATTTGCGAAATGGTTGCCAGTGGCAGGTGGCAGCCGAACAGAGATAAGGACGAGCTGACATACGCCCTGGAGAATCTTGAACATGGTGGGAGAACCAGAGGCTATGGGGAGGTGTCGTGGGAGCATGCCTTCCCTCGGGATATAGAGACATATGGAAGCCGCGCGAGAAAGAAGGAGGAGGAGGCACAGCGGTTGCAAAGGTTAGAGGAAATGGTTCTTCAGTCACAGGCCGCGGCTCTTGAAGCAGTTGAGCGAGAAAAAGCACTTGAAGGCAAAATGAACGAGGAAATAAAAAGGCAAGTGCAGTTAGCAGTAAGTTCGATGCAAATGCAATCTGCATCAGAGCCGGGAGTCAACATCAGCCCCCCTGATCAAATGAAAAGCAGTTGCGCTTCCACAGAGGTCCCAGACGCAGCACTGCGCTTTCCCGTGGACGACATCACCGAGCCTCTCACGACATGTGAACTGCATATTCCACAGGGGAATGCCATAGTCATGGTGGCTATAGGTGTTGTATCTCCTATCGATCCTACAAACACACCAAGATGTCATAGGGCAATAATACCTCCTAGATATGCTAGCGTCTCGGTGGATAGGGTGGTGAAAGGTTACGACAATGTCGTACTTGACATTGAAGGAGGTGATGGCGAGAAGACATTAGGAGAAGCGGACAAGACATTCATATGTTGGCGCAAGCGCTATATCATAATTCCTGGCGCATAACCTCCTCCTCCTCAACAACCTAACCCTAGGTGTGTATGAAATTAGTGAATGAAAGTTAATAGTATTGGTGAGCTAATAGTATAAATGGATACTCATACCATGTTGTTTTCGCAGTAGAACATCCCCCAACCTAAGTCCAATTATGCATTCACCACATGATCACAGTGTTGCGGGCGATGATGATCAAGATCAAACACGACGGGATCCATCACCGCCACTGGCCCCATCTCCTCCACGACGGGATCCAACACCGCCAACGGCCCCATCTCCCCCACGGCATGATCCAACACCGCCGCCACCTGCCCCATCTCCTCCACGACGGGATCCAACACCGCCACCGGCCCCATCTCCCCCACGGCGTGATCCAACACCGCCACCGGCCCCACCATCTCCTCTAAAGCGGGCTCCGACACCGCCACCTGCCCCATCTCCACGGCGGGTTCCAACACCTCCACCGCCAACAAAGAAGAGGCCTGTCACACAAACAAAGGCGTCAGCCCCACCACCTCAGAAGAAGACAGCCTCTGTGAGAAAACCAGCTCCCAAGATGACAAAACTTGCATATGACTTGACCGAGGAGGAGACTGAAGTTGCAGTGCAAAAAGACTTGAACAAGTTCTTCGACGCTGCCATTGCTAGTGGTCGAGCAAAGCAAAACCCGGAGAAGCCGTACCTTTTTGTTCGTCCTGAAAAACTAAGGCAAACTGTGGACGCTCACCAAAAAAAGGTACGTGCTGCCCGTAAGGCTTCGCCAAAATCAGACTATGATCGCACGCTCAGCAAATCACTTGAGGAGGCCAAGAAGACAAAGAAGAGAGCAGGAAAGGGTGTCCCACAGCTCGGGGAACAAAAGCAGCAATCAGTGCCGGATCTAGTTGTTGGGAATGAATACGGTTCAAACATGGACGTCATACAAGCATATGGAGACGTTGATCCTGAGCATCTGCTCAAATTTTTGGAGGAAACTAGTTTAAATGTGGAAAACATACTCGGAGAAGCAGGCATCAAAAGTGTTGCAGTTGTTGATAAATGGCAGAGGGCATATGTATATGGTCAAAGTCTATACAACCCAGCGGCCCTGAGGGATCTTGGTACACAAATGCACTTGCTAAATCAGTGGTACCTTACGGCGTGTGGCAGAAAAGCTGATGACTACATTTGCGTCAGAATTAGAGACCATGATTACTTTCGTGGTGATGATGTCATATATGTTCAGTTTAATGAGTTACATCAGCTCTGCCACATGGACGCTCTTGACAAATCTCTCGTCAGCTGCTTTTGCCTGTAAGTTATTGTTTCTTTTAATAATCTCACTTTAGCTTATGTATATGTATAAGTAATTATCCTCACACTAGCAAGCGTTTGTAAACATGTGCAGAAACATGATGAGACAACTAAGGCGTAAAAATGACAAGGAGATTGGTTTCATCGATCCATATATCGTCTTCAAGCACCCAAGCAATACTCCCTCGGATGCATGGAAAACTCAAACAGAGAGGAATTTGCGGAGGTTCTTCGTAAACCAAAGGGACAAAAGATATATACTATTCCCCTACAACTTTAGGTCAGTTTTGTTATCATATGCACATTTTATTATAGGTTGACATAAAGATATATGTGTTGACTATATAAATATAAATGCAGTTTTCACTGGATACTAATTGTGATCGATCTCCACGAGAGTCGTTTGCTAATCTATGACTCTCTGAGAAGACCACAAGAAGATTACCAAGATATGATAGATATTATCCGAGGGTAAATGTGATCTTTAAATATTGATTCCTGCTCTTTAACTCTGCAATAGTTAAGTACTGATCCAATTATATATATTGTGTAGGGTTTGGGCTTGGTTTGTTCAGAAACACCGTCCGAATCTGAAAGCGCAACTTCCTGATCCTCTACTACTAAATGTAAGTTGTACTACCTCCCTGCCTCTTTACCTTAATTAGCATCACTCAGCAGACGCACGCTCAACCGAGAGTAATCTTTTTATATCTTGTACAGTGGGTTCTACGGCAGTCACCGGGAAACAATTTATGTGCGTACTATGTTTGTGAGTTCCTGACGGTGTATGAAAAAAGAACTCCTCTACAAAGTCAGCAAGTACGTAACATGTAAATAAATTTATTTCATTTTTTGTTGCTTTTACATGAATATTATGTATGTTAATACTTTCTTTTTCTTTTAATCCAAATTGAATGAGACATGGTTGAAGAACCAGGTGATGGATAAGGTCCACCTCAAAGCAATTCAAGAGACCATCGCAGGCTTCCTTAATGACCATGTCCTTAAGTCTGGCACCGAGTATTGGTTTAACAAAGACGAACCAATGAAGCCAAACCAAGATGAACACTTGTATGACCTCTAAGTCAGGACAATATTTGTGTTGTAAATATCAAGTTAAGGATGCATGATGGATAATGTTGTATATTTTATGTATATATGTATAGATAGCTCTATAATATATATGTATATAGTTTCATATTTCATTTGCGTGTAATTGTAAATTTTATGTGTTTATATATATATTTATTAGCAGCGAAGAATACGTATTAGAAAACCTAATGTAATTGTAAAACCAAAAACAATAACCAATTGAAAAGAAAAGAAAAAGAAAAAAGAAAAAAGCAGCGGCCTCTTTAGCCCCGGTTGGTAATACCAACCGGGACTAAAGAAGCCAGCCACCGTGGCTCGGCTGGAGACTTCTTTAGTCCCGGTTGGTATTACCAACCGGGGCTAAAGGTCCCCCCTTTAACCCCGGGGTGGGGAACCGGGGATAAAGGTCGGGCCTTTAGTCCCGATTCCTTAGCCCCGGCTTCATGCCCGGGGCTAAAGGCCAAAATGGCCCGGGGCTAAAGGCCTGTTCTCCAGTAGTGTTTTGAGGCCAAACCGGAAAATCAGCCCACCAACGCTTGAGTTTTGTGGCCCAAACTCAGCAAACCCGCAGCACCCAGGTTTTGACGACCAAACCTGGAAACCGTCCTCAGCCCGAGTTTTGTGGCCAAACTCGGAAACCATCCGTGCCCAGGTTTTGAGGCCCAAACCTGGAAACCGTCCACCCGATGGTTTTTCCCTGGCTCTACCAACAAACCGAAGCTGTAGAGGGGATGCACCTCCCGTGCACCCCGTCCACCGACACGTGTCCCCAAGTCCACGACTCAGGCAACACATGACCGCAAGTCTTCGCTCGTCGCTGTCCCACGCTGTCAGCCACCACAGCTGATCCTCGGGCCACCGGTCCCTCAGTCCATGCCTCACGTCCGCCCTTCGCCACTCTCGGTCCATCGGCACGGCACGTCTCTACTTGACCTTCACCACGCCTCTGATCATTGTATCCGTGCTCGACACCTGCACAACACAAGACAAAGAACATGCGCATCATCCCAGTTGACAATCACTCATCACTCAGAGACTCGGCATACACCCATGTATCCGCAATTTTACCCTAAAGTTCACCAAAAAGGCATGAAATGTAGTCAAATAGGTTTCAAACTAACCAAATTCCACATGTCCATAGAATTTTATTTGAATGCAGAAATTTGGACCAAATTTGGAGAATGGACCCACCAGGAGACAAGCCCACTCACCAGGACCCATTTGGGCCCGAGTGGGGTGGCGCCCGCCAACCAGAGGTGGCGCCCGCCACCCATATGTGGCGCCCGCCACATGGAGAGGCCCAACTCTCCCCCTTTGCCACGTCACTGATCCGTGTGACCATCCCAAGGCCAAATCTTGGCCCTTGGTCACTAGGTCAGTGGCATCGGACGGCTTAGGATGGAATGGCGTGGATCAAGGCCGTGTGGCGATCACTCAGACATGCAACCGACCTAACCACCGCCTCTCTGGAGCTCCTGGATGCCGTTGAAGCAGAGGCGGTGCATCCAACGGTTGTGAGGGTGGCGGCCGCCACCTAGGGCTGGCGCCCGCCACTAGGGTTAACCCTAGGTCGACTGGCTACCCCCTATAAGTACCCCCCTCACTCCTCAAGACTATAAATACCCCCCTGAGGCATCACTTCATTCATATACCACACCAAGCAACACACAGAGCAAGAGAATCAAGTGAGAGTTAGGTTAGAAGCTCACAGAGCTTAGGCATGTAGGTAGCTAGTAGAGCAAGGCATCTTTGCCCTCGCGGGAGCGCTGCTCAGGGCTTAGCTCAAGAGTAGAGGCGTGCGAGTGATCGGTCCTGGAGCTGGGAAGAGTCTTCCTTCATCTCCAGTTCAGGTTTTGCTCTTGTTACTGAAGCACTTTACTATATTCTATTTCATCGTTTCAAGTATTACTTTATTCTACTTATCAGTATTGAGTGGTATACTTGATTGATTGCTTGAGTGCCTAGCTATCCTACAGATCAATTCACTTAGCCATAGTAGTTGATCTCTAGTGAGCTTAGTGTTTGATCTTTGCCAATAGGTTGCTTAGTTAGTTTAGTGTTTATCTTATTAAGTCAAGTATGTGCTCTGACGTCCGCAAGGGTGTCTCTATTCAAAGCTTGGATAGAGATAGTTAGAATATAGTTAAGCGTGGTGCTTAGTTATAGACTTACGTTCAGATACGGCTGGACCCCCGGATAGCTGTGGTAGCAAGCAGGTGGTGACAGCCCTATGCGCATTGAATTCCACCACGTAGTTGGCCCAGTTTAACAGTAAGGCTCGTTGTGCTAGCGTTCAACCTAAGTAAGTGGTAAAGGCTAGTACGCCTCGATTCTTGACAAGATAGGAATAAAACTTTACTTAACTTAGTTGCTTTATTGACATTTGCCTGTCTTGCTTCATAACTATCTTGCTTCATAGTTATCTTGCTCTGTGGTTATCTAGGAGTAGTTAGTAGTTAGTTATCCTTAGTTATCACATTCTATCTATCTATCTAGTTATCCACCTTACCTTACCATCCATTTCATCCTTACCTATCCACCCACATATTGTTTCTAGCCTTCCATCCCCTTTTTTTCCCTTCTCTCCATTTCCCATTTCTCTTTTCTTCGACTCTCATCCCTTCCTTGAGTCGACTCATACACCACCCTAGCCTTCCCTTGGGATCAAATAAATCGACACCTGGTACTCCCAAGCGAAAGTGCTACTATGATAGTTCTGTGCGCTTGCAGAATCTCCTCCTGGTAGATTGCAATCTCTGTAGCTAGCTCCTACTAGTGTCGGGATTGACAACCCCGCTTGGCATTAGTAGATATCTACTTTAGCTTCACTCCTTTAGGTATAGTGACCGGACTTGCTTCAAGCTTTTCTGACACCGTTGCCTGGAATAGATTCCATAGTCTCCTCCTAGTAACGACATTGGCTAGTGTCAACCAGCATTTCTGGGCCGTTACCGGGGATAGTTGCCTAGCTCTATCTTTAGTGAAGCTAAGAACTACCAACAGTCAGCTTCCGAGCTGGGGCCTCGCGGGGCCAGAACTTCGTCGTACCTCACCCTAGCCGACAGAGTGGAGCAGCAAGGCGGCTCACGCGAGTCGGCGAAGAGCATCCGGGGTGAGGTGCGTGACAAGATCACCGCGTGTCTTCCGCACTGGGGCCAGGAGCGCATTTCGCTTTGGGATCCCCAGGACCCAGCCGGTCCCTCCCTCGAGTTGGACGACCCCACCGAGCTGACGCGTTGGGAGGACATGGAAATGTATCGCTCGTGGATGGCGCAAACTCTGAGGATGGCCAGCGAGAATGTTACCGAGGACTTCGGCCGATGTTTGTCGGTGAGTAGCCTTTGGGTGCGTTTTTTGTCCTTCCTCTTTCTAGGTTTGGTGACTGAACGTCCGCCCTTTGTTTGTAGGATCTGAAGAGGCAATCCCATATGAAGTCTTTCTTCCTCCGTGCGACGCAGGGAAGTCAGGAGGAGATGGTGCGCTAAGTTGAGGCCAGCCAGGCCACGCAAGAGGCTTTGGCCCGAGCCGAGGAGGACGCGAGGAAGGCCAAGGAGGAAGTCGTGGCGGCGAGGGCGGAAGCGGTGAAGGCAAAAGAGGAGGCCTCGGAGGCGAGGGCGAAGGAAACGAAGGCCCTCGAGGATCTTGCTTTGAGCTCAAAACGAGTTCCTGACCTCGAGAGCAAGCTCGGCGGGGCCTAGGGTCAGATCAAGGACCTCGAGAAAGATGTGTCCGACCTCATAGGCACTCGTGACGCCCTCGGTGTTTCGCTTGAGGAGGAGAGGATGCAGATCCGGGATCTGTCCGCTGAGCTTGAGACATCGAAGGCGGCCCTCATTGAGAAGGACCTCGTCGTCGCCACCGCCAGAAAAGAGATGGAGGAGCTGAGGGTCAAGGCGACGAAGGCGGTCCGTGTAACACCTCTGGTGTTAATCTAGCATAACATCATCATCTCATCGTCCATAACCATCTCATGAGCATGGAGCATTCATATGTTGCTTTCTTTCTCACTTATAATGTCATTTCATGTGTTGGTATGCATATAAACCTGCAATAATGTGTTGTTGTTTGGCTTGTCTTCGAGTGGTTTGGTTTTCCTAACAACCTAACTTTGTTGAGGAGTCAAAATGAGGCCATGTTTATGCTGGCCATTTTGGCTAATCAAGTTGCTAAACCCTAGTCAACCCTATGGAGCCTAAAGAGTCCTTTCGTTTGACTAACTAAAACCTCCTTGATAGAAGCTTTGCATGACTGAGTGCCCTTAATCAAAAGTGTGTAGATTTTAGAGTAGAACAAAAGTTGTTTTAGGGCCAACTCATGAAAATGGGTTTAACAAAGTGTTTTAGGGCCCATAAGGCAGAATTGGATGGGTTTTTGCTTTAGAAAATTTCCTAAGTCCTAAGACCAGATTTCAGTCCGGCCTAGCCATGTCTAGCAGCTTGCCGAGCCTAATCCAAGCCGAACAAGTGATCGATCTTGTAACCAAAGTTGTAGATGGTATGTAGCTCTAACCAAAGAAGGAAGTGGTTTAGCGTTTCGTTAAGTGGTTTGAGTTAATCGCTTGCAAAGTGCGTCCGTCAGTCGGCCTGGGCGTTAACTGAATAGGTTGATTCAGTTCAAACCCAAGCGCGTCGTGGCCGACCGCGCGCAGAAGACGAGCGCCGCGTGGCGTATGATGCCCGGCCAGCCCAGCCAGCGCGTGCGGCGTGGCGTGCATATGCGCTCGCGCACGCACACCCCCGCTAGAAGCCCTCTCTCCCTCTCTGCCTCTCTCCGTTTGCTCTCGCCGGCGACCGAGCGGGTGAAAGGGGGAAAAGCCGTGTGCCGCCGCCGTTCACCGTGCCTTCGCCCCGCAACCCGCACCGCCAGCTTCGCCTTGGCCTCCCGCGTCGCCTGCTGTAGCCAGCGCTTCCCGGCAAGCCTTAGGTGAGCCTCGGGATAAGATCCCGCCATGGCCGCCATGACCGCCGAGCTCGGTCCGCCATGGTCGGCCTCCTTCCGTGGGTTTCGTGATGTCCTAGCTAGCGTTCTTAGGTCAGTGAGGCCTCCGGAAGAAGGTATTGGAATCGGTTTAGCCGATTAGGGTTTGAGCGCCTCGGTACGCTGCCGTCCGCCGCCCGCCATGCACGCCAGCGATGGCATGTCCGTGTTCCCGCCGTTTCATCAATGAATCCTTCACTCCTTCCTTCGCATTAGGGTTGTGTGAGCCAGAAGGGTGTGGAGAAGGAGTCAGTTTGGCTCGTAGTTGTCGGAGACGGCCGGCGTGGCGAGTCCGTGCCGCCGTGGCCGCCATTAGCGACGGCGAGCTCGATCCACCGTGTTGCTAGGCTTGAGTTGGGTACCGATCGATGCAGAAGAAAGTGGGGAGTCGATTGGGAGTGATGGTTTCGCCGGAGGAGCCGCCGTCGGCGAGCTCCGGCGAGGTCAACGTCTCCCCTGTTTTTGGGAGTATGCCAGGTAGGGTCAGTTTGACCGCGGGTCCCAGTGGTCAGTCTCTCGGGTGAAGTAGAGTTGGGTGCGCATAGCAGTTAGGGGTTGGTGTTTTCATTTTATGTTTTGCAGAAATGTTTATATTGCTTGTTTAATTCATAACTTGAGTTCTGTTAATCCAATGGATGTGAAATAAATTTTGTTAAGTTTGTTTTCATAAGTTCTATACATGAAAAATATAAAATGTCTAGTTTGTAATAATTTTATGTGGAGTAATAATTAATTTGTGTTTAGGCTGATATCTTGTTAAATGTATAATTAGTTGTACATTGCTCAGAAAAATATGGTTCTTATTTTGTTAGGTTTGTTAAGTGCTGTAGAATCATAGAAAAATGACAAATGCTGTTTGACGGTGGAAAAATCTGAAGTTAACATTTAATTTGTTTAATTGCTGTTTCCTTGTATGATTTATACTTATTCCAATATATGAGTTATGGGCTTGATAATTTTTGTAGTCTGCTCTTGTGCTAAGAAGTTCTGAATAAAAATGTGAAATCTGCTGTTTGACACTTTTCAAAATAATGTGTAGTTCAAAGTGCCTTTTCACCCTGTCATTTGCCTTTTTCATACAGAACAGTGCTTAAGTCCAAGTGGCATGAAATTTATACAACATGCTTTATTCTCGGATGTAAACCTACAGTAATTTTTGTAGATTTTTCTGAAGATGTTAGCTATGAGTTGCTGTTATAGGCTTGTTTTAATGGGTTAATTTGTTTAATGAAGTTAAAAATGTACATCTCTTTTATGTGGGATTAGTAGGGGTGAAATGGTCTATTCAGTGCATTCATATTAGCTGCACTTGGCATGAAGAGTATAGCTACTCTCTAAGTAGGGTGTTACTCTCGACTGGAGAAGAGATATGCATGTATTCGGTCAAATTAGATTAAAATGCATTCTCCTATGCACTGTTGGCACTCCTTCATTTGCACATATGCATCATGACAGGTTCGGTAGAGGAGCCAACCGCAGTGGAGGAAAACGAGGAGCAGCAGCCCCAGGAGCAGGAGCAAGGAGTTGCCGGGGAAGAACGTGAAGAGGAGCTCCCGGAGTGCCCGAACCATTTGCCCAACACGTTTGAGAAAGGCAAGACCCGGAGCATTTCTAACTACCTATGGTTTCCAATTAACTCTCTAATAATTATGCTTGTTGCATTAAGTATAGGAGTTGTTTGATACCGTTGATGCATTATATTCCTTACCTTGCAATCATTGATATATCGTCCTTGTTACCTAATTAGAGATAGGTTCGAGTCTATGCTTAGTCTTGCTTAGACCGGTAGAAGTCGGGCGACTTTCATGTTACCCGCGAGTAATAGGTGGTTACTCGACCAGTAACAGGATATTGCTAGTAAGTGGAATAACTGAGTGTTGTGGAAAATGGAGATCGGCAGATTCCTGTAGTGTTGTGCTACAGTATTTCTAGCCGTGATTTATGGGAATCAGTATCTTGTTAAGATGGCCTTCTTGTCATGTTGAACGCATGTCCCACATTTAACTCGAAGGATAACTCGTTCCGACCGCGAAGCCGCTCATTGTTCCAGGCCGGTCTTTCGAACCCCACGCATCTGCCGAAGCCACGAAGGGGGTATTGGGACGCGGGGGCGTGAAGAGTAAGACCCGGGAGATGGTGGTTAAGTCCAACTCCTTGGTAGTCAGGCTTGCCCCCGGGTATGTTGGTGGCAGTCGAATCCGCGGCTTCCTGGAACGGTGTTGTGGTTATCTGTAGCTCACTGACGGGTGAGTGTGGTTTGTGTGGGAAATAAAATCACCAGCTAGTTAGGAATCAATTATAATCGCCATCGCTCCTGGACAGTGAGCACTTGACTTGAACTCTGATCGACCTTGATACTGAAATTGTGGAACACGTGACAGTTATCATTATACTTTTGGCAATGGTTACTTGGTCTGTTTGTTACTTTATAGTGATTGTTGGATCACTACCATGATTGTTATAGTGCAGGAGCTAACATAGTTAAACAGGTTAATTACTATTCAATTGCAGCTAGTAAGTAGGAGAACCAGATACTTAATGACTTATGCTTTTACGCAAAAACGTGGTCTGATACCAACTCTACCTTATACTAGCTAGCCTTGCATACTCCTTAGTGTCATTTATTTTGGTTTAAGTCGGGTAAGTCTAGCTGAGTACCTTCTCGTACTCAGGGCTTTGTTTCCCTTGTTGTTGCAGATGACCAGGTCTTTTATGGTTATTGCATCAACTGTCTCTGCCCAGCTCTGGGAGATAACTAGGTCAAGGGCAATGACCAGTTCTATTCGTATCTTTTGCTTTATCAAGGATGACTACTTTGTGGCACTCTAACAAACTACGTGTGTGTGTGTGATTTCAGGACTATGTTTTCGGATTAACCTTCCGCTACATAATTTCAAACATGGTTTGTAATAACTAAGTGCTACTCTAAATAGTTTATGTAATCTTCTGTCATGTGACGATCAATGCTGGATTATTACGATCCTATGTTGTTGATGTTGAAAAAGTTTAAAATCCTTCGAGATTTCACGGACTACCGGGTTTATATGGGCTCAAGTGTGCTAATTTACTGCTCCGGCGGAGAATTTCGCACTTGTGCTCCTATAAATTGGTCGGTTCTGTTACAGCTGGCATCAGAGCATAATTCAGCGGGTACTGTTCACATGACTAAGTTTTAAAAATAAAAAGAATTTGGGGTAAAAATTATTTGCCAAAATTTCATAGACTTGGTGTAAAAAAAATACTTGCAGTAAAAACTAAGTGTGCCAGTGGTCATATCCTTCATGCCCATAGGATCTCACGTGGCTTAATTAAGTACTAACTTAGGAAAGGGTCTTGCATCATACTTTGATTTTCGTTTATTCTGTCGTCCATATGGCAAGGGTGAAAATGTATGGGTGCTATTCTTCAGAATAGTAATGTACGAATCAGTTTGCCTCTACGCCAAGGTAAGGTGAGTTGTGAGAGCATGATCGAACAACCGTCGGTCTAGGGGAGAGTTAGTTGGTACTGGAACCTGTGCACGTCAGCACACGGGTGCAGGTGAAGGTACTCGATAATGGGAGTAATAGTGTTTGACGGGTGCATATAATGCTGTTGACACCAGAATTTCGCACGCATGAGGATATGACAGATGGGTCCAACCAGCAGAGAAGAAAGGATTCGGCAAGCAATCAGACGGCTATTTGGTCCTCAAGATTTCGATGAATATCTGTGCGGTCGGCTATCTTGCAGAGAGGTGGTTTCCATTCTAGAGATGGATGTTGCAGATGAAGCCGGCTTGCGTGAGAAGGCATGTGGCAAAGGGGAATGCCAAAGGGATTTGAAGTAATGTTTGTATCTTTCCATATTTTATTATGTAAATCGTAAGCATTTAGGACTCGTATTTCGTCCAGGGTATAAATATAAACCCTCGACCATTGTAAAATTGTTCACAACCACATCAATACAAACCGGCCTCGTGCCATCTTCGAGTCCTTAAGTCGTGTCGTCGAGTTCTTCGAGAGGAAACATCGATCCGTCGACCTCCGTAAGTACCGGCAACCTTGTTATCATGTCTAGTATCATGCGGTGGATTTAGATATGATGCAAGTAGTCTCGTATGTTAAGCTTAGTATCGTGCGGCGGATTTAAGCTTATGATGGGAAGTTTTTGCTTATGCCTTGTATCGTGCGGCGGATTAAGACATGAGTAAAAATAGTTATCGGCTCTATTAGATTTGGCAGATCTAGTAGATTCATTAAGTTATCATGTGTTACATGTTTTATTTATTTAATTCCTCTAACACTCTTTTGCCTAATCTAGATTGATCTCTATTCAGCCTCGTTTCACAAGTTTGCTTGTGCTTTGCTAATCATAAGATAATGATGGCCGGATCAGCTTTCAATCTAGGTTGTTACATGTTGCGGGTTCATACATGATAATCATGTTTATGCTTTGATAGAACTGGGTGTCGTGCGGCAGATGCAGGTTTTAGATTAGTTTGATCATGTTTTGCTTGTATGTTCCTTCCCCATGGACCCCAACTCGGCTAGTTTGCCGATTTTGGTTATGCTTACATGAGTAACGAGCTTTTATAGATCTATTCAAATATATGCATGCTTTTAGCTTGTTATAATTAGATTGTATCATGCTGTGGATTGATCTAATTATAAGAAGTGGTATAGACTTATAGCAAGTGGTATCTTGCTGTGGATTAGCTTTGCTTAAGTCTATGCTTGACGGGTTTTTGAAGACTAAACGTGCTGCAGATTAGTTGGATTGGCCTATGCATGTATTATTTGGATAGATCTATTCTCGCAAGTTACCTGTTTACAATATTTCTGATTTGTTTAAGCATGTCTTTCTTTTGCATTCGGCAGTTAATATGCTTCACATGCTCTGTTCTCGTATTTGCCGAATAGCTTCGTAAACATGCTCTGACAGACAGCTTCTGTAGTTCTGTGTCGTCGAGATTGGCTTTCGAAGCCGTACATATGGAACTGTCTGGTTTTACCCAGCATGTTCCAGAGGTATTCTCATGTTTTATCCCTTGTTGGTTTTCAGGTCAAACCGACTGGCACGTCTCCGGATTCAGCACATTCCGGGCACCCGATTGAAGCTAGCCTCGTTCGGCTTGCAGTGTGTCTTGGCGCAAGGTGTCACTTTTTGCGTCAACAAACTTTTTGGCACGCCCGGTGGGACCCCTCATTTCAAGATGCCTGAAACTGAGAACAACCCAATTGACGGAAACAAAGGGAAATTGGGACAATTCTTCATGTCGGCTGATAAATTAGAAGAAGTAAATATTAGTGATGGAATTGAAGCAAGGCCGATATATATCAGTGCAAATTTGGATCTAGAATATAGACTGGAATTGATAAATCTTTTAAAAGAGTTCAAAGATTGTTTTGCATGGGATTACACAGAGATGCTTGGGTTAGATCGCTCTATTGTCGAGCACCGACTACCGATCAAACCTGGGTATCGTCCTTACAAATAGCCTCCTCGGAAGATTTTCAAGGAAGAAGTACTAGCCGATGTAAAGAAAGAGGTCGAGAGATTATTGAAAGCAGATTTCATTTGGCCATGTAGATATGCAGATTGGATCTCAAACATAGTCCTGGTGTACAAGAAGAATGGGAAGATGAGGGTCTGCATTGATTTTAGGGATCTCAACAAAGCCACTCCAATGGATGGTTACCCGATGCCAGTTGCCGAACTGCTCATTGATGCAGCGGCTGGTTACGAAGTCATCAGCTTTATGGACGGTAACGCTGGGTACAACCAGATCTTTATGGCAATAGAAGACGTTTCAAAAATAGCTTTTTGATGTCCTAGTCATATCGGCCTGTTTGAATGGGTTGTTATGACATTCAGGTTGAAAAATGCCGGCGCAACTTATCAACGAGCCATGAATTACATTTTTCATGAACTAATCGGCAAGATCGTGGAAATTTATATTGATGATGTAGTTGTGAAGTCCAGGAATCATGAAGGGCATTTGGCTGATTTAAGGAAAACTTTGGAGTGCACAAGAAAGCATGGTTTGAGAATGAATCCAAACAAATGTGCTTTTGGAGTTTCGGCAGGAGAATTTTTAGGGTTTCTTATCCATAAAGGAGGAATTGAAGTAGGAAAGAAAAGCATGGAGGCGATAGACCAAGTTGTCCCTCCAACCAACCTTACAGAGTTGCAGTCGTTGCTTGGCAAGATTAATTTTGTAAGGAGATTCATATCTGGCCTATCCAAGAGAGTTTTGCCTTTTTCTCCATTGCTGAAACTTAAGAAAGATCAAAAATTCATATGGGGCGACGTGCAACAGAAAGATTTTGATGAAATTAAAGAATATATGAAAGCACCACTAGTATTGATACCTCCTCAGTTTGGTAAGCCTTTCAAATTGTATGTGGCAGCTGATGGGCTGACAATAGGATCGGCTCTTATGCAAGAATTTGAAGGGAAAGAAAGGGTAATAGCCTACCTTAGCCGAAAGCTGTTAGATCCAGAAATGAGATATTCGGCCACGGAAAAGCTTTGTTTGTGTGTGTATTACTCATGCACCAAGTTTCGGCATTACTTGTTGGATGCCGAATGCAAAATAATTTCTGAATTTGACGTAATAAAACATATGCTGTCAATGCCTATTCTAAACGATAGAATCGGCAAGTGGATTTTAGCGTTGTCAGAATTTGATCTAAGATACGAATCAGCAAAGGCAGTGAAAGGCCAAGTTATTGCCGATTTTGTTACTCATCATCGTGATCCTTCTGCTGGCATAGTGAATATTGCACCCTGGACATTGTTTTTTGATGGCTCATCTTGCAGCAAGGGTGGTGGTGTTGGTATTTTCTTGATTTCTCCACAAGGATCAACGTTCAAGTATGCTATCCCCATTGGGTCTCATGTTACCAACAACCAAGCAGATTATGAAGCTTTGCTTAGAGGACTTCGGCTTCTTGTGGAAATAAAAGCTACGGCTGTCGAAATCTTTGGGGATTCTGAGTTAGTCATCAAACAGTTGATTGGTCAATATGAATGTAAAAGTCACATATTGAGAGAGTATTATGAAGAATGTCAAGAACTCTTGAAATGTTTCCGGATAGCGACTTTACATCATATCCCTAGGGGGCATAACGAAGAAGCAAATAAATTGGCCCAAGGTGCTTCAGGATATCGGGAGGATCAAGAAGTTCTTGTCTTGGATGGAGGTCATATGGTTGATGATTGGAGGAAAGAAAATACCGAATACCTAAAAAACCCATCACAGAAGGTTTCTCGGAAGATCAAATATAAAGCTATCAAGTTTACACTTCTTGATGGTCAGTTGTACTATAGATCCATAGATGGGGTGCTCCTGAAGTGTTTAAGCCAAGAAGAATCCAAGAAGCTGATGTATGAGGTACATGAAGGGTTATGTGGCGCACATCAATCAGCTTACCGAATGAAATGGATAATGAGAAGAACCGGTTATTTTTGGCCGACTATGCTCGAGGATTGTTTTGAATATTATAAGGGGTGTCAAGATTGTCAAAGATTCGGGAATGTTCAGAGAGTTCCAGCATCGGCCATGAATCCAATTATCAAGCCGTGGCCATTTAGAGGGTGGGCTATAGATTTGATTGGTCAAATTCATCCTCCTTCTAGTAAAGGACACAAATTCATACTATTGGCTACAGACTACTTTACTAAATGGGTTGAGGCTGTGCCTTTGAAGAATGTTACATCAGAGAACATAATCAATTTTGTCAAGGAGCATATAGTTCACAGATTCGGGATTCCTCAAACTATAACTACGGACCAAGGGACCCAGTTTACATCATCCGAATTTTGTGATTTTGCTGAAGAGATGGGGATCAAGCTATGTAATTCTTCTCCTTATTACGCACAAGCCAATGGTCAAGCCGAAGCATCAAATAAGATTATGATTAAGATTATCCAGAAGAAGATTGATGAGAAACCAAAAAAATCGCATTCGGTTTTAAGTGAAGCATTATGGGCTTACCGAATGGCATGTCATGGATCTACTAAAGTATCTCCCTATGAGTTGGTTTATGGGCATTGTGCTGTGTTACCCTAGGAATTGCAGTTGAGTTCAAGGCGAGTTATGTTGCAAAATGAGTTGAGAAAAGAAGATTATGAAAGTTTAGTGGTGAACGAACTAGAAGATCTGCACCTGATTCGTCTTAAAGCATTGGAAAGTATAGGGAAGAATAAATTGCGTGTTGCCAGGTATTACAATAAAAAGGTCAAGGAAAAACACTTTAAAGAGGGAGATTTAGTTTGGAAGGTTGTGTTGCCTATCGGAGCAAAGGACAAAGCATTCAGCAAATGGTCTCCAAATTGGGAAGGTCCTTTTCAAGTAGTAAGGCACGTGCCTGGCAACGCATATATTTTGAAGACTTTACTAGGGGAAGAGTTTTCTAGAGCGATTAATGGGAGATTTCTTAAGAAGTTCCACCCCAGCATAGAGATTGGTACATAAGAACCATATGCAGTAAGATAGCCGATGGGGAACATCGCCTTTAGCAGAAAAAAATGTGTGAACAGCCGACATGACATGTGTCGCCTTTTGAGCAAAAAAATATCAGATTAACCTAATGAAGATGACATCATACGAGGATTTTGCTTTCGGTAATTCAGGAAACGGGAGTCACAAACGAGCATTTCCCGAAAGCAGACGTTTCGCAAAAGGGACAGTTTTTACAGAGGGCTCCTAAGTTCAGACTACTCATCAAATAACCTGTTCAAGACAGATTGAGCGTCAGAAGCCTGGGCGAGCACGGTTGCATGATCTTCATAATTTTCTAGAAAATCTTCGATATCCTCTGGAAGCTCGCCGCCATGGAAGCCAGTCGGCATGGCGGAGAAGTCCTCGTGCGTCTGGGTGGACATCGCCGCCAGCCCCAAGCCTACGCCATGGTGTACGCCGTGAATGGCAACCTGATCGACACGGCCGGCCGCATCGTCAAGGCGCGCCTCCACGGTTTCCCCCTGGGCGTTCACCTTGTCGGCCACCCTGGTTCCCACAATCTTCAAGCGCTCAACCTCTGCTGATAATGCTGAACAAAAAGGAAATACATCAGATAAGCGAATCCGATTAGAGAAAATGGGAATCAAGTGGAGATTTTTTCTAACCTGAAATTGCATCGCAGAATTGTTTTTGCTGATCCTCTCAGTCAAGTTGGTCGATACCATACTGCTTGGAGACTTCACTCAACTCCTCTCGGGCCTTTTCCCATTCCCCCTTGAAACGACAGGCATCACGGTGGTTCCACCGGTCGGAGTAGTAGGAATCTGAAGAAGGGTCTGAAGAGTCAGAGGATTTGG
The DNA here is from genome assembly GCA_009763385.1 of Coix lacryma-jobi var. lacryma-jobi. Classification (NCBI taxonomy): domain Eukaryota; kingdom Viridiplantae; phylum Streptophyta; class Magnoliopsida; order Poales; family Poaceae; genus Coix; species Coix lacryma-jobi. Next base: position 85,061,150 of record CM019826.1, read on the forward strand.
AAGACCCAGATGATGGAGTCCTATGTTGGGGAAGGAGATGGCCTTGGCTGCTGGAGATGAATCTTATCCTAAAAGTAAGGGGAGAATCGAAATCGAAAAAATGGGCGAACAAGAGGAAGAGAGATTGCAAGGGGGCAGGATGGCCAATTCTTACCCATGGCACGGCGTTGCGATGCTTGGCTGCCCTCCGCTTCTCCTTCGGCAGGTCGCTTGCCATGGTCATCGCCATTCACCATTGCTACAAGATTGGGGTTTTTTATTTCGAGTTGAGCCAACAAGAGGAAGTAAGGAGATGGAGGCGAAGGTGCATAACTGCAAGTACTAGTCAAGGTTGCAGAAGGGGATTTATTTATAGGCCAAAAAAGGAGTCGTGGCGAAGTGTACTGAGTAGTGGGATAAGAATGCCAAACGACGGAGTAGGGTTTTCATTCGGCTGGGCCATTTTTTGAGTTGGGCCAGGCTCGGTTAAGCCAAATACTACTCGGTTATCTTTTTGATTCTTTAAATTGGAATTCGTTTCGGCTATCAGAAAATGAGGACAATCGGCTATACCTCATTACGGGAAAATTGAAGAAGAAAAGTTGACTGCACTCTCAGACAAGTAGAGGTGTGGGAACACGGGAGTAGTTTTACAGAGACGAAGTACATTACACTTGGTTTGTTACAGGGTCAACGTTTACTCATGCAAAAGCTGATTGATCGTCTTTATGGCCTCAGCTCTGATTCGGCTGACAGTATCAAGCACTTTTTGATCTTCGTCTTCAGATTTTTGGATGATGCATAGTTTAGCTTTGATTTGTCGATCCTCTTTAAGAGCCGAAGTTATCTTCAATGAATCTGCTTCTATGTCCTTCGGCAGAGTAGCCATGTTAGCCTTGTGAGATTGGATTTTGGTGTTCAGATTGGCTAACTGAGTTTCTAGCTTGCTTTTATCTTCCTCCATGATTTTCAGTTCGGAATCCAGAGTGGCCAGAGAATTTTTTGCGACTTGAATATTGGAATGCAAATCTTTGATTTTCAGCTTCTTCGAAGATCTGTCATTCTGTAGAGCAGCCTTAGATGAGATGTTTCTAGTTGCTCTCCTTACCATTCCAAGAAAGTTGTCGTGGCAAGCTGCAGATTCCAAGTGAGCCAGAAGGGCAGAGGGGATGTCTTCATCGATGAGCTCAAGAATATCTCTTATCTGATCTGCGTCTCGAGCCAGACTGACGATGTCCTTGTTCAGCAGAGTAATTACTTCCCTCGGCCGAGCTTGATTTTCTGTTGACAAAGTATGTTGGGAGGTGTTTTCTTCGCCTTTCTCGGTGATGTAATCTTCAGCAAGGAAGGCATAACTCGTGGTCGGCTCTTTAGTATTTTTCTGAGAAGGGAGAAAATTGTTAGCTGATTGAATGCATTCTGGTGAAAGCTATGAACAGAAATTTTGCCTGATGAGCTGGTTGATCGTCAGAGGATGCTGCGCCTTGGCCTGTTTGAGGGCTTTGTTGAGTGTTCGGAAGAGATGGGCTTGGAGTATGATCAGAAGATGACTTTGCTTCCATTTCTTTTAAAACTTCATCTGTTTCAAGTAGTGACATAAGTATGTGACAACAGAGGGAAAGATGGCCGAATGCGTTACCTATGGTTTCGTCGGCCTCTTTGTTTTTTGAACTTTCAAGGGTTTTTGAATCTTCAATTTCATCCTGGATTTCTTTTGTGGAAGCCTCAGGGGATGTTTTGGTGGTTGCTGAAGTGCTGCCTGATTTTAAGATTTTGGCTTGTGGCTGCAACAGGTGATGCAACATGAGTTAGGTCAGATTTATTGCCAAATAGAGTTGCTTAGCACAAAATGGAAGGTTCATACCTTGGAAGATAGTTTAGCCTTTTTGGTCCTTGGTTTCTTGGACGAAAGAACACTCTTAGGTGCCTTTCTTTTGATATCCCCTCTTGGAGGCACAATGGTTGAGATTGCAGGGATCTTCATGAAGGTGTTTAAATTTGGGGCGTTGAAACCAAGAGCAGGATTGGGTCCAGCCGGGTAATACTGGATCGCTCTGGCAGGAGGTGTAGGCTCAGGATCCTACGTATGGCCGAGTATTAGAAAGAGATTGAATTTGAGAATGGAGAATGATAGGTGTGATGAAATTACCTCACTGTCGGAATCAAAGTCAGGTTGCAAATCTTGACACAAGGGGTGAACTGGTACATTGAAGAGATGAGCATGCCACTCTCCCCAACAAGAAGTAAAGAAAGGATGAGTGATGTCCACTATCCCAAATGGAGATGGTTCATATGTTGGCAACTCCCATCCTTATTCAAAGACTTTTTTGGCTATTATCCTCTCCATAATTACTTCTCTATGTCTTATTGCTGTTGAGAAGTAGAGTTTAGGGGGCAATTGACCACATCCCAATTGTCTGGCCACCATGTTTGGATAATAGAACTCGTAGGTAGACTGCACTAGTCTTTCATGGTGAAATTCGGCTGGTAGAACACAGGGTTTGATGAAGGAGTTGAAAATTTCAGTAGATACTTTGTCTGCACAGCCAGATTCATAGTTGAACTTGCAGGGAAGGGTCAGATTTTCATTCTCTTTGTAGGGAAGCCAAAGTGCATTGCCAAAACCTCTGAAGAATAGCTTGAAGAGATGACCAATATCCATATCAATGCTGATATATGATGCTGCTTCTCCATAAGTCTGACAGGCTTTGACTCTTGTTGTTTTGCCTTCAGCATAATTGATCGAAGGGAAACTCAAGTTGAGGAGGCTCACAGAGACTATCTGATGCATATATAGTTGGAGCTACATCTGGACCAGCCACCAGGGACCATTCACACAGGAAATTTCTCTGCCTGTGTGCATCTGAAGAGTAATCTGATGCATCATATGATAGACAGACCCCAAGAGGTATTTGCCTAAGGGGATTTGAGCACCTGCAGACAAGTCTTCAGCCATCACCATATGATTCAAAGTAGGTTCATTGGATTTTCCACAGAAGATGAATCTGCATAACCACATGTTCATAAAGGCTTTTAGCTCTTTGTCAGAGAGGGTGTTAGATGACTCCATATAAGTTTGAATGTATTTGGCCCATCCACATCCAGAATTGACAACTCTCTAGTTACTTTTGTTCTTGTATTTATAAGGGTATACTGGTAGCGCTACATTCAGACCCGTCATCATGAAGACGTCAGCTAAAGTGATGGTCATCATACCATGGCCGAAAATGAAAGCGTTGATAACGTTGGACTAGAAATGGGAAGCTGCTATCAGAAGAGAGTCGTTTCTGGGTGTTTCTGATAAAGATAACTCCAAACAGTGGCCAATGTCTTGATTTTCCCAGTGGCTGCTGCTTTTCTCAAACAGCCTCCGGTACCAATTTCGCCATCCAACAATTGGGGGAAAAGGTCAGTTCTTGAAGGTGTTCAGCCAGTGATTCGGTGAGGTAACTCCAGATTTGAAGGGAATTCTTTGGGTTTCTTTCTCGATAATCTCCGCTGGATCGAGATTTCCCATTGGAGCAAGGAGGTAGGATCCAGGGTTGGCAGTGTAGGGAATCAGGATTTGGTTATTGAGTTCCTTCAAGGGATAGCGAATAGAGAAAAAGGTGAACCAAAAGAAGAAGCTAGCACGAAATTGCTGAATATGTGAAGTTTACCTCTGGGATCTCATCTTGGGTCGCCATCAAAGATTCGAAATAAGATCGATTATGCAGAGGTTTGAATTTCTTAAGCGGCGGTTACAGTGCCTAAAGGTGAAAACCTAGGAAGGGAGAAGCTTGCGGACAATTTCGAAATAAAATTAACTTTTATCCCAAAATTGAGGGGGCATGTGTTGACACCAGAATTTCGCACGCATGAGGATATGACAGATGGGTCCAACCAGCAGAGAAGAAAGGATTCGGCAAGCAATCAGACGGCTATTTGGTCCTCAAGATTTAGATGAATATCTGTGCGGTCGGCTATCTTGCAGAGAGGTGGTTCCATTCGGGAGATGGATGTTGCAGATGAAGCCGGCTTGCGTGAGAAGGCATGTGGCAATGGAGAATGCCAAAGGGATTTGAAGTAATGTTTGTATTTTTCCATATTTTATTATGTAAATCGTAATCATTTAGGACTCGTATTTCGTCCAGGGTATAAATATAAACCCTCGACCATTGTAAAATTGTTCACAACCACATCAATACAAACCGGCCCCATGCCATCTTTGAGTCCTTAAGTCGTGTCGTCGAGTTCTTCGAGAGGAAACATCGATCCGTCGACCTCCGTAAGTACCGGCAACCTTGTTATCATGTCTAGTATCATGCGGTGGATTTAGATATGATGCAAGTAGTCTCGTATGTTAAGCTTAGTATCGTGTGGCGGATTTAAGCTTATGACGGGAAGTTTTTGCTTATGCCTTGTATCGTGCGGCGGATTAAGACATGAGTAAAAATTGTTATCGGCTCTATTAGATTTGGCAGATCTAGTAGATTCATTAAGTTATCATGTGTTACGTGTTTTATTTATTTAATTTCTGTAACACTCTTTTGCCCAATCTAGATTGATCTCTATTCGGCCTCGTTTCACAAGTTTGCTTGTGCTTTGCTAATCATAAGATCATGATGGCCAGATCAGCTTTCAATCAAGGTTGTTACATGTTGCGATTTCATACATGTTAATCATGTTTATGCTTTGATAGAACTGGGTGTCGTGCGGCAGATGCAGGTTTTAGATTAGTTTGATCATGTTTTGCTTGTATGTTCCTTCCCCATGGACCCCAACTCGGCTAGTTTGCCGATTTTAGTTATGCTTACATGAGTAACGAGCTTTTATAGATCTATTCAAATATATGCATGCTTTTAGCTTGTTATAATTAGATTGTATCATGCGATGGATTGATCTAATTATAAGAAGTGGCATAGACTTATAGCAAGTGGTATCATGCGGTGGATTAGCTTTGCTTAAGTCTATGCTTGACGGGTTTTTGAAGACTAAACGTGCGGCAGATTAGTTGGATTGGCCTATGCATGTATTATTTGGATAGATCTATTCTCGCAAGTTACCTGTTTACAATATTTCTGATTTGTTTAAGCATGTCTTTCTTTTGCATTCGGCAGTTAATATGCTTCACATGCTCTGTTCTCGTATTTGCTGAATAGCTTCGTAAACATGCTCTGACAGACAGCTTCTGTAGCTGTGTGCAGTCGAGATTGGCTTTCGAAGCCGTACATATGGAACTGTCTGGTTTTACCCAGCATGTTCCAGAGGTATTCTCACGTTTTATCCCTTGTTGGTTTTCAGGTCAAACCGACTGGCACGTCTCCGGATTCAGCACATTCCGGGCACCCGATTGAAGCTAGCCTCGTTCGGCTTGCTGTGTGTCTTGGCGCAAGGTGTCATGTTTTGCGTCAACAACTGCTTACGTGGATACGGGGTGTACACCTAGGTGAGTATCTAGATTTAAAATTTCAGCAATGCATGATTTTCATACTGTGGGCAGGGCTGAAATGGATCTTATGCAGGTACACTAACCGCGTATCGTTAAAACAAAGTAGTTAACATTTATATGAGTGAGGTGTTATGCCATCGTTTAGTTCGTATGTTGTGGAAAGGAAGTACGGAACGTTTCATACATATACATCATGGCATGCTTGCTTTCTTTCCTCTGCATTACTTCCTCCCTAATTATTGGAATGTCTCTCATAATTGAAACCAATGCTTATGTTAAAATGTTGAACTTGCTATAGATGGGACGTACCAAGGAGACCGCACGTAAGTCGACAGGTGGCAGGGTTCCCAGGCACCAGCTAGCACCCAGGTCCGAGAGGTGCAAGGACAAGTTTCTGGATGTGTTTGGGACACCGACGTTGCTTTGGATGGTTCTACGTTCGGTGGATACCCAGATGGTAGAGAGCCTCGCTACTTTTGGTCGAGGGAGCCTTTGGGAGACACCACTTTGGTGTATGTGACAGCTGTGGTGAAGCCTAGGGAAGAAGGTTCTGTGTGGTCCGGTTGGATGTTTGAGAGCAAGGGATGGAACCCTTGGGAAGGTGCGCAGTCAGCAGCGTTCCTTATCCTCAGGGACATCATGGAGCGGTTTCCAGAAGACCTCAGTCGGGCTCTTGCAGGGGTGTTCCCAAGAGCTGATCCGTTTCGAGATTTTTTGGTGCAGAACAAGCAGGAAGCTATAGAGGGCAGCCCGAGTGAGCTTCAGGCATGTGATGGGCCAGCAATGAGTGCTATGTATGCAGTGATGAAGGGATATGCGGTCATGCAACACAGTTTGTGCAGTATGACTGAGTCTTGCCATCATGCTAGGAATGAGAAGAGACAAGCTCAGCGGGAGTTTGATGAAGAGATGGAGAAGATGCAAGAGGAGCTGAACCAGATGACTATAGAGAAGGATCAGACAGTTCGGCGGAATGTGGTTGCAGCACAGGAGATCATCAGGTTGCAGGAGCAGCTAGGGCGTGCCAAACACGCTAACCAAAGTGCAGAAAACCAGATGGTGAAGCTTCTTCAGCAACGGAACCAGGCTTGGGAAGAAGAGTTTGACTTGAGGGCTCGAATCATGACCCTGGAGCAGCAGCTGGCGGCGACGGAAGCATACAACAATAACCTTCATGAACGAGTGCATCGCCTCCACAACCTGCTTCATCAGTACCATCCTCCAGGTGCAGCCGAGATGGAGGTGGAGATGGGCATCATCCTTGCTGACGGTGGGGCCGAAGATGGTGGAATGCTCTTCGCCATCCAAGCTGAAGAAGAAGAAGAAGATGGTGGAGCCAACGATGCCGAGAGTCACGTCTCCGATGGTGAGAGCGACTAGAGTTTAGGTCTCGTTGTTTATCGTTATGATCATGATGTATCGAACAAGTTATGTGTGTTGTAAGCTTTAAGAACCTCGTTGCTTCCGTTGGAACCGTTTTAATGATCAGACCTTCATTGTGTTTTATCTGTGCGTATCCATGCGAGTATTAAGCGTTTTTCATATAATCCGTTTGTGATGTTATTTGTGTGGAACGACTTGTGTACATGCCTTATTGTATGAACCATGTTCAAATACAGTACCACAGTTATTATGTATTTTGATCTGTATATATGGCATCACTCATTGATTATTGATTGGCTAGGCAGATGGTGAATACTCGTCGGGGAGCGGGCAGTGCTAGCGGTGTTGGTGGTGATGGACAGGGCGAGGAAGCAATTCCTCCTCCTCCTCCCCCATACACGGCAGAACAGTTCTTCGTGCAGTTTCTGGGAAGTCAGCAAAGCATGGAAGCTATGCAGCGGAATATGGAAGCAAATCTCAGGAACATCGCAGAGAACACACGTCGGGCTGCAGGTCACGGGGGTCAAGATGTGAACCAGTACAACACTTTCAAGGATTTGTTGGACACCAGACCTCTGATCTTCAAGGAAGCAGTTGAACCCTTGGAAGCAGATGAATGGATCAACACCATCGAGCAGAAGTTCAGGTTGCTCCGTCTGACAGAATCTCTAAAAGTGGAGTACGCTGCTCACCAGTTGCAGGGACCAGCTGGTATATGGTGGGCACACCATCGTACCACTTTTCCGGCAAATCAACCGATAGTTTGGGAGCAGTTTACAACAGCTTTTCGAGGCCATTATATTCCTACTGGTTTAATGGCTATGAAAGTAACAGAGTTTTTCAGTTTGACTCAGGGTACCAAGACCATGGCAGAGTATCTGCATGCTTTCAACAATCTTGCTCGTTATGCGCCTGAGTATGTCAACACCGAGGCTAAGAAGATTGCCAGTATGAAGAGGGGTTTGAGCCCCAAGCTCCCAAAGTCAATGGGAAACTCTTCCAGGACGCAGTTCAATGACTTCGTCAGTGACTGTTTGACCCAAGAGAATAGTAACAATATGTACAGTGCATCCATGTCACGCAAGAGAGCTTTTGACGCAGGGACACCGCAGGGCAGAAACCAGGTGGCCCACCGTCCTCCTTTTCGTTCAGCAGTGCCAGGGGCACGTTTTAAGCATCCTCAGCGTCGTTTTACTGGAAGTCAACAGCAGGCCAAGGCTCAGAAAGTGGCAAAAGGCCAATCATCGCAGTACAAGATGGGGCCCGGAACTGAGAACTTTGCATGCAGCTATGTCAAAGGACCGTGTTATAACTGTGGCAAGGAAGGGCATCTGTCCAGGACATGTCCTAACCCAAGGAAGAAGACCAATCAAGTGCAGGCCCGTGTGCATCATACCTCTTTGGAAGGCATCTCTGAGGGAGAACCCATGACTGCTGGTATGTTTTCTATCAACGATATCCCCGCAGTAGTTTTGTTTGATTCCGGTTCATCGCATTCTTTTATAAGTCAAGCATTTGCACTTAAGCATAATTAGGAAATGGTAACAATGGATTTTGGATTCCGTATAAACTCAGCTAGTGCAAGTGTGTTATCTAATCAAGTAGTGAAAGAGGCAACTCTTGGTTTGGAAGGTAAGCAATATAGAGTGAGTCTAGTAGTTATGCCAGGGTTGTCCTTGGATGTTATTTTGGGGATGGACTGGATGAAAAAGTGGGAAGTGGTCATTGATACGGGAAAAAGGCTGATATCTCTTCGAGATCCGGTAAAGCAGCAGTTTCACTAGTTGTTTATTCCTAACCATCTTAACCTGAAGGACCGAGAATGCAATAGTAAGGCGACCAGAGGGGGGTGAATGGGAGCTCAAAAATTTCTCTCGAAACTTTGGCCTATGTCCCACAAATCAACCCCAGAAGCTTCGAACGAAACCGTGATGCCCACGACCCATGGAAGAGGGTGGATGATCCCTAGGATCACAGCAGAGCACCACAAAGCGATAGCAACCCAAAGGCCAAAAGCACCAGCACAAGTTCGATCCTTAGAAACCGAGTCCCAAACGTAAATTGAAGGCTACGTCGGGAAATCCCCAAATACCAATGCAAACAAGTAGCAAAGATACCTAGAGAGGTTCCAAGGTGAGCTAAGAGGCCAACCGAGAGGTCCGGAAACCAAGCGAAGAAGTCGGGAGAGCAAACACACCAAAACTCAACAAGCAGCCGACTCCCGGACTGTCCGGCTCAACCGCGGACTATCCACGGGGGGATGGCAGACTGTCCGCCGGTCAAATCCCCGAAACAGCACTGTTGCTGCAAGTCCCCTAGACGTTCCCGGACTGTCCGCGAACTCCAACGGCGGACTGTCCGCCGGTCAACCAAAAGCCAAACGGCTGAAGAACAGAGCCACCGGTCCAGCTCGTCCCCAACGCGCGGATTGTCCGTGGTTCACCTCGCGGACTATCCGCGGATGAACAGAGAGAGCGATTTTGGTCCCCCCTCTCATGAATCTTCCCAAATCCGAATCAAAACTCAATCCCACGTTTCCAAACTTGGAGAAGATGATCACGAGATAGTTAGGAGACTATACCCAAGAAATCATCCGCTCAAATCAACTCAAACACCGAGAAATCGAAAGGGGAGGAGTATGAACGAAAAAACGCCACAAAAACGAAATCATCCTGATCTACTTGTTCATGAGGAGTTAGAGGAATTCCTTCAGTGGAAATGATATCCTCACTATAAAGAACAAGTTGATTCAAACGGATTTCGCAAAGACGCAGAAGAGAGGGAGATCGAGTGACGGGAAAAACGTGGAGAAACGAAGAACGCGAAGAACATGAACAAAATGCGAATCAGGTCATCGATCTGCAACCGTGTGGCTACCACACGCTACAATAGTGAGATTACGGTCTCACTTCCTAAAAATCTCTAGTACACAGAGGTATGATTCTCTGTGGATCTCAGTTGCTACAGCAAAGGATTGGGAGAGCAGGAAAACCTTGAAGGCAAAGAGCAAATGGCTGAGATAGAATGGGAGGAGGGTGTCTCCCTCTACATATCCTAATTCTAATTCCTACTCTACCCATCTCTAATTACAGAGTGAACGAGCTAAACCCTAGGGTTATTCTGGACCAACCCGAAGATGCTGGTGATCCGACGGCCACGCCCGCACAACTGGTAGCGTTTCCTCGACGCAACCTCACTGATTGCCGCCACGTGCCGCCACCGCTCCACTCGTCCTTTTCATGGACTTCGCCCCCTGTTTTGTGGCCCAAACCAGGAAACCAGCCTTCACGACCAACCCCCGGTTTTGAGGCCCAAACCGGGAAACCAGCCGTCCATCGCCTGAGTTTTGTGGCCCAAACTCAGAAACCCGCAGCACCCAGGTTTTGAGGCCCAAACCTGGAAACCGTCCTCAGCCCGAGTTTTGTGGCCCAAACTCAGAAACCATCAGCGCCCAGGTTTTGAGGCCCAAACCTAGAAACCGTCCACTCGGTGGTTTTTCTGTGGCTCAACCACCAAACTGAGCAGTAGAGGGGATGCACCGCCCGTGCACCCCGTCCACCGACACATGTCCCCAGGTCCTCGACCCAAGCAACACCGTGCCCGCAAGTCTTCGCTCGTCGTTGTCCCAGGTTGTCAGCCACCACAGCTGATCGTCGGGCCACCGGTCCCTCAGTCCAAGCCTCACGTCCGCCCTTCGCCACTCTCGGTCCATCGGCACGGCACGTCTCTACTTGACCTTCACCTTGCCTTTGATCACTGTATCCGTGCTCGACACCTGCACAACACAAGCCAAAGAACATGTGCATTATCCCAGTTGACAATCACTCATCACTCAGAGACTCGGCATACACCCATGTATCCGCATAAGCTCAGTTCAGCAAGTTGTGCAGTTCAAGTATCAGTCCTTTAGGAAATCCTGGTGGTATGCGAGTTTCCTGATGTGTTTCCGGATGAGTTACCTGGTCTACCTCCGGATCGGGATGTGGAGTTTGCAATAGAACTAATACCAGGAACGGCACCTATATCCAGAAGACCGTACCGTATGCCTCCCAATGAGTTAGCAGACTTAAAGATTCAGCTAAAGGATCTTTTGGACAAGGGTTTGATTCAACCTAGTTTGTCTGTGTGGGGATGCCCAGCTCTTTTTGTAAAAAAGAAGAAAGACAAAGCTTTGCGTATGTGTGTGGACTATATGCCTTTGAATGTAGTGACGATCAAGAATAAGTATCCTCTACCCCGGATTGATATTCTCTTTGATCAGTTAACAAGAGCCAGAATGTTCTCTAAGTTGGACATGAGATCGGGTTATCATCAGATCAAGATCAGGCCAAAGGATGTACCCAAAATGGCTTTTTCTACTAGGTACGGGTTGTATGAGTATCTTGTCATGTCTTTTGGTTTGACAAATGCTCCTGCATACTTCATGTACCTAATGAATTCCGTGTTTATGCCTAAGTTAGATCACTTTGTGGTAGTCTTTTTGGATGACTTCTTGGTACATTCGGAAAATGTAGAAGATCACGCTGAGCATCTACTGATAGTTTTAACCAGACTCCGGGAACATAAGTTGTATGCTAAGTTCAATAAGTGTGAGTTTTGGTTGAAGAAAGTTCACTTTCTCGGTCATGTGCTATTAGAAGATGGGATCTCAGTGGATCCAGGGAAATTACAAGAGGTAATGGATTGGAAAGCTCCAGCCTCAGTTACAGAAGTGAGGAGTTTTCTAGGTTTGGCTGGTTATTACCTTCTTTCATCCCGGATTTCTCCAAGATCGCCAAACCTATGACCTCGTTGCTACACAAGAATGTCAAGTTTGTCTGGACATAGGAGTGTGAAGCAGCTTTCCGAATTTTGCGGGATCTGTTGACCACTACTCCTGTCTTAGCCCAACCGGATATAGAGAAACCTTTTGATGTATTTTGTGACGCATCTAAGATTGGACTGGGTTGTGTGTTGATGCAAGAAGGACGGGTGATAGCATATGCTTCAAGGCAGTTAAGGAAACATGAGATCAACTACCCTACTCACGATTTGGAGTTGGCGGCAGTAGTGCATGCTCTGTAGATATGGAGACACTACTTGCTGGGAAATGTGTGCAATATATACACGGGTCATAAGAGTCTTCAGTATATCTTCACTCAATCTGAGTTCAACATGAGACAACGAAGATGGCTAGAACTGATAAAGGATTATAACTTGCAAGTTCACTATCATCCTGGAAAAGCCAATGTGGTTGAGGATGCTTTGAGCCATAAGTCGCACTGTGTTGTGGTGCAACCGTTGTTTGAAGAGATGTTCAACCTGATACACCCAGAAGTTTTGTTCAACATTCACTTGAGTTGCTCGCTTGAAAGCCAGATAGTTGAAGCTCAAAAGTCTAACAAAGGGATTTTTCATATCAAGAGAAGGATGTTGGAGGATCCCTTAACCTCTTTCAGGCTGGATGAACGGGGAGTGTTATGGTTTGGTGATCGTCTCGTGGTGCCGAAGCACAGAGATCTTAAGGATAAGATTCTGGACGAAGCTCACTTATTGAAGTTATCTCTTCACCCAGGAAGCAGTAAGATGTATCATGATCTAAAACCTCATTTTTGGTGGACAAAGATGAAGAAAGAGATAGCAGCATATGTTGCAAGGTGTGACACATGTTGCAGAGTTAAGGCAATTCACATGAAACCTACAGGGTTGTTACAACCGTTATCTGTGCCTGCTTGGAAGTGGGAAGATATCATTATGGACTTTATAACAGGTTTACCCACTACGGAAAAAGGGAATGATTCCATTTGGGTAATAGTGGATCGTCTGACTAAGTCAGCTCACTTCATTGCAGTCAAGACCAGATATCGACCGCCTCGGTATGCGGATATATACATCAGAGAGATAGTGCGTCTTCATGGGATACCGAAGACAATCATTTCGGATCGTGGACCTCAGTTCAACGCACACTTTTGGCAGCAGTTGCATAAAGGATTGGGAACGAAGTTGGTTCATAGTACAACTTATCATCCTCAGACTGCAGGGCAGACAGAAAGAGTAAACCAAGTGCTTGAAGATATGCTCAGAGCTTGTGTGTTATCCTCCAAAGGATCGTGGGAATCATGGCTACCGTTGGCAGAATTCTCATACAATAACAGTTATCAAGAGAGCATCAAGATGGCAGCGTTTGAAGCTTTATATGGACATAAGTTTGTGACTCCGTTAAACTGGGTCGAACCAGGGGAAAGGAGATATTTTGGAATCGACTTTGTTGAAGAAGCTGAGAAAAAGGTTCAAACCATCCATCAACACCTACAAGTAGCACAATCTCGGCAGGAAAGCTATGCATACAAAAGAAGAAGACCGTGAGAGTTTGAAGGTAACCCCGATGAGGGGAGTGCAAAGGTTCGGCATAAAGAAAAAGCTAGCACCAAGATATGTAGGGCCATATCGTATCCTAAAGAGAAAAGGAGAAGTATCCTATCAACTTAAGTTGCCCGAAGCTATGAGTTCGATCTTTCTAGTTTTCATGTTTCACAGCTAAAGAAATGTCTACGTGTACCCGAAGAAAGAATAGAACCACAAGAGTCAAAGCTTACCTCTGACCTAACCTATCAAGAGCAACTAGTGCGAGTTTTGGACAGCAAGGAGAGAGTAACTCGCGGTCATGTTGTGAATGTATACAAGGTGTTATGGAGTCATCATGACGATGGAGATGCAACCTGGGAAACTGAAGACTATCTCCAGAAGGTTTATCCAGTTTTTCATGAACAATGGTCAGTAAATCTCGGGATGAGATTTCTTTAAGGGGGGCAGGGCTGTAACACCTCTAGTGTTAAGCTAGCATAACATCATCATCTCATCATCCATAACCATCTCATGAGCATGGAGCATTCATATGTTGCTTTCTTTCTCACTTATAATGTCATTTCATGTGTTGGTATGCATATAAACCTGCAATAATGTGTTGTTGTTTGGCTTGTCTTGGAGTGGTTTGGTTTTCCTAGCAACCTAACTTTGTTGAGGAGTCAAAATGAGGCCATGTATATGCTGGCCATTTTGGCTAATCAAGTTGCTAAACCCTAATCAACCCTATGGAGCCTAAAGAGTCCTTTTGTTTGACTAGCTAAAAACTCCTTGATAGAAGCTTTTCATGGCTGAGTGCCCTTAATAAAAAGTGTGTAGCTTTTAGAGTAGAACAAAAGTTGTTTTAGGGCCAACTCATGAAAATGGGTTTAACAAGGTGTTTTAGGGCCCACATGGCAGAATTGGATGGGTTTTTGACTTAGAAAATTTCCTAAGTCCTAAAACCATATTTCAGTTCGGCCTAGCCATGTCTAGCAGCTTGCCGAGCCTAATCCAAGCCGAACCAGTGATAGATCTTGTAAGCAAAGATGTAGACGGTATGTAGCTCTAACCAAAGAAGCAAGTGGTTTAGCATTTCGTTAAGTGGTTTAAGAGTTTATCACGTGCAAAGTGCGGCCGTCAGTCGGCCTCGGCGTTAACTGAATTGGTTGATTCAGTTCAAACCCATGCGCGTCGTGGCCGACCGCGCGCAGAAGACGAGAACCGCGTGGCGTACGATGCCCGGCCAGCCTAGCTAGCGTGCGCGGCGTGGCGTGCATATGCGCTCGCGCACGCACACCCCCGCTAGAAGCCGTCTCTCCCTCTCTGCCTTGCTCCGTTTGCTCTCGCCTGCGACCGAGCGGGTGAATGGGTGAAAAGCCGCGTGCCGCCGCCGTTCACCGTGCCTTCGCCCCGCAAACCGCATCGCCAGCTTCGCCTTGGCCTCCCGCGTCGCCTGCTCTAGCTAGCGCTTCCCGACAAGCCTTAGGTGAGCCTCGGGACGAGCTCCCGCCATGGCCGCCATGACCGCCGAGCTCGGTCCGCCATGGTCGGCCTCCATCCGTGGGTTTCGTGATGTCCTAGCTAGCGTTCTTAGGACAGTGAGGCCTCCGAAAGAATGTAGTGGAATCGGTTTAGCTGATTAGGGTTTGAGCGCCTCGGTACGCTGCCGTCCGTCGCCCGCCATGGGCGCCGGCGATGGCATGTCCGTGTTCCCACCGTTTCATCAGCGAATCCTTCGCTCCTTGCTTCGTGTTAAGGTTGTGTGAGCCAGAAGGGTGTGGAGAAGGAGTCGGTTTGGCTCGTAGTGGTCGGAGACAGCCGGCGTGGTGAGTCCGCGCCGCCATGGCAGCCATTAGCGACGGCGAGCTCGATCCGTCGTGTTGATAGGCTTGAGTTGGGTACCGATCGATGCAGAAGGAAGTGGGGAGTCGAGTGGGAGTGATGGTTTCGCCAGAGGAGCGGCCGTCGGCGAGCTCTAGCGAGGTCAACGTCTCCCCTGTTTTTTGGAGTATGCCAGGTAGGGTCAGTTTGACCGCGGGTCCCGGTGGTCAGTCTCTCGAGTGAAGTAGAGTTGGGTGCGCATATCAGTTAGGGTTGGGTGTTTTTGTTTAATGTTTTGCAGAAATGTTTATATTGCTTATTTAATTCATAACTTGAGTTCTGTTAATCGAATAGATGTGAGATAAATTTTGTTAAGTTTGTTTTCATGAGTTCTAAACATGAAAAATATAAAATGTCCAGTTTGTAATAATTTTATGTGCAGTAATAATTAATTTGGGTTTAGGCTGATATCTTGTTAAATGCATAATAAATTGTATATTGCTCAAAAAAATGTGGTTCTTATTTTGTTAGGTTTGTTAAGTGCCGTGAAATCACAAAAAAATGATAAATATTGTTTGACTGTGGAAAAATCTGAAGTTAACATTTAAATTGTTTAAATGGTGTTTTCTTGTATGATTTATAGTAACTCCAATATATGAGTTATGGGCTTGATAATTTTTGTAGACTGCTCTTGTGCTAAGAAGTTCTGAATAAAAATGTGAAATCTACTGTTTGACACTTTTCAAAATAATGTGTAGTTCAAAGTGCCTTTTCATACTGTAATTTGCCTTTTTCATATAGAATAGTGCTTAAGTCCAAGTTGCATAAAATTTATACAACATGCTTTATTCTCAGATGTAAACCTACAGTAATTTTTGTAGATTTTTCTAAAGAAGTTAGCTATGAGTTGCTGTTATAGGCTTGTTTTAATGGGTTAATTTGTTTAATTAAGTTAAAAATGTGCGTCTCTTTTATGTGGGATCAGCAGGGGTGAAATGGTCTATTCAGTGTATTCATATTAGCTGCACTTGGCATGAAGAGTATAGCTACTCTCTAAGTAGGGTGTTAGACTCGACTGGAGAAGAGATATGCACGTATTCGGTCAAATTAGATTAAAATGCATTCTCCTATGCACTGTTGGCACTCGTTCATTTGCATATATGCATCATGACAGGTTCGGTAGAGGAGCCAACCGCAGCGAAGGAAAACGAGGAGCAGCAGCCCCTGAAGAGGAGCTCCAGGAGTGCCTGAACCATTTGCCCAACACATTTGAGAAAGGCAAGCCCTGGAGCATTTCTAACTACCTATGGTTTCCAATTAACTCTCTAATAATTATGCTTGTTGCATTAAGTGTAGGAGTTGTTTGATACCATTGATGCATTATATTCCTTACCTTGCTATCATCGATATATCATCCTTGTTACCTAATTAGAGATAGGTTCGAGTCTATGCTTAGTCGTGCTTAGACCGGTAGAAGTCGGGCGACTTTCATGTTACCCACGAGTAATAGGTGGTTACTCCACCAGTAACAGGATATTGCCAGTAAGTGGAATAACTGAGTGTTGTGGAAAATAGAGATCGGCAGATTCCTGTAGTGTTGTGCTACAGTATTTCTAGCCGTGTTTTATGGAAATCAGTATCTTGTTAAGATGGCCTTCTTTTCATGTTGAACGCATGTCCCACATTTAGCTGGAAGGATAACTCGTTCCGACCACGAAGCCGCTCATTGTTCCAGGCCGGTCTTACGAACCCCACGCATCTGCCGAAGCCACGAAGGGGGTATTGGGACGCGAGGGCGCGAAGAGTAAGACACAGGAGATGGTGGTTAAGTCCAACTCCTTGGCAGTCGGGCATGCCCCCGGGTATGTTGGTGGCAGTCGAATCTGTGGCTTCCTGGAACGGTGTTGTGGTTATCTGTAGCTCACTTACGGGTGAGTGTGGTTTGTGTGGGAAATAAAATCACGCGCTGGTTAGGAATCGATTATAATCGCCATCGCTCCTGGATAGTGAGCACTTGACTTGAACTCGGATCGACCTTGATACTGAAATTGTGAAACACGTGATAGTTATCATTATACTTTTGGCAATGGTTACTCGGTCTGTTTGTTACTTTATAGTGATTGTTGTATCACTACCATGATTGTTATAGTGCAGGAGCTAACCTAGTTAAACAAGTTAATTACTATTCAATTGTAGCTAGTAAGTTGGAGAACCAGATACTTAATGACTTATGCTTTTACGCAAAAACGTGGTCTCATACCAGCTCCACCTTATACTAGCCTCGCATACACCTTGGTGTCATTTATTTTGGTTTAAGTCGGGTAAGTCTAGCTGAGTACCTTCTCGTACTCAGGGCTTTGTTTCCCTTGTTGTTGCAGATGGCCAGGTCTTTTATGGTTATTGCATCAACTGTCTTTGCCCAGCTCTGGGAGATAACTAGGTCAAGGGCAATGACCAGTTCTATTCATATCTTTTGCTTTATCAAGGATGACTACTTTGTGGCACTGTAACAAACTACGTGTGTGTGTGATTTCGGGACTTTGTTTTTAGATTAAGCTTCCGCTACTTAATTTCGAACATGGTTTGTAATAACTAAGTGCTACTCTGAACAGTTTATGTAATCTTCTGTCATGTGATGATCGATGTTGTATTATTACGATCCTATGTTGATGATGTTGAAAAAGTTTGAAATCCTTCGAGATTTCACGGACTACCGGGTTTATATGGGCTCAAGTGTGCTAATTTACTGCTCCGGCGGAGAATTTCGCACTTGTGCTCCTATAAATTGGTCGGTTCTGTTACAGTCCGTGCCCTGAAACAGGCGGAGGAGGGACGCATCATGGCGGAAGATCATAATACGGCCCTCCAAACCCACTGTGCTAGTGAGGTTTTATTTCCTGGTTTTGATCCTTGTGGTCCTGAGGCGCTGCTGACCATGGCTAACTTTGGTTTTGGTTTTCAACTCTCGAAGAGAATTTGTCAGCCGCGAAAGCGGCTATCCTGACGCTATAGGAGGGGCTTCGGGGCGAGGCAGCTATGACCAACCAACTTCGGGGGGCCATCAACAATTTTGGAGCCGTGTGGGGCGTTGGGCCAGCGGACGAGGCCGATGACGAGGTGCGGGGGGATGGTCTGGTCGACCAACTCAGCCATCTGGGCGCCGTTTTGAGGGACTGTGTCCGGGATGCACTCCACCTTGGCGTGAAGCGGACGATGGCTGTGGTCTGCTCCGGCTATATTTATGATATGGAGCTGGTCTCTGGGTGTTTTGTCTCCGACACCAGCAAGACCGATGATGAGAACGAGGAGCAACACCTCGCTATTGTGGCCGAGGCCGAGAGACCAGGGGCGGCGTTGGCGAAGCTGTTCGAACCTGATGTTCATCCCCCCGGCGTCGAGGAGGGTTTTGAAGATTTGGCGGATTACGGCCTCGATATCACCGATGAAGGCCTGGATGGAGGTGGCCCAGGAGGCGCCGAAGCTTGAGGCCTACGAGCCATCTCTGGGCGAGGGCGCCCGTGTAAACGATTACTATGTTTGTGGTGTTGTGGCCCTTCGTGGCCTAAAGACTTTTATGAGTGCTTGAGACGATAATGAGATGTCTTTGCGTTCGAGTCCCTCTTATTTCCCTTTGCCTGAGTTTTGCTTTTTTGGCTGAGTTTTTGACACAGTCTCGAGACCTTCGAGGGAGGGAGCGAGTGGAGGTACCGTGGCCCGGGGGTGTAGGAAAACTCCCATCTCGACGCCCCTCGACTCTCAGGGAATAAGATGACATCGATGAATAAGATGACATCCAGTTTGGTGAAAAATCATGCGAGCTTTGGGGAACTTAGGGGGACTTCCCCTTGTCAGCCCCCGAGGGAGCCTTGACTCTGAGTTAACAGGGTCGAGGCTACCTTTGTTACAAACCAAAAAAAAAAGTACTTGGAAATGAAAACATTTATTCATTCATGATGCGATGTTTGTACAAAATGGGAGATGTACGAAGCCTTAAGGCTCTAGGGGTAGAAACAACGTAGCGGTTCGATGTTCCAAGCATTGGTGAAGATTTCTCCTTTGTCGTTCGAGAGCTTGTATGTTCCGGGTTTTAGCACTTCAGCTATGGTGTATGGTCCTTCCCATGGTGGAGTCAGCTTGTGACGTCCCACATTGCTCTGCCGTCGACGGAGGATGAGGTTGCCAACTTGGAGGTCTCTATTGCTCACGTGTTTGTCGTGGTATCGTCGAAGCGTTTGTTGGTACCTTGCGCAGTGAAGCAGGGCCATGTCCCGTGCTTCCTCGAGCTGGTCGGCGGCGTTTGCAATGGCTCCTTTGTTTGTTTTCTCGTTGTAGGCCTTCAGTCGAGGGGATCCGTACTCGAGGTCAGTTGGGAGGACGGCCTCGGATCCGTAAACCAAGAAGAACGGAGTAAACCCAGTGGCTCGACTAGGTGTTGTCCTTAGACTCCATAGGATCGAGGGTAGTTCTGCGGCCTACCTCTTGCCAAATTTCTTCATCCGGTTCTAGATTCTCGGTTT
Organism: Coix lacryma-jobi var. lacryma-jobi; assembly: GCA_009763385.1. NCBI lineage: Eukaryota > Viridiplantae > Streptophyta > Magnoliopsida > Poales > Poaceae > Coix > Coix lacryma-jobi. The sequence continues at coordinate 85,080,605 of CM019826.1, forward strand.
GAGGCCTGGGAGGAACATACCGTTGGCGCGTTCGACTTGACTGTTGGTTCTGGGATGGGCAACTGCAGACCAATTCGCACGGATGTGATGATGGTCACAGAAGTCTAGGAACTTCTTGCCAGTGAACTGCGTGTCGTTGTCGGTGATGATGACGTTTGGGATTCCGAAGCGGTGGATGATGTTGGTGAAAAACTCGACCGCTCGCTCGGAGCGGATGTTGCCGATGGGCCACGCCTCGATCCACTTAGTGAACTTGTCGATAGCTACGAGTAGGTGCGTGTGGCCTCCGGTCGTCCTTTGGAGGGGTCCCACGAGGTCGAGCCCCCAGACTGCGAACGGCCATGAGATGGGGATCATCTGGAGGGCGTGTGCTGGAAGGTGTGTTTGTTAGCGTAGAACTGGCACCCTTCGCAGGAGCGCACGATGTTGGTGGCATCAAAGACAGCGGTTGGCCAGTAGAATCCTTGTCGGAAAGCGTTGCCAACGAGGGTCCTTGGCGTTGCGTGGTGGCCGCAAGCCCCCGAGTGGATATCTTCGAGGAGGCTCTTGCCTTCTTCGATGGCGATGAAATGTTGGAGACTCCCTGATGCGCTTCTCCGGTATAATTCCTTGTTGTTGCCGTAAACGATGTAGGTCTTGGCTCGCCGAGCGATTCGGCGGGCTTCGGTTCGGTCTTCTGGTAGCTCCCCTCGAGTCCCTACCTAGCGTGCCAACTGTCGGTGTTTCGGACCCAGGGGTCTACACTGGCGAGTGAATTTGTGTGCGCGTGTTCCCTGATCCAGATGGTGATGCAAGAGGAATACGGGTAGTTTATCCTGGTTCGGGCAAGAGAAGGCCCTACGTCCAGCGGGGGGGGGGGGAGATTGTATTATCTTGCACCGAAGTGCTTGTACAGGGGCAGATACAAGCGTGAGCGAGAGAGAGCAGGGTGTATGGACGAAGGAGCTAGGGCTAGGGAACTAACCCTAGAGTTCTAGACTATGGTGGAGAGCTTGAGAGCTTGAGGGCTTGAGTGCTTTTGTCTAGTCTGCCCTAACCTAAGCCTCGGCGTCCCCTTTTATAGGCGAAGAGGAGGCATGGGGTTACCTAGTTCTAGGGCCATCGTAGGCGATGATGTCAATGATGACGTTGGTGATGACGATGCCGGTCATGTCAGCGCCGCTGTAGAGACATGCTCTGCCCTGTGGCGCGCGTGCTTGGCGACGTCAGTGAAGGACGAAGCCCATGCACTAGCATGCGTGGAGACATCGCATCGGGAGTCGTTGGAGTGCTGACCAGTCATGGCAGAGTCATGCTCGAGGGCGAGGTCAAGGCTTGTGCTGATGGGGCCGAGGCCAGCGCGGAGGAGGTTGAGGCCTGCGCGGAGGTGGTTGAGGCCTGCGCAGAGGGGGTCGAGGCTTCGAGTGATGCCCTGGGGAGGTACAGTGCGCGACATGGGGCGACTGTTCTATGCGACGTGCTTGTTTCCCTGGGACGGGTGGCTAAGGATTGATTTAACCATGGTACGACCCAACGTGGTGCTGGTTGTAGCCATATGAGTTAGACTGGAGCAGGTAGTGTGCATTTAATGCTTCCAGGGTTGTACAAGTGGTAGGTGCAGAGTAGTCGATGCCTGCTTCCTTTGCTAGGAAGTCTCAATGGTTGGGGCTCGACTCCCTCGTATCGTGAGACGTTCGCTCGAAGCCTGATACAGAGGGCTCGGACGAGACAGAGATCCATCGTTCGTCTGAGGCCTAGCTCGGAGGGCTCGAGTGAGGCGGAGAGCGAGAGTTCACCCGAGGCCTGTCTCAGAGGGCTTGTGCGACGTGGGGATCGTGCACTTGTTCGAGGCCCGGCCTGGAGGGCTCAGGCGAGACGGAGAATGTGTTTGCGCCCGAGGCTAGGCTTGGAGGGCTCGGGTGATATGCTAGTATCGTTGGGCCGCATCGGCCTGCTTCCCCTTGACGGTCTTTGTCTTGATGGGCCGAGTAGTGTCGGCTATCTTCGTGGCCCTGGTTATGTTTTTCTTGATTGAGGTTTTGGGGTACCCCTTTTCCATAGCATCGACACGGGGATTCAATTGTCAGATTATCGCTTTGGGGTCCTTGATAGATTGATTCGTGCAGGAATCTGAGCTATTTGACAGAGAAGGTGGCTCCTGATGCCAGCCTCAGCAATCTAGTTTCTGCAGAGACTGATGGAAGTGGCGAGACAAGAAAGAGTGAAAAAGAGTCCAAGCCCAATGTAATTTGCACTTTGCAAATAGTCATCCCAGTGCAAACAAATAAGTATGAAATATATGTTGTATTATATTACAGCGCTGATGTTGGTTTCTGCAGGAAGGGAAAGAAAGTGGGGCTGAAGGTGGATGCTGAAATATATGTTGTATTGATTGTTGCTTACAGCGCTGATGTTGGTTTCTGCAGGAAGGGAAAGAAAGTGGTGCTGAAGGTGGATGCAGGGAAGCAAAGGTCTCCCTCCGTGCTGAAGCAGGTGAAGGCCATCCGACTCCGCAGCGGTTTCCATCCCCATCACCAAACCGCATTAAGAATGTCAAACCTGGTGGGATGGCCACAGCAGGCTCGCCACTCAAGAAGCCACTGAAGGTGAATCCAGCATGGCTATAATATTTGCTTACTCAGTGTCTGTGGCTTTCAAACATGGTGTTTACTTGGTGAATTACAGCCTGTATGCATAGATGGCTTTAAAACATGATGTTTACTTGGTGAATTACAGCCTCTATGCTCCAAGGGTGTTTTATCTAATTTTAATTGCAGCCTTGTATGAATTGATGGTTTGCGAATCACATAACCTCTATGCATGGTTAAATTATGACATTAGTTTATGTATTTTATACACTGTTATAGTAAATTTTCATACATCCTTGGAGCAGTTATTTGTATTTTTACCTATTTATATATATTGTGGGGCACTCTTCCATTCATAACGCATATTATTGAAACAATTATATATATGCTTCTATATAATTCTATACATGATTTTAGAGCAGTATATATAATTGTAATTGCATGCTACAAGCATACATAGGTATAGAATTATATAATGGGTAACTACTCTTGGTAGTATAGAAAACTCACCCTATATATAAACCACGTTGTGTATGTGTGTATACTTATTAATGAGTTTGAGTATATTTATAAACTTATTTTAAGATATTTCAAATCTTACTTACGCAAAAAATTCAAAAGAGCTTATACTTTTTATTATATTACTAAAATGTCACTAAAGTAGTATATAAAATAAGTATGACCATATACTCTATGTATGCTTGCATACTGACATATATGGTACTTTAGAAGGTCTAGTATAATCATATACATCATGTACATACACTTCGTCGGGTCATAAACTACATAAATCAAGAGATATACACATGGGAGTAACTACTCACAGGGAGTATGAAATAATTACCCTATATATATTATAAAAAGCGATAACTGCCACTTTACCTCTGGTAGAGGACGTACCTCTTATAGCCTAGCATGTAGGGCTTTTTCTCCTGCGTCAATGCCTCGATGATCCATCTAGTCCCAGGATAGTTTTTGGGACTAATGGATTATGTTAGCTTTGGTTTCCACACCGATGTAGCTGTGCTGCTTCTCGGCATTGCTTCTCCATGCCCAATTTTTCTTCTCGCTATCTTGCTCGTCTTGTGTCGGTGTTTGTTAACCGGCAACTCGTCTTGAGGGATCTTAGACGATTTGTTCGGTGGGGATCGACGTTCGTAGAACCCGACGAGTACACAAGGACAGCAATTTATACTGGTTCAGGCCGCTTAATAGCGTAATACCTTACGTCAAGTGCGGCGTGTGCCTTGTGTTATGATTCAAGATTCAATGATAGGAGCCGGCGCCTGCTTCCCCTTATATATCCGGGTGAAGCACGACACAGACCGAGTCCTAGTCGGTTACAACCAGAGAAGTCCTATCCTAATTACAAGACTTCCTTTAATAACTTGACTAGGTTACAATGACAGTCCTAATTCGTGTACACTTCGTATCAAGTCTTTGGATCTCTCGTGTCGCCCAGGGTTAGTCGGAGTAATCATCTTATAATGATATCTCTGACATCCTGGTCCGTCAAGCCCCTGAGCTCTTCATCATTTTTTCAGAACGTTACCCTCCGGTTTCTCTTTGAGAATCTCCGAGTAATGTCTTGAGAAATCTTGAAGTGCTCTGTAGGTAAACAAATTCCATGGCGTGCACTTTTTCTTGAAAAGTGCACTCATAGGGTGTAGCCCTCGAGCCTCTTGTTGTTTATAATAACTTTGAGGATCTTTTGAGCCTTTTCCGAGTAATCCTTGGATAAGAAAAAATATTTCCTTTATGGTATATACCTTGCAGCCCCCGAGCCTGAGTTCCGAGTACCTAAGTAATCGGTTCCTGGGGTCTTAATATATTACCGGGTAATCCATAAAGGTTGTGAGAAGTTAAAACATGATACTGATCCGTTGCTTAGTGCTTCCGAGTAATAAATATCCGGCTTAAGGTGGGTAATGTTTTCATCAAACATCCCTTTTCACCCCCACTGAATAAGAATTACTGTGAAGTCAGCAATAAATGACCAATAACTGTTCCACCTATACGTATTGATGATTTTTGTCGTGTTCTGCAACTGCAAAACTTTGTCGTCTTCCTCTTGAAGTACGCATGTGAATCAAACCCATTACTAGTGCCAGGCTTCACATGTGCAATGGTGCACATAAAATTATTGCTCTCTGGCACTTCTATTCATGAACTGTGTCCATAGACCAGTAGCGGCCGCCTATAAATACCCTGCATGGGGAGCATGGAAGCCACACCGTCCAGAGTGTATGACTGCTCTTAGTCTCTTGAGTGTTATAGTATTTGTGGTGGAAATGTCTGAGCACCTGGGTATCTTCCTTGTATAAGATAGTTGAGGTGTCCAGAAGAACTCTTGTGAAGGGATCATCCGTCAAGGTGGTTTCCAAGTGGTCGCAAGCAGAGGGATACAAAGGTGCGCCTAGATGAACTCTTGTGAATCCCGCATCGCGGGCAACCTTGGGGTCACAGGTTGTCAAAAAGCGCTAGGGTTAGGGGCTACTACCGAGTTCTTTGTGTACTGGGGTAGAGTCTTTAAACCCGCCTTGGGATGCACTGAGAAGATAGTGTCTGAAGGACCGGATTAGCGACCAGAGGGGGGGTGAATGGGAGCCTCAAATTCAACTCGTGAATAGAATGGCCCTTATTCCAGAAAATCACCCCAAACGCAACGACTTGAAATGACCGAGGAGTTCACGACCTTCAAGTAGGTGGATACCCTAGGAGATGTCCTAGTGGTACAACAGAACCCCTGGAGAAGCACCAAAACCAACTGCCAAAGCCTCGGAGCAAAACTGCATGAACTGCAGGTTCGTGGACTGTCCGGGGTCAGGGTCCCGGACTGTCCGCTGAACGTCGGACTGTCCGCGAATGGAAGTCCGGACTGTCCGCCGGTCACAGACCAGAAAACAAACTGTTCTGAAACAGTTCTGGTCAAGTCCCGGACTGTCCGCGGGTTTGTACCGCGGACTGTCCGCCGTTCACGTGACAGTGAAGAATCAGGGGGCTGCGCCTGACTGACTCGCCCAAAACCCGACGCGCGGACTGTCCGCCGTTCAGGTCGCGGACTGTCCGCGACTGCACAGATAACACAAAACCGCACAGGTTCAAAACCAAATCAGATTGGATTTCAACCAAAATGAAAGGGACTTCGATCAAACTCCTCCGAGGTGATCCTCTATGTATTGGGGTGCTAATCCTAAGAAATCATCGCACCAAACCAAGTCAATCAAGAGAAATCAAAGGATCACCGTGAAAGAAGGAAGAATGAAGAACGAACGCGAAATCAACCCGATCTATGGATTCTAGAGGTTAGAGGAGAAATCCTTCGGTGGAAAGAAGGGCCTCATGACCAAGAACAAATTGATTCAAGTGGAATCGAAAATCATCTCACGGAGAGGAAGAACAAGGCAAATCTCCGGGAGATGAAAAACCAAAACGTGAAGAACACAGAACACGATTCGATTTTAGTCGAAATTCCTCCACACGAGGAGACAACGAGAATACGGTCTCGTTTCCTCAAAAGATCCAAATAAACAGAGGTACGATTTCCGTCTCTGCGGATCGCTTGCAATGAGGTATGATTAGAACCTAAGCAGAGGGCTAGAGAGAGAGAGCTCAGGAACAAATGACTGCAAGGATAGAGAGAGAGGAGGGGTGCCTCTCTTATTTATAGCCTAAAACAATAATCCCCTTCTACTCCTAGATACAAGAGCGAATCGGCCAACCCTAGGGGTATCTCGGTCCAACTCTGCTGATAGCCGATCCGACGGCCACGCGCCCATCTCATCCTTAGCTTCGCCTTGACGCAAGCCTCAGGATGCCGCCACATGCCGCCCTGTCGACCACTGCGCCTACTTCACGAATAGCTGCGCCGCCGCGCCAGCCTCTTCATGCTGCAACGCGTCGACCGTCCTTTTTGCGGACCTCCCCCCGGTTTTGAGGCCGAAACTGGGAAACCTGTCCTCAGGCTGAGTTTTGTGGCCCAAACTCAGAAACCTGTTGAGGGTAGCTTTTCGAGGCTCAGCTACCGAACCCGTGCCATAGGCGGGATGTGGTTCGCACACCCCAAGTTCCAGCACCGATGCTGGAGCATGTCCAGCCTCCACGGCGGGCACAGTGCATTCGCCATCCTTCTAGGCCTCCCGCCAAGTGTCACGACGCCATCACCTTCCTCCCGACTCGGCCGATGCACCGCACATCCCCATGTGCTCTTGCTTGTCAACGCCACGTGCCAGCTACCACAGCTGGTCCTTAGGTCTCCCGGTCCGTCGGTCCAAGCTCCACGTCCACCCTTCGCCGCTCCCGGTCCGTCGGCACGGCACGTCCCTACTTGACCTTCACCTCACCTTCGACCACTGCCCGAGCTCCGCACCTACACATCAACACAGCCAAGAGATATGTTGCCCGTTGATCGATCACTCATCACTCAGGAAGGGAACCACAAGGGCACATATCCACCTTGTGTTCTCAATCTCCCGCTTGATGAGTGCATCGTCAACTCATAGTAACCGTAACCAAAATAAAAGAAAGCTGAATTAGATAGAAGGAGAAAACTTACTCGAGATGTCCAAAAGCCAAAGAAAAGGCCGAAGAAGAGCAACTCAAGATAAGCGAAGCTTGGTCCCCAAAGACATGGGCAACAGTTTGACACAACCAAGCAAGAAATCAGAGCAACAACTCATCAAGGAGCAAAACTCGATCGAAGTCAGAGCCCAGAACTTGGTTCCCAAAGACATGGGCAACGGCTCGACGCAACCAAGTCAGAAACAAGCTAGTCCTCAAGAAGAGGCAGAAAGGGCTCAACACCACTAGCTGAAAGCTCGATACCAGATGAAGACTGCATAAGAAGCAGCTACTGCTAGTCCCTCAAGATAGAGGCACAGAGGCTCAACACAACCAACAGTAATCCCGATACCAATCAAGAACCATCAAAACATGATGAAAAATAGCTAGTCCCTCAAGACAGAGGCACAGAGGCTCGACACAACTAGCTGAAACGATCGATATCAAGTAAGAAACTGACTCGGAACAGGCAGAGAAGCTCCCCCTCACTCAAAGAACTCCCCCTCAGCAAGTGAAGCATAAATTGCAAATTGACACCACCAGAAACATTCTCCCCCTTGGGGGCAAATTGCAATCAAAAGAGAGGGGTAAAATACTCAAGTAAGGAAGACGGAGCTAGGTCATGCCTATCGGAGTTAAGCAAATGCACATGAGTTAAAAGTGCAAGTTAGCAGCTTCAGGTATATACTCGAAAGAGTGAAAGAATGCTCTAAGGAGTGCTGAACCGACTACTAAGCAACATATAAAAGTGCTAGCAAAGGCTCAAACTGTTCACCAAATACAGAAAATGAATGCAGAAGCTTAGTAAGCAGTTTTAAGCCATGCAGAAAAGGGTTTCACCATCAGAATAGCACTGAACATGTATAGATAGGAAGTCAAACAAGTGCTAAACATGTATACAAGGTGAACTACCCCTAGCAAAGTTCAATCACCATGCTATAGAATGAAGCATAGACTTGTGTTTTCAGATTTTATCAGAGAAATTTGCAGCGGTTATTACACAAGTTCAAATTCAGCATGTGATTGCAAGAGGTTGAAAGCTTGTCATTGCCTAACTTTCCAACCGTGCTAAGCCTATACATATGCAATCAGAAGCTTAAAGCATCGGTTTTGGTCTTACACTACACGGCTCAAGTTTAACTCAAAGTGCTATGAGAAATAGTCTCGATACCGTGATGTGCTGACAAAGCAATCCCATCTCGATCTTTTCAATTCACTAAAACTTGGTTCATTTTAAGCAGAGTATGTACAATACAAGCAAGTGAAAGACTCCGAACTAGAGACATAGCAACCTAGCATATATGAAATAGCACAAGTAACCTCAACACATTCTACACATGCTAGTTGCTAATATCGATGGTGAACATGTATCAAATTTTAAGTTCATTAAGCATGTTCATCATTTTGAAACAATAGCTTAGCTCACAACATGTATCAGTGATCAAAAAGAGCCTAAGCTACAAGCATCATCATATATCATCGAAGCATACACTAATCAGAGTATAAATTCATTCTAAGGAATATAGACATGAAGCTTGAAAATGCAAGATGCATACATGATGAAGTCAGAATTGGAGCCAAAACAAACATAAAAAAGACTCAAAACCCAAAAACAAAAGGATCAGAAAGTCAGTCTATTGTACAACAGTCACAATGCTTCCCCTATCTAAAAGGGGAAACACACACCAAGCTCACCTCTCAACCTAGCAAAAGTTGAGAGATCCAAAGGCTTGGTGAAAATATCCGCAACCTGGTTATGGGTGTCTACATGCCTAAGATCAATGTCGCCTTTCTCGTAGTGATCACAAAGAAAGTGAAAACGAACATCGATGTGTTTGGTCTTGGAGTGAAGAACAGGGTTCTTTGCTACACTAATGGCAGAAGTCCTATCGCAAAGCAAAGGGACCCGACTGAAATCTAGACCAAAATCACGCAAAGTAGCAACCATCCATAAAAGCTGCGACGCACAAGAAGCAGCGGCAACATACTCGGCTTCTGTAGTAGACTGGGCTACGTTCGACTGTTTGCGAGAAGACCACGAGACCAAAGAAGAGCCAAGAAACTGACAAGTCCCAGAAGTAGACTTGCGCTCAAGCCGACAGCCGGCAAAATCTGCATCAGAATAACCACAAAGCGAAAAAGTCAAAGAAGAAGAGTACCAAAGTCCAAACTCAGGAGTGTATCGGAGGTACCTCATAATGCGCTTGACCGCTTGATTGTGGGAAGTCCAAGGGGACGCCTGAAAACGAGCGCACAGACACACAGAAAACTGTATATCCGGCCTCGTCGCCGTCAGGTACAGAAGCGAGCCAATCATGCTTCTGTACTCCTTCTGGTCAACCGGCTCTCCGTCCTGGTCCGCGTCCATTGCCGCAGTCATCGGCATGGGCGTCGTAAGAGGCTTGGCCTCGCCCATGTCGAATATCTTCAGGATATCCTTCGTGTATTTTCCTTGATGCACAAACGTCCCGTCTCGGGTTCGCTTAATTTGCAACCCGAGGAAGAAAGTCAATTCGCCCATCATACTCATCTCGAACTCTCTGCTCATAGTATCTGCAAACTTGGCAACAAGCGCATGAGAAGAGCCACCAAAGATGACGTCATCCACGTAAATCTGGACTAGCAGGGTATCGTTGCCTTGCTTAAGGAAAAACAACGTTCTATCGACCCGTCCCATTTTAAAACCCTTAGAGAGTAAAAAGGTTTTTAAACGATCATACCACACTCTCGGGGCTTGTTTCAAACCATACAAAGCTTTTGAAAGTTTATAAACATGGTTTGGAAACTTGGGATCCTCGAAACCAGGGGGTTGCCTCACATAAACCTCTTCCTCTATATACCCATTCAAGAAGGCACTCTTGACATCCATCTGGTAAAGCTTAAAACCCTTCGAAGAAGCAAAGGCTAGAAAGATTCTAATAGCTTCTAAACGGGCTACAGGGGCAAAGGTTTCTTCATAGTCTATCCCCTCTTTTTGGCAGAAACCCTGGGCTACTAGCCTAGCCTTGTTCCTCACTACCATCCCATCCTCACCCTCTTTGTTTTTGAAAACCCATTTGGTACCTATAGGGTGGCAGTCTGGTGGAGGTGGAACTAGCGTCCAAACTTGGTTTCGCTCAAAGTTTTCTAGCTCCTCATGCATGGCATTGACCCAGTTAGGATCAGAAAGTGCGTGTCCAACATCTTTGGGCTCAAAAGAAGCAACGAATGCAGAATGAGCAAAGTGAGAGATTTCATTCGCTCGCGACCATGTGACTCGCTGGTCGATGCCGCCGATCATCTGACATGGAGGGTGAACTTGCTGAACGCTTCGGGGTGCTTGCCTCGCCGAAGTCGCCTCCCCCTCGCTAGATGCAGTCGCTCCCTCAGGTGCTGCGGGTGCTTGCTGGAGAGGTGGCTCAAGAGGACCCCAAGAAGAAGATGTCATGGGATCGGGTCCTCGAGCTGAAGTAGACGTCGCAGGGTCGACGGGGGCAACCAGTGGAGTTGGCTCGGGATCACCCCAATCGGCATTCTCCTGCTCCTCCTCCACAAAGATGGTCTCTCCCAGCTCCCGTTCTCCTGCAACATCAAAAGCAGAAGAAACACAAGGCATAGTCTCGTCGAATGTGACCTCGCAGGTCTCCACTATCCGGTTAGTCTCCAGGTTAAGAACTCGATAAGCACGTGAATAAGAAGCATAACCAGGAAACACCCCATCAGTAGAGCGAGATTCAAATTTGTCCAAATTGCCTTGCTTCAGGATGAAGCACTTGCACCCAAACACCCGAAAATGAGACACCTTGGGTATCCGTCCAAAACGCAACTCATAAGAAGTTTTCTTCATGAAGGCTGGAAGAAAGATGCGATTTGAAACATGGCAGGCGGTGTTGATCGCCTCGGCCCAAAACCGCCTAGGAGTCCTATGCTCAACAAGCATCGTCCTGGCCATCTCAACAAGGGTCCGATTCTTGCGCTCAACAACACCGTTTTGCTGGGGGACATAAGGAGAAGAAAACTGATGCTCGATTCCATTAGAAGAACAGAAGGAGGCAAACTAAGAGTTATCAAACTCAGTACAATTGTCGCTACGAATAGCTCTAATGGTATCAGGAGGAAACTCAGTTTTCAACCTCAGAATTAAATCACGAGCAAAAGGAAAAGCTTCATCCTTACCCTCCATAAAGAACACCCAAGAGTACCTCGAAAAATCATCAACGATCACTAGAACGTACCACTTCCCACCCGCTGAGCAAACCCGAGCTGGACCAACTGTGTCGATGTGAAAAAGCTCGCCGGGTCACTTTGTCATCACCTGATTAACAGGTGGGTGAGAAGCAACAACCATCTTCCCGTGACGACAAGGATGGCAAACAAGGTCCTTCTGAAACTTAAGCTTGGGCAATCCTTGGATTAGGCCAAGTGAGCTAAGTCTTGCAAGCAAGTCAAAACTCAAGTGATCGAGCCTCCTATGCCACTTCCACAAATTAGAAGAAGGACCAGCCATCAAACATCTAGCAGAGCCGAAAGAACGAGAAAAGTCAGCTCTGAAAACACGGCCAAAAGGGACGATCCAACAAACAAGATCTCCCCGAGGGTCTAAAACACGACTCAAACCCTTCTTAAAGCGCACTTCACAATCATCCTCAAGAAGTTGCGAAACAGAAAGCAAATTGTAATGCAAGTTCGAAACCAAAGCAACATCCTTAAGGACAAAGTTCTCATTGAGCCGAATAGCTCCTTGAGAAACAACCTTACCTCTACTATTATCCCTGAAAGTGATGTACTCCTTGTGCATCACGGGGCTAAGGCTGGAGAACCATTCCTTCTTTCCAGTCTTGTGGCGCGAACACCCGGAATCCATGAGCCACATGTTCTCCAACCGAAGTTCCTGCATCAATAGAAAGGCAGGAAGTGAGCATATGGCACAACACTGGGGTTAGTATACTGAGAAGGATACCAGTGCTGTGTCATAGGCTCAGAAAAAGTGTTAGAAGCAACACCAAGCTGTCCTCGTCCCATGGGTGGATAGCGATCGCCACCGACCTGAAAGGATGGTCCGCTATGGAACGGAAAACCTCCAAACTGACCTACTTGTCCCATTTGAGTAAAGCGATCACCACCATACTGAAAAGGTGGTCCGCTATGGGATTGAGCAGCAAAACCTCTTACACCCGGCTCACAGTAGTATTGAGGATGACCTGAACCGCGACGGGCACGACCACCACCCCATGGTCTAGCTGCTTGGGGCCTAGCAACCTGAGGAGGTGTACCTCCAGGTCTAGCGCCCTGCCTCTAAGCTCCCCGACCTTGCACACCATGGAGAGGATGGTGCCTGGCCTGGTTATTCAGCTCCAACTCCTTCCTAGCGTCTCTCTTCCTCTGAAAGCAAAACTCAGCTAGGTGACCCTCACGGTGATAGTACTCGCACTCAAACCTCACCACTCTCTTAGGTTGTTGGTTCCTAAAGTTGCGAGGGTTGTTCACACTGGCTGGTTGCTTGCCTCTCGGAAGGGGATCACTAGAGACATCAGGAAGGGTGTCAAGTGTGTTCCTAAGATGGTTAGGTTTGGGAATCCACACTTGCTTGCGAGGTGGAGCCTTGGGAGGTTCATCAAGGATGCCATCCTTGGTGATAGGCTTGGGAGGCTCAGGTGGGGTGATCTTGGTAAGCTTAGGGATAGCGGATGGCTTCTCACTCGGGTTCACTCTGCTAAACTCACCGATCTTGCCAAAGATACTAGCGCCCTTCCCACCTGAACCAAAGCCTACTCCCGAGCAATCAGTTCCCCTCTTGAACTGACTGATCATCCTGCCCAACTGCGGCTCACTGCATGACACCCAACTCAGGATGGACCGAAGGTATGTGTTTTCCTCCTCGGTCTGCATCCTGTCATGCCGACAGTTGGCAATCTCAAGCTCCATCCCCACGCATCGCTCACATGGAGCGGACAAGGTGCTAACTGAGCTGGCCTTCATGGCTTGAGCAAACTTGGCACTAACTTCTGCCAACTCAGTTCGCAAGCCCGGACAGGACTTGCACGCACCCAGCAAAGAAGGCCTTGCCTTCACTTCCTCCAGCTCCTTCTTCAGGGAGGGACATTCTTTGCAATCACCTACCAAGTCTAGCCTACTCTTCAGCTCATCATACACCTCAATCAAAGAGGCATACTTGGTTTGCAAGGTGGCAAAGTTTGTCATATGCATCGTGCACTCCTCACACTCCTCCACATCAGCCACCTTCACCTCAGACTTAGCGAACTCAAGCTCCTTAAGCGCCTCATTCATCTTAGCCTTAAACTCATTGCGCTCTCGGATAGCTCGCTTGAGTTGCTTGTCCTGAGTGAGAACTATGTCGACAAGAGAATCGCGCTCACCGGTAAGACGATCGACAAGAGAAGATGTTGATACCTCCGAAGCATCGTCGTCGTCGTCGTCATCGGTGTCGGCAACCTTTGTCTAGCTTTTGGCGTCCTCTTCGTCCAAGGCCATGGTGCAGAGACCCTTGGAGGAGTGGCCGAATAAGCAGAGTCCATTGGAGCGTTCTTCAGTCTTGTGCTCGGACCCATCATCGCTGGAGTCACCGTTGGAGGTCTTCTCGCTGTCACTGATGGTGGCGAGGAAGGCACGCCGACCGGCGTCGAAAGCCTTCTCCATGTCCTCTCGACGATAGCTGCCCTTCTTCTTCTTCCCGGCCTTGTTCTCCGGCTTGCCATTGCGCCTGGAGTTGTCGTTCTTGCCGGGGAAGTTCTTGTCGTTCTTGGGGCAGTTCGCCATGAAGTGATCTAGGTCACCACACTTGTAGCAGCCCTCGCGTGCGCCACCACGCCGACGATTCAGGCGGTTGTTGTGAAACCGTGAGAACCGGGTGATGACGAGGGCAAGCTCGTCGTCTCCAACCGCCTCCAACTGCTCCTCCGTGACTGTAAGCAAAGATGACAACGAAAACAGAGGAGGTGAAGGGTCAGCAGAGAAAGTCGACCCACCTGTGCTAGAGACCAAAGCCATAGAATGTGAAGATGGGTTCTTCAGCTTGGCCTGAGTCAGATGATCGATCTCGGTGGACTTGAGCTTGCTGAACAGCTCGTCCACGGTGAGGGTGTCAAAAGACGTACACTCTATGATGGTCGACACCTTCACCTCCCATACCCTCCGATCCAGGGCGTATAACAACTTGAGAGCCCTCTCATGATCGTCATAGGGTAGGTTAGCCCGATTGGCACGCATCTTGTTCACAATCATTTGGAAACGAGCGAACATGGCGTCAATCGTCTCTCCCTCCAACTGAACAAAGTTCTCGTACTTGCTCTTTTACGTCTCGAAGAGTCTGGTCTTGACCTGAGCGGTCCCCTCGTGATAGCTCTGAAGCTTCACCTAGATCTCTCGTGCCGTCTCAAGCTCAGAGACACGCTCGAACTCGGGAAGGGAGATGCTGGCCAAAAGAGCGTTACGAGCCTTGGAGTTGGCCTCGTGCTGGTCAATCTGGATCTGACCCACACAAGCCGCAAGGACTACGTACTCAGCATTCTCACATATCTCCCATACAGAAGATCCGATGCTGTTGAGAAAAGCACGCATCCGAATCTTCCAATAGGGATAGTTCGTTCCATCGAACCACGGAGCCTTGCCGTTCCCTCGTTCCATGTCGCCCTTAGGATCCGAAACCGATTAAGGTAGAGAAGATCCTTAACCGGCTCCGATACCAATTGAAGGACCGGATTATCGACCAGAGGGGGGGTGAATGGGAGCCTCAAATTCAACTCGTGAATAGAATGGCCCTTGTCCCAGAAAATCACCCCAAACGCAACGACTTGAAACGACCGAGGAGTTCACGACCTACAAGTAGGTGGATACCCTAGGAGATGTCCTACTGGTACAGCAGAACCCCTGGAGAAGCACCAAAACCAACTGCCAAAGCCTCGGAGGAAAACTGCACGAACTGCAGGATCGCGGACTGTCCGGGGTCAGGGTCCCGGACTGTCCGCCGGTCACAGACCAGAAAACAAACTGTTCTGAAACAGTTCTGGTCAAGTCCCGGACTGCCCGCGGGTTTGTACCGCAGACTGTCCGCCGTTCACGTGACAGTGAACAATCAGGGGGCTGCGCCTGACTGACTCGCCCAAAACCCAACGCGCGGACTGTCTGCCGTTCAGGTCACGGACTGTCCGCGACTGCACAGAGAACACAAAACTGCACGGGTTCAAAACCAAATCCGATTGGATTTCAACCAAAACGAAA
Organism: Coix lacryma-jobi var. lacryma-jobi; assembly: GCA_009763385.1. NCBI lineage: Eukaryota > Viridiplantae > Streptophyta > Magnoliopsida > Poales > Poaceae > Coix > Coix lacryma-jobi. The sequence goes on from CM019826.1 coordinate 85,095,949, forward strand.
GGGACTTCGATCAAACACCTCCCAGGTGTTCCTCTTTGTATTGGGGTGCTAATCCTAAGAAATCATCGCACCAAACCATGTCAATCAAGAGAAATCAAAGGATCACCGTGAAAGAAGGAAGAACGAAGAACGAACGCGAAATCAACCCGATCTATGGATTCTAGAGGTTAGAGGAGAAATCCTTCGGTGGAAAGAAGGGCCTCACGACCAAGAACAAATTGATTCAAATGGAATCGAAAATCATCTCACGGAGAGGAAGAACAAGGCAAATCTCCGGGAGATCAAAAACCAAAACGTGAAGAACACAGAACACGATTCGATTTCAGTCGAAATTCCTCCACACGAGGAGACAACGAGAATACGGTCTCGATTCCTCGAAAGATCCAAATACACAGAGGTATGATTTCTGTCTCTGCGGATCGCTTGCAGCGAGGTATGATTAGAACCTAAGCAGTGGGCTAGAGAGAGAGAGAGCTCAGGAACAAATGACTGCAAGGATAGAGAGAGAGAGGAGGGGTGCCTCTCTTATTTATAGCCTAAAACAATAATCCCCTTCTACTCCTAGATACAAGAGCGAATCTGCCAACCCTAGGGGTATCCCGGTCCAACTCTGCTGATAGCCGATCCGACAGCCACGCGCCCATCTCATCCTTAGCTTCGCCTCGACGCAAGTCTCACGATGCCGCCACGTGCCGCCCTGTCGACCGCCGCGCCTACTTCGTGTTAGCCAAAATACAAGCTCAACACCTCGACAAGCAAAGTCGGAAACAAAATCGCTCTCAAAAGGTCGCCTTCGCGGATCCGGAACCGGTTAAGGTAGAGAGATCCTTAACTGGCTCCGATACCAATTGAAGGACCAAAAATGCTAAAGCAAGGCGACCAGAGGGGGGGGTGAATGGGAGCCTAAAAATTTCTTCCGAAATTCCGGCCTCTGTCCCAACAAAATCAACCCTAAGAGCAAAGCTGACACACATGATGTCCACGACCTAAGAGAATGGGTGGATGTTCCCTAAGAACACTGCGGGACACCACAAAAGCTCCCTCACCCAAATCCATGCGAGTCAACTAGTGACACGATGGAGTTTGGGTAACCTCAACCTCCCCCGAGCAACGTGAGGGGGATTCAGGATTTTTCGCAAAGCGGGAAGCCTGATTTCTGTAGAGCACAGAGTCGGGAATCCAACGAAAAAAGCGGATCTCCAATCGGAGCTCGAACGTAAAAGATACCGACAAAAACGCGCGCTGTCTGCACTGACCGGACTCTGGTCAGCGTCCGATCAATAGGGACCGGACGCGTCCGGTCAGTCAAAAACCTCTCTGGACCTTCTCTGTGTTGGACCCGACTCAAGGACTTAGAGCGTCCGGTCAATACACAGTGGAGCGTCCGGTCACAAGCAACGCGACGAACAGTGCGAGCAGCGCGTCCGGTCATGGCACAGCAGGTGCGTCCGGTCACAAAAAAACGGTCTCTGGTACTGACCGGACTCTAGACCAAGTGCGTCCGGTCGATTCCCAGTCAGCGTCCGGTCACCACGCGTGAACTGGACTGTGCGTGTGTTCAACGACCGAACTCTGAGTCGGTGCGTCCGGTCGCTATGAGGCAGCGTCCGGTCACCCCGACCAGCCCTCTGTTCGTCCACCGAATCGACCCGATCAGCCTCAAATCAAAACCACTAGGGCTCAAATTTCGTGTGAGGGGTCAGAAGGATGTTAGTGAGCTACTCCTAAGAGATCATGTCCATCTTCTTTTCTCCCCCTTTGTCCTTGACATATCATAATTGACATATCATAATTGACATATCTTTTCCATAACTTCCATAACTTCTCCCCCTTTGTCATCAATGACCATAAAAGGTATGCTCTTTTCTTACAAAGGGTGACACTAGGGTAGATGGTGGACGCTTTTAGGCTTCATTTTTGATGGACACCACCATACGTGTTGGAATGTCACCATGTGTAGGATCGTTGACCTTGATACCAATAGGTGGGGCACCTTCTATTTTAGCATGAGTCATTCACTTGATAAGCTTGAGCTCTTGTTGGTGAGGGATGCTTTGCTTGATTTGATCACTTAAAGTTGAGGATCACTTGAAGTCTTGTAGGATACCAATTGAATGAAAATTGAACTTGATATCCATTTGCATTATTATCTTCTTCTTGAACTCTTGTCATCTTCATGAGCTTCTCATTTGTGACTTGAACTAGGCAATATTGCACAAGATATCTAACTCGGTTTGCTCTAGAGTAAGCTTCTTCACACATCTTTCAATGGTTATCTTACTCATGTTGAATTAGACACTTGAATGTTCATCTTCTAGATCAAGTACTTGGGTTCACTAGCTCATGAACAAACTCATATACTAACCACTAGATCATATAATCAAACAAGCAATAGTGGTAGGCTATGAATTTAAACTTTTCATTTGTTATGCATGATCCTATTAAGCATGTACTATATGCACTAATCACATACTAGTAAGGGATGAAATGATCATGCACATTACAATGATACCTTCGCTATCTTGGAGTAGAGGATAGTCATTTGATTCCAATTAAGCTCCAAATAGCAATGTGAAGTCCATGGTGAAAACAAATAGATACCAATTGATAGAGCAAATCTTCACTCATATGATCAAGTTCACTAGCTCAATGTTGTGGTTGGCTTGCTTCTTTATTTGATCATAGCTTGCATATGAATACCACTCATGATTTGCTTCTCTATCTTGGGTGTTGCTTGCTTTCTTTCTTGATCAATCTCTTGATTTCTCCAACTAAGCATCTCCAATGATACTCTAGATCACCACTTCCATGTTAGCCTTCCAAGTCTAGCTTGGTTAACCTACAAAAGGCGGCAAGCCCCTACAAAAGTGAGAAGTGACCTCTCTCCAAAGAATCATCCTTGATACTCACTTGAATTGACTTTGTTTGATTGATCCATTTGAACTCTTCTTGAAATGTGACTTTGAATCCATCTTTGAGTCCTTTTCTTTCTTCCAAAATGATCTTCATTTGAGACTAGAACTTGAGCTTCATCTTCATTTTGATATTGGTCTTGATCTCCAATTTGAGTACCAAATGTGTGTCAAACACACTCATCTTTCAAATGAACTTGTACTCATCTTTGTCATGCTTGTAGCTCATCTCAAAACCAAACATAGGTCCCCCAACCACTTATAAACATGATTCCAACTTGAGGGCCTTTCAATCAAAGTGACTCTAGATCAATCCAATAGTTGTCACTTTTCTGGCAGATTCTGTCCTTCTCAAGAAAACATGCATATCTCCCAAAATATAAGTCCAATGACCATGAAATTTGGTGGAGATGTGCTTCACTAAGTGTTCTAGCAGCCATAAAAATTTGAGCTTCATTGGCTTTCTAGATTGCTACCAGATTTCAATTCTTTCCATAGTACTACATGCTGAAAACTGTTGCACTGTAGTTGACAAGATCTACTCCAAAACCAAAGTACATCTTATCCAATAATCATGAATTTTGCACAGCAACTAATACCATAAGTGTAGAGCATGTGTACCAAATTTCAAGCCAATCCAAAAAGATTTGATCATCCAAACATGGCTTTCTTCTCAGCTAGCTCAGATTTCAGATTTTGGACAGATTTGAGCAATTGAGCTATACTCTACCAATTTGAATCAAACTTAAAGCTAACTTGTTTGAACATCAACACAAGACATATATCCATGCAAATCCACTTACTAAGGGTCATCTTGTGAATATATCCAATCAAACTAACTCAAATTTGATCACTAAGCAATTTATCCATTCAATCATCTCATAGCAAGCAACATATGCACATATATCCAATTCAATTAACTCATATGCACCCAAATGAATATGATCAACTAGAAATATACCTTTGTAAATCATGATCATCCAATAGCAAGCTTCTTCATCCATCATTTGCAAGCATTGAGATACTTCCAATCAACCACCACAACTTGATCATGACACTTGTATGTTGTAGCATTTGGACTTCACTCTTTTGTCTTGGCATTGGGTTTGGATAGCACTAAGCTTCATTACTTGACTCATTCATATAGTAATCATCATGAATCCAATTGAATCAAGCCTCCAATGCCATGGTACCTACACACATTCATCCACTAGTTGATGGTACCCAAACTTGTTTGGGTCCTCTCAAGTTAGGTGCAACATACTTTGGCATAGCCTTAGTATGAATAGCGGGATGAGTTGTAATGGTAGTCTTAGAGGTACCATTATCATCCTTTCTAAGCACAATATTATCATCAATTGAAATAGGCTTAGAAGTTTTACCTAGGGGACATGAATGAGCCATGTGTCCCCTTTCCCGGCATGAGTAGCAACTTCTCTTTGATTGAGCCTTCTCTTCTTTGCTCATTTGTTGCTTCTCATTGCCATGCCTCTCATGAGTTTCTTGAGCCTTCTTCTCAAGCTTGTTAGGACACTTCGAGGCAAAGTGTCCCATGTCACCACACTTGTAGCACTTGATGTGAGCCAAATCTTTCTTCTTTTCTTCATTCTTGCTCATCATCATCTTGGCATCATGGATATGAGTTGGATGCCTTGCTCTTCCGCCCCTTCTTGTTTTCTTCTTCTTCATCAAGTCACCATCATGATGGTTGTTCTTTATTTGAGCTTGGGGCTTCTTCTTGTTGGGGCAAGCCTTTGCAAGATGTCCCATCTCATGGCATTGATAGCACATGAAATGAGATAGCTTTTCTTGTTCTTGCTTCTTCATTTCTTTTGCATATGTTCTCTTGCCCCATCTCTTGCCTTTGACACTGCTTTTGTTAAAGCCAATGCCACTCTTGTCACCATAGCTTCTTTGATTCTTCATTATGTGCTCATGGGTGACCTTTGATTTATACCACCTCTCTAACTTGTTGCTCAAATTCTTCACTTCACTTTTGAGCTCATTGTTCTCCTTCAAAAGGTTAGTCTCACAAGACAAAGAAGTAGAACAAGCATCTAATTGTGAAGAACATGGCATAGATATTAAATCATCACAAGAGGTGGATACATGCTTCTTGCCTACATCACATGGGTTAGCAACATTTTGCAAATTATCATTTGATCCATGTGATGAGCTCTCATTATTTTTAATTTTCTTTGAAAGCTCCTTAATGAGAGAGCCATACTTTTCAATTAAATCATCATGTGAAGCTCTAAGAACATCAAGTAAGCGCTTATGTTCTTCACATGAGTTCTTTAGAAATGAGTTTTCATTTGCTAATTTCATTGTTTTATTTTTCTCATTTTCTAAAGACATGGTCATGCTAGCAAGTCTACTTACAAGCTCATCATATGAATCATGATTAATCATATTGCAATTTGATACCTTAGTGTCACCTTGTGACATGAAGCAATATGATGATGTTGGAGAGCTTGTAGTAGCATCATCATTGGAGCATGTACCATTATTACCAAGTGTGTTTGAGGTTGAATCATCACTTGCATCACTTGAGGCATCATCTTCCATCTTGTCAAGTGTGCTTGAAGTATCTTCATTGATTGCATCACTTGAACGTGAGGTGGAGCAATCTTCCACAATCACGGAGTTGTGGTCTTGCTCAACATCCTCATATGCCACCGGTTCATCCTCCTTTATGAACTTGCCATCATCAAACGTGGAGGGATCACCGAAGGTGGTCTTGATGGATTCCCACATCTCATGGGCGGTCCCTTTGGAGTTGATCTTATAAAACAACTAAAAACTCAATGCATCCATTAGATAACAATAAGCATTTGCATCAAGTTCAAAGAGATCCTTTTGAGCTTTGGTGAGATTTCTATGGTCCAAAACATGAGTGAGACCACTAGTGATAATCCACCAAAACTTTGGCCCCTTTGCACGAAAATGATCAAGCATATGGTGTTTCCATTGTGCAAAGTGTGTGCCATCAAAAATATGTGTATCACACACATCATCTAGCCCACTAGACGCCATCCTCTCGGGTCGGTGAAGACCACAAATGAGAGACCTTGCTCCGATACCAATTGAAGGGTCGAGATGGCGGACTAGAGGGGGGGGTGAATAGTCCTTTCTAAAAACTTAAACTTAATCGCAGCGGAATGGCTAACCGAAACAAATGCGGAATTAAAACTTATCGGTCTAGCCAAGACTACACCCCTCTACTTATACTCTATGACACCTTATAAAAAATCCTAAACAATGCAAATAAGGTGTCGGGCTAGCTAGAGCTCACCTAAACAAATCTAGCTTGCAAGGTTACACAAACCTAAGCAACTAGTACTCAATCAACCGGGGAGCTCCTACACATGCCACTAAGCAAAAGCACAAAGCCTAAGCTCACTAGCAATGCTCAATAACAAGGCTACACAAGCCAAATTAGAGAGCTCAACTTAGCTACACAAACTAAGCAATGTAACTAGCAAGACTACAAGTCAACTAGTCACTCACGGGATTAACTCCTATGCTACACAAGCAAGGAAGGTAACTAGCAAGCTACATAAGCTAACTAATCATAAGAGCAACTACACTAGCACATGTATATGAACAAGTAAATACAAGCTAGAGAAAGGAGTTGCAAACCACCGAGAAGATGAACACGAAGTTGACACGGTGATTTTTCTCCCGAGGTTCACTTGGTTGCCACCAAGCTAGTCCCCGTTGTGTCGACCACACACTTTGGTAGTTCGGCGGCTAATAGGCACCACACCTAGCTCGACACTCGAGCGCCGCAAGAACTCACCCACAAGTGAGGGTAACTCAATGACACGCGCAATCCACTAGAGTTGCTCTTCGCGATCCCCGCGGGGCGAGCACAATGCCCCTCACAAAGCTTTCTCCGGAGCCACGCACAACCTTCACGCAAGCTTCACGACGGAGACTCGATCACCAAGCCGTCTAGGAGGTGGCAACCTCCAAGAGTAATAAGCACCACCGGCTTGCAACTCGAACACCTAGTGCCACTCGATGCAATCTCTCAAAGCAACGCACTAGAATCGCTCACTCGCAATAGATTCGCACGCTAGCAAGCACAAGCGAGTTAGAAGGCTCCCAGGCACATCCACACAAGCCACCAAGGCTTTGGAGTGCACCGGCCACCGGCCCTCAGCCGGCCTCCACTCCTATTTATAGAGGGGAGCGGCCAACTAGCCGTTTCCCCTTTCTCTGCGCCTCGGTCGGTAGTACCGGCCCCCCTGGCCGGTAGTACCGGCCTCGGTCAAACTAGCCGTTTCCTCACTTTCCGCTGATTTAGGCAAACCACCGACCCTTGGTCGGTTCCTCCGGGCCCGGTAGTACCGGCCTTATGGCGGTACTACCGGCAGGCCATTTTTCAAACGAACAGAGAGCTCTGCAAAGACTCGCCAAACCACCGGCCAGGCCCGGTACAACCGAGCCCAGTGGTACCGGGGTTATAGCGGTACCACCGGTAGTTCAAAACTGAACCTACACAGAGACCTCTGAAAAACTGGGCAACAACCGGCTGAGCCCGGTAGCACCGGGCCCGGTGGTACCGGGGTTATAGCGGTACCACCGGTAGGTCAAATTGCGACCAACACAGAGAGGTCTGCACGCTACAAAAATGAGCGGTACCTCCGACCCCTTCTGGCCGGTACTACCGGATGCACCTGGCCGGTACCACCGGCTGCACACAGAAAAACCCATTTTCATCTTTGAGTTGATCCAAAACTATTCCAACAACTTCTCCTTTGCAAATGTGCTAACACCACCAAGTGTATATCAACATGTGCATGTGTGTTAGCATTTTCACAATCATTTTTCAAAGGATTTTCTCTTGCACTCACCACGCCACTCGATCCTAGTAACATCGCAAAGTTAGATCGCTCAAGTGGCACTAGATGACCGATATGCAAACAAGTTTGCTCCTCTTAATAGTACGGCCATCTATCCTAAACCCGGTCATAAACTTCTCTACACACCTATGACCGGTGAAATGAAATGCCCTACAAATATACCTTTGCCTTGCGCATTCCATTCCATCTCCTCTGGTGTTGATGCAACACATGCACCAACCTATCTTCAAATGATATGATCCACTTCATATCATCACATGGCCTCCATGGTCCATTGATCTTGACATCACTTGCTCTTCACCATTGCTTCGGTCCTTCGGCGCCAAGTCTTGCTCAAGCCTCCCGACACTCGGTACCAACGGCTTCAAAGCCTGAACTTGCCCTTCACCTTCGCGACCGGTCCATCAAGCCAAGTCTTGCCTTGATCTTCACCATCTTAGCCACATGACCACATGTCAGGTTTCATGTGCATTAAGCTCCTTCTTCATCTCATGCATGAGCATTGCAACATCCTTCAAGCCATTTCACCTCTATGGCATATGTTGCTCACACATGATCACCTATGGACTAATCACCTGTGTAGTTCACTTTAAACACATATTAGTCCACCTAAGTTGTCACTCAATTACCAAAACCAAACTAGGACCTTTCAATCTCCCCCTTTTTGGTAATTGATGACAACTCTACAAAGATATGGAAATTAAGCTCTTTGGATTCTATGTTACTTATCCAACATTAAGACCATATAAGAGAATTTGGATAAGCACCATACAACCCGACTTTGTAGTGTTAACTCCCCCTACATGTGTGCTCAAATGGTTTGGTTTCAAGCTTGCACACATGCATAAATATGAAATTTGTGGGAGTGTTAGCACTACTAAGTGATGCTAAGGTATACATGATGAAATTTTACCTTTGAAGCGTGCATACCACATTTTGATTCATCCTTAGCATCGAAGAGTAGCTAGACATCATAAAAACTAGAAAACTCCGTGAGATCAACATTAATAGCAAGGGTCTAGTTTTGCATTAAAAGCACAAGTCTAGCTATTTAACATATGCATGCTAGTTATCAAATCATCAATTAAATCCTATAACTAGCATACACCACACAAGCATGTATATAAAAATTTAAAACTTATGCAATGCAAACAAGCACATAATTATGCACATATCAAATGCAACAACCAAGTTCATGAGCTTGCTCCCCCTACTTGTGTGCTCTCATTGTCCAAGAATTTTGATCCTTTTCCATTGTTCAATCTTGCTCCCTCTTGATCCATGTCCATCTTCTTTTCTCCCCCTTTGTCCTTGACATATCATAATTGACATATCATAATTGACATATCTTTTCCATAACTTCCATAACTTCTCCCCCTTTGTCATCAATGACCATAAAAGGTATGCTCTTTTCTTACAAAGGGTGACACTAGGGTAGATGGTGGACGCTTTTAGGCTTCATTTTTGATGGACACCACCATATGTGTTGGAATGTCACCATGTGTAGGATCGTTGACCTTGATACCAATAGGTGGGGCACCTTCTATTTTAGCATGAGTCATTCACTTGATAAGCTTGAGCTCTTGTTGGTGAGGGATGCTTTGCTTGATTTGATCACTTAAAGTTGAGGATCACTTGAAGTCTTGTAGGATACCAATTGAATGAAAATTGAACTTGATATCCATTTGCATTATTATCTTCTTCTTGAACTCTTGTCATCTTCATGAGCTTCTCATTTGTGACTTGAACTAGGCAATATTGCACAAGATATCTAACTCGGTTTGCTCTAGAGTAAGCTTCTTCACACATCTTTCAATGGTTATCTTACTCATGTTGAATTAGACACTTGAATGTTCATCTTCTAGATCAAGTACTTGGGTTCACTAGCTCATGAACAAACTCATATACTAACCACTAGATCATATAATCAAACAAGCAATAGTGGTAGGCTATGAATTTAAATTTTTCATTTGTTATGCATGATCCTATTAAGCATGTACTATATGCACTAATCACATACTAGTAAGGGATGAAATGATCATGCACATTACAATGATACCTTCGCTATCTTGGAGTAGAGGATAGTCATTTGATTCCAATTAAGCTCCAAATAGCAATGTGAAGTCCATGGTGAAAACAAATAGATACCAATTGATAGAGCAAATCTTCACTCATATGATCAAGTGCACTAGCTCAATGTTGTGGTTGGCTTGCTTCTTTATTTGATCATAGCTTGCATATGAATACCACTCATGATTTGCTTCTCTATCTTGGGTGTTGCTTGCTTTCTTTCTTGATCAATCTCTTGATTTCTCCAACTAAGCATCTCCAATGATACTCTAGATCACCACTTCCATGTTAGCCTTCCAAGTCTAGCTTGGTTAACCTACAAAAGGCGGCAAGCCCCTACAAAAGGAAGAAGTGACCTCTCTCCAAAGAATCATCCTTGATACTCACTTGAATTGACTTTGTTTGATTGATCCATTTGAACTCTTCTTGAAATGTGACTTTGAATCCATCTTTGAGTCCTTTTCTTTCTTCCAAAATGATCTTCATTTGAGACTAGAACTTGAGCTTCATCTTCATTTTGATATTGGTCTTGATCTCCAATTTGAGTACCAAATATGTGTCAAACACACTCATCTTTCAAATGAACTTGTACTCATCTTTGTCATGCTTGTAGCTCATCTCAAAACCAAACATAGGTCCCTCAACCACTTATAAACATGATTCCAACTTGAGGGCCTTTCAATCAAAGTGACTCTAGATCAATCCAATAGTTGTCACTTTTCTGGCAGATTCTGTCCTTCTCAAGAAAACATGCATATCTAACAAAATATAAGTCCAATGACCATGAAATTTGGTGGAGATGTGCTTCACTAAGTGTTCTAGCAGCCATAAAAATTTGAGCTTCATTGGCTTTCTAGATTGCTACCAGATTTCAATTCTTTCCATAGTACTACATGCTGAAAACTGTTGCACTGTAGTTGACAAGATCTACTCCAAAACCAAAGTACATCTTATCCAATAATCATGAATTTTGCACAGCAACTAATACCATAAGTGTAGAGCATGTGTACCAAATTTCAAGCCAATCCAAAAAGATTTGATCATCCAAACATGGCTTTCTTCTCAGCTAGCTCAGATTTCAGATTTTGGACAGATTTGAGCAATTGAGCTATACTCTACCAATTTGAATCAAACTTAAAGCTAACTTGTTTGAACATCAACACAAGACATATATCCATGCAAATCCACTTACTAAGGGTCATCTTGTGAATATATCCAATCAAACTAACTCAAATTTGATCACTAAGCAATTTATCCATTCAATCATCTCATAGCAAGCAACATATGCACATATATCCAATTCAATTAACTCATATGCACCCAAATGAATATGATCAACTAGAAATATACCTTTGTAAATCATGATCATCCAATAGCAAGCTTCTTCATCCATCATTTGCAAGCATTGAGATACTTCCAATCAACCACCACAACTTGATCATGACACTTGTATGTTGTAGCATTTGGACTTCACTCTTTTGTCTTGGCATTGGGTTTGGATAGCACTAAGCTTCATTACTTGACTCATTCATATAGTAATCATCATGAATCCAATTGAATCAAGCCTCCAATGCCATGGTACCTACACACATTCATCCACTAGTTGATGGTACCCAAACTTGTTTGGGTCCTCTCAAGTTAGGTGCAACATACTTTGGCATAGCCTTAGTATGAATAGCGGGATGAGTTGTAATGGTAGTCTTAGAGGTACCATTATCATACTTTCTAAGCACAATATTATCATCAATTGAAATAGGCTTAGAAGTTTTACCTAGGGGACATGAATGAGCCATGTGTCCCCTTTCCCGGCATGAGTAGCAACTTCTCTTTGATTGAGCCTTCTCTTCTTTGCTCATTTGTTGCTTCTCATTGCCATGCCTCTCATGAGTTTCTTGAGCCTTCTTCTCAAGCTTGTTAGGACACTTCGAGGCAAAGTGTCCCATGTCACCACACTTGTAGCACTTGATGTGAGCCAAATCTTTCTTCTTTTCTTCATTCTTGCTCATCATCATCTTGGCATCATGGATATGAGTTGGATGCCTTGCTCTTCCGCCCCTTCTTGTTTTCTTCTTCTTCATCAAGTCACCATCATGATGGTTGTTCTTTATTTGAGCTTGGGGCTTCTTCTTGTTGGGGCAAGCCTTTGCAAGATGTCCCATCTCATGGCATTGATAGCACATGAAATGAGATAGCTTTTCTTGTTCTTGCTTCTTCATTTCTTTTGCATATGTTCTCTTGCCCCATCTCTTGCCTTTGACACTGCTTTTGTTAAAGCCAATGCCACTCTTGTCACCATAGCTTCTTTGATTCTTCATTATGTGCTCATGGGTGACCTTTGATTTATACCACCTCTCTAACTTGTTGCTCAAATTCTTCACTTCACTTTTGAGCTCATTGTTCTCCTTCAAAAGGTTAGTCTCACAAGACAAAGAAGTAGAACAAGCATCTAATTGTGAAGAACATGGCATAGATATTAAATCATCACAAGAGGTGGATACATGCTTCTTGCCTACATCACATGGGTTAGCAACATTTTGCAAATTATCATTTGATCCATGTGATGAGCTCTCATTATTTTTAATTTTCTTTGAAAGCTCCTTAATGAGAGAGCCATACTTTTCAATTAAATCATCATGTGAAGCTCTAAGAACATCAAGTAAGCGCTTATGTTCTTCACATGAGTTCTTTAGAAATGAGTTTTCATTTGCTAATTTCATTGTTTTATTTTTCTCATTTTCTAAAGACATGGTCATGCTAGCAAGTCTACTTACAAGCTCATCATATGAATCATGATTAATCATATTGCAATTTGATACCTTAGTGTCACCTTGTGACATGAAGCAATATGATGATGTTGGAGAGCTTGTAGTAGCATCATCATTGGAGCATGTACCATTATTACCAAGTGTGTTTGAGGTTGAATCATCACTTGCATCACTTGAGGCATCATCTTCCATCTTGTCAAGTGTGCTTGAAGTATCTTCATTGATTGCATCACTTGAACGTGAGGTGGAGCAATCTTCCACAATCACGGAGTTGTGGTCTTGCTCAACATCCTCATATGCCACCGGTTCATCCTCCTTTATGAACTTGCCATCATCAAACGTGGAGGGATCACCGAAGGTGGTCTTGATGGATTCCCACATCTCATGGGCGGTCCCTTTGGAGTTGATCTTATAAAACAACTCAAAACTCAATGCATCCATTAGATAACAATAAGCATTTGCATCAAGTTCAAAGAGATCCTTTTGAGCTTTGGTGAGATTTCTATGGTCCAAAACATGAGTGAGACCACTAGTGATAATCCACCAAAACTTTGGCCCCTTTGCACGAAAATGATCAAGCATATGGTGTTTCCATTGTGCAAAGTGTGTGCCATCAAAAATATGTGTATCACACACATCATCTAGCCCACTAGACGCCATCCTCTCGGGTCGGTGAAGACCACAAATGAGAGACCTTGCTCCGATACCAATTGAAGGGTCGAGATGGCGGACTAGAGGGGGGGTGAATAGTCCTTTCTAAAAACTTAAACTTAATCGCAGCGGAATGGCTAACCGAAACAAATGCGGAATTAAAACTTATCGGTCTAGCCAAGACTACACCCCTCTACTTATACTCTATGACACCTTATAAAAAATCCTAAACAATGCAAATAAGGTGTCGGGCTAGCTAGAGCTCACCTAAACAAATCTAGCTTGCAAGGTTACACAAACCTAAGCAACTAGTACTCAATCAACCGGGGAGCTCCTACACATGCCACTAAGCAAAAGCACAAAGCCTAAGCTCACTAGCAATGCTCAATAACAAGGCTACACAAGCCAAATTAGAGAGCTCAACTTAGCTACACAAACTAAGCAATGTAACTAGCAAGACTACAAGTCAACTAGTGACTCACGGGATTAACTCCTATGCTACACAAGCAAGGAAGGTAACTAGCAAGCTACATAAGCTAACTAATCATAAGAGCAACTACACTAGCACATGTATATGAACAAGTAAATACAAGCTAGAGAAAGGAGTTGCAAACCACCGAGAAGATGAACACGAAGTTGACACGGTGATTTTTCTCCCGAGGTTCACTTGGTTGCCACCAAGCTAGTCCCCGTTGTGTCGACCACACACTTTGGTAGTTCGGCGGCTAATAGGCACCACACCTAGCTCGACACTCGAGCGCCGCAAGAACTCACCCACAAGTGAGGGTAACTCAATGACACGCGCAATCCACTAGAGTTGCTCTTCGCGATCCCCGCGGGGCGAGCACAATGCCCCTCACAAAGCTTTCTCCGGAGCCACGCACAACCTTCACGCAAGCTTCACGACGGAGACTCGATCACCAAGCCGTCTAGGAGGTGGCAACCTCCAAGAGTAATAAGCACCACCGGCTTGCAACTCGAACACCTAGTGCCACTCGATGCAATCTCTCAAAGCAACGCACTAGAATCGCTCACTCGCAATAGATTCGCACGCTAGCAAGCACAAGCGAGTTAGAAGGCTCCCAGGCACATCCACACAAGCCACCAAGGCTTTGGAGTGCACCGGCCACCGGCCCTCAGCCGGCCTCCACTCCTATTTATAGAGGGGAGCGGCCAACTAGCCGTTTCCCCTTTCTCTGCGCCTCGGTCGGTAGTACCGGCCCCCCTGGCCGGTAGTACCGGCCTCGGTCAAACTAGCCGTTTCCTCACTTTCCGCTGATTTAGGCAAACCACCGACCCTTGGTCGGTTCCTCCGGGCCCGGTAGTACCGGCCTTATGGCGGTACTACCGGCAGGCCATTTTTCAAACGAACAGAGAGCTCTGCAAAGACTCGCCAAACCACCGGCCAGGCCCGGTACAACCGAGCCCAGTGGTACCGGGGTTATAGCGGTACCACCGGTAGTTCAAAACTGAACCTACACAGAGACCTCTGAAAAACTGGGCAACAACCGGCTGAGCCCGGTAGCACCGGGCCCGGTGGTACCGGGGTTATAGCGGTACCACCGGTAGGTCAAATTGCGACCAACACAGAGAGGTCTGCACGCTACAAAAATGAGCGGTACCTCCGACCCCTTCTGGCCGGTACTACCGGATGCACCTGGCCGGTACCACCGGCTGCACACAGAAAAACCCATTTTCATCTTTGAGTTGATCCAAAACTATTCCAACAACTTCTCCTTTGCAAATGTGCTAACACCACCAAGTGTATATCAACATGTGCATGTGTGTTAGCATTTTCACAATCATTTTTCAAAGGATTTTCTCTTGCACTCACCACGCCACTCGATCCTAGTAACATCGCAAAGTTAGATCGCTCAAGTGGCACTAGATGACCGATATGCAAACAAGTTTGCTCCTCTTAATAGTACGGCCATCTATCCTAAACCCGGTCATAAACTTCTCTACACACCTATGACCGGTGAAATGAAATGCCCTACAAATATACCTTTGCCTTGCGCATTCCATTCCATCTCCTCTGGTGTTGATGCAACACATGCACCAACCTATCTTCAAATGATATGATCCACTTCATATCATCACATGGCCTCCATGGTCCATTGATCTTGACATCACTTGCTCTTCACCATTGCTTCGGTCCTTCGGCGCCAAGTCTTGCTCAAGCCTCCCGACACTCGGTACCAACGGCTTCAAAGCCTGAACTTGCCCTTCACCTTCGCGACCGGTCCATCAAGCCAAGTCTTGCCTTGATCTTCACCATCTTAGCCACATGACCACATGTCAGGTTTCATGTGCATTAAGCTCCTTCTTCATCTCATGCATGAGCATTGCAACATCCTTCAAGCCATTTCACCTCTATGGCATATGTTGCTCACACATGATCACCTATGGACTAATCACCTGTGTAGTTCACTTTAAACACATATTAGTCCACCTAAGTTGTCACTCAATTACCAAAACCAAACTAGGACCTTTCATCGTCGTCATCGGTGTCGGCAACCTTTGTCTGGCTTTTGGCGTCCTCTTCGTCCAAGGCCATGGTGCAGAGACCCTTGGAGGAGTGGCCGAATAAGCAGAGTCCGTTGAAGCGTTCTTCAGTCTTGTGCTCGGACCCATCATCGCTGGAGTCACCGTTGGAGGTCTTCTCGCTGTCACTGATGGTGGCGAGGAAGGCACGCCGACCGGCGTCGAAAGCCTTCTCCATGTCCTCTCGACGATAGCTGCCCTTCTTCTTCTTCCCGGCCTTGTTCTCCGGCTTGCCATTGCGCCTGGAGTTGTCGTTCTTGCCGGGGAAGTTCTTGTCGTTCTTGGGGCAGTTCGCCATGAAGTGATCTAGGTCACCACACTTGTAGCAGCCCTCGCGTGCGCCACCACGCCGACGATTCAGGCGGTTGTTGTGAAACCGTGAGAACCGGGTGATGACGAGGGCAAGCTCGTCGTCTCCAACCGCCTCCAACTGCTCCTCCGTGACTGTAAGCAAAGATGACAACGAAAACAGAGGAGGTGAAGGGTCAGCAGAGAAAGTCGACCCACCTGTGCTAGAGACCAAAGCCATAGAATGTGAAGATGGGTTCTTCAGCTTGGCCTGAGTCAGATGATCGATCTCGGTGGACTTGAGCTTGCTGAACAGCTCGTCCACGGTGAGGGTGTCAAAAGACGTACACTCTATGATGGTCGACACCTTCACCTCCCATACCCTCCGATCCAGGGCGTATAACAACTTGAGAGCCCTCTCATGATCGTCATAGGGTAGGTTAGCCCGATTGGCACGCATCTTGTTCACAATCATTTGGAAACGAGCGAACATGGCGTCAATCGTCTCTCCCTCCAACTGAACAAAGTTCTCGTACTTGCTCTTTTACGTCTCGAAGAGTCTGGTCTTGACCTGAGCGGTCCCCTCGTGATAGCTCTGAAGCTTCACCTAGATCTCTCGTGCCGTCTCAAGCTCAGAGACACGCTCGAACTCGGGAAGGGAGATGCTGGCCAAAAGAGCGTTACGAGCCTTGGAGTTGGCCTCGTGCTGGTCAATCTGGATCTGACCCACACAAGCCGCAAGGACTACGTACTCAGCATTCTCACATATCTCCCATACAGAAGATCCGATGCTGTTGAGAAAAGCACGCATCCGAATCTTCCAATAGGGATAGTTCGTTCCATCGAACCACGGAGCCTTGCCGTTCCCTCGTTCCATGTCGCCCTTAGGATCCGAAACCGATTAAGGTAGAGAAGATCCTTAACCGGCTCTGATACCAATTGAAGGACCGGATTATCGACCAGAGGGGGGGTGAATGGGAGCCTCAAATTCAACTCGTGAATAGAATGGCCCTTGTCCCAGAAAATCACCCCAAACGCAACGACTTGAAACGACCGAGGAGTTCACGACCTACAAGTAGGTGGATACCCTAGGAGATGTCCTACTGGTACAGCAGAACCCCTGGAGAAGCACCAAAACCAACTGCCAAAGCCTCGGAGGAAAACTGCACGAACTGCAGGATCGCGGACTGTCCGGGGTCAGGGTCCCGGACTGTCCGCCGGTCACAGACCAGAAAACAAACTGTTCTGAAACAGTTCTGGTCAAGTCCCGGACTGCCCGCGGGTTTGTACCGCAGACTGTCCGCCGTTCACGTGACAGTGAACAATCAGGGGGCTGCGCCTGACTGACTCGCCCAAAACCCAACGCGCGGACTGTCTGCCGTTCATGTCGCGGACTGTCCGCGACTGCACAGAGAACACAAAACTGCACGGGTTCAAAACCAAATCCGATTGGATTTCAACCAAAACGAAAGGGACTTCGATCAAACACCTCCCAGGTGTTCCTCTTTGTATTGGGGTGCTAATCCTAAGAAATCATCGCACCAAACCATGTCAATCAAGAGAAATCAAAGGATCACCGTGAAAGAAGGAAGAACGAAGAACGAACGCGAAATCAACCCGATCTATGGATTCTAGAGGTTAGAGGAGAAATCCTTCGGTGGAAAGAAGGGCCTCACGACCAAGAACAAATTGATTCAAATGGAATCGAAAATCATCTCACGGAGAGGAAGAACAAGGCAAATCTCCGGGAGATCAAAAACCAAAACGTGAAGAACACAGAACACGATTCGATTTCAGTCGAAATTCCTCCACACGAGGAGACAACGAGAATACGGTCTCGATTCCTCGAAAGATCCAAATACACAGAGGTATGATTTCTGTCTCTGCGGATCGCTTGCAGCGAGGTATGATTAGAACCTAAGCAGTGGGCTAGAGAGAGAGAGAGCTCAGGAACAAATGACTGCAAGGATAGAGAGAGAGAGAGGAGGGGTGCCTCTCTTATTTATAGCCTAAAACAATAATCCCCTTCTACTCCTAGATACAAGAGCGAATCTGCCAACCCTAGGGGTATCCCGGTCCAACTCTGCTGATAGCCGATCCGACAGCCACGCGCCCATCTCATCCTTAGCTTCGCCTCGACGCAAGTCTCACGATGCCGCCACGTGCCGCCCTGTCGACCGCCGCGCCTACTTCGTGTTAGCCAAAATACAAGCTCAACACCTCGACAAGCAAAGTCGGAAACAAAATCGCTCTCAAAAGGTCGCCTTCGCGGATCCGGAACCGGTTAAGGTAGAGAGATCCTTAACTGGCTCCGATACCAATTGAAGGACCAAAAATGCTAAAGCAAGGCGACCAGAGGGGGGGGTGAATGGGAGCCTAAAAATTTCTTCCGAAATTCCGGCCTCTGTCCCAACAAAATCAACCCTAAGAGCAAAGCTGACACACGTGATGTCCACGACCTAAGAGAATGGGTGGATGTTCCCTAAGAACACTGCGGGACACCACAAAAGCTCCCTCACCCAAATCCATGCGAGTCAACTAGTGACACGATGGAGTTTGGGTAACCTCAACCTCCCCCGAGCAACGCGAGGGGGATTCAGGATTTTTCGCAAAGCGGGAAGCCTGATTTCTGTAGAGCACAGAGTCGGGAATCCAACGAAAAAAGCGGATCTCCAATCGGAGCTCGAACGTAAAAGATACCGACAAAAACGCGCGCTGTCTGCACTGACCGGACTCTGGGCAGCGTCCGATCAATAGGGACCGGACGCGTCCGGTCAGTCAAAAACCTCTCTGGACCTTCTCTGTGTTGGACCCGACTCATGGACTTAGAGCGTCCGGTCAATACACAGTGGAGCGTCCGGTCACAAGCAACGCGACGAACAGTGCGAGCAGCGCGTCCGGTCATGGCACAGCAGGTGCGTCCGGTCACAAAAAAACGGTCTCTGGTACTGACCGGACTCTAGACCAAGTGCGTCCGGTCGATTCCCAGTCAGCGTCCGGTCACCACGCGTGAACTGGACTGTGCGTGTGTTCAACGACCGAACTCTGAGTCGGTGCGTCCGGTTGCTATGAGGCAGCGTCCGGTCACCCCGACCAGCCCTCTGTTCGTCCACCGAATCGACCCGATCAGCCTCAAATCAAAACCACTAGGGCTCAAATTTCGTGTGAGGGGTCAGAAGGATGTTAGTGAGCTACTCCTAAGAGATCATGGCTCGAACCTAACTCCAAATCGGTGAATCAAAGAAAACGATGAAGAACGGGCAAGAACTCGATCCCAAAACTAAATCCTCTCGATCTGTGAGTTCGTGAGGTATTGGAGAAGTTCCTTCGGTAGAAAGAAGACTCTCACGAAGCTACACAAGATGGTTCAAACGGATTTGCGAATCTTCCCTCGAAACAAGAATCCTCGTGAAGATCGAAAGAGGGGAAAACGTGCAAACACGAAGAACAAAATCGCAAGACAAATCAAAGCACGAATTTGATCCTTGGAATCAGCGGAATGGATGATTGATTAAGCACTCGGTATCGGGCTACAAGCCACTCCTAGCAACACAAAGCTTGGATGGCGAAAAGCTCAAGAACAAGAGCCGATCTCTCCTCTAGCCCTAGCCTCCTCTCACCTAAACAAAATGAGAGTGACACCTCAAAGGATTCCTAGAGATGGCTGCCCTAGCAGCCCCCTTCATCTATATATAGGCACACGTCCGAAGACCAAAACACCCTTACATTAAGCACTCAACCCAAATACCCCGCAGGGGTAAAACTATCCAACCCTAGCAGTTTCATCCGACGGCCACGCCCGCACATCCGGTAGCTTCGCCTCAACGCGACCTCCCTGATGCCACCACGTGGACCGCCGCGCCTTCCTCGTGGATAGCTTCGCCGCCGTGTCAGCCTCTCCACGCTGCCACGCGTCGACCGTCCTTTTGGACCTTCCCCGGGTTTTGAGGCCCAAACCGGGAAACCTGTCAGCCCAGGTTTTGAGGCCCAAACCTAGAAACCGTCCACCCCGAGTTTTGAGGCCCAAACTCGGAAACCCGCGAGCCCAGGTTTTGAGGCCCAAACCTGGAAACCGTCCATCCCGAGTTTTGAGGCCCAAACTCGGAAACCGGCCACCCGAGTTTTGAGGCCCAAACTCGGAAACCGTCGATGGTAGCTTTTTGAGGCTCAGCTACCGAACCCGCGCCGTAGACGCGATGTAGTTCGCACACCCCGACCACCGGCACCGATGCCGATGCATGTCCAGCCTCCACGCCGGGCACAACGCCTTCGCCTTCCTTCTTGACTTGGCCGACGGCACTTGCGCCGCACGCAAGCCCGTGTCCGACCTCCGCCAAGTGCCATGAGGCCATTGTCTTCCTCCCGACTCGGCCGATGAATCGCACATCCCCATGTGCTCTCACTCGCCGATGCCACGTGCCAGCTACCACAGCTGGTCCTCTGGCCCTCCGGTCCGTCGGTCCAAGCAGCACGTCTGCCCTTCACCGCTCTGGGTACATCGGCATGGCACGTCCGCCGCACGGCACGCTCATCCTTCACCGCTCCCGGTCCGTCGGCACGACACGTCTCTACCTGACCTTCACCTCGCCATAGACCACTGTATCCGAGCTCAACACCTGCACATCAACACAGCCAAGAGACACATGTTGCACTCGAACACCAACACATAAACACCACAACTCAACGCCACCGGTTAGTCATAAACATTAAGCACATATCGACATATGGACTAAACCGGGAAAAGCCTCAAACCTTCCTCATCAAAGTCAATCATTCATCATATATGTTCTCAATCTCCCCCTTGATGAATGCATTGACTAACAATAAAACCAAAAAGGAAGGGTTTGAAGGCAAGCCTCATTCAAGTGCCCAAAAGCCAAGCAAAAGCAAACACAAGGCTACTTGATATGAGGAAGGATCATGAAGACTCCAAATAAAAGCTCTCGGTCCTGAAAGAAACGGGAAAAGCGGGCAAAGCCTCCACACAACCGAAGAGTCAAGAGAAACAAGAGTTTCATGAATCCCAAAAGGTACTCGAAAACCAATCTCCAATAAATTGTCAAACAATCATCACAAAAGAAACCAAGGTACTTATCCACTTGGATTCACTTGGGTCAAGATTTCTCCCCCTTTTTCTCTTTCTCTTTCTCCTTCTCCCCCTTGATGATTGAATTGACAAAAAAATAGGCACAAGAGATGGTTTGAGATACCAAAATCGAAAATCTCATTCAAGTGATCAAAAGCCATAGAAGGGCAAAGAACAAAGCCACTTGTCATGAGAAGATTATCCATTCAAATGCCCAAAAGCCAAAGAGATGCTAAAGAGGGGGCAATTTGAAATGAACATAACTTGGTCCCCAAAGACATGGGCAACGGCTCAATGCAACTAAGCAAGGGATCGGAGCAACAACTCATCAAAGAGCAAAACTCGTTGACACAGAGCGAAAAACATGGTTCCCAAAGACATGGGCAACGGCTCGACACAACCAAGTCAAAAATGAGCTAGTCCTCAAGAAGAGGCAGAAAAGGCTCAACACCACTAGCTCAAGGGTCGATACCAATTGAGGCTGAATCAACGCATAAGAATGCAAAACTGATCACAAACAGCCAAGAATTGGTGAAAACAGCTAGTTCCTCAAGACAAAGGCTAGGAGGCTCGACGCAACTAGCTGAAGGGTCCATATCAATCGAAAATACCAATCAAAAACTGCTAGTCCCTCTAGACAGAGGCAAAAATGGCTCAACACGACTAGCAGGCTCGATACCGACTGAGAAAAAAACACAAGAGAAGCTCAACACTAAATGGAGCACAATCACTCGGAGCATGCGGAGAAGCAGCAAGACAAAAGCGACTCCCCCTGAAATCAAGCCTATACACAAAAGCTATGTAACAAAGCTCATGACACCAATTGCATTCGATACCAAAAGATGGATACCAATTGAGACACATAAAAGAGCTAAACTCCCCCTTGCTCAAAGCTCTCCCCAAAATACATGACTCTCCCCTTTGTGCCCACACTAAAACTCCCCCTTGCAAACAGCTTCTCCCCCTTGACAAAAGGGAACATGCTGAGGGGTTTTGATATTTTTCACAAAGTTGACACAAACACAAGACAAGTCATCAACCAAAAGCATATGGGGGCTATGAAAAGCATTGAAAGTGACCACAAAGTGTATCGGAGCTGGGGGTATGTACACTAAGCTAAAAATGCATGATATGCACAATGCAACAGCTTCAAGTGTATAGCAATCAGAATGAAAAGATGCTCAAAAGGGTGCTGCCCTGAAAGTGTAGCAACCAATACAAATGCTAGCAAAGGCTCAAACTGATCATGTGAATACGAAATATGAACAATTAATCATATGAGCAGTTTTAAGCCATTTGAAAAGGAGTTCACCACTAAAATAGCACTTAGCATGAATAGACAGGAAATCGAGCAAGTGCTAACTCAAGTATACAAGGTGAACTACCCCTAGCAAAATTCAATCATCATGCCATAGAATGAAGCAAAGACTTGTGTCATTATCAAATTTTATCGGAATCTGCAGCGGTATTAACACAAGTTCAAATTAAAAGCATGTGATTGCAAGAGGTTGAAAACATGGTCATTGCCTAACTTTTCAACCGGGCTAAGCCTATGCAAAAAAAGCAATCAGAAGCTTAAAGCATCGGTTTTGGTCTTACACTACACGGCTCAAGTTTAACTCAAATGTGCAATGAGAAACAGTCTTGATACCGTGAGGTGCTGACACATGCAATCCCATCTCAATCTTTTCATTTCACTTAGACTTGGATCAAATTTTAAGCACAAGATAAATATGAACAATCCAAGCAAGTGAATGACTCAGTGCAAGAGACACAACAACCTAGCATACAAAAGATAGTACAAGTGATCTCAACACATCCTACCCATGCTAGTTGCCAATCTCAATGGTGAACAAATTAAAGGTTTCATAGTTGATTAGTCAAGTTCACCATTTGCAAAAATAGCTTAGCTCATAACATGTATCAAGTGATCAAAAAGAGCCTAAGCTACAGGCATCATCATGAATAGACAGGGCATACCAACAAGAGCATAATCTCATTCTCATTACTATATTCATGAAGTTCTAAAATGCAAGATATACATGATGAAATGCATGCAAAAGCTAGTCTATCAAAGACAAAACAAAACTAGCCTAAAAAGGAAAACCCAAAACAAAAGGGTATCGGAGAAGCCCAACTAAGATACAACAAGCAAAATGCTTCCCCTACTAGAAGGGAAACACGCACCAAAGACACAAATAAAGAGCCAAGAAATGCTCAAGCGACAGTCAGCAAAATCCACATCGAAAAGACCACACAGCAGAAAGGGGTCGGAGAAGAAGAGTACCAGAAACTGAACTCAGAAGTGTGTCGGGGTACCTCATGATACGCATGACCGTTTGCTGGTGTGATACTCGAGGGGACGCCTGAATCTACTGAAATCTTCGGGGCACCAGCCTCACCGAAGTTTTCTCCCCCTCGCCTGATGCTGTCGCTCCCACAGGTGTAGCTAGTGCTCGCTGGAGAACTGCTCGAACGGAACCCCAAGCCGTGGAAGAAGAGGGATTGGGTCCATGAGCCAAAATGCCCTCTCCAGGCTCCTGTTCTCCTGTACACTCAAAAGCAGAAGAAAACACAAGGCATTGTCTTGTCCAGTGTGACCTCAAGGTCTCCACAAAATGGTTAGTCACATAAAAGCATAAGGTAAGCTCTCAACAAAAAGAGGTCTACCTATGAATGATACCGCAAAGGAGATCTGAATCCAAACTAGACAAGACTACCATGCAACAGGATAAAGCACTATGGAGCAAAAAGCAACCTAGAGACATGATCAACCCAAACACAGCCTAAACCTCAACACATGCTACAATGCAAGATAATGATAGCAATAGATCCAAAAACATGTAACATGATAAAATTGTGGAAAGACTAGTGCTCAAACTAATCATATCAATAGGATACATGTAGCTACACAAAACTAGCACCTGAAAAGTGATACCTAATGAACATCATACCACTACAAATCAAGCTCATGGAGAAATATGGTAAAACATGGCACAATGTTCATGAGGGTCACAAACTAGCATGAAAAGTGGATATTCCACACAAGCTATACACAAAGCTAGCATGACATATGATACAGAAGATAGCACATGCTAGACTAAAGCAAAACATGATACAAAGGAAAATGTACATGTAAGAACTATACAAGTGAGCACATGAAAGACCATCTCATACCACAAGACATAAATCATGGATGTACAGGGTATGAGTGTAAAAGAAAGCTCACCAAGCTATAAAAGCCTCTTTGGAGGCAAATCTAAGCAGGGTGTAGAGAACCATCAAATCTTGATCACATCTAAAAGATCAAGCTCCATCAGGTGCATGTTCTCCACCCCGCGTCCTCATATCTACACACAAGAGGACAAAGTAACCCGAGCCTTGGATCCCGAAGGGTTAGCAAGCATATACTTGGGAACACAAGACTTGGTCACAACTCTCAAAGGAGCACTCAACTTATCATGTGGGAAAGCATGATGCAAATGATGGTTCAAATTCGGTTTTGAAACATCCTTGGAAGCATTCGTCAAAAGGACAACTCGAGGAGAAGAACGAGTCATACCACGGGAAAAGAGGCAAACATCTTCCAAGGTTTTTGTAGAAGAACCAATAGAAGCATCATGAGAAGCATGACGTGGACCAAGAGAAGAAATACTAGAGGCATGTCCACGATCATGACCTAACCCACTAGAAAAGGAGTCATAAAACCCATCAACAAAAAGGGGCTTCTTACTAGGAGCACAAGCGTTCATACCATGGGAGGGGCTATGAACCGTCGTCTTCATAGAAGAGCGAGCTTGGCGCAAACGTTTGGCACGCCGATAGCAAAAGCTTTCTTGATGCCCATCTTTCTCACAAAAGGAGCAATGTTACAAAGGCCTACTGGAAGGCACACCATTCTCCGACAAGTGAGAAGTCCCTTGGGACTTAGAACAAGAAGCATCAAAGTTCAACTTGATGCCAACACTAGGAGCACACGTGCCATGGGAAAGGCTACGCGGCTTCCTAAAAGCCTTAGCTCGAATACGCCGCTCGTGCTTGACACGGCGAAAACAAAAATCGAGCGAATGTCCATCCTTCTTGCAAAAGGTGCAATGAAAAACCGGATTGGGAGCACGAGTCCCAAAAATATGAGAAGCACCCTTGTCAAGAGAAGTCCTTTGGACATCACTCAAAGAAACAACAAGGTTAGGAGTAGCTATGGGAGAGCTATCCAAAGCCTTGGCACAAGTGCTAACATCAAGAGACTCACACGCAGAACAAGAACTCAACTCCGGTTGCAAAGATGCAAACACAGAAATATCAACATCGGAGCTGGAAGAAATGCGTGACTCAAACGACTTAGCACAAAGGCTCTTGCATCTTTTGACCAAAACCTCATTTTCAAACATGAGGCGGTCACAAGTACCACAAGGAGTGTTTCTCAAGTTTTCCATCTCCTTTTCAATGCACTCGGCATATGTGGTACGCAAGAGATCAATTTCTTTTTCAAGGTTGGCACTCATATCATTGTGCTCAACCAACTTGGCGCTCATATCATCGCGCATTTGCTTCAAAACTGAAACTTCTTTTTCCAAATCAATGCATGATGTGCAAATGAAATCGGTGGAAGAAACATCACCATTCACATCAAGCAAAGAATCATGAATAGCACTAGAAGCATGGCAAGCATCTTTATTCAAAGAGCACAAGCTACAAGGCCTAGCATTTATCTCAATAATTTCAGCCCTAGCATGCTCAAGTTCTTCTACACATGTGGTGTGAGTCAATTTTAATTCATTAATTTCAGCATGCAAAGACTCACATGAAACACATGGTAAAGAAGCTTTTGACCTAAGCAAGGCTATTTCAGATTTAGCATAAACAAGGTCCTTGCGCAAGTCAAAGAAAACAAGACATGGTATGGAAGCATTTGATTTCAACATTTCATTTTCAGATTTTAAGCTAGCAAGAGAAAAGCATAGCTCATCATTCTTCCTAACCATGTCACTACAAGAGGTGCAAGGTAAAGATGCACTAGACTTCCAATGAAAAAGGCCACACTTTAACCTAGTGATGGAGCATTTCAATTTCTTGATCTTTCTATGCAAGGTATCACAAAGCTCATCATATCTCAGGTTATCATCACAACAAGCTTCAAATCGTTGGGACAAAATCCCAAGACTAGCGAGAAGTGTACCTTTCTTGGCCTTGCCAAGTTCACGTATATGATCCTCCGTTGAATGCTCATCATCACCTAGGAAGTCCAGCAAAGCTTCCGCCTCACGTTCCGCCTCAAGAGCCACACTCCTCCTTCTTGCCAAAGTGTCATCCTCAATCGCATGTCCAAGACTCAATCCTAAGGACAAAGACACACTGGAAGAAGAACTTGGTGCCATTTCCAAAAGCACTGTTAGTGTTAGCCAAAATACAAGCTCAACACCTCGACAAGCAAAGTCAGAAACAAAATCGCTCTCAAAAGGTCGCCTTCGCGGATTCGGAACCGGTTAAGGTAGAGAGATCCTTAACTGGCTCCGATACCAATTGAAGGACCAAAAATGCTAAAGCAAGGCGACCAGACGGGGGGGGTGAATGGGAGCCTAAAAATTTCTTCCGAAATTCCGGCCTCTGTCCCAACAAAATCAACCCTAAGAGCAAAGCTGACACACGTGATGTCCACGACCTAAGAGAATGGGTGGATATTCCGTAGGAACACTGCGGGACACCACAAAAGCTCCCTCACCCAAATCCATGCGAGTCAACAAGTGACACGATGGAGTTTGGGTAACCTCACCCAAATTCAGGATTTTTCGCAAAGCGGGAAGCCCGATTTCTATAGAGCACAGAGTCGGGAATCCAACGCAAAAAGCGGATCTCCAATCGGAGCTCGAACGTAAAAGATACGGACAAAAACGCGCGCTGTCTGCACTGACCGGACTCTGGGCAGCGTCCGATCAATAGGGACCGGACGCGACCGGTCAGTCAAAAACCTCTCTGGACCTTCTCTGTGTTGGACCCGACTCAAGGACTTAGAGCGTCCGGTCAATACACAGTGGAGCGTCCGGTCACAAGCAACGCGATGAACAGTGCGAGCAGCGCGTCCGGTCACGGCACAGTAGGTGCGTCCGGTCACAAAAAAACGGTCTCTGGTACTGACCGGACTCTAGACCAAGTGCGTCCGGTCGATTCCCAGTCAGCGTCCGATCACCACGCGTGAACTGGACTGCGCGTGTGTTCAACGACCGAACTCTGAGTCGGTGCGTCCGGTCGCTATGAGGCAGCGTCCGGTCACCCCGACCAGCCCTCTGTTCGTCCACCGAATCGACCCGATCAACCTCAAATCAAAACCACTAGGGCTCAAATTTCGTGTGAGGGGTCAGAAGGATGTTAGTGAGCTACTCCTAAGAGATCATGGCTCGAACCTAACTCCAAATCGGTGAATCAAAGAAAACGATGAACAACGGGCAAGAACTCGATCCCAAAACTAAATCCGCCCGATCTGTGAGATCGTGAGGTATTGGAGAAATTCCTTCGGTAGAAAGAAGACTCTCACGAAGCTACACAAGATGGTTCAAACGGATTTGCGAATCTTCCCTCGAAACAAGAATGCTCGTGAAGATCGAAAGAGGGGAAAACGTGCAAACGCGAAGAACAAAATCGCAAGACAAATCAAAGCACGAATTTGATCCATGGAATCAGCGGAATGGATGATTGATTAAGCACTCGGTGTCGGGCTACAAGCCACTCCTAGCAACACAAAGCTTGGATTGCAAAAAGCTCAAGAACAAGAGCCGATCTCTCCTCTAGCCCTAGCCTCCTCTCACCTAAACAAAATGAGAGTGACACCTCCAAGGATTCCCAGAGATGGCTGCCCTAGCAGCCCCCTTCATCTATATATAGGCGCACGTCCGAAGACCAAAACGCCCTTACATTAAGCACTCAACCCAAATACCCCCAGGGGTAAAACTGTCCAAACCTAGCAGTTTCATCCGACGGCCACGACCTCACATCCGGTAGCTTCGCCTTGACGCGACCTCCCTGATGCCGCCACGTGCCGTCATCGTCGACTGCTGCGCCTTCCTCGTGGACAGCTTCGCCGCCGCGCCAGCATCTCCAAGCCGCCACGCGTCGACCGTCCTTTTGGACCTTCCCCCGGTTTTGAGGCCCAAACCGGGAAACCTGTCAGCCTAGGTTTTGAGGCCCAAACCTGGAAACCGTCCACCCCGAGTTTTGAGGCCCAAACTCGGAAACCCGCGAGCCCAGGTTTTGAGGCCCAAACCTGGAAACCGTTCATCCCGAGTTTTGAGGCCCAAACTCGGAAACCGGCCACCCGAGTTTTGAGGCCCAAACTCGGAAACCGTCGATGGTAGCTTTTTGAGGCTCAGCTATCGAACCCGCGCCGTAGATGGGATGTGGTTCGCACACCCCGACCACCGGCACCGATGCCGATGCATGTCCAGCCTCCACGCCGGGCACAACGCCTTCGCCTTCCTTCTTGACTTGGCCGACGGCACTTGCACCGCATGCAAGCCCGTGTCCGACCTCCGCCAAGTGCCACGACGCCATTGTCTTCCTCCCGACTCGGCCGATGCATCGCACATCCCCATGTGCTCTCACTCGCCGATGACACGTGCCAGCTACCACAGCTGGTCTTCTGGCCCTCCGGTCCGTCGGTCCAAGCCTCACGTCCGCCCTTCACCGCTCTGGGTACATCGGCATGGCACGTCCGCCGCACGGCACGCCCATCCTTCACCGCTCCCGGTCCGTCGGCACGGCATGTCTCTACTTGACCTTCACCTCGCCATAGACCACTGTATCCGAGCTCAACACCTGCACATCAACACAGCCAAGAGACACATGTTGCACTCGCACACCAACACATAAACACCACAACTCAACGCCACCGGTTAGTCATAAACATTAAGCACATATCGACATATGGACTAAATCGGGAAAAGCCTCAAACCTTCCTCATCAAAGTCAATCATTCATCATATATGTTCTCAGTCCAAGCTCCACGTCCGCCCTTCACCGCTCCCGGTCCATCCGTACGGCACGTCCCTACTTGACCTTCACCTTACCTTCGACCACTGCCCGAGCTCCGCACCTGCACATCAACACAGCCAAGAGACATGTTGCCCGTTGATCGATCACTCATCACTCAGGAAGGGAACCACAAGGGCTCATATCAACCTTGTGTTCTCAGTGTCTACCCAAGGTTCTGTGTCTACTTTACTGCGTCTCACTGAACTCGGTCCTTGGTGCAGCGTGCATCAAGACTCTGTACCTTGATTTCACTAGAGTAGCGTTTTACATCCTGAGTGAGCTTGTACTGGCAGCTGTTGTTTCTCAAGATGTATCCATGTATTACTGTTGTAATTCCGAGTAATAATTAATATGATCCGGGTCCTTGGAATATTTTTCGAGTCCTTTGTCTTTTGCTCCGAGTACTAATTGTGCTTTGTGAAAGAATAATGTTATCTGTTGTACTAGATGCCTGTTCACTGACTCTGATGCCGTCTGAAACGTCCCCCAGCCGTTAGGGTTTCGGACAGTTTGTATAGCGCCGTTCAGGAAAGGTGAACGGTTGCCAGAACAGATCTATAATAAGTCGCCATTGGGCGTATAATCCCTTTATTCTTTCATCAAGCCATAGCCTTCAGAGCAAGAAATCCCATAGCCAATCCGTTAGTTGATGCGCAGAAAGTCCCTTGTCGTCCACATGGGTCCCAAGAAATAGTCCACTGGCGAGAAAAGAAAGTTGAAGATCACCGTCGAGAGGCCGCGCCACCCATGCCCTCCAACAGATGTGCTGGCGTAGAAAGCACCAGATACCAGAGAATCGGAGCTTAATTTCTTGGCGCAGCAAGGATTACTCCGGTCGCAGCCGATAGACGGGTGGAGAGTACCCACTAATCATCATGCTCCCGCTCCCAACACGATGAAAATAGTGATGTTCAAGTCTTTCGTGGTGCGCAGATTGGGGCTGCCAGCATCCGATTTCTTGAGAGGATTGCTGCACTACTATGGTTTGACTCTCAACCATATTACTCCCAATGCCTGCTTCCACATTGCTATCTTCGCTCATCTGTGTGAAGCTTTTCTGGGAATTTGCCCCTCTTTCATGCTTTTTTGTTATTTCTTCTAGGTTAAGTGTCAACCCAGCGACGCATGTGTAGAAGTAGTCGGAGGAGCTAACTTCCAGGTTAGGCTAGAAGTAGCTGCTCAATATATTTCTGTAGTACTGTCAGAATCTGTCCGAGAGTGGGCAAGCGGATGCTTTTACATAGCCAACCCGCCAACGGCCCTTCATCGTCACGATGGATGGCCGCCCCAGAAGTCTCGCGAATGGAAAGACAAGATCTCTGCTGAAGAGGTAGAGGATATCCAACCACTCATTGACATGATACCAGCAATGAAGGTAGGTGGATTGACTGGTTATACCATCATCCAAGATTTTATTGCGCGCCGGATTCATCCGCTGCAGCAGCGAGCCAATTTTGGCTTCGAGTACCTAGGCGTGAAGGACACGGGTCGGCATGATGCCGAGCAATTATCCAATCAAGAGATTCTGAGAAGAATGAACCAGCTATTGAAGAGTCGTGAACAGCTTGTTCCAATGATGACGACTTTCTCCGCCATCAATCCTCCTCCAGCGGTAAGTAGTCATGGTGCCTGTCCATCAGATTCTTAATAGATATCCTTCTGATTAGACATAATCTTCGTCTTCTTCTTCTTCATAGGACCAAGGGCGGAATAACAATGACTGTCCACCCTTACCCCCGGCGACCCAAGAAGGCGGAGGCATTGCTCTCGAAGGTCCCATTCGAAGTGAGGACCTTCGCCATGAGTCAAGCTCTCCTGGTGATCTTGATTGGCTGGACTCAAATTCAACTTACTCTGATGTCCTACTCATAGATCCCGAAGCCAAGAGTAGCCGGAAGAGGCCTCCAAGTCCGTTTCAAGAAGCCGGAGATCCCATCCTAAAGAAGGCTCGCACTGTTAATCGCCGTGCTTGTCGAAAAATTCTTTTATCAACAGAATTGGCTGAAAAGCACTGTAATACGGGTGCTCCTGATAACGAAAAACCTGAGTACTTTATAGTCTCCCTGTTTTGGATTTTAATAAACCCTTATCTTATATCATTGTTTGATCCAGATGTTGAGTCAACCCTGGGGCTTCGAGTGGTGCGGCTCCTGAAGAAGCTCCGGCTCCAGACCCACAACCAAAGAAGCCAATCTTGAAGCTGCCACAGGCATTGAAGCTTGTGAAGTAAGTCACAATACTTTTTACAAAATGCTCGTGTATGTCTGGTACCAATATGAGCACTCGTCTATTGTAGGAAAGCAAAGCCGATTGTAGAATCCTCAGGTGCTACTACTGAGACCCGAGAAGTGGAGGAGTCGGAGGCGCAGGATAAAGGTGAATCCGGTGTTCTTCCGATCTCTAGACAGGTGAACCCTCTACCAGGCTCCTCTCCATCCATTACTCAGGTTGATGCAGCACCTGAAGCGGACGCTCTTCCCTAGCCTCAGGTCGGTGTTCCGTACTCAATCTTCCATTCTCCTACTCAATTGGAGTTTGACCTAGTGGTTTTTTCGCACTCGACAGCCAGACGAACCTACTCTGGAGATGGTCTTGGCCGAGATCAATGTTGAAGCTTCAGCTTGTCCGCAGGGAGAGTCCGAGACTGCTCCCGAGTCCTCGCGCCAAGGAGTGACACTTGACGTCGTGGGCTATAACCAGGATCTTACCCGGCTGAAGGAGTTGAGCAAGCAAGTGATGGCACCTGCCATGGCGCTTTGTCAATTTGTTGAGGTAATTCCTTCGGAGTCCTCTTCGTATGTTGTAGTCTCATCCGAGTACTTATACTAATGTCTCTGTGCAGGGCTTTGATGTGAAAGTCACGGAGCAGATAACTCGGATTCGCCAAGAGTTATCTCTTGAGAATCAGAAGCTCAAAGACTACATTGCCCAATATCAGATCAGTCAGAAGGTGGCCACGCAGTTCCTGAATAATCGCATCAACGAGCTGCAGAACAATCTCAAGGCTGTTGCCGATGAGCGTGATGTAGCTAACAACCGGGAGATTGAGTTGATTGCCAAACAAGCTTCCACGGAGCAAAAGCTTAAGGAGGTGAAGAAGTCTTCCAAAAAGCAGTTAGCTGGTAAGTTGGAAGTACTGTCCCGGGTCCTTATTGCCTTTGTAGACTAATGACGCTCATCTGATTAATATGCTTTCAGACTCGAAGACGCTGGCTTCCGGGTGGCAGAGTGCG
The DNA here is from genome assembly GCA_009763385.1 of Coix lacryma-jobi var. lacryma-jobi. Classification (NCBI taxonomy): domain Eukaryota; kingdom Viridiplantae; phylum Streptophyta; class Magnoliopsida; order Poales; family Poaceae; genus Coix; species Coix lacryma-jobi. The sequence continues at coordinate 85,128,394 of CM019826.1, forward strand.
TTGAACCGAAAGGAGGCGGAGCTTGAGGAGGTATATGCTAATGCAAAGAAAATTCTTCAAGAGGCCAAACTGATGCGTGAGGGTGCTGACCGAGACCTATTGCAGGCTTTGAAGTCGACGAAGGAGTCGCGCGAAGCTCTGGAAGCGGTCCAGGCGCAGCTTAGGGAGTCTCAAGAGTCCCTGAAGACTTCGCAAGATTATTTGAAGGCACTGGAGCTTGCTGTCGAGCCCGTCCTAGATATGATCCCGCGCCCTGAAGGAACCGACGAGTCTTTGATTGATCGAGCCAAAGCTGCACCAGGGCGGCTAACTCAATATATCAAGGACATGGCAACTTCAGTGGTGTGTGGTCTGCTAGCAACACTGCGTCTGCATCTGCCATCATTTGATCTGTCGTCCATCATGACGCTTCCTGATGGCAAGAGCGATGAGGACCTTGCGGCGATGCAGGAGGAGGTCAAGGCCGTGGCGGAGGAGGCTGTAACACCCCTGGTGTTAAGCAACCCTAAATGCATAACTTGGCATCTCATAAGCATAAAGCATCATCACATGTTTCATTCTTTATGTAAAGTGGCATTTCATGTGATGGTTATTACTGTTGTGCATAGTGTGATTCTTGTTTGACTTGCTTTTGGAGTGGTTGAGTTTTCCTTAGTAGTTTAATCTTGTTGAGGAGTCAAAATGAAGCTAGGTTTATGTTGGTCTTTTTGGCTAGCCAAGCCCCTAACCCTAGTTGCCTTAATAGAGCCCTAGGAGTCCTTTTGGTTGAATAACTAAGACCTCCTTGATAGAAGCTTTCCATGGCTGAGGGCCCTTAGCCAAAAGTGTGTAGAATTTAGAGTAGAACAAAAGTTGTTTTAGGGCCAACTCATGAAAATGGGTTTAACATGGTGTTTGGGGCCCACAAGGCAGAAATGGGAGAGTTTAGACTTGGAAAATTTCCTAAGTCTTTAAACTGTCAAAACAGTTTCATCTAGTGATCTTTGGAGCTTTCTTGAGCAAAACCCAGGCCGAACCAAAGTTGTAGTCGGCACATAGCTCTACTCAATGGAACAAGTGGTTTAGCGTTTCATCGAGTGGATTAGGAGATAATCGCGCTCAAAAACCAGCTGTCAGTCGGCCTGATGGCCACTGAATCGGCCGATTCAGTTCAAACGTGTGCACGTGGGTGGCCGACCGAGTCGGGCATCTCCCGCCGCGTGGCGCGTGACGGCCGGGGGGAGCAGCGTCTGCGCGCGGCGTGGCGAGCACAAGGTCGCCCGCTCGCCCTCGCTTTGCTAGAAGCCACTCCCTCCGCTTTGCCTGCCTCCTCTGCTCTCGTCGTCGCCCGGGGAGGGGAAAAGGGGTAGACGCCGAGCGCTCGTCGTCGTTCGCCGCCGTCCCGCCGTCTCACCGCAAGCCCGACCACCCACATAGCTTCGCCGTCAGCCCCCACATCTCTTGCTGCCCTTAGCGTCCCGTAGGAAGCCCTAGGCGAGCCCCGGGATGAGCTCCCGCCATGGCCGCCATGACCGCCGAGCTCGGTTCGCCATGGCCGACCTCCTTCCCGTGGGTTTCATGTTGCCCTAGCGTGCGTTCGTAGGTCAGGGGAGTCCGTGGTAGAAGTAGGAGGTGATGGTTTGTCCGATTAGGGTTTGGTAGTGGCGGTACGCCACCGCTCGCCGTCCGCCATGGTCGCCGGAGATGGCATGGTCGTGGTCGCGGGTGTTTGGGGAAAGAACCCTAGCTTCCGAGCTTCGCATTAGGTTCTTGGAGGTCACTAGAGCAGGAATCTCGGGTTAGTTTGCTTCGGCATGGCCGGAATCGGCCGGCGTAGGGAGGACCGCGCCGCCGCAGCCGCCATTCTCGCCGGTGAGGCTTGCTCCGTTAGTGCGCTGGGCCAGTTAGTGGTGTCATCGGGTGCGGAAGGAAGAGAGGAGTCCGCCGGTGGTGTCCGTTTCGCCGTAGGAGCCACCGACAGCGAGCCTCGCCGTGGTCAACGATCTCCCCTGCTCTGTGTGTCTGGCAGGTGGGGTCGGGTTGACTCGAGGGCCCGCTGGTCAGTCGCTTGGGTACAACAGTGTTGGGTGCGCGTAGCAGTTTAGACCGAAAGATTTTTCAGGGTTTTTGTTTAAATAGTTTTTCAGAAATGCTTGTATAGTTTGTTTAATTCATATCTTGAGTTCTGTAGATGCTAAAAAGGTGAAATAAGTTTTGTTAAGTTTGTTTTGATGAGTTCTATGCATGAAAAATATGATATGTCCAGTTTGTGATAATTTTCTATGCAGTTTTATTTAATTTATGTTTAGGATGAAATCTTGTTAAATGCATAATAAACTGTGTGTTGCTCAGAAAAATGTGATTCTTGTTTTGTTAGGTTTGTGTTCATGAGTGGTTTCTAGGAAAAATATAATATGGAGATGTTCTTTGAAATATTTCGGCAGTAGCAATTAAAATGATTAAATGCTGTTTTCTTGTATAAATTATAGTAATTAAAATATGATGAGAATGAACCTGTGAATTTTTGTATACTGCTCTTGTACTAAGAAATTTAGTAGAAAAATGGGAAATCTGTTGTTTGACACTTTTTGCTAGGGTGTGTAGATCAAAGCACCTTTTCATGGTAATGTTTGTCTTTTTCATAGAGGGTAGAGTTTAAGTCCAAATGGCTTGAAATTTGGACAGGGGACTAGAGTGCCTGCTATCAACCTCCAGTAATTTCTGTAGATTTTTCTGAAGTTCTTATCTGAGGGTCGCTGTTCTAGGCTAAATTGAATGATTAAGTGATAGCAAGTGGTTAAGTGATAATAGGATGATGTTGACTACCTTGTTGAAGAAAATGAAGTAGATGACATGTGCTTATCTCCTAAATTACTTGTTCCATATTGCATCACCAATGCATCCCATGTGCATTCATTTTATTTACACATGCTATGCATCTTACAGGATCGGTAGTGGAGGTCCAGAACCCGCAGCCGCCGGAGGAGACCCTGGACGAGAGGACCGAAGAAGGAGACGTCGAGTACCTACCTGAGTGCCACGATCATCGACCCTCCGACTTCGAAAGAGGCAAGCCCCGGAGCATCCCACTCCTATGGTTTCAAATTAATTACCAAAATAACCTGATGTGTTGTTGCATTAAGTTATATGAGTTAAATGACACCGTTGATGCATCACTTACAAATCCTTGTCCACCTACAATTATTATCTTGATATCCCTGTTAAGTCTAGGCCGTATATGCTTAGTCTGCTTAGACCGGTAAAAGTCGGGTGATTTACTGTCTCCCACATATAGGTGGATACTGATCATGATTAGCCTCGTGCTATCATGAAGATAACCACGTGATAATTAATTTGAGACCGGGCGGGATGTAGGAGTAGCAGGACATGGGTTCTGTGTGCTAGTAGTCTCCCGTCTGTGTTGATTAGGACACGACGAAGGCACACCTCAGTCATTTTGAACGCGTCAATCACTTAATGGAGTAGGTCTGAGTACCTCCCGTGAAGCCGAGTAAGGCTATTCGAGCCGGTGATGGAGATGTTGACGCCTAACACCCAGGGCCTTATATGTACCGTGGGCAACTATTCTGAGCAACCTGGCATGGTCCGTGGACAGGCGGGGCCTGATTGACCTGGCATGACCGTGAGCAGTTATAGCTTGAGTGACCTTGCATTGAGATAACCCCCGGTGTAGAAGGGCCCATGACCGTCCCGCGCGTTGTGTTCTCGAATTTCCTGAAGCGGCAGCCGACGGCTACCTAGTAGGGTGTGATCGGGCGAGTGTGCGACATTTTTATCCCCAGCTGGTAGGAATCGATTATAATCGCCATCGCTCCTGGACAGTGAGTAACTTGACTGGGCATGTGTTACTATAGTAACTTATGGAATTAAAGATGGTATGGTACTCAATCTGAAAGGCTATTGATGAAATAGTCACTCTTGTTTGATTAATTAGCCAAGTGATTGCTCTAGATCAGGTGCAAATCTATTTAATTAGGTTGAATATATAAAATTGACTGCTAATACTCTAATGATGATTATTTAATAGTAAAAATGCTTTTATGCAAAAGGTAAGTATGGCGAACCCAGATATAGCCTTGCATACTCCTTGGTGTCACCTTATTTCTGGTTTATGATGGGTAAGTCTAGCTGAGTACTTTCTTGTACTCAGGGTTTTATCCCTTGCTGTTGCAGATGGGCAGTGCTTCTTTGGCTACTGTGAGAATTGCCTGTAACCAGTTACAGGTGATGATTAGGCCGTGGGCATGGTCACCTCTTATCCTCACCTGATGCTTTTGTGGACTGATCAGGCAATGGCACCGTATTGTGAACTATGAACTTATATTTTAAAACTATGTTGCTTCCGCTACGAATTCCAAACTATGGTTTGTAATAATGTTGAACTCCGATGTATTCGAATTATGTGCGAACTGAAATGTACCTTGTGGACATGTACGCTAATCTATTACGATCTTGGCTAAAGTTGAATGATTGAAATCCTTCAAGATTTCTGGACTACCGGGTTTGTACGAGCTTAAGTACCTGTCAATCTCTGTGACAATGGGGGTTCGGTACTTAATCTGGTATAAATTGGTCGGTTCTGTCAAAGCACTCGCAGATTTTAGATCTTGTAGAGTAGTATATCCTCCTTGGTCCTTTGGCCATGTTTTGTATCTCCTGTAAACAAATACTATTAATAGTAAAGAATCAAAGTATAATTTACTTTTGAGACTTGTGAATTTTTTATGTTGTCGACTCGGCAATGCAAGGAATGTCTTGTCAATGGGTCGTTTTGTCTGTGGTGGATGTATGACCAGACGTCTTACTAGACGGGTCTATCCGAGTGCTCTCTAGCACTTTGAGTGTGGGTCATATGACTTCATTTCTCGTATAGTCTTTAACGATCTATAGAGAACTTAGTCTGCCCGAGTACTACTCTTAGTACCCTTGTTCAAGGGATAAATTTGATCAGGCACCTCTTAACGACCAGAACGATGGTTCCTGTTGGGTGAATCATATCCTCTTGGTAGTCATAGCTTGAGTGCGAAATTGGGTCGGACCTCTATCCTATTAATGTGTAACAGGGTGAGTACTACTCCCCTTGTTATACCTTATAGGAACTAGTATCTACTTGTAGATACCATATTCGCTATAGGTTGATAGCCGGGTTTTTAACCGTACTATCATTTGAGTTGTATTGAGCTCGAAGCTCGTAACTCGAGTATGGTTACCGCTGAATCATCCATGCGAGTAATATTATATATTAGTCAGTGGGGTATAATAGCTAAAGCTTATTGTAGGCTTGAAAGATTTTATCCGACTAAATAGTCGTGATAATTGTAATAAAAAGGATAATTTATAGAGCTTCTTGTTTCTAATGAAATCCAAACATTATTAATATCCGGGAAATATATACATTTGCCCTGAGTCGAATCTGTAGCATAGTCCTTAGGTATGAAATTTCTTCAAATGCTCAATATTCCATGAATTTGGCAGTGGAGAAGCATCGTCAGTGACTAACTCAAATGACCCGGGTATTGTTACTTTAGATACTATGTAGGGTCCTTCCCATGGACTCATAAGCTTGTGGTAGCCTATGGTATTCTGAATTTTCTTCAAGACCATGTCGCCTACTTGGAAGGTATGGTGATGGACGTTCTTGTCATAGTAGCGCCTCATCCCTTGAAGGTATCTTGTTGAATGAAAGAGAGCGGCTAATCTTGCCTCCTCAAGACTGTCGACTTCTAGTCGTCTTGTATCATCAGCCTCTCCTTCGTTGTACTGCTCTGTTCACGGAGATTTCCAGATTAAGTCTGCCGGGAGGATTGCTTCGGTGCCATAGACAAGGAAGAAGGGAGTTTGGCCTGTTGCCCTGCTTCGCTGTGTCCGTAGCCCCCAGACTACCTTAGGCACCTCTTCGACCCACTTTCTGTCGTAGTCCTTTAGAAGATCGAAAAGACTTGGCGTTAAACCGGCAAGGATGAGGGCGCTTCCTCTCTCAACTTGGTCGTTTGACTGCGGATGAGCCACTGATGCGTAGTCTATCTTTATGCCACAGTCGCTGGCCCAAGATTTGAACTCGATTGGCGTGAAGGGGGATACAAGATCAGTGATAATTCTTTGTGGCATCCCAAAGAGATGGAAGATGCTCTACATGAATTGTACTGACTTTGAGGCATTGAACATGACCAGCGGCATGTACTTGATCCATTTGTGAACTTGTCGATTGCAACGTAGATGTACTCAAATCCTCCTAGAGCACGCTTAAGAGGACCCACCATGTCGAGTCCCCAACATGAGAAAGGCCATGATGTGGGAATACAGATCAACTCGTGAGCCGGTACGTGCTGCTGTTTGGCGAAGAACTAGCATGATTGACATCGACGAACTAAGTCTTCTGCATCTTTCAAGGCTGAGGGCCAATAGTACCCTGATCTAAAGATTTTTCCGACTAATGTCCTTGAAGCTGCATGATTGCCACAGCACCCGGAATGAACCTCGTTCAAGATTTCTTTGCCTTCTTCAGGTGAAATACACTTGAGGAGGACTCCTGATGAGGCACCGCGTCGATATAGCTTGTCTCTGACTAGAACATAGTTTTTGCTACGTCTGGTGACCTGCTCCGGGACAGTTTTATCATTGGGCAGTTTATGCTTCTTGAAGTAGTTGATGAAAACTTGTGTCCATTCGGGTGCTAGAGTTAAAATCTCAGCGGAGGGTGTGGGATCAACCTCTTCCTTCTCTTGGATTGAAGTCTTGGATAGCTCATGCACGAAGGTATCGCTGGGAACCAGGGCTCTGTCGGATCCCAATTTTGCTAGGATATCTGCTGCCACATTAAGGTCCCGGGTAATATGAATGAGTTCTAACCCTGAGAAGTTTTTCTCTAGCTTGCGGACTTCAGCGCAATAGGCGTTCATTGTTTCCTTGGTGCAATCCCAATCCTTGTTGACTTGGTGAATTACCACGGAAGAATCGTCGTAGACTAGGAGTCGCTTGATGCCCAATGTGACTGCTAGCTTTAGCCCGTGTGGTAGCGCTTCATACTCTGCTTCATTGTTGGTAGCAAGCCACATTATCTGCAGAACGTACTTGAGCTGCTCTCCAGCGGGTGATACAAGTAGTACTCCGGCACCTGCTCCGCCGAGTTTTAAGGACCCATCAAAGTACATCTTCCAATGTTCAGGAATAGCGTTGTCTTGATTCTGCTGTAATTCTGTCCATTCAGCGACGAAATCAACTAGAGCTTGTGACTTGATAGCTTTCCTTGGAGTGAATTTGATGTTAAGTGCCCCCACTTCGACTGCCCATTTAGATATTCTTCATGTAGCATCACGGTTGTGGAGGATTTCTCCCAATGGAAAATCCGTGACAACTGTTATTTTGTGGGCTTCGAAATAGTGCCGTAGCTTCCTTGATGATATGAGTAAAGCATAAAGCAATTTTTGAACTTGCGGGTACCTGACCTTGGAGTCAGAGTGTAGCTCGCTGATGTAGAATAATGGTCGTTGGGTGTTATAGATGTGCTTGTCATCCTTGCGCTCCACTACAATTGCTGTGCTCACAACATGCGTGGTAGCTGCAATGTATAGCATCATCGGCTCCCCGGGTTCTGGTGGTGTGAGTATAGGAGAATTGGTGAGGTATCCTTTGAGCTGTTCAAAGGCTTCGTCCGCTTCTGCTGTCCACTGAAATTTATCACCGACTTTGAGTAGTTTGAAGAAAGGTAGTCCCTTTTCTCCCAACCGTGAAATAAATCTGTTGAGCGCAGCCATACATCCGGTGAGTTTTTTAACATCCCTGACGGAAGTAGGTGACTTCATATTGATGATGGTTGTGATTTGTTTTTGACTAGCCTCGATGCCTCGATGGCTAACAAGGAATACGAGTAACTAGCCTGAGGGTACTCCAAATACACACTTCGTGGGGTTAAGCCTCCATTGGTATGAGCGTAGCCGGGTAAAGGTTTCCTCTAGGTCTGAAATGAGGGTAGTCGGATCCTTCGTTTTTATAACCACATCATCAACATAAGCTTCCGCATTGCGGCAAATTTAGTCGCCCAAACAATCTAGGATGGCACGCTGATAAGTAGCCCATGCGTTCTTCAACCCGAAGGACATGGTTTTGTAACAGTAGGCGCCGAAGGGAGTTATAAACGATGTCTTGGGTTGGTCTTCTTTTTTGGGAGCAATCTGATGGTACCTGGAGTAACAGTCCAGAAAGGATAATAGAGCAGAACCTGCGGTGGCGTCAACTATTTGATCTATCCTTGGTAATCCGAAAGGATCCTTTGGACAATGTTTGTTGAGGTCTGTGTAATCGACACACATGCGACATTCTGTAGAGTTCTTCTTTTTTACTAATACTGTGTTAGCTAACCATTCGCGGTGGAGAATTTCTCTGATAAACCCGGCTACGAGTAGTTTAGCTATCTCCTTCTTGATTGCCTCTTTCTTCTCTAGTGAGAATCGTCGTAGTCTTTGCTTGATGGGCCTAGAGCCCTCCTTTAGTTCCAATTTGTGCTCAGCCAAGATCCTTGGAACTCCTGGCATGTCAGCCGGTTTCGAAACAAATATATCTTTGTTTGCTCTAAGGAACCTCGTGAGCACGAGTTCCTATTCTTCAGATAGGTGAGCGCTGATGACCGCCGTCTTTGATGGATCACCAGTTTCCAGGTCAATAGTTTTTGTGGAAACTTCTACCGATGGTTGTATAGTGCCTGCCTTCTTGATTGGGATTTCTGAATCTCCAAGCTTATCGTTATGTACCATCTGTGCGAGTTCCTGTACCTCTAGGGCGAGTTGAGCTTTTTTGGCGATTTGGACAGCCTTTGTGTCGCAATCGAATGATCACTTCAAGTCACCCCTGAAGGTTAGAATACCTTTGGGACCTGACATCTTCAGCAGAAGGTATGGATAATGTGGTACTGCCATAAATTTGGTGATAGCTGGTCGTCCAAATATGGCATGGTAAGATGATTCAAAGTCAGCTACCTCGAAATTGATGTACTCAGTTCGATAATTGATCTGAGTTCCAAAAGTGACAGGTAGTATGATCCTTCCGAGTGGTATAGCCGCCTTTTCGGGTAATATGCCGTAAAAGGGGGCGCTTGATGGTTTGAGCTGAGTTGCAAGGTCCAGGTTCATCTTGCGTTAGGTGTTTGCGAAGATGACATTGAGTCTTGCTCCTCCGTCTATGAGTACTCTTCCTAATTTGAAACCGGCGACCATAGGATCCTGGACCAGTGGGTAGTGCCCTGCGTTGGAAACATTGGTCCATTGGTCTGCCCGGGAGAAATTGATTGGATGCTCAGACCAATCGAGGTATCTGGGGGTAGCCGGTTCGGTAGACATAATTTCCCGTAGGGAGAGTTTCTGCAGGTGCTTACTGTCACTGGTGGTTACACCCCCGAATATGACATTGATGGTGCCTTTGGGGTGATGGAAACCACCTGCGTCCTGCCGATGGTCTTCGGCTGCTTTCTTCCCCTTGTCTTTTCTGTTTTTGTTAAAGTCGGAGTTCAAACCTCTCTCTTTGAGTTGCCGACAGTGCCTAGCCAGGTGTCCTCCTTTTGGATAGAAAGGGCATGGGTTGTCGAGGAGGTCGTCAAAGCTGAAGGGCTTGTTCCCCTTTTTCTGAGGTTCCATGGCTGCAACAGTATTGTCCCCTGTTCTCTTGCGAGTATTTTGTTGAGCAGTCTGGTTTCCTCTTTGATTATTTCCTCGATCACCTTGCGTGTTTCTTTTGGGAAAGCGCTCCTGTGTGCGTTCTTCTGTCGCCATCATGGAGTTTTCTTCCTGATCAAACTCGTCAGCGGTGGTCGGGTCATGCTTGATGAAATCCTTGTAATTGTACCTTTCGCAAATTCCATTGCCAAATAGGTCAATTACTTCTCTGTCTGTTATATCGGAGACTGTGGAGCGGATTTCGGAGAAGCGTCTGTAGTACTCCCTCATTGTCTCATTCTTCTGTTGCTTGCAGGTTCTAAGCTTGGTTCGAGGGTCCGATCGCTCTGGGACACCTGCGAAGTTTTCTATGAAAATGTGGTGAAGCTGCTCCCAGGAGTCGATGGACTCAGGCTTGAGCCTATCGAACCATGCAAGGGGCATTGTTTCGAGAGCCATGGGGAGAAAAAGTGCCTTAACATCGTTGCTTCCTCCTGCTAACTCAACTGCTTGAGCGTACAGCCTGAGCCACCACTTAGGTTCTATCTTCCCGTCGTACTTCGAGTAGTTCCCGGGTTTGAACTTTCGAGGGAACGAGATTGCTCGGAGTCACTGGGAAAAACATGGAAAGCGATCGACGGCGTCGGATACTAGAATATTGACTCCTCGGTATGATGATTCGGCTCCTCCTTCGGCTTGATCAGGTACTCGGTTGCCTAGATGACTCCTTGTTGGAGCCCGGCCGAGCCGCTCATGAATGGGTCGCCTTTAGCTGGGGTGAGATGAAGCTTGTTCGTCGGCTAGGGACTCAAGGTTTCGACCTCTGAGCTGTAGCACGGTAGTCTAAAGCATGATCAACCGTCATTCTTCATCAGCGGTGCGGTTGTCCTTGGCTCCCATCTCCGTGGCTAAAGCCAAGATGTTTTGGTAGGGTGTCTGGTACACTTTGTGACCAGCTACCCTCAAGAATTCAGGCTCGAGGTTGCGCGAGCAGTAGGCTCGTCATCGATTGCGATCATCGTGGGACTAAATTTCCTGGTCCCTGTCTTGACGAGCTTGGCACTCGGCTTCATCTTCCAAACGCCTTCTGCGGATACATGGGTGTATGCCGGATCTTGAGTGATGAGTGATTGTCAACTGGGATGATGCGCATGTTCGTTGGCTTGTGTTGTGCAGGTGTTGAGCACGGATACGGTGATCAAAGGCAAGGTGAAGGTCAATTAGAGACGTGCCGCGTCGATGGACCCGGAGCGGTGAAGGGTGGACGTGAAGCTTGGACTGACGGACCGGTGGCCTGAGGATCGGCCGTGGTGGCTAACAGCCTGGGACAGCGACAAGTGAAGACTTGTGTGTGGACGGGGTGCACGGGCGGTGCATCCCTTCTACGGCTCGGTTTGGTGGTTGAGCCACAGAAAAACCACCGAGTGGACGGTTTCCAGGTTTGGGCCTCAAAACCTGGGCGCTGATGGTTTCCGAGTTTGGGCCACAAAACTCGGGCTGAGGACGGTTTCCTGGTTTGGGCCTCAAAACCTGGGTGCTGGCCGGTTTCTGAGTTTGGGCCACAAAACTCAGGCGACGGACAACAGGCTTCCCAGTTTCAGCCTCAAAACCAGGGGATGGCCCAGGTTTCTCGGTTTCGGCCTCAAAACCCGGGGAGGTCCGTGAAAAGGACGAGCAGAGCGGTGGCGGCACGTGGCGGCAATCGGTGAGGTCGCGTCGAGGCGAAGCTACCAGTTCTGCGGACGTGGCCGTCGGATCACCATCGACATCGAGTTGGTCAGGATTACCCTTAGGGTTAGCCTGCTCACTCATTAGCAGTAGGGGTAGAAGGGGAATAATTGTATTAGGCTATATAAGGAGAGGCAGCCCCTCCCTCCAGACTATCTCAGCCATTGCTATTTTCATTCTAGGGTTTTCTGATACCCATTCCCTGCTGTAGCTACTGAGATCCGCAGAGACGGTGAACAATACCTCTGTGTATTTGCTTTTTGAGGAAACGAGACCGTAATCTCGTTGTCTCCTCGGGGGGACGAATTTCAGCTGGCAATTCGTGGTCTTGATTCGTGTTTTGAACTTGTTCTTCGCGTTCTTTGTTTCTCCATGATTTTCCCGTCACTCGATCTCCTTCTACGTTGCGTCTTTTTCTAATCCACTTGAATCAACTTGTTCTTTATAGTGAGGAGAACATTTCCAGCGAAGGAATTCATCTCTACCCTCACGAACAAGTAGATCGGGTTGATTCAATTTTTGTGGCGCTTTTTCAGTTCATACACCTTCCCCTTTGATTTCCTGTTGATTGAGTTAATTTGAGTGGATGATTTCTTGGGGATAGTCTCCTAACTACCTCGTGATCATCTTCTCCAAGTTTGGGATCAAGGGATTTTGATTTAGATCGGATTTGGGGAGATTTGGGTTGAGGGCGACCAAAATCGCCCTCAGTAGGTGGTCGCGGACAATCCGCCGTCCACCCCGCGGACAGTCCGCGCGTCGGGGGTAAGCTGAGTCAGTGGCTATGTCCTTCGACTGTTTGGTCTTTCATTGACTGGCGGACAGTCCATCGTAGTTGATCGCGGACAGTTCGCGAGTCGACCAAGGAGGTTCAGCAACCTTGCTATTTTGGTCATTTGACCGGTGGACAGTCCGCTCCTTCCTCGCGGACAGTCCGGGAGTACCCAGGACAGTCTGGAAACGTACCCGTGGACAGTCTGAGAACTCGCAGACTTGTGCTTTTTAGTGCATTTGGTCTTCCGGCTTCTTCGCTTGGTTTTCGGACTTCTCATTTGGCCCTAGAGTTGACCAAGGAACCTCTCTAGGTATCTTTGCTACTTGTTAGCATAGGTATTTGGAGATTTCTCGATGTAGCCTTCCATCTACGTTCGGGAGTCTGTTTTTGGGGTCGAACTTGAGCCGAAGCTTTTGTTGTTTGGTTCGCTCTTGCTTGGTGGAGCCTCGCTGTGATCCTAGGGATCATCCACCCTTTTCCAAGGGTCATGGTCATCATGTTTCGGTCGAAGTTTTCGGGGATTAATTTTTGGGACAAAGGCCGAAGTTTTGAGAGAAATGTTTAGGCTCCCATTCACCCACCCCCCCTGGTTGCCTTGCTTTTACATTCTCGGTCCTTCAATTGGTATCGGAGCGGGTTAAGGATCTTCCACCTTAGCCAGTTGTAGATCCACAGAAGGCGACATGGATCACGGCGTGGGCAAACCGCCGTTCTTCGATGGGACGAACTATGCGTATTGGAAGATACGCATGTCGGCCTATCTCCAGAGTTTGGGTGCTTCCATTTGGGATATTTGCAACTCTGCAGATTACGTGGTCTTGGCTGCTCATGTGGCTCAGCATTAGATCGATGAGCATGATGCCAATAGCCGAGCCTGTAATGCTCTTTTCTCTTATTTGAGCATGACGGAGTTTGATCGCGTTTCTGACCTCGCTACGGCTCGGGAGATTTGGGCTACTCTCATGCGGCTCCATGAGGGCACAACTCAAGTCAAAACCCATCTCTATGAGTCGCACAAGCGAGAGTATGAGAACTTTCGACATATGCTTGGCGAGAGCATAAAAAGTTTATTCGCTCGCTTTCATGTTATTGTCAACAGGATGAGGGCTAACAAGGAGTTGTTGCCTTTCGACGATCATGACAGAGCTCTCAAGATACTCCATACTCTTGATCGGTCGGTGTGGGATTCCAAAGTTTAGGCGATCATCGAATCGCCTAACTATGAGACTCTCACCTGCGATGAGCTCTTCAGTAAGCTCAAGTCAAGTGAGATTGACGCCATGGCGAGGGCTTCTTATGAAAATCCTTCTGGCCCGTCGATGGCTTTGGTTTCTGGCTATTCTGCTAACCCCTCTAGAGGCTTTGCTTTGTCAACCCTTCTTTCTATCATAGAGGAGCAGCTGGAGTTCATGGCGGACGACGAGTTGGCCCTGCTGGCCAACTAGTTCTCGCGGTTCCACAACAACCGCACGAACCGTCACCGCGGAGGAGGACGAGGTGGCTGCTACGAGTGTGGAGGCTCGGACCACTTCATTGCCAATTGCCCGAAGAAGAACAAGCAAGTCTTCGGCAAGGCGGATCACGGCCACAAGTACGACTCCGGCAAGCGCAAGGAGAAGTACGTCTCCACCAAGCACAAGCGGAGGGGCGGCTTCAACAAGGACTACATCAAGGAGAAGTACATGGAGAAGGCCTAGGCCGAGCAGCGTGCTTTCTTCCCCACGCTCAGCGACGTCGATGACTCGGATGACGACTCCGCTTCTTCAAGCGACGACGAGTCCGAGAAGAAGAAGAAGGTCGAGGACAAGCTGAACGGCCTCTGCTTCTTCGCCGACAATGAGGGTTTCTGCACCATGGCCCTCGGTGATGAGGTCAACGGCGAGCTGGAGGAGATCCCTCAGAACGACGACGACGACGACACATCCCAGGTGTTTGTAGTTCTTAACTTCACTAAAGATAGAGCTAGGCAACTATCCCCGGTAACGGCCCAGAAATGCTTGTTGACACTTGCTAACGTCGTTACTAGGAGTAGACTATGGAATCTATCCCTGACAACGGTGCCAGAAATGCTTGTAGCAAGTCCAATCACTATACCTAAAGGACTGAAGCTAAAGCAGCTATCTACTAATGTCAAATGGGGTTATCAATCCCGACACTAGTAGGAGCTAGCTAGAGAGATTGCAATCTACCTAGAGGAGATTCTGCAATCGCACAGAACTATCGTAGTAGCACTTCGCCTGGGAGTACCAAGTGTCGATTTATTTGATCCCAAAGGAAGGCTCGGGTGGTGTATGAGTCGAGTCAAGGAGGGGATGATAGTCGAAGAATAAGAAAGGGAAAAGGAGAGAAGAGAAGAGAGGAGATGAAAGGCTAGAAAGAATTTATGAGTGGATAGGTAAGGATGAATGGAATGGTTAAGGTAAGGTGGATAGACAGGTAGATAGGGGGAATAAGATAACTAAGGATAACTAATATAACTAACTAATAATTAATAACTACTCCTAGATAACTACGAAGCAAGATAGGCAAATGCCAAATAAGCGACCAAGTTAAGTAAAGTTTTATTCCTATCTTGTCAAGTACCGAGGCATACTAGCCTTTACCACTGACTTACGTTGAACGCTAGCACAACGAGCCTTACTGTTAAACTAGACCAACTACGTGGTGGAATTCAAGGCGCACAGGGCTGTCACCACCTGCTTGCTACCACAGCTATCCGCGGGTCTAGTCGTATCTGAAGGTAAGTCTATAACTAAGCACCACGCCTAATTATATTCTAACTATCTCTATCCTAGCCTAGAATAGAGACACCTTTGCGGACGTCAGAGCAAATACTTAACTTAATAAGATAGGCTATGTGAATTGAAATGTAGGATAGCTAGGTACTCAAGCAATCAATCAAGTATACTACTCCATACTGGTAAGTAGAATAAAGTAATACTTGAAATGATAAACTAGAATATAGTAAAGTGCTTGAGTTACAAGAGCAAAACTTGAACTGGATATGAAGGAAGACTCTTCCCAACTCCAGGACCGATTACTCGCACGCTTCTACTCTTGAGCTAAGCCTTGAGAAGCGCTTCCGCGAGGGCAATGAGGCAAGGATGCCTTGCTCTACTAGCTACCTACTTGCCTAAGCTTGGCTAAATCCTAAGCTATTAGCTCTCTAACTTTAGCCTTTCTTTCCTCTTTGCTTCTTCCTTGCTTTCCTTGCTTTCCTTGCTTGAAGTGAAGTGACACCTCCAGGGGGTATTTATAGCCCAAGTGAGTGAGGGTGGTACTTATAGGGAGCAGCCAACTGACCTAGGGCAAACCCTAGTGGCGGGCGCCAGCCCTAGGTGGCGGCTGCCACCCCCCTGGCCCTTGGATGCACCGTCATTGATCCTACGGTCTCCAGGGACTCCTCCAAGGCGGTTCCAAGGTCGGTTGCATGTCCAAATAACCGTCACATGGGCAATTAGGTCATGATCCACGTGACATCTCTTCTTAGCCCTCCGATGCCACCGACCTAGTGACCAAGGGCTCAGATTTGGCCCTGGGGTGGTCACACAGATCAGTGATGTGGTAGGGGAGAGTTTGGCCCTCTCCTTGGTGGCGGGCGCCACATAACGGTGGCGGGCGCCACCCCACTAGGGCCCAAATGGGCCCTGGTGAGTGGGCTCAGCCCCTGGTGGGTCCATTCTCCAAATTTGGTCCAAATCCTGCATTCAAATAAAAATCTATGGACATGTGGAATTTGGTTAGTTTGAAACCTATTTGACTACTTTTCATGCCTTTTTGGTGAATTTTTGGGTAAAATGTTGATGGTAAAACAAGTGTTTAAGGACCATCAACACCAGGTATCTCGAACTCCTGACGAACTCTCTGCTGAGGTAGACAAGCTTACTGCTGCTCTACTTAGTCAAGATAAACTGCTTAGGCTTGCTACTAGGGAGAGAAAGGAGTTTAGGAAGAAGTGGGAGGATGCGGTGAAGGAACTTGAGTCTGTCAAGTCCACCGTTGTTGTCACTGAGGAGGATGAGTGTGAGATGTGCTCCAGGCACATGACTGACCTTCTCACTTTGAGGGGGAAGTATGTTGCTTTGGTTGGAGAGGTGGATGAGCTTAGGGCTAGATCCTCAGTGCTTGGTGCGTGCAAGTCTTGTGCAGGCTTGCAATCCGAGTTGGCAGAGAAGAATGCCAAGATTGTGTCTCTTGCGAAGGCCAGCTCGGGTAGCACTTGTGCGTCTAGATGCGCTTTGTGTGAGGGTTTGGAAATGGAGATTGCGAATGTGCAGCATGACAAGATGCAAACCGAGGAAGAAAACACATACCTTCGGACCATCTTGTCATGGGTTTCTTGTGGTGAGCCGCAGCTTGGGATGATGATAGCCCAATTCAAACGAGCTGTTGGAGGTCCTGGTGTTGGTTTTGCTCAAGGTGTTGAGTGTGCTTCATCTTTTGGTAAGATTGGAGAGTCGAGTGGTCTTAATCCGAGTGAGAAGCCCAACTCCACCACTACTCCCAAACTGACCAAGATTCCACCCAAAGAGCCTCTCAAACCTAACACCAAGGATGGAGTGTTTGTGGAACCTCCAAGAGCTCCACCCAAGAAACAGACATGGGCTCCAAAACCCAACCACCTGAAAATCAAGCTAGACACCATGCCACCCATCCAGGAGAAGCTCATGCCATAGAAGGGCAAAGTGATCCACACCCACTACCGTGAGTACCAACAACCCCCTATGAGAGTGGTGAGGTATCATTGTGAGAACTGTGGGAGAGATGGACACTTGAGGGAGTTTTGCTTTCGGCGCAAGAGAGAGGAGCGTCGTGCAAAGGAGATGAACAACACGGACATGTACCATCCTTTCCATGATGTACATGTGTCGAATGTTCAAAGGAGAGCTGCTAGGCCTAGAGGTCCAATGCCTCAAGGTCCCAGGCCTAGGCCACAAGGCGGACGTGCCGGCGGGAGCCTGCGTTTGTAGGTTTTGGACCCCGTGGCGGAGGCTTTGCCGTTGAGCGTTACCCCCCACCGTGTTTTGACTATCGCGATGGACGCTCTTCCCTTAGCGGACCACGCTTTCCTCAGCGTGGTGATCGCTTTCCCCGTAGGCGTGCTAGGAATGGTTTTTCTACTAACCGTTCTTTTGAGCAGCCGGCCCAACACTGGTACACTTCCCATTTTACTCACCCCAGTGTTGGACCGTATGCTCACCCTATGTCTTTTTTATTGATGTAGGTAAAACGATTGGAGAACGTTTGGTTCGTGGATTCTGGGTACTCAAGGCATATGACCGGAAACGCCAAGTGGTTCTCCAATCTTAGTTCGGTTGCCGAAAAGGAGTTTATCACCTTCGGCGACAGTAGCAAAGGCAAAGTGTTATCTCATGGGTCGGTGCGAGTTAATGAGCACTTTGTGTTGCGTGATGTTTCTCTTGTGTCTAACTTGCATTTTAACCTTCTTTCTGTTTCGCAACTTTTTGATGATGACTATGAGATTCATTTTAAGCCGAATCTCAGTCGTATTTTGGATCCTCAGGGCAATCTTATATGTTTGATTTCGCCCTTTGGGAAAGTCTTTCGTGCGAATTTCTCGGAGTCTTTTGGCATTTCTCGTTGTCTTTTGGCTGGTCCTTCCTCCTCTGATCTTTGGAAGTGGCATAGAAGACTAGGTCGTCTGAGCTTCGACTCGCTTGCAAGGCTTAGTTCAATTGGCTTAATCCGAGGATTGCCCAAGTTGCACATGGAGAAGGACCTTGTATGCCATTCTTGCAGACATGGGAAAATGGTAGCCGCTCCTCACCATCCTGTGAATCAGGTTATGACCAAGCGCCCTGGAGAGCTTTTGCACATGGACCTTGTCGGTCCGGCTCGGGTGAGCTCAGTTGGTGGGAAGTGGTATGTGCTTGTTGTTGTTGATGACTTTTCGAGATATTCGTGGGTTTTTTTTAGCGGAGAAAACTGAGACTTTCACATTTGTTCGCAATTTGATTTTGCGACTCCATAACAAGTTCCCTAAGAACTCGATGAGAGCTATTCGTAGCGATAATGGTTCCGAGTTTAAGAACTCGGATTTTGAGAAGTTTTGTAACTCTTTGGGTTTGGAGCATCAGTTTTCTTCCCCCTACACACCGCCACAAAATGGTGTTGTAGAGAGGAAAAATCGGACCCTTGTAGAAATGGCTAGGACGATGCTCGATGAGAATAGGACTCCTAGGCAGTATTGGGATGAAGCTATTAACATTGCATGCTGCATTTCCAATCGCATTTTTCTCCGTGCGTTCTTGAAGAAAACCTGTTATGAGTTGCATTTTGGGAAGCAACCCAAAGTGAGTTATTTTAGAGTTTTTGGTTGCCACTGTTTTATACTCAAGAAAGGCAACTTGGACAAGTTTGAGTCTCGCTCTTCTGACGGTGTATTTTTGGGTTATGGAAATCATACTCGTGCATATCGTGTACTTAACCTTGATACTAACCGAGTCATGGAGACATCCGATGTCACCTTCGAAGAGACTGTGCTTTGTCCTTCTTCTAGTTTTGAGCGTGCAGGTGATCATGAGGTTGGAGAACCTCTTTTTGATGATGAGGAAGAGGGTGCTGAAGGGATGGATGATCCAGCACTTCCTCCACCTGCTGTGCCGCTAGGATCGGTTTCTACTACGATGACTCACGGCCCCGACCCCTCTTCTTCCACTACATGGGGGCCGTGTGATCCACCACCTCGGGCTATACCACTTGTACCCGAGGGGGCACCAGCTGCTGTTGAGGGGGAGGTTTCTTCAGCTCGGGAGGCGCCACGACACATTCAGCGCCAACACCCTCCTCAGCAGATGATCGGTGGCATCCACGAACGCGTCACTCGGTCTAGGTCACAACAAATTTCTCACTTTGCTCATTCTGCATTTGTTACTGATTTTGAACCCCAAGATATTGGACACACTTTATCTGATCTAGATTGGGTTAATGCCATGCATGAGGAGTTAGAAAATTTTGAGAGAAATCGGGTTTGGGTTCTTCTTCCTCCTCCTCCTGAGTGTCATCCTATTGGGACAAAATGGGTTTTCAAAAACAAATAAGGAGAAGATGGCCATGTTATGAGAAACAAGGCCAGACTTGTAGCCCAGGGGTATAGTCAGAAGGAGGGAATATACTATGAGGAGACTTTTGCTCCTGTAGCTCGTTTGGAGGCAATTAGGATCCTCTTGGCTTTTGCTGCATCCAATGGTTTCAAACTTTTTCAAATGGATGTCAATAGTGCCTTCCTAAACGACTACATAGAAGAAGAAGTGTATGTGAAACAACCCGCCGGTTTTGAAAATCCCAAGTTTCCAAACCATGTTTTTAAACTTTACAAAGCTTTATATGGTTTGAAACAAGCCCCTAGAGCCTGCTATGATAGGTTGAAAGCCTTTTTGCTTGCTAAGGGTTTTAAAATGGGATGTGTAGATAAAATGCTTTTTCTCCTCAAGCAAGGCAATGACACTCTCTTGATTCAGATTTACGTGGATGATATCATTTTCGGTGTTTCTTCTCACGCTTTGGTTGCCAAGTTTGCAGATACAATGAGCAGGGAGTTTGAGATGAGCATGATGGGCGAGTTGACATTTTTTCTCGGGTTGCAAATCAAGCAATCCCGAGAGGGGACGTTCGTGCACCAGGGCAAGTACACCAAGGACATATTGAAGAAGTTCGATATGGGTGAGGCCAAGCCTCTTCCAACACCCATGTCGACCACGATGGCCCTGGATGCGGACAAGGATGGAGAAGCTGTGGACCAGAAGGAGTACCAGAGTATGATCGGGTCGCTATTGTACCTGACGGCGACACGCCCGGACATCCAGTTCGCGGTGTGTCTTTGCGCGCGATTTCAGTCGTCGCGATGCAACTCTCACCGTCAGGCGGTCAAGCGCATTATGAGGTACTTATGCTTCACACCTGAGTTTGGGATTTGGTATTCTGCTTCTTCCACCCTCTCCCTTTGTGGTTACTCGGATGCTGATTTTGTTGGTTGCCGACTTGATCGCAAGTCCACATCTGGGACTTGTCAGTTTATTGGTTCTTCTCTTGTGTCTTGGTTTTCTCGCAAGCAGTCTAGTGTCGCTCAGTCTACCACAGAGCCTGAATATGTTGTTGCGGCTAGCTGCTGTTCCCAGTTGTTGTGGATGATGACCACTTTGCGTGATTTTGGTCTGAGCTTTTCTCGAGTTCCATTGCTTCGTGACAGCACGAGTGCGATTCATGTTTGTTTCCCCTTTTAGTTGGGGGAAACATTTTGATTCTTGTATCATAAGACTGAATCTTTTTTCTTTCATTTTGTTTTCATTTCTGATAGGTTAGTCTTTGCATTTCATCATGCATCCTTACTTTCTGAGCTTCGTGTATATAATCTTTAGAATGTGATTGTAGCTTATGCTCTTTCTGATCACTGATACATAATGATGCTCCGATCATACATAATGATGCTTGTAGCTTGTGCTCTTTCTGATCACTGATACATGTTATGAGTTGAGCTATTTTATGAATGGTGAATTTGCTGAATAAACATAAAACTTGAAATTGTTCACCATTGAGACATGCAACTAGGATGTATAAAATATGTAGAATTCACTTGTGCTTTTCATATATGCTAGGTTGCTATGTCACAAGTTCTGAGTCATTCACTTGCTTGGTATGTTCATATTCGGTTATAAAATTTGAACCAAGTTTTAAAGTGAATTGAAAAGATCGAGATGGGATTGCTTGTCAACACAACACGGTATCGAGACTATTTCTCATTGCACTTCGAGTTAAACTTGAGCCGTGTAGTGTATGACCGAAACCGATGCTTTAAGCTTCTGATTGCTTCTGCATAGGCTTAGCTCGGTTGAAAAGTTAGGCAATGACAAACCTTCAACCTCTCGCAATCACATGCTGAACTATGAACTTGTGTAATTTCCCCGCTGCAACTCCGATAAAATCTGAAAACACAAGTCTATGTTTCATTCTATAGCATGATGATTGAACTTTGCTAGAGGTAGTTCACCTTGTATACATGTTTAGCACTTGTTTGACTTCCTGTCTATACATGTTTTTGTGCTATTTTGGTGGTGAACTCTTTTCTGGATGGCTTAAAACTGCTCACTTTGCTCATATGTTCATATTTCGTATTCTGTGATCAGTTTGAGCCTTTGCTGGCATTTGTGCTTGTTGTTGAGTACTTGGATCAGCACTCGTTAGAGCATCTATTCACTCTATGGACTATATACCTGAAGCTGCTAACTTGCATTTATCTCTCATATGCATTCAGCCTTGTTGTGTGCATTTTGAACTAATGGGGAGAAATTTTGACAAATCACTATTGAAGGGGGGAGTTCGTGTTTAGGGGGAGTTTGCTCGATTTCTGCTTTTGTCGAGTCATTCAATTGGTGTGGAGCGATTTTCAGCCCATATGTGGTTTTTCATTTGTTTTGGCTAGTGGTGTTGAGCCTGTTCTACCTCTTCTTTATGGCTAGTTTTGCTTTGCTTGGTTGCGTCGATCCGTTGCCCATGTCTTTGGGGACCAAGTTATTTTGCTCACTCCATTTGACCTTCTTTAGGCGTTGATATGCTTTTGGGTTATTTGGACGAGTTCTTGACTCTCTCTTCTTCCTCCTTCTACTTTCATATGATTTGTGTTTGTAGTTGATATTGCACTCATCAAGGGGGAGATTGCGGATATATACATGGTTGTATGCCGGATCTTGAGTGATGAGTGATTGTCAACTGGGATGATGTGCATGTTCTTTGGCTTGTGTTGTGCAGGTGTTGAGCACAGATTCGGTAATCAAAGGCAAGGTGAAGGTCAAGTAGATACGTGCCGTGCCGATGGACCCGAAGCGGTGAAGGGCGGACGTGAGGCTTGAGGATCGGCCGTGGTGGCTAACAACGTGGGACAGCGACAAGTGAAGACTTGTGTGTGGATGGGTTGCACGGGCGGTGCATCCCTTCTACGACTCGGTTTGGTGGTTGAGCCACAGAAAAACCACCGAGTGGACGGTTTCCAGGTTTGGGCCTAAAAACCTGGGCGCTGATGGTTTCTGAGTTTGGGCCACAAAACTCGGGCTAAGGACAGTTTCCAGGTTTGGGCCTCAAAACCTGGGTGCTGGACGGTTTCTGAGTTTGGGCCACAAAACTCAGGCGATGGACGACAGGTTTCCCGGTTTCGGCCTCAAAACCGGGGGATGGCCCCGGTTTCCCGGTTTCAGCCTCAAAACTGGGGGGAGGTCCGTGAAAAGGACGAGTAGAGCGGTGGCGGCACGTGGTGGCAATCGGTGAGGTCGCGTCGAGGCAAAGCTACCAGTTGTGCGGGCGTGGCCGTGGGATCACCATCGACTTCGAGTTGGTCAGGAATACCCTTAGGGTTAGCCTGCTCGCTCATTAGCAGTAGGGGTAGAAGGGGAATAATTGTATTAGGCTATATAAGGAGAGGCAGCCCCTCCCTCCATACTATCTCAGCCATTGCTATTTTCATTCTAGGGTTTCCTGCTTCCCATTCCCTGCTGTAGCTACTGAGATCTGCAGAGACGGTGAACAATACCTCTGTGTATTTGCTTTTTGAGGAAACGAGACAGTAATCTCGTTGTCTCCTCGGGGGACGAATTTCAGCTGGCAATTCATAATCTTGATTCGCGTTTTGAACTTGTTCTTCGCGTACTTCGTTTCTCCACGATTTTCCCATCACTCGATCTCCCTCTACGCTGCGTCTTTTTCAAATCCACTTGAATCAACTTGTTCTTTATAGTGAGGAGAACATTTCCACCGAAGGAATTCATCTCTACCCTCACGAACAAGTAGATCGGGTTGATTCAATTTTCATGGCGCTCTTTCGGTTCATACACCTTCCCCTTTGATTTCCCCTTGATTGATTTGATTTGAGCGGATGATTTCTTGGGGATAGTCTCCTAACTACCTCATGATCATCTTCTCCAAGTTTGGCATCAAGGGATTTTGATTTGGATCAGATTTGGGGAGATTTGGGTTGAGGGCGACCAAAATCGCCCTAACTGGGCGGTCGCGGACAGTCCGCCATCCACCCCGCGGACAGTCCGCGCGTCGGCGGTAAGCCGAGTCAGTGGTTGTGTCCTTCGGCTGTTTGGTCTTTCATAGACTAGCGGACAGTCAGCCGTAGTCGATCGCAGATAGTCCGCGAGTCGACCAGGGAGGTTCAGCAACCTTGCTGTTTTGGTCATTTGACCGGCGGACAGTCCACTCCTTCCTCGCGGACAGTCCGGCAGTACCCCGGACAGTCCGGGATCGTACCCGCGGATAGTCCGGAAACTCGCAGACTTGTGCTTTTCAGTGCATTTGGTCTTCCAGCTTCTTCGCTTGGTTTTCGGACTTCTCATTTGGCTCTAGAGTTGACCAAGGAACCTCTCTAGGTATCTTTGCTACTTGTTAGCATAGGTATTTGGAGATTTCCCGACGTAGCCTTCCATCTATGTTCGGGAGTCGGTTTTTGGGGTCGAACTTGAGCCAAAGCTTTTGGTGTTTGGTTCGCTCTTGCTTGGTGGTGCCTCGCTGTGATCCTAGGGATCATCCACCCTTTTCCAAGGGTCGTGGGCATCACGTTTCGGTCGAAGTTTTTGAGGATTAATTTTTGGGACAAAGGCCGAAGTTTCGAGAGAAATTTTTAGGCTTCCATTCACCCGCCTCTGGTCGCCTTGCTTTTACATTATCGGTCCTTCACCTTGGACTATTATATTCCTCAAGCCGTACTTGGTAGCGTTCCATGGCCTCCTTCCGATGAGTTGTCCATCTTCTGCGAGCATCTTTGACCTGATTCCTTCTTACTCTTTCTGCCTTCATTGACTCGGTTTCTCCATGTCCTTTTCGGTCATTATCGGATATCAGACTCAAGGTTTCGTCATCTCGGAGGACATCTAGAGGACTTGGAGGATGTAGAGATGACTGGTGTCCTGCCATGAAGACCTCCCGAGTGTAGCCTTGGTTTGTTGATCCTGGTGTAACCGACTCCAAGGTAGAGGCACTGGAGTTTAGCTCTGTTGAGGTATCATGTTCCTCAAAAGGAAGCTGATGTCCGTGTTAGTACGGTAAAATCTGGTCTATTGTGCTAACCAACGTAGCCGGTGCTGGTTGTATTGGCCAATGAACGATGTTACCTTCCTTGGTTGAGCTAAAAATGAGTCCCTGCTGAGCTCCTGTCAGTGGGATCTGTTGAAGCTTTCTGAATTTTGCTCCGATCAACTCTTGGAAGTTCTCTGCCAAGTTGCGCAGTCCAAAGGGGATATGATGTGTGGAGTCTGAGTCCTTCCTGGATTGGGAATTCGTATCGGAGTAGGAGTCGGATGACTCTGCCTGGTCCCCAGAGTAACGCGATTCTTGGATTGTGAGGTTTGCTAGGTCCCGGGTGAGGTGATCTATCTTTGGCATGGCTTGCGTTTCTGATTCAGTGTGAAGTTGTGGATGTAGTTTCCCTTGATCATCCGCGATGCAAGTCCACGAGCCAAAAACGAAAATTGATCCCACCGAGAACATGTTGACGTGGCTCGTCGAGCTCTTGATCGTCGAATCACCGAGAGCCCCTACCTGGCGTGCCAGCTGTCGGTGTTTATTAACAAGCAACTCGTCTTGAGGAATCTCAGACATTTTGTTCGGCGGGGATCGGCGTTCGTAGAACCCGGCGAGTACACAAGGACAGCAATTTATACTAGTTCAGGCCGCTTAATAGCATAATACCTTACGTCCAGTGCGGCGTGTGCCTTGTGTTATGATTCAAGATTCAATGATAGGAGCCGGCGCCTGCTTCCCCTTATATATCCGTGTGAAGCACGGCACAGACCGAGTCCTAGTCGGTTACAACCAGAGGAGTCCTATCCTAATTACAAGACTTCCTTTAATAATTTGACTGGGTTACAATGAGAGTCCTAATCCGTTTACACTTCGTATCAAGTCTTTGGATCTCCCGTGTTGCCTAAGGTTAGTCGGAGTAATCATCTTCTGATGATATCTCTGACATCCTGGTCCGTTATCTTGGAGCTTTCGCTCTTTCTGTATCTGGGCCTGAAGTTGAACTTCTCTTCATTGCCATTTATATTGAGCCGGATTTCTCCTGCCCCAACATCAATCTGAGCTCCTACTGTACTCAGGAAGAGACGTCCCAGGATGAGAGGTGATTCTTTGGTCGTCTCCATGTCCAGTACTACGAAGTCAACATGCACAAAGTAGCCTCATATTTTTACTGGTATATCTTTTGCAATTCCAGCTGGGCATCTGATGGTTGAATCTGTTAGCTAGAGTTGCATTGGCGTCGGAGCAAGGTGAGTGAAGTTTAGTCTATTGAATACCTCTTTGGGCATGACACTGACACTTGCTCCGAGATCACACAAGGCATGATCAAATCTTTGTGCCCCGATTGACCATGTAATCGTGGGACAACCTATTTCTTCTTCTCTAGCAGATGATTGAGTATAGTTGTGCTGCATTCTTCTGTTAGCTTGACTACCTTTGTGCTTGGCATGGGCCTTTTATTGTTGATGATGTCCTTGATATACATTGCATAGGAGGGTACATGTAGTACCTCCACCAGAGGTACGCTAACATGGACCTTCTCAATCATCTCCATGAATCGGGCGAACTGCTCGTTTGGAGTTCTCTTCTTGTTTCTTGTAGGGAAAGGCAGATATATAGTGTTTGTGTATTCTTGAGGTCCCAGTGAGCTCTCGTCTCTTGTTGGTTCTGATGAAGGAGTTGATGGTGATGGCTTTTCTTCTTGATGATCTTTGGGCTTGCTTGCCTTCTCATTAGGATGCGGTGGATCACGAGTTGATTTTCCTCCCCTCGTGGTCACGGTTGTACCTTCTCTAATGAGTCTGCCTATGGTAGGGCTGCGGCTATCTGAGCTAGTTGTGTTTCTATCATCTTGTTGAAGCTCAGTTGGTTTTTCACTGCCGAGGCCGGGCTCTCGATCTTGGAGTTCATTCCTTCAAGTGTCTTGTCGTTGTGGGCAATCTTCTTGGAGATGCTTTCTGAAGCAAATCGGGATTTCCAAAATAGAAATCCCGACTCTATTGCCCCTCTGTGATAGTCCCAGGATAACTCGGCTATCACGGGCATCCATTTCCAGCTGATTAGAAAGTCCTACACACATCAGAGTACAAAAACTAAGCCTAATACAAGGATCTAATTACAAGCTACAGGCTGGAGTCAAACAAAACACCGAGGCTGTACTCATCGCAGTGAAGCTTGGCGATTCTCCAATCAACAGGCATCCTTGAGAGTAGACCACAAACCAACTACTAATCTCAACAACACTGCAAGTCAAGAAATGTGCACACCGCCAGATGTGTGCAGGTCATGGTCAGCACCGATGAGCTTTAGTGGAAATAGAAAATAAAAGGGATCTGGCGATCCTAATATTTTGGCTGTGGGTTGCACCCTAGTGCATGTAGAATAGCAATAAATATAATAATAATAAAACTTCTCAAACCCAAACCACATCTCATTCTCACATCTCAACGACAAGTATCACCATGTATCCACGCATCTCACCACTCATCATCACTCACAACACCTTCAGTCTCTTAGTCTAGGCGACGAGGCGCCCTCCGCACGCACCTCGTCTCAATGGCCTCAAGCCGGACCTATCTTCGGGGGAGGTAAGAAGCACAAGAGAAGACTAGCTGGATGAAACAGTCCACATGAATGATCATGACCGAGATCGCGGCTATACGGATAGTTTTAACTCTGCAGAGTGTGTGTGTCTGTACCCAACAGGATCACCATCATCGACGCTACGTATCGCCTAGGCAATCACCACTCAAGAACTAGCACATTCCTCACCAGACTGCCCCCAAGTGGATTAGCATACGGCACGACGCATTCGCTTGGGGTCATGATTAGGGTAGCCGGAGCATCCCATCGGCATCCTTCTCATTGTGCTCCCGGGGCCATCCCCGTGCACCTTCTCTCCCACAGAACTGGCTTAGTCCGCACTAACTCAACAGAACGGGCCCCGCCTCATTCAGTGTAACACCTCTAGTGTTAAGCAACCCTAAATGCATAACTTGACATCTCATGAGCATAAAGCATTCTCATATGTCTTTTTCTTCTTTGTAAAGTGTCACTTCATGTGCTAAGCTGCTTTTGATATTGCTTGGTGTGATGCTTGTTTGGCTCGTTTTTGGAGCAGTGGAGTTCCTATTAGTCTAACCTTGCTGAGGAGTCAAAATGAAGCCAAGTTTATGTTGGCCATTTTGGCTAAATCAAGTCTCTAACCCTAGTTGCCCTAATGGAGCCCTAGGAGTCTTTTTGTTTGATTAACAAGACCTCCATGATAGAAGCTTTGCATGGATGAGTGCCTTAAACCAAAAGTGTGTAGATTTTAGAGTGGAACAAAAGTTGTTTCTGGGTCAACTGATGAAAATGAGATTAACATGGTGTTTTGAGGCCCACAAAGAAGAATTGGAGGAGTTAGACTTGGAAAATTTTCCTAAGTCCTATAACTGTCGAAACAGTTTCGTCTAGGGAGGTTTGGAGCTTCCTTGAGCAAAACCTAGGCCGAACCAGTGCACGATCCTATAAGCAAAGTTGTAGTTGGCACATATCTCTACTCAATGGAGCAAGTGGTTGAGCTTTTCACCAAATGGATTAGGAGATAATCGCGCTCAAAAATCGGCTGTCAGTCAGCCTAATGGCCACTGAATCGGCCGATTCAGTTCAAACGCGCGCGTGGGTCACCGACCGTGTCGGGCATCTCCCGCCGTGTGGCTTGCGCTGGTCGTCCGTGCAGCGTCCACGCGCGGTGTGGCAAGCACAAGGCCTGCTCGCCTGCACTCGCGCAAGCCAGAGCCGCTCCACTCCTTTTGCCTGCCTCCTCTTCGCTCTCGCCGGTGCTCGGGCGAAAAGGGGAGAAAGACCGAGCGCTCGCCGGCGTTCTCCGCCGTCACGCCGCGCCACCGCTAACCCAACCACCCAGCTAGCTTCGCTGTAAGCCGCCGCACCTTTTGCCGCCGTTAGCGTTCCGTGTGAGGCCCTAGGTAAGCCACGGGGTGAGTTACCGCCGTGGCCGCCATGACCGCCGAGCTCGGTCCGCCAAGGTCGGCCCTCCCTCCGTGCGAATCCTTCCGTTCTAGCTCGCGTTCGAGGGTCAGTGAGGCTCGTGGAAGGAGTAGCGGGTGTTGGTTTAGCCGATTAGGGTTTGGTTACCCCGGTACGCAGTCGTCCGTCGTTCGCCATGGTCGCCGGAGATGGCCTGGCCGTGGTCTTGGGTGTTCGGAGTAGGAACCCTAGCTTTTGAGCCTGGGGTTAGGCTTCTAGGAGTCGACGGAGTAGTAATCGAGGGTTGGTTTGCCTCGGAGTGGCCGGAGTCGGCCGGCGTAGTGAAGCCGCGCCGCCACGTCCACCATTTTCGACGGCGACCTCCGTCCGTCGCAATGCCAGGCCGGTGTGTAGCATCAATCGATGCGGGGAGGTGAGAGGAGTCCGAGGGTGGTGATGGTTTCGCTGGAGAGGACGCCGTCGGCGAGCTCCGACGAGGTCAACAACCTCCCCTGCTCCGTGTGTATGGCAGGTGGGGCCGGTTTGACTTGGGGTCCGCTGGTCAGTCTCAGTGTGCAGTTTGGGCGGCTGCAGGTAGCAGTTAGGTTTAGGTGTTTTTGGTTTAATGTTTTTCAGAAAATGTGCTAATACTTGTTTAATTCATATCTGGAGTTGTATTAGTCCAAATGTGGTGAAATAAATTTTGTTAGGTTTGTCTTGATGAGATCTGTTGAGGAAAAATATGATATGTCCAGTTTGTGATAAAGTTTATATGCAGTTACATTTAATTTATGTTTAGGCTGAAATCTTGTTAAATGCATAATAAACTGTGTTTGCTCAGAAAAATATGATTCTTGTCTTGTTGAGTTTGTATTGATGATTAGTATCTAGGAAAAATATAAGTTGGGTATGTTTTGTGAGAAATAAGGGCAGTGGGAATTAAAATGGTTAAATGTTGTTTTCTTGTAGGATTTTTAGTACATAGAATATAAAGGATCTAAGCTTGGAATTTTTTAGGGACTGCTCTTGTGCTAAGAAGTTCAGTAGAAAAATATGAAATGTGTTGTTTGACACTTTTTGCTAGGATATGTAGTTGAAAGCAACTTTTCCTCATGATGTTTGTCTTTTTCATAGGGAATAGGGTTTAAGTCCAAATGGCTTGAAATTTGGTCAGTGAACCAAATTGCATGTTGTCAGTCAACAGCAATTTTTGTAGATTTTTCTAAAGTTGTTATCTGAGGGTTGCTGTTATAGGCTTGGTTAAATGGTCAAAATAGTAGCAAAAGTAATTAGTGGTTAATAGGTTGATGTTGACTACCATGTTGAAGAAAATGAAGTAGACCACTTGTGCTTATCTCCTGAGTTATCTCATTCCATGTTGCGTCACCAATGCATTCCATGTGCATTCGTTTTATTCATACATGTTCATGAATCATACAGGCTCGGTAGAGGAGACCTCGAACCTGCCGCCGTAGGAGGATCCAAGTCTGGAGGAGACCCTGACTGAGAGGACCGAAGAAGCAGATGTCGAGGACTTGCCTGAGTGCCAAGATCACCGACCTGCCGACATCGAGAGAGGCAAGCCCCGGAGCATCTAACTCCTTATGGTTTGCAAAATTATTTCAAATGAACCTGATATGTGTTGCATTAAGTTTATAGGAGTTGAATGCTACCGTTGTTGCATTGCTTACTATCCTTGTCCACCGCAATGAATATCTTGATATCCCTGTTTAAGTCTAGGTGCGAAGATGCTTAGCCTGCTTACACCGGTAAAAGTCGGGTGATTTCCTGTCTCTCGCATTTAGGTGGATAGTGATCATGACTAGCCTGGTGCTATCATGGAGATAACCATGTAATAATTAATCTGAGACCGGGCGGGATGTAAGAGAAGCAGGACATGGGTTTTGTGTGCTAGTAGTCTCCCGTCTGTGTCGCATAGGACCCGTTTTGGGAAGCGCCCCACAGTCAATTTGAACGCGTCAATCACTTAGCAGAGTAGGTCCGAGTACCTCCCGCGAAGCCGAGTAAGGTTATTCGTGCCGGAGATGGAGATGTTGATGCCTAACACCTAGGGGCTCAGATGTACCGTGGGCAACTATTCTAAGCAACCAGGCATGGTCCGTGGACAGGCGGGGCCTGACTGTCCTGGCATGACCGTAAGGAGTTATAGCTTGAGCGACCTGGCCCGATCAGCCATGGCCGTTCCGCGCGTTGTGTTCTCGAATCTCCTGAGTGGCAGCCGACGGCTACCTGGCAAGGTGTGATCGGGCGAGTGTGCGACATTTTATCGCCAGCTATGTAGGAATCGATTATAATCGCTATAGCTCCTCGACAGTGAGTAACTTGACTGCCGTCCGCTACCCGTAGAACTTATGGAACTAATGATGGTTATGACGTGGAAACTGAAAGGCTATTGATGAAATAGTCACTCTTGCTTGATTAATTAGCCAAGTGATTGTTCTAGAATCAGGTGCAAATCTAGTTAATTAGGGCTAAATACAAAAGTGACTGTCGACACTCAAACTTGGGTTTCTTTATAAGAAAGCTTTCATGCAAATTGGTATGTTTAGCCAGCCCTAGATATAGCCTTTATGAATCCTTGGAATCTCATTATTTCTGATTTTTGACGGGTAAGTCTAGCTGAGTACCTTCTTGTACTCAGGGTTTTATTTCCCTTGTTGTTGCAGATGGCCGGTGCTTCTATGGCTATTGCGAGAACTGCCTGTACCCTGTTACGGGAGATGATTAGACCATGGGCATGGTCAACTCTTATCCTCACCTGATGCTTTTGTTGGACTGATCAGGCATATGGCACCGTATTGTGAACCAGTGAACTTATGTTTAAAACTATGTTGCTTCCGCTACTTCTTCCAAACTATGGTTTGTAATATTGTTTCGTACTCCGATGTATTTGAATTATGTGCAAACTGTGATGTAACTTGTGGACATGTTCGCTGAACTAGTACGGTCTTGGCTGTTGTTGAAATGATTTGAAATCCCTCGAGATTTCCGGACTACCGGGTTTGTACGAGCTTAAGTACATGTTAATCTTTGCGAAAGCAGAGGTTTCGGTGCTTAATCTGGTATAAATTGGTCGGTTCTGTCATATTCAGGGCCTGTGGTGTGCACGTTTGACATAGTCCCATGTTCCATGTATCCGCCTGCGATGGTTCCTAAGTGGCCAGAGCAAGCACCTTCCACCAAACACATGGCCTACCTCGCATGGGTAGCCATCCACACCACATTCGCCTCAACATATCCATCATAACAACACAAACCAGATCCGGGGGCACTCCTGCACCCTATGCACCCCCAAAATAAATCCTCTCACTCCGGCCGATATCTCCAAGGAAAAGGGTCAACACAAGAAATATCTCCAGAGCTCCTCAACACCACCACCCATACGGGATTCAACGCTCCCATCGCGCCAGCCTATCATCTATCTCACGGGGAAGCCCCACGGCCAACCCTGATCCACCAACCACATCACCAACCAACCATCACATCACATAACAAGGTAAATATGTAATAATGATGGAAGTAAATGCAAGCAAGCAGATAGGCAATATATATAAGTGCGAGCGCGAAGCTAGGTAGTCAGGGTGATAGTTAGTCAGGGTGATGAGGTTCCAAACAAGACAATCAAGGCTCAGGCAATAGCATGCATCACTTACACTAGCAAATGAGTAAAAGTAAAGCGCTAGCATTTCTACTTTGCAATGACTAATAGGATTCTCTGGAGTAAGGTGCTGTCATAACACCTGCGATGTCGTGGAAGTAGTGGTACGCGTCTCCGGGAGTCGGAGTCGTCCACCGTCGGGTTCCATCACCTCCGGGTGCATTGTCAACCTCAAGCGCTCGACCACCAGAGTCGTGTGGTGTTCGTGGGTGAATTATGTCAGCAACAAGCGTGCGGCCACGACCGTGGCAACCGTCGTGCGAGAGCGATGGCGTGTGTGCACTATGACGGCTGTGGGCATGACAGCCATAGGCGAGAAGACAGTGGCCCAACGGCCGGCAAACTGAGAACGGCGGCACGAAGGTCGGGCAGGCAACGTACAAGGATGGGATTGTGGGGAAGATCTGGTGCATACCGAGGGCTTGGGACGGCGAATCGCCTGGTGCAGGCAGACGCGTCGGCGTTCGTGGTGGCGGTGAGGAGCTCAGATTCTCAGACGAAGAGAGCGGAGACCGGTGGTTAGCAGGCGGAACGTGCACGCCAGCGTCCATGTCGTGGCAAGGCTTCGGAGAGAAAAATCCATGCTTCAACACGAAGGCCGGGCTTGCCCGAGGAGAGATCAAGAGAAAACTCAAAGCTTTGGAGGGGAAAGCTCAATATTGGGCTCACCGAGATAGAACGCTTGAGGTCGGGGAACGCAGGGCCGGCGGGGCGGCGGCGGCGCATCACAGCGACGGAGACGTAGGTGATATTCTTGGTTTGGGGATGTCCGGCGTCGAAGCAGCAGTACAGGCTCCACACACAATGAAGCTTGGCGTCGGGGACCCGATCCCGACCGAGCAGACGACGTCTTGTGGCGCGGCTGGAGCGCCGTGGTGATGTCGTGGCCGCGTAGACTCTCGCGGCGGCGGCGAGGTGGTCGAGGGAGCTTGCCGCGCGTGCTGGCCCGGCGTCACGCTGAGCGTGGGGGCCGACGTGCTGGTGCCGCTCCTGCGTCGAGGCGAGGCTGTGGCTGGGGCTCCAAGGTGGGCCGGTCCGTCGTGGCGAAGGCTCGGAGCAGGCCGTGTGAGGTCTGCGCCGCTGTCGTGGCTTAGTGGAGATGGATCGATGAAGTGGCGGCAGATGCCTCCAGTCCTCCGCGCGGCGCAAGCTAGACGAGCTCCGCCATAGTGATGCAGTGGCGCGAGGAGATGGTCGAGCAGCGAGGCGCAAAAGGGAGGCAGAGAGAAGGGCCTTGTGGCGGCGGACAAGGGGGAGATGGTGAGGGAGAGGCCTCAGCATGGGTTTTTATAGGCGAGCGCTAGGGTTCGCGATAGGGGCGCGTCCAAAGAATGGCGGCGATCCTCGGCGTGCGTGCTGCCGGACACGCGGCAGACATCCGAGAACTGGGTAGGTGAGCGGCGCCTGGGGAAGTTCGAGAAGGGCCACTACTAGAGAACAGGCCTTTGGACGATCTATCAATTGAGCTATAGTCTCGAACAAAAATTGCGTCCGGGGCTAAAGATCTTTAATCCCGGTTGGTGTTACCAACCGGGGCTAAAGGTGAATCTTTAGCCTCGGTTGGTATTATCAACCCGGACTAAAGGTGCTGGACCTTTAGTCCCGGTTGGTAATACCAACCGGGGCTAAAGGGTGAACCTTTAGCCCCGGTTGGTGTTACCAACCGGGACTAAAGGTCCTTTTAGCCCCGGTTGGTGTTACCAACCGGGGCTAAAGGTCCTTTTAGCCCCGGTTGGTGTTACCAACCGGGGCTAAAGGTCCTTCCCGAGTGGATTCAAAAGGAAAACGTCCAGAACTACATCACGTGAGTTGCGTAGCTCAGTTGGTAAGCGTGCCTGAGGCGAGATGTGCTGAGTTCGAATCTCACACAGCACATATTTATTTTTTCCTCTGTGGACCTTTAGCCCCGGTTGAATGCACCCGGGACTAAAGGCCGGGACCTTTAGTCCCGAATTCTTAGTCCCGGTTGGCATACCCGGGACTAAAAGCCCATTTTAGCCGGGACTAAAGGCCCTTTCTCTACTAGTGGGCAGGTTGCGGTCGCGGGGCACATCCGGCGTTTGCAGCACTGGTCGTGGCCCAAGCACGCACGGGCCCGTGATGACGAGCGCTGGCGATGTCCGCGTCCGCGTCACGCGAAGGCATGCAAGGCTGGGCGCCGTAGCTCGCGACGGGAAACGGCGCGGCCTGTGGATGCTCGGACGGAAAGCAGAACGAGCGTCCGCAAAAGAAGAGAAGACGACGAAGAGGAAAGCAGCGTCGGGCGGACGCGAACGGGATGAGGGCGAGCAGCGGCCCCGCGTGCCGCGCATGCGATGCGAGGGACCGAGGCATGCGCTGGGCGTGAGACGTGGAAGCGGTCTACCATCCAGTCCACTGGCTGGCAGGCGGGTCTCGCGCACAGGGCCATGCAGCGACGGCAGCGTCCTTGCGCGCGAGCGAAGGGAGCAGGCGGCCGACTCCGTAGCCGCGCGTGTGGTGCACGCGGGTGGCCTCTCCTCCCGGTGTGTGCTGGTGCACGTGATTGGCCGAGAAGGGAAGTTGTGCTGCATGTGCAGGCTGGTGCGCGGTTGGGCCAACGTAAGCTGGGCCTGGCAATCACGTGAAGAGGGATGGAGCTGGGCTGGGTGGTCGATGGACCAAGGCTAGTCATGCAGGTGTGTGTACGTGAGAAGAGGGGATGTGTACATGAGCATGCAACCAGGTATAGAGTGATGTCGCAGCTCATGCATGCATAAGATGATTAGCCGATGGTTTTCTAAGTAGGAGAGCGGTCGTTGTACTGATGACTGCTGACCAACGTGCAGGTTGTGTTTTCTCGGAAGAGCTCAGGTGGCGCTGCAAGGGGACAAAGGAAAAATATATTTTCCTTGATTGCTCTGAGGTTTTAAGAGAGAGTCTACATCCACACACAACAAAAGAAGCCAAACATACGTGCATCTGTAGTACATGGTGCACAAAATTATTGTAAACCCAATTTGAAGGGGACGAGAGAGATTAGGGTTTCTATTTTAGAAATAATAAATCATGTCAAGTTTGTATGTTGAATTCGGACGCAAACTGAATTCAACCAAGATTTTAATTTATCTCCAAAAATATTTTATTCAGAAAAACACCTTGTTATTGACTTGGCCAGAGCCAACATCACGGTAAGTGGTTTGTTGCAAAAAGTTTTAAAGCTCGGATTCCAAATTAGGGTAGAAGGGAAAACATTTGACTTTAGTTTGACCTAACAATTACATGCAACACACATTCAACGAAAATTTTACAAAGTTGAGATTTTGCTATTATACAGAATTGCGGAATGTTACAGTCCTCCCCCTTATAGGAATCTCGTCCTCGAGATTAAGCTGATACTCAGTCGGTGAAGAGGTGGGGGTGCTGCTTTCGAAGCTCTTCTTCTTTTTCCCATGTAGCTTCTCTTTCAGTGTGGTTGCTCCACTGAACCTTGCGGAAGGGGATGGTTGTTCTTGTGGTTTCCTTGATATCTCAATTCAGAATCTTTACAGGGTGCTCGAGGTACTCAAGGGTATCTTGTAGATCAAGGGCTTCTGTCCGGACTTGTTCTTCTGGCACTCGCAAGCATTTTCTCAACTATGAGAGATGGAACACGGGGTGCACTCTAGCTCGGTGAGCTGGCAGCTCCAACTTGTAGGCGAGCTTCCCAATTCTTCTCAAGATCCCGGGTGTTTAATTAATTAAAAAAATTAGAATTTAATAAGGAAATGGCCAAAATCCTAGATGGAGGAAAAATCCTAACCAGATGTTTGTTGCATTCATGCCGTTGCACAGTTTTATTGGGTGAAAAAGAAATTTTGTTCAAATCCGAATAGGGCAAATCAAATTTATTCTATTTGGAAAATAAATAAAAGATTTATAAAAAGTTTTACAAAATCAAACTCAAATTTTATTTTCAAAACCTAGAAAAAATATTTCCAAAGTTTTAAAACTGGTTTTAATTTCAAACTGATTTGAAATGTGTTTTCAAATGAATTTGTAAATGTTTGAAAAAGAAAAGAAATCGGCAAAGGGTTCATTTTTCCCTCCCTGTCCCAAAAGGCCGAGTCGGCCTCACCCCTCTCCTTCACTTCTGCCTTGGGCTAGCCCGAGCAGGCCCCCTCCCTCATTTCCTCTCCCCAGCTCGGCCCGACTCCTCCCAGCCCAGCTCCACCAACCGGCCTGTCAGCCCGCTCCACTTCCCCTCCTATTTCTCCTCACCGGCCGCCTCCACCTTTCGCCAGCGCCGGCCCACCGGCTCCTCTTTTCCCCGGCCACTTCTCCCGCGCGGCCCAGCTCCGCACCACGCCCGCACGCTCCACCGGCCCGCATCGATCGCGCACAGCAGCGCCAACGCCCTCCCCCACGCTCCTTCCCCCTCACAGACTTCCAGCCGGGACCCACACGTCAGGATCCTCTTCAACCTCCCCCACCGAGGTTCCCGTGCAACAGCTCATACTCCCCGCACCCTCTCCGTCCACCCTTAGGATCGATCTACTACCCGCATGCCAGCCGCCACCCCTCGTCGCCTAAAAGTACCCCTCGCGACGCCGCTCCACGCCAACCCATCCCCTCGACCCAAGCCCTTTCCCTTCTCCACTGAACGGCACGGCCATCGCCATTGCCGAGCGAACCACCGAGCCCGATCGCGTTGTTCGCCTCCACATCTGCCTCTCTGACCTCGAAGTGGCGCCGAGTCTCACACCGCTTCTCCGGCGCATACGATCGGCGATCGTGACTCTTTGTGTCTCCGCACCGAGAAGCCACCGGAGATCCGAGCCACGGACGGCCGCCTTCATCGTCGTTCTCCGTGACCCGAGCTTCTCCGACTAGACCAAGGCCCCTAGTGAGTCTACCTTCAACCCCGCTACCTCCCTGTACCTTCGCTTGGCGTCACCGAGCACTGCGGTGGTGCTCCAGCGAACCCAGTGATCGGAGAGCCCCACCGCACACACCAACGTCCTCGACCGCTGCCTACCACTGGCGAGTGTTCCAGTGAGCTCGCCTTTACCTCCTCTCTCTCCCTGCGCTGTTGGCTTGGAAAACCGTGACCCCTAGGCCGATTTCCCGTGCGCCGGCAAGCTCCTCCCCGACGGAGCCATGGCGCCGCCACGTTCTGTGCGCGCTCCGGCCGCCAACAGCCCTACCTCATCTCGGCCGTCCGATCAAAAACCAAAGGGCCAGATGCAATCTTGACTAGAGTCAACAAGGTCTATGTGTCCTCTTGCCAAAACTCACTTCCTCATCATCCTTGACCAATCATGATTTGCCATGGCACCGGTCAACCACCACCTCAGCGCCCTCCTCCTCCAACCAGATGGTGCCATGTCACCGACACATCTGCAGCCGCACAACGCCCTAGCAGTTTTGCAAAAGAGTTCATGTCCTTTTGTTGAATAAACCCGTCATTCGTATGAACTATTCCCTGAGTCTTGCATCTCTTTCATCCTAGCCCCTGTTGTTTTAGCTAAATGAGGTGACGTCCATCACACGCCATGCATGCGAGCCAGTGAGCGCATGCCACTTGGTGCCACGCCAGCGACCACGCCGACTGGCCGACGGTTTTGCGTTCTAGCCCTCGTGCTTTACCGTAATCAACCTGCTTGCCTTCTTCCGTACTGTGCACTGAGCCTTGGAAAACATTCATCTTCACCCCTGCAGTTCCTATTAAATGAGGCCTGGTCCACCAGTCGGTTTAATTCAGTTTTTATTTATTTAAATTCACAAAATAAGTTAAGTTTATTTATAGTTTTGCCACCCGACTTCAAATACCCATAACTTTCATGTTTTAACTCTGATTTGACCCGTTCAACTTGCGTTAGATTCGTCTCGTCAAGCTCTACGCGTTAGATTAGTTTATATTCTGTTTTCATAATATTTGATGTACTGTTATTTATATTTGTTTGGGCCATGTGATGATGTTTGATCCAGCGAGTGCGAGCCACGTGGAACCCCTGGATCAACCTTGTGCTTTCGTTGCTCCGACCCAGTCCGAAGGCAAGGGTCCTTGAACATCTTGCTCCCGTATTTATTTTATATTTTGGTATTAGAGTAGTTAGATCCTGTAGATGCATGCAGTGTCATTAAATTGAATCCCATGTTAGGGTTTACTAGAATTTGATTATATTTTCCTTGCAACCTGGATATGAAAAAATGGGTAGAAGTTATGCTTAGCCTTGCTGTCTTGGGATGGGATGGTTAATAATAAATTCTGATTAATGATCTATGAAACATGTGGTCTGGTAATGTTGTAGTATGGTGAGTAGGTAAATCCGATAGGATGGACCGTGTGGTGGTGTGGTGCCATGTGACTTGGCATACGGTTGTCATGTGACTCGGCGTTATGGTTTGCCATGGGACTTGGCGTTGGTTTGGGTTTGTGGTTTGTTATCCTGCTTTGGATCCCTAGGACCCGGTTATTGGACAAGTAACTCGGCAAAACAGCGCAAACCATGAGGCCTATATGGCTCTAGGACTGGCTAATTAATTAGAGAAGCCTTATGTCGTTATTAGTTACATATGGACATGGGACATTGCTTCTTCTACGCACGATACTGCTTGGTACGGTACTGATTCCCGGGCTCGGGCGCCAGACCTGGTGTTATTACGGAAGATAGCTCTACATCGTGCATATGGAACTAATTCGCATAGGAGGACTCTTTGTAACGGCCTTGTAGTGAACCCTACCGTCTCACCTTGGAAGTGGGTCAAGAGGCTAGCTACCTCGGGCACAAGGGCAACACGACTCATGGGTAAAGATGTGCAGACTCTACAGAGTAAATAAACTGATATATCAGCCATGCTCACGGTCACGAGCGGGTTTGAACTTCTTCGAGATTAGTTGGTTACTGGTTACTGGTTCGGGTCATCTGATGGACTTCAGGTGTGGTTGCTTGGTGTGACTCCATGTGTGGTCGCTTGGCGTGACTCCAAGTGTTGGTTGCTCGGTGTGACTCCGAGTGTGGTTTGCTCGGTGTGACTCCGAGTGTGGTTACTATTACAGATGGAGACTGTGGTTATAACCTAGTAAATAGGTGCATAGGAAATAGGATTTAATAGGATGTGTTTGCTTTAGGCGCTTTGAGTCAAACAGAGTCAGCCTACCTTTGATAATAGCCTCATAAGCATATATTTCCTACACTTGCGGAGTGCATTTCGATGCACTCACCCTTCCTCTTTGTGAACCCCCTGCTACCCCACCAAGATGTTGGAGTCTACGACACGGAGCAGGAGTACCAAGAAGACGGTGGATATGACCCCGATGACCTGTACTAGGATGGCGCAGCCCCCGGTCGACCTTCCTATGGAGATGGCCTCCAGTTTCCACGAGTCTACATCAGACTCTATATTAGAGTTAGACAAAGAGTTTGTACTTTCCTTTCAGACCCGATTGTCATTTTTGTATAAAGTTTGATATATTAATAAAGCATTGTTTTGATATTTACTTTGATGTCGATATATGTATGAAAATTGATCTTGGCATACATATATTGTACTCTAATTTTGTTCTTAAAATTGGGGTGTCACAACAGTCTTCACCGGAATGAAATGAGCCACTTTGGTCAAACGATCAACTATGACCCATATTGAATCATTCCCTTTCTTAGAGCGAGGCAAACCGACTATAAAGTCCATGCTGATATCGTCCCACTTCCACACAGGAATATCCAGGGGTTGAAGCAAGCCTGCTGGTCTCTCATGTTCAGCTTTCACTCTTTGGCAAACGTCACATCTGGCTACATATGCTGCAATGTCGGACTTCATGTCCTTCCACCAGAACCTATCTCGGAGATCACAATACATTTTAGTGCAACCTGGGTGAATGGAATACCTGGAGTTTTGTGCCTCAGACAAGATGGATTCTCGGATTTCGTGATCTTTTGGTACACATAGCCGATTCTGCAACCACATGGTGCCTTGTTCATCAATTCTGTAATCCTGGAGTTTTCCCTCTTGCATTAGGGTCTTGATTTTCTGAATTTCCTTGCATGATTTTTGAGCTTCTCTAATATTCTCTTCTAGAGTGTATGTGACTCGCAGTGTGTGAAGATATCCACTATCACAAGCTTCAATTCTCAGCTTCTCAAACTCTTCATGTACCTCAGGCAATCACTCTTTAGCAACAAGAGTGTTACAATAGCTCTTTCTGCTCAAAGCATCTGCTACAACATTTGCTTTTCCCGGATGGTGATGAATCTCCAGATCATAGTCCTTGATCAACTCCAACCATCTGCGTTGTCTCATATTCAGCTCATTCTACGTGAAGAAATACTTGAGACTCTTGTGATCGGTGTAGATGTCACACTTGTTGTTGATCAAGTAGTGTCTCCAAATTTTGAGGGCATGAACAACTGAGCTAACTCAAGGTCATGTGTGGGGTAGATCTTCTCATGATCTCTCAACTGTCGTGAGGCATAAGCAATCACTCTGTCATTCTGCATCAGCACACATCCTAACCCTTGCTTGGAAGCATCACAATATACCACAATGTTTTGATGAATATCGGGTAAGGCAAGGATCGGAGTGGTAGTGAGTTGCTTCTTGAGTTCTTGGAAACTTTTCTCACATGCCTCATTCCACACAAAAGGAGCATTCTTATGTAGCAACTCTGTCATTAGTTTGGCAATCTTGGAGAAGTTCTCGATGAATCGACGATAATATCCAGCTAATCCAAGAAAACTCCTGATATCAGTGACATTCTATGGTCGCTTCCATTCTGTAACTGCCTCAATCTTGGATGGGTCTATAGCAACACCATCTGCGGTCATCACATGTCTGAGAAAAGCAACTTTCTCAAGCCAGAACTCTCACTTCTCAAACTTGGCATACAACTGATTTTGCCTTAGTTTCTCTAGCACAACTCTGAGGTGTCTCTCATGCTCTTCAGTTGTTTCTGAGTAGATCAAGATGTCATCAATGAAAACCTCAACAAACTTGTCTAGCTCTTCCATGAAGATCTTGTTCATCATGTTCATGAAGTAAGCGGGCGCATTGCCCAACCCAAAAGAAACAACCATGAAGTCATATTGGCCGTATCTAGTGACAGAAGATGTCTTTGCAATATCTTCAGGCCTGATCTTCATCTAATGGTAGCTAGATCTTAGGTCAATCTTGGAGAAGTACTTTTCCTTTTGCAACTAATCAAGCAAGTCATCAATGCAAGGCAATGAATATTTGTTCTTGATGGTCACAAAATTCAAGCTGCGGTAGTCAACACACATCCGCATCGAACCATCCTTCTTCTTCACAAACAGAACATGAGATCCCCAGGGTGAGGCACTTGGCCTAATGAAACCCTTATCCATCAGCTCTTGCAACTGCTTCTTGAGCTCTACTAGTTCATCGGTTGCCATTCTGTATGGACGCTTGGCTATTGGCCTTGTTCCAGGGACTAAGTCAATCCCAAACTCAATGTCCCGATCAGGTGGCACTCCTGACAACTCTTCTGGAAAAACATCTGGATACTCACAGACAACTGGCACATCTGACAAAGTTTTCTCTTTCAATGCATGATGTTCAACTTCCGCTACCACTTTAGGACGTTGTGTAGCATCAATCTGTACACGAAAACCTCCAGGGTGCTCTAAGCTCACAGATCGAGAGAAACAAGAGATCAAACCTTTGTGCTTTGTCAACCAATCCATACCAAGAATCACATCAATGTCATCTTTTGACTTCAGGACTATCAGATCTGCTAGAAACATATATCCTGATATCTTGAGTTTCACAGATTTGCATACCAAGGTGCAACTGACATCTCCAAGGGGTGAGCTTGTGATCATAGATCTACTTCGACGCTCGGTAGGAAGAGACTATTGCAGCACAAACTTTGAAGACACATAGGAATAGGTGGCTCCTGAGTCAAACAAGCCTATGCCAGGGGCTCCTTCTACTTCCAGTTTTCCAAGCACAACTTCTGGGCTTCCATTGCATTCTTGGTTGTGACTTGATTAAGTCATCCATGATCTCGGGATGAGATGGCAAGCATGCTTTGAGTCGGTGGGGTTCGACTCTCAAGTAGTCCAAGCTGCGCAAACTGTTGACGCTGGGGACAAACTTGGGCCTTATGACCAATCCGGTGACATGTGTGGCAAACCACAGGAACATTCTTCTTCTTCTTCCTCTTGCTCTTAATGCACTTGGCAGGTTTCTTGACAGTTGGCTCAGGTACAGGCTCAACAGGGAATTGAGGAGTGGTGGATAGTATAGCTGTCCCTGGGCTTGTTGTGGTGGGGGTCCAGGTAGCTTCCTATCACCAACTCTAAGCCTTTGAGAGCTCACATTTTCAAGGTTTGGTTGTGGCATCTTTCTCTTCTCAAAACATAATGCTTCCTTTTCAAGTGCTATCAACTTCAGGTCTATCTCCACAAGTGCAGCCTTGTTGATCAGGTCCTTCAGAGTTGAATAATCATGAGCGACGAGAAGGCTACGCATGGCTTGGGGAAGACCCTTCATGTAGTAGTACTCCCTTTGCTTCTCAGTTCCTGTGAACTCATGTGCATATCTCATCAATTGTATGAACTTGGTGGTGTACTCTCGAACTGTCATGGTACCCATTTGCAAATTTCTAAATTCTTCTGCCTTTGCTTCCACTTTTCCTTCCATGAGGTGATACTCGCGGAATGCTTGTGCAAACTTTGTCCAACCAATGTTGGCGGGGTCAGTGTGGATAGCACAAAAGCAGTCCCACCATGAGTTAGTAATGCCTCTGAGCTGAAAGGTAACAATGTCTAGTCCTTCCTTGTCAGTGCATTTCACCAATTCAAGCCTTCTTTTGATTCCACGTATCCAGTCATATGCTTCACTTGGGTTGTCAGCATGGTCAAAGGTAGGAGGTTCTAGCTTGAAAAATTCCTTGACCTTCTTGTTGAACGGCTCATGAGATGGCTTAGGTGCTACAGCACTGGCAATCTTCTGCAGGATACGTGTCTGCTGAGCTAAAGCTGTTGTCAAGTTGGAAGCTTCTGTGATCTCAGGTTCATAACTCTGGTCAGGCTCTAGGTGTCCAAGGTTCTCTCCTGGGTCGAGTTCCATCGAACCCTGTAAGTTGAGACTACTGATTGGTCGTCTAGCTTGTTTAGCTCGAGCCTTCTTCTCTGTCAACCTTGTTATCCTTCTTAGGACTGGCATCTGGTCATCAAAAGGGTAAGGTCGGCTTGGGTTAGGCTTACTAGAGCTGAGGTCACACACAAGCACACAGAAAATCCGTTCTAAGAAACCTACACTCAAGCATAAGAATCACAGGAACAACACAAGAGCCAATCACTCAATAAACATTACAACTCCTATTATCACACAACTAGCTAGTCGAACGGTATGACAGGAGGGTCCACTCAACGTCAACTTCTTTGTCGGGGTGGTCAGATAGACGAGATAGCATTCAAATCCAAGGATAAGATGGGGAGACAAGTGTTTTTGCCGAAAGTTTTGAAATAGATGGACTTGTTGGCTACTAGACTAACGTCTAGTTCTAGGTTTGCGACCTACTGTCAAGTATGGCTTTGATACCAACTGAAGCGAACTGGGATTTCCAAAACAGAAATCATGACTCTATTGCCCCTCTGTGTTAGTCCCAGGATAACTCGGCTATCACGGGCATCCATTTCCAGCTGATTACAAAGTCATACACACATCAGAGTACAAAAACTAAGCCTAATACAAGGATCTAATTACAAGCTCTAGGCTGGAGTCAAACAAAACACCGAGGCTCTACTCGTCGCAGTGAAGCTTGGCGATTCTCCAATCCACATGCATCCTTGAGAGTAGACCGCAAACCAACTACTAATCTCAACAACACTGCAAGTCAAGAAATCTGCACACCGCCAGATGTGTGCAGACCATGGTCAGCACCGATGAGCTTTAGTGGAAATAGAAAATAAAAGGGATCTGGCGATCCTAATATTTTGGCTGTGGGTTGCACACTAGCGCTTGCAGAATAGCAATAAATATAATAATAATATAACTTCTCAAACCCAAACCACATCTCATTCTCACATCTGAATGACAAGTATCACCATGTATCCATGCATCTCACCACTCATCATCACTTACAACACCCTCAGTCTCTCAGTCTAGGCGACGAGGCGGCCTCTGCACGCCCCTCATCTCAACGGCCTCAAGCCGGACCTATCTTCGGGGGAGGGTAAGAAGCACAAGAGAAGACTAGCAGGATGAAACAGTCCACATGAATGATCATGACCGAGATCGCGGCTATACGTATAGTTTTAACTCTGCAGAGTGTGTACAACTGTACCCAACAGGATCGCCATCATCGACGCTACGTATCGCCTAGGCAATCACCGCTCAAGAACTAGCACATTCCTCGCCATACTCCCCCCAAGTGGAGTAGCATACGGCACGACGCATACGCTTGGGGTCATGATTAGGGTAGCCGGAACATCCCATCGACATCCTTCTCACTGTGCTCCCGGGGCCATCCCCGTGCACCATCTCTCCCACAGAACTGGCTTGGTCCGCACTAACTCAACAGGATGGGCCCCGCCTCATTCAGGGCCTGTGGTGTGCACGTTTGACATAGTCCCGTGTTCCAAGCATCAGCCTGCGACGGTTCCTAAGTGGCCAGAGCAAGCACCTTCCACTGAACACATGGCCTACCTCGCATGGGTAGCCATCCACACCACATCCGCCTCAACGTATCCATCATAACAACACAAACCAGATCCGGGGGCACTCCTGCACCTTGTGCACCCCCCAAAATAAATCCTCTCACTCCGGCCGATATCTCCAAGGAAAAGGGTCAAGACAAGAAATATCTCCAGAGCTCCTCAACACCACCACCCATACGGGATTCAACGCTCCCATCGCGCCAGCCTATCATCTATCTCACGGGGAAGCCCCACGGCCAACCCCGATCCACCA
Organism: Coix lacryma-jobi var. lacryma-jobi; assembly: GCA_009763385.1. Lineage (NCBI taxonomy): Eukaryota > Viridiplantae > Streptophyta > Magnoliopsida > Poales > Poaceae > Coix > Coix lacryma-jobi. The sequence continues at coordinate 85,173,095 of CM019826.1, forward strand.
ACCACATCACCAACCAACCATGACATCACATAACAAGGTAAATATGTAATAATGATGGAAGTAAATGCAAGCAAGCAGGTAGGCAATATATATAAGTGCGAGCGCGAAGCTAGGTAGTCAGGGTGAAGAGGTTTAAAACAATGCAATCAAGGCTCAGGCAATAGCATGCATCACATACACTAGCAAATGAGTAAAAGTAAAGCGCTAGCATTTCTACTTTGCAATGACTAATAGGATTCTCTAGAGTAAGGTGCTGCCATGACAACTGCGATGTCGAGGAAGTAGTGGTACGCGTCTCCGGGAGTCAGAGTCGTCCACCATCGAGTTCCATCACCTCCGGGTGCGCAGTCGAATCCGTCCGAACTCGAGTCGTCGCTACGCAAAGAAAATACCAAGACCGACCACTAATAAGAAGCAATAAAACTGCAATAAGAACTAACTCAAAATGACACAACACCTGCTCTAGGAGGTAGATTAGGATTTTAGAAAAATTATGAAACTGGTTTCATAATTTTTGGAGCAAGGATGAATTTTTAGCAAATTTTTTAAGGTGGGTAGGATTTCTGAAAACAGGTAAAAAGATAAAGGGTTTAGGGCTTGGACTTGCAGTGCCTCATGGGCTGGCTGGTTAGGCCTTTCAGCTAGCAGCAAGGAGAGAGGGGAAATGGGCCCGCGTCACCCTTGGCATGGTGCCGAACGTGGGCTGAAACCGGCCTTTGGGCTCCCTGGCCCAACCGCAGGGAAGGCAGAGGAGGCGCCCTTCAGGTGCTCGGCAAAAAGCCGGAACGGCTCAATGTCGGGCTCCTGCTGTGTTGGTGCTCATGGAGCTCTCGTGTGAGTGTGCAAGCAATTGGTCGTTGTGCGTGCGTGCACGTCCACGACCATGGTGAGTTGCGTTGTCAACCTCAAGTGCTCGAGCACCAGGGTCGTGTGGTGTTCGTGGGTGAATTATGTCAGCAACAAGCGTGTGGCCACGACTGTGGCAACCGTCTTGCGAGAGCGATGGTGTGTCTGCACTATGACGGTCGTGGGCATGACAGCCATGGGTGACAAGATAGTGGCCCAACGGCCGACAAACTAAGAACGGCGGCATGAAGGCAGGGCATGCAACGCACAAGGATGGGATTGTGGGGAAGATCTGGTGCTTATCGAGGGCTTGGGAGGGCGAATCGCCTGGTGCATGATGGGCTTGGTGCAGGCAGACGCGTCGGCGTTCGTGGTGGCGGCGAGGTGCTCAGATTCTCAGACGAAGAGAGCGGAGACCGGTGGTTAGCAGGCGGAACGTGCACGCCAGCGTCCATGTCGTGGCAAGGCTTCGGAGAGAAAACTCCATGCTTTAGCACGAAGGTCGGGCTTGCCTGAGGAGAGATCAAGAGAAAACTCAAAGCTTTGGATGGGAAAGCTCAACGTTGGGCTCACCGAGATAGTGTAGATACATGGGTGTATGACGGATCTTGAGATGATGAGTGATTGTCAACTGGGATGATGCACATGTTCTTTGGCTTGTGTTGTGCAGGTGTTGAGCTCGGATACGGTGATCAAAGGCAAGGTGAAGGTGAAGTAGAGATGTGTCGTGCCGATGGACCCAGAGCGGTGAAGAGCGGACGTAAGGCTTGGACTGACGGACCGGTGGCCTGAGGATCGACCGTGGTGGCTGACAGCCTGGGACGGTGACAAGTGAAGATCTGCGTGTGGACGGGGTGCACGGGCGGTGCATCCCCTCTACGGCTCGGTTTGGTGGTTGAGCCACAGAAAAACCACTGAGTGGACGGTTTCCAGGTTTGGGCCTCAAATCCTAGGTGCGGCCGGTTTCTGAGTTTGGGCCACAAAACTCGGGCTGAGGACGGTTTCCAGGTTTGGGCCACAAAACATGGGTGCTGGCGGGTTTCTGAGTTTGGGTCACAAAACTCAGGCGACGGACGACAGGTTTCCCGGTTTTGGCCTCAAAACTGAGGGGAGGTCCGTGAAAAGGACGAGTAGAGCGGTGGCGGCACGTGGCGGCAATCATTGAGGTCATGTCGAGGCGAAGCTACTAGTTGTGCGGGCGTGGCCGTCGAATCATCATCAACTTCGAGTTGGTCAGGAATACCCTTAGGGTTAGCCTGCTCATTCATTAGCAGTAGGGGTAGAAGGGGAATAATTGTATTAGGCTATATAAGGAGAGGCAACCCCTCCCTCTAGACTATCTCAGCCATTGCTATTTTCATTCTAGGGTTTCCTGCTTCCCATTCTCTACTGTAGCTACTGAGATCCGCAGGGATGGTGAACAATACCTCTGTGTATTTGCTTTTTGAGGAAACGAGACCGTAATCTCGTTGTCTCCTCGTGGGGACGAATTTTGGCTGGCAATTCATGGTCTTGATTCGTGTTTTGAACTTGTTCTTCGCGTTCTTCGTTTCTCCATGATTTTCCCGTCACTCGATCTCCCTCCTCACTGTGTCTTTCTTGAATCATCTTGTTCTTTAATGTGAGGAGATCATTTCCATCGAAGGAATTCATCTAACTCCTCACGAACAAGTGGATCGGGTCGATTTAAGTTTTGTGGCGCTTTTTCGGTTCATACACCTCCCCTTTTGATTTCGCGTTGATTGAGTGGATTTGAGTGGATGATTTCTTGGGGATAGTCTCCTAACTATCTTGTGATCATCTTCTCCAAGTTCGGGATCGAAGGATTTTGATTTGAATCGGATTTGGGAAGATTTGGGAGAAGGGCGTTTGAAATCGCCCTTCCTGAGTGACCGCGGACAGTCCGCGCGTCGGGCTCGAGTCGGCTCAGTGGCTATGCAGCTCGACTATTCCTGTCCAGGTTGACCGGCGGACAGTCCGCAGTTGTCATCCACGGACAGTCCGGGACTATCTAGGGACTATTCAGCAGCAGTGATGTTTTGCTCTTTTGGCCGGCGGACAGTCCGCCAGTGAACCGCGTACATTCCGCAGTAGGCCCGAACAGGCCGGGATCAGGAGCCCGGATAGTCCTCCATCCTGTTGTAGGTTGTGATTTAGTGCATTTGTGATGTGAACAAGGGTGCCCGATCTTCCGAAAGGTTCTGGTAACTCTCGATTTGGTGGAAACGAGATAGAAGTCGATCCGGCTTCCGAACAATACGATCCGAAACCCCGCAATCGTAGCACCATGTCTCCTCTGGTTATCAACCGGCGTTGCACAGTTGACCTTGCCAAGAAGGCTAAAATCCTTGCCTGCGAATCGAAGAACACGAGCAAGAATAAGGAAGAATGCAACCAAATTGCAGATGTATGATTAATCTCACGAGTTGGGGTCTCACAAACCGATGAAATGGCGAAACTGTTATGACCGAAAATCTAAGCAAAACCCAAAACCCTAACGAGGGTGAAGGCTACTGTTTATAGCCCCTAAGGGTCATCACCCCCCTAGACGCGCCCCTCTAATGGGCTCACGAACGATACACGGCCCAATGGACCAAAAATGGCGACGCAGCACCGGGACAGATTCTGTGTGCTGACTTGTTTCAACGATTCCTGTTGACTCAAGACGAATTTTTATATGAGACCAGAACCATTGGTTAGATTATCGAAATAGCTTTCCAACGATATCTGGTTCGTCAAAAACGGAGTCCGTACGCACCCTGGGTGACCAGTTTAGTGTTGACTACTCCTGGACTCCGAAACTGACTCGAAGTCAACTTGGTCTTGGTCTCCAACTTGCATCAGGCGCCCATGCTGGTCCTCCACGCCTCCAAGCCTTCCTCTATCAATCTCTGGGTCCTCTCCATGGTTCCTAATCAACACATAATCATTAGGTAGCAATCTATTCTCAAAAACATTTAAAGTGTTACATAGGAACGAATTCACCTCTAAGTTTAGTTGACGCGCGCGAGCTCGTGTCATTGGACAACGATAACTCAGCGGAGGATCGTTGTGTGTATTCAAAGGAGTGATGTCCTCATCATCCTCCCCTCTTGAATTGGTGTCGTCCTCGACTCAAGCTTAGTATCTTCTCCCAAGTAAGGCTTCAAATCTGCAATGTTAAAGGGAGGACAAACCCCGAAATTGAAGGATCGAAAGTGCTACCAGAAAGCGACCAGAGGGGGGGTGAATGGGAGCTTCAAATTTTCCTTTCGGAAACTTGTTGCCACTGTCCCGAGAATCAACCCCAAGAGCAAACCCTAGAGCTTGCAAGTGTCCATGACCCTAGGTGTAGGGTGGATGCTTCCAAGAAGCACAGCGGGACACTACACAACTTTAGAAACCCAACGCAAAAACCAGAAATCGAATCCGACAACGGTCGAACGAACCACGTGAAGGACCGAAAGTGCTACCAGAAAGCGACCAGAGGGGGGGTGAATGGGAGCTTCAAATTTTTCCTTTCGGAAACTTGTCGCCACTGTCCTGAGAAACACCCCAAGAGCAAACCTAGAGCTCGTATGTGTCCACGACCCTAGAGATAGGGTGGATGCTTCCAAGAAGCGCAAGGAGACACTATACGACTCTAGAAACCCAACGCAAAAGCCGGAAATCGAAACCGACAACGAACGAACGAACCGCGGACGAAACTGCACAGACTCAGTAGCATCGGACGCTGGCAGCGTCCGATGACCCAACACCGGACGCGTCCGATGCAAAACTGACCTGACTGAACCCTTACTGGACACCCATCGGACACTGTGAACAGTGAACTCTTAGCCTCCGATGGTCACACTCTGGCGCGTCCGATGCACAACGGAGCGTCCGGTGGTAGCGTCCGATGCTCCTTTGAAAATGTCAGAATCTGACACGTGGCAACGGTGCGTCCGATGCCAAATGAGTCAGCGTCCGATGCTATGAACTCGAGCGTCCGATGCCCCCGATTCAGTGCTGTTCTTCAGCGAATTCGACCCGATCTCCTCCGAATCAAAAGCACTAGGGCTTAGACTTCGTATGAAGAGGTTCAAGGAGGTTAGTGAGCTATCCTAAAGGAATCATGGCTCGAACCTAACTCCAAATCGGTGAATTGGAAGAATTCGGGACAAAGGAGCAAAACTTGATTCAAAATGAAAATCGACCGATCTACTAGCTCGTGAGGTTAGAGAAGATTTCCTTCGGTGGAAAGGAGTGCCTCATGATCTAGAACATCTCTGTTCAAATGGATTTGCAAAAGATGCAACGAACAAAGAGATCGATCGACAGGAAAAATGTGGAGGAAAGCAACCCGCGAAGAACACGAACAAAACGCGAATCACAACCATGAATTTGCAACCGTGTGGCTACCACACGCTACAATAGTGAGATTACGGTCTCACTTCCTCAAAATCTCATGCACACAGAGGTATGGTTCTCTTCTCTGTGGATCTCAGTTCGCTACAGCAGAGGATGGGGAGAGCAGGAAAACCTAGAAGGCAAAATAGCAAATGGCTGAGATAGGATGGGAGGAGGGTGTCTCCCTCTACTTATCCTAACTCTAATTCCTACTCTACCCCTCTCTAATTACAAAGCAAACCAGCTAAACCCTAGGGTTATTCTGGACCAACTCGAAGATGCTGGTGATCCGACGGCCACGCCCGCAAAACTGGCAGCGTTGCCTCGACGCAACCTCAACGATTGCCGCCACGTGCCGCCACCGCTCCGCTCGTCCTTTTCACGGACTTCGCCCCCAGTTTTGAGGCCCAAACCGGGAAACCAGCCTTCACGACCAACCCCCGGTTTGGAGGCCCAAACCGGGAAACCAGCCGACCGTAGCCTGAGTTTTGTGGCCCAAACTCAACAAACCCGCAGCACCCAGGTTTTGAGGCCCAAACCTAGAAACCGTCCTGAGCCCGAGTTTTCTGGCCCAAACTCGGAAACCATCAGCGCCCAGGTTTTGAGGCCCAAACCTGGAAACCGTCCACTCGGTGGTTTTTCTGTGGCTCAACCCCCAACCGAGCCGTAGAGGGGATGCACCGCCCGTGCACCCCGTCCATCGACACGTGTCCCGAGGTCCTCGACCCAAGCAACACCGTGCTCGCAAGTCTTCACTCATCGCTGTCCCAGGCTGCCAGCCACCACAGCTGATCCTCGGGCCACCAGTCCCTCAGTCCAAGCCTCACGTCCGCCCTTCGCCACTCTCGGTCCATCGGCACGACACGTCTCTACTTGACCTTCACCTTGCCTTTGATCACTGTATCCGTGCTCGACACCTGCACAACACAAGCCAAAGAACATGCGCATTATCCCAGTTGACAATCACTCATCACTCAGAGACTCGGCATACACCCATGTATCCGCAATCTCCCCTTGATGAGTGCATTGTCAACTACCAACACAAATCATAATGGAATAGAGGAAGGAAGGAAGAGGGAGAGGAAACTCGACCAAATGACCCAAAAGCATAGCAAAGTTGAAGAAGGTCAAGTGGAAAGAGCTAGACAACTTTGTTCCCAAAGACCTGGGCAACGGCTCGACGCAACCAAGCAAAGCAAAGCTAGCCCTCAAGAAGAGGTAGAACAAGCTCAACACCGCTAGCGAGAAAACTTGATACCAATTGGAAAATCAACTGAGAATCAAGCAAAATAGAGCTAGCCCTCAAGAAGTTGCAGAACGGGCTCAACACCGCTAGCGAAGCAGCTCAATACCAACTGTTATCAAACTCAAAAACAAAAAAGTTCGATACCAATTGAAAAGCTGAAAATGAGCTGAAAAATTTTGCTAGTTCCTCAAGAAAGAGGCAAAGGCTCAACACAACTAGCAAACTCCCCCTCAACTAGTGCACACAACCCAGGGAACTCATGATTTGTCAATATTTTCTCCCCCTTAGTTGAAAATGCATCATCAAGCAAATGTGCACACGCACTCAAATGTCTCCCCCTTGACAGAATATCTCCCTCCAGAAATGCATATGAGTAAAAATGCAAGTTAGTAGCTTCAAAATATAATCAAGAGAGTGCAAGATGATGCTCTACACAGTTCTGATCCGATGACTCAACAATCCATAGAGCTAGCAAAGGCTCAAGCTGATCACCAGATACGAAATATGAATATGAGAGCAAAAGAGCAGTTTTCAGCCAAAAAAGGTTCACCATCAAAATAGCACAAAACATGTATAGACAGGATATCCGACAAGTGCTAAACATGTATACAAGGTGAGCTACCCCTAGCACAGTTCAATCATCACGCTATAGAATGAAACATAGACTTGTGTTTGCAAAATTTTATCGGAGTTTGCAGCGGTTAAATTACACAAGTTAAAATTCAGCATGTGATTGCGAGAGGTTGAAAGCTTGTCATTGCCTGAGTTTCAACTGTGCGAAGCTTATGCAGAAGCAATCAGAAGCTTAAAGCAACAGTTTTGGTCATACACTACACAGCTCATCAGTTAACTCAAAGTGCAATGAGAAACAGTCTCGAAACTGTGATGTGTGACAAGCAATCCCATCTCGATTTTCCAATTCACTTAACTTGGTTCAGATTTTAGAACAGTAAATGAACATACTAAGCAAGTGAAAGACTCAACACTAGAGACATAGCAACCTAGCATATATGAAAAGCACAAGTGACTTCAACACATTCTACACATGCTAGTTGCATATCTCAATGGTGAACATTTTCAAGTTTTATGTTCATTAATCAGATTCACCATTCATGAAATAGCTCTGCTCACAACATGTATCAGTGATCAGAAAGAGCATAAGCTACAGCATCATCATAAAGCATCGGAGCAAATACTATACAGAGCATAGTTACATTCTTCAGATTACATACATGAAGCTCTGAATGGAAAAATGCAAGATGAAATGCAAAGATGCAGAAATCATAAAGAAAACACAAAGTCAGTTTATAATACAAGAACCAAAATGTTTTCCCCATCTAAAAGGGAAAACACACACCAAGCTCACCTCTCAACCTAGCAAAAGTTGATTGGTCCAAAGGCTTGGTGAAAATATCAGCCAACTGATGATGAGTATCGACATGGCGAAGGTCGATATCACCCTTCTCATAGTGGTCTCAAAGAAAATGAAAGCGCACATCAATGTGTTTGGTCTTGGAGTGCAGCACGGGGTTCTTAGCAACGCTAATCGCACTCGTACTGTCACAAAGCAAAGGAACACGAGAAAAGCTCAGACCAAAATCACGCAAAGTGGCCATCATCCAAAGCAACTGGGAACAGCAGCTAGCCGCAGCAACATACTTAGCCTCCGTGGTAGACTCGGCGACACTAGACTGCTTGCGAGAAGACCACGAAACAAGAGAAGAACCAATATACTGGCAAGTCCCAAAAGTGGACTTGTGATCAATGCGACAACGAGCAAAATCAGCATCAGAATAACCGCAAAGGGAGAGGGTGGAGGAAGCAGAATACCAAATCCCAAATTCGGGAGTGAAGGATAGGTACCTCATAATGTGCTTGACCACCTGACGGTGCGAGGTGCGCAGCGACGACTGAAATCGCGCGCAAAGACACACCGCGAACTGAATGTCCGGGCGTGTCGCCGTCAGGTACAGCAGCGACCCGATCATACTCTGGTACTCCTTCGGGTCCACTGCTTCTCCATCCACATCCGCATCCAGGGCCATCGTGGTCGACATGGGTGTTGAAAGAGGCTTGGCCTCACCCATATCAAACTTCTTCAAAATATCCTTGGTATACTTACCCTGGTGCACGAATGTCCCTTCCCAGGATTGCTTGATTTGCAACCCGAGGAAAAACGTCAACTCGCCCATCATGCTCATCTCAAATTCCTTGCTCATAGTGTCTGCAAACTTGGCAACCAAAGCGTGAGAAGAACCACCGAAAATGATATCATCCACATAAATCTGTACCAAGAGAGTATCAGTGCCTTGCTTGAGAAGAAAGAGCGTTTTATCCACATCCCATTTTAAAACCCTTAGCAAGCAAAAAGGTTTTCAACCTGTCATACCAGGCTCTAGGGGCTTGTTTCAAACCATATAAAGCTCTGTGCAGTTTAAAAACATGGTTTGGAAACTTGGGATTTTCGAAACCGGGGGTTGTCTCACATACACTTCTCTTCTATGTAGCCGTTTAAGAAGGCACTCTTGACATCCATTTGAAAAAGTTTAAACCCTTTGGATGCAGCAAAAGCCAAGAGTGTCCTAATTGCCTCCAAACGAGCTACAGGAGCAAAAGTCTCCTCATAGTCTATCCCCTCCTTCTGACTATACCCCTGGGCTACAAGTCTGGCCTTGTTTCTCACAACATGGCCATCCTCTCCTTGTTTGTCTTTGAAAACCCATTTTGTCCCAATAGGTGACACTCAGGAGGAGGAGGAACAAGAACCCAAACCCGATTTCTTTCAAAATTTTCTAACTCCTCAAGCATGGCATTGACCCAATCTGGATCAGATAAAGCGTGTCCAATATCTCGGGGTTCAAAATCAGCAACAAATGCAGATTGAGCAAAGTGAGAGATTTGTTGCGACCTTGACCGAGTGACACGTTCGCCGATGCTGCCGATCATCTGTCGAGGCGGGTGTTGGCGCTCGATATGTCGTGGCGCCTCCCGAACTGAGGTAGCCTCTCCCTCAACAGCAGCTCGCGCCTTCTTGGGTACAAAGGGTACCGCTCGAGGTGGCGGATCCCACGGCCCCCAAGATGAAGAAGTGTCAGGGCCGTGAGTCATGGTAGAAGCCGCTCCTTGCGGCACAGCAGGTGGAGGGGGTGCTGGATCATCCATACCTTTAGCACCCTCATCCTCGTCATCAAAAAGAGGCTCACCAACCACATGATCACCTGCACGCTCAAAACGAGAGGAAGGACAAACCATGGTCTCGTCGAAGGTGACATCGGATGTCTCCATGACTCGGTTAGTATCAAGGTTAAGTACAGGATAAGCGCGAGTGTGAGTGCCATAACCCAAAAATACACCGTCAGAAGAACGAGACTCAAATTTGTCCAGATTGCCTTTCTTCAGTATAAAACAGTGGCAACCAAAACTCGAAAGTAACTCACTTTGGGCTTCTTCCAAAACGCAACTCATAAGAAGTCTTTTTCAAGAAAGCTCGGAGAAAAATGTGATTGGAAATATAGCATGCAGTGTTCATAGCTTCGGCCCAATATCGCCTAGGAGTCCTATGCTCATCGAGCATCGTCCTGGCCATCTCTACAAGGGTCCGATTCTTCCTTTCTACAACACCATTCTGTGGCGATGTGTAGGGGGAAGAAAACTGATGCTCCAAACCCAAAGAGTTACAAAACTTCTCAAAATCCGAATTCTTGAATTTGGAATCATTATCACTCCTAATGGCTCGCATCAAGTTCAAAGGGAACTCGTTCTGAAGACGCAAAATCAGATTGCGAGCAATGGAGAAAGTCTCGGTCTTCTCAGCTAAAAAGAAGACCCACGAATATCTCGAAAAGTCATCAACAACAACAAGCACATACCACTTCCCCCAACCGAGCTCACCCGAGCCGGACCAACAAGGTCCATGTGCAAAAGCTCTCCAGGGCGCTTGGTCATGACCTAGTCATTGGATGGTGGGGAGCGGCAACCATCTTCCCATGTCTACAAGAATGGCAAACAAGATCCTTCTCCATGGATAACTTGGGCAATCCTCGGATTAGGCCAAGTGAACTAAGCCTTGCAAGCAAGTCGAAGCTCAAATGTCCAAGTCTCCTATGCCACTTCCAAAGATCAGAGGAGGAAGGTCCAGCCAAAAGACAACGAGAATTCCAAACGACTCCGAGAAATCCGCACGAAAGACTTTCCCAAAGGGCGAAATCACACAACACAAGATTGCCCTGAGGATCCAAAATACGACTGAGATTCGGTTTAAAACGAATCTCATAGTCATCATCAAAGAGTTGCGAAACAGAAAGAAGGTTAAAATGCAAGTTAGAAACAAGAGCAACATCGCGCAACACAAAGTGCTCATTAACTCGCACCGACCCACGAGACAGCACCTTACCTTTGCTGTTGTCGCCGAAGGTGATAAACTCCTTTCCGGCGACTGGACTAAGACTGGAGAACCACTTGGCGTTTCCGGTCATGTGCCTCGAGCAATCGGAATCCACCAACCAAACGTTCTCCAACCGTTTTACCTACATCAATAAAAAACATGGGTGAGCATACGGTCCAACACTGGGGTTAGTGAAGTAGGGAGAATACCAGTGTTGGGCCGGCTGCTCAAAAGAACGGTTAGTAGAAAAACCATTCCTAGCACGCCTACGGGGAAAGCGATCACCACGCTGAGGAAAACGTGGTCCGCTGGGAAAGGAGCGCTCACCGCGATACTCAAAATGCGGTGGGGAAAACGCTCAACTACAAAGCCACCGCCACGAGGTCAATAGCCTACAACTGCAGGCTCCCGCCGGGCACGACCTCCTCGCGGCCTAGGCCTAGGAACTTGAGGTTTTGGACCTCTAGGCCTAGCAGCACGCCTCTGAACATTCGGCACATATACATCATGGAAAGGATGGTACATGTCCGTGTTGTTCATCTCCTTTGCACGGCGCGCCTCTCTCTTGCGCCGAAAGCAAAACTCACTCAAGTGTCCATCTCTCCTACAATGCTCACAATGGTACCTCACCGCTCTCAAAGGGGGTTGTTGGTACTCACGGTAGTGGGTGTGGATCACTTTGCCCTTCTGTGTATAAGCTCCTCTTGGATGGGTGCATGGTGTCAAGCTTGTTCTTGAGGTGGTTTGGTTTTGGAGCCCATGATGTTTTTTCTTTGGTGGAGCTCTCGGAGGTTCAACAAAAACCCCATCCTTGGTGTTAGGCTTGAGAGGCTCTTTGGGTGGAATCTTGGTAAGCTTGGGAGTAGTTGTGGAGTTGGGCTTCTCACATCGGTTAAGACCACTCGACTCTCCAATCTTTCCAAAAGACGAACATCAACACCCGGAGCAAAACCTACACCAGGACCTCCAGCAGCTCGTTTGAATTGGGAGATCATCATCCCGAGCTGTGGCTCACCACTAGACACCCATGACAAGATGGTCCGAAGGTATGTATTTTCTTCCTCGGTTTGCATCTTGTCATGCTTCACATTGGCTATCTCCATCTCCAAACCCTCACAGAGAACACACCTAGCCACACATGTGCTACCTTAGTTGGCCTCTTCAAGAGACACAATGTTGGCATTCTTCTCTGCCAACTCAGATTGCAAGCCCGCACAGGACTTGCACGCACCCAAGAGCGAGGATCTAGCCTTCAGCTCATCCACCTCTCCTACCAACGCAACATACTTACCTCTCAAAGTGAGAAGGTCAGTCATGTGTGTGGTGCACATCTCACACTCCTCCTCATCGGTAACAACTACGGTGGACTTGACAGATTCAAGTTCCTTCACCGTATCCTCCCACTTCTGCATAAACTCCTTGCGCTCTCTAGCAGCACGCCTAAGCAACTTATCCTGACTAAGGAGCGCGGCAGTAAGCTTCTCGACCTCAGCAGAAAGCTCATCAGGGGTCTGAGATACCTGGGAGGTGTCGTCGTCGTCGTCGTTCCGAGGAATGTCCTCCAGCTCGCCGTCGACCTCCTTGCCGAGGGCCATGGTGCAGAAGCCCTCGTCATCGGCGAAGAAGCAGAGGCCGTTGAGCTTGTCCTCGATCCTCTTCTTCTTCTTGGACTCGTCGTCGCTCGAGGAGGCAGAGTCGTCATCCGAGTCGTCGACGTCGCTGAGCGTGGCGAAGAATGCACACTGCTCAGCCTAGGCCTTCTCCAAGTACTTGGTCTTGCTGTACTCCTTGTTGAAGCCGCCCTTCCGCTTGTGCTTCGCGGGGACGTACTTCTCCTTGCACTTGCCGGAGTCATACTTGTGCCCATGATCCGCCTTGCCGAAGGTCTGCTTGTTCTTCTTCGGGCAATTGGCGATGAAGTGGTTGGGGTCGCCGCACTCGAAGCATCCTCCTCCGCGGCGACGGTTCATGCGGTTGTTGTGAAACCACGAGAACCGGTTGGCGAGCAAAGCCAACTCGTCATCCCCCAAAGACTCCAGCTGCTCCTCTGTGACAGAAAAGAGAGAAGAGAGTGCAAGACCTCCAGAGGTGTTAGCAGAAGAGCCAGAAACCAAAGCCATCGATAGGCCAGAAGGATTTTCATAAGAAGCCCTCGCCATGGCATCAATCTCACTGGACTTGAGCTTACTAAAGAGCTCGTCGCATGTGAGGGTCTCATAGTTAGGTGATTCGATGATCGCCTGGACCTTGGAATCCCACACCGATCGATCAAGAGTGTGCAAAAGCTTCAAAGCTCTCTCATCACCGTCGAAAGGCAACAACTCCTTGTTAGCCCTCATCCTGTTGACAATCACCTCAAAGCGAGCGAATAAACTTTCTATGCTCTCGCCAGACATATTTCAAAAGTTCTCATACTCTCGCTTGAACGACTCATAGAGTCGGGTTTTGACTTGAGAGGTTCCCTCATGGAAATGCATGAGGTTAGCCCAAATCTCCCGAGCCGTAGCGTGGTGAGAAACGCGATCAAACTCACTCATGCTCAAACATGAGAAAAGAGCATTACGGGCTCGGCTATTGGCATCTCATCGATCTGAAGCTGAGAGACACGAGCAACCAAGACAACGTAATCGACATAGTTGCAAATATCCCAAATGGAAGCACCCAAACTCTGCAGATAGGCCGACATGCGTATCTTCCAATACACATAGTTCGTCCCATCGAAAAATGGCGGTTTGCCCACGCCGCGATCCATGTCGCCTTCTGTGGATCTAGAACCAGCTAAGGTGGAAGATCCTTAACCCGCTCCGATACCAATTGAAGGACCGAAAGTGCTACCAGAAAGCGACCAGAGGGGGGTGAATGGGAGCTTCAAATTTTCCTTTCAGAAACTTGTCGCCACTGTCCTGAGAAACACCCCAAGAGCAAACCTAGAGCTCGTATGTGTCCATGACCCTAGAGATAGGGTGGATGCTTCCAAGAAGCACAACAAGACACTATACGACTCTAGAAACCCAACGCAAAAGCCAGAAATCAAAACCGACAAAGAACGAACGAACCGCGGACGAAACTGCGCAGACTCAGCAGCATCGGACGCTGGCAACATCCGATGACCCAGCACCGGACGCGTCCGATGCAAAACTGACCTGACTAAACCCTTACTGGACACCCATTGGACGCTGTGAACAGTGAACTCTCCGCATCCGATGGTCACACTCCGGCGCGTCCGATGCACAATGGAGCGTCCGGTGGTAGCGTCCGATGCTCCTTTGAAAATGTCAGAATCTAACACATGGCAATGGTGCGTCCGATGCCAAATGAGTCAGCGTCCGATGCTATGAACTCGAGCGTCCGATGCCCCCGATTCAGTGCTGTTCTTCAGCGAATTCGACCCGATCTCATCCGAATCAAAAGCACTAGGGCTTAGACTTGGTATGAGGAGGTTCTAGAAGGTTAGTGAGCTATCCTAAAGGAATCATGGTTCGAACCTAACTCCAAATCGGTGAACTGGAAGAATTCGGGACAAAGGAGCAAAACTTGATTCAAAATGAAAATCGACCGATCTACTAGCTCGTGACGTTAGAGAAGATTTCCTTCGGTGGAAAGGAGTGCCTCACGATCTAGAACATCTCTGTTCAAATGGATTTGCAAAAGACGCAACGAACAAAGAGATCGATCGATAGGAAAAATGTGGAGGAAAGCAACCCGCGAAGAACACGAACAAAACGCGAATCACAACCACGAATTTGCAACCGTGTGGCTACCACACGCTACAATAGTGAGATTACGGTCTCACTTCCTCAAAATCTCACGGACACAGAGGTATGGTTCTCTTCTCTGTGGATCTCAGTTCGCTACAGCAGAGGATGGGGAGAGCAGGAAAACCTAGAAGGCAAAATAGCAAATGACTGAGATAGGATGGGAGGAGGGTGTCTCCCTCTACTTATCCTAATTCTAATTTCCTACTCTACCCCTCTCTAATTACAGAGCGAACCAGCTAAACCCTAGGGTTATTCTGGACCAACTCGAAGATGCTGGTGATCCGACAGCCATGCCCGCACAACTGGTAGCGTTGCCTCGACGCAACCTCACCGATTGCCGCCACGTGCCGCCACCGCTCCGCTCGTCCTTTTCACGGACTTCGCCCCCGGTTTTAAGGCCCAAATCGGGAAACCAGCCTTCACGACCAACCCCCGGTTTTACGGCCCAAACCGGGAAACTAGCCGACCGTAGCCTGAGTTTTGTGGCCCAAACTCAGCAAACCTGCATCACCCAGGTTTTGAGGCCCAAACCTGGAAACCGTCCTCAGCCCGAGTTTTCTGGCCCAAACTCGGAAACCATCAGCGCCCAGGTTTTGAGGCCCAAACCGGGAAACCGTCCACTCGGTGGTTTTTATGTGGCTCAACCACCAAACCGAGCCGTAGAGGGGATGCACCGCCCGTGCACCCCGTCCACCGACATGTGTCCCTAGGTCCTCGACCCGAGCAACACCGTGCCCGCAAGTCTTCACTCGTCGCTGTCCCAGGCTGCCAGCCACCAAAGCTGATCCTCGGGCCACCAGTCCCTCAGTCCAAGCCTCACGTCCGCCCTTCGCCACTCTCGGTCCATCGGCACGGCACGTCTCTACTTGACCTTCACCTTGCCTTGATCACTGTATCCGTGCTCGACACCTGCACAACACAAGCCAAAGAACATGTGCATTATCCCAGTTGACAATCACTCATCACTCAGAGACTCGGCATACACCCATGTATCCGCACCACGGACGAAAGCGTGCGAAGTTGCACTGACCGGACTCACTGGAGCGTCCGGTCAGTCAGGATCGGACGCGTCCGGTCGTGCAAAAACCGTTTTCGGACCTTATTGTTCGCGACCGGACTCACTAGTCAGTAGCGTCCGGTCAGTTGAACAGAGCGTTCGGTCAGCAGCGAAAAACCCAATGAACAATACTAGAGTCGAGTCCGGTCGTTAACCAATTGAGCGTCCAGTCAAGTCGCAAACAAAAACCACAGAACATATTCAATGACCGGACTCAGGGTCAGCGTCCGGTCGTTGAACAGGCAGCGTCCGGTCTTCCCGATTTCGTGCTGTTCGTCCACCGATTCGACTCGATCTCACCCAAAACAAATCCTCTAGGGATCAAACTTGGTGAGAGGAGTCACAAGGAGGATAGTGAGCTATCTCTAAGAGATCAGGGCTCGAACCTATCTCCAAATCAATGAATCAAAGAAATTCGGGGGCATGGAGAAAAAACCCAACTGCAACGAAAATCGATCGATCTACTAGCTCATGAGGTTAGAAGAGAATTCCTTCGGAGGAAAGAAGTGCCTCACGATCTAGAACAACTCAGTTCAAACGGATTTGCAAAAGGTGCACCGGCTAGAGAGATCGATCAACGGGAAAAACGTGGAGAAAAGTAACCCGCAAAGAACAACACAAAAACGCGAATCACAACCACGAATTTGCAACCATGTAGCTACCACAAGCTACAATAGTGAGATTACGGTCTCACTTCCTGTTAACACAGAATTTTCGCACTATGACATATGGGCCAGCACGGCGCAGGTTCGGGAGAAATCACCACCTGAGGGATTCGGTAGATAGCAAGCACAGTCGGCTAATCCAATCGTTTCGGTAAGGCTGTGGAGGCGACTGGTCAAACGGGGGGTGGATTCGGCAATATGGCGCTGCGGTCGGCTACCTCAGGCTATGTCGGTTTGCGACAAATACGGCATATCAGAAGATTCGGCAACAGAAGATCTCGTCATTGTTAGCACGTGCCAATTATTAAGGGAGGCTTAGAATAAAGGCATCGTGTTTTAGATAGTTTCCTGTTTTGTCATTGTAATTGTGTCCTCCTGGGACTCATAGAACACCAGGGTATAAATATAAACCCTGAGACTATTGTAAAGACGTTCACAATCAATACAACCAACCCGGCCCTGCCGTCTTCGAGTCCAAGTCGTGTCGTCGTGTTCTTCGAGAGGGACATCGATCCGTCGACCTCCGTAAGTTCCAGCAACCTTGTTATCATGTCTAGTATCGTGCGGCGGATTTAGATATGGTGCAAGTAGTCTCGTACGTTAAGCTTAGTATCGTGCGGCGGATTCAAAGCTTATGACGGGAAAGTTTTTGCTTATGCCTTGTATCGTGCGGCGGATTGGGTCCATGAGTAAAAATAGTTTTTATCGGCTCTGTTAGATTTGGCAAATCCGATAGATTCATTAAGTTACCTTGTGTTATATGTTTTGTTATGTTTATTTCATCATAACACTTTTGCCCAATCTAGATACCGTTCGGCTCGGCTTTATCTTTATAGATCTGCTCTGTTCTTTCACGTTTTTATTGTAAAGTCTTTTATGCAGTAGATCTATTGTTCGTAATAGCCGATTGGATCGTATCTGGATTGCCACGTGGTGAGGGTTCATGCATGTTAAGTATGTTTGATCTATGATAAGGCTAGGTGTCGTGCGGCAGGCGCAGGCTTTAGATTAGTTTAGTCATGCTTAGTTTGTATGTTCAATCCCCATGGACCCCAACTCGGTTGTACAATCGAGATTGGTTAAGTTTTAACTTATATTTAATACGTCATGCAAGTACGATTCTCATGCAAACGTGTTCGGCAACCTGTTATTCACGTAACTCTGTTCATATTGCCGAATAATCTTTAAACCTGTTGGCAGATAGCTTTCATAGCTATATGTCGTCGTAAGTGGCTTCAGGGCCGTATATTTTGGAACTGTCTGGTCATACCCGGCACGTTCCAGCTTTGTATTTAACAGTTTCTTTCCCTTGTTAGTTGCAGGGCAAACTGACTGGCACGCACCGGACTTCTGAGCACCCGGCCACGTTTGAAGCCAGCTTCTCCGGCTTGCTGTGTGATTGGCACAGTGCGTCACTTTTTTGTGCAACACACTTTTTTGGCACGCCGGTGGGACACTCTTTTTCCTGCAGCATGGTCGAAGTCACTGAAGCCGAGGCCAGCAACAAGGCGGGGCTCGTGCAGGTGCAGCTCGCTGAACTACCCGACGAGTACAAAGAGCAGGTGGATGATGCTTGTGCCGAATTCCAGGCCAAGTGCCTAGAAGCCTTTTCCAAGAACAAGAGCGGAAAGGTTCGCCGTCTGCACGATCTGCCGAAGCCCGTCCAGCTCAACCCGAATGATCCCGGGGAAGCGGAGGCAGTGCTGAAAATGTCTCACATAATCAACGAAGCTGTCTCTGGTGCCATCGGTCGCATGCATGGGGCGTTCCTCAACACTTTCCGCACCATCATGATCGCCCAATTTGGCCCCAAGGCCGATGAACTTATGAAGCGGAGTTTGGCCCTATAGCCGGGCCACATCTTTTCAACCTGCCGGATCACCTCAGGGGGCAGGAGCTGCTGGTGAGGAGACCCCGCCGGCTCAATCAAGCGGGATGACCATTCAAGAGAAGCACACGCCAGAGGGCCAGTTGCCGACCATGGGTCAGCTCACGTTCGGCACTAAGGTCTCAGCCGCCAGAGTCAACACGCAAGATCTCCCCGCAAACCTATAGGCTCATAAAGGACTACTACGGAAACGGGTACCATGAGATGCTTGAGCCTCACAACATAGAGGGCGCCCCACATCCAGGATATGGGAAGCCGACGGCCGAAAAAACCGCCGACTCTAATGTCGATGTCATGCTAGAGAGGATGGCGGATATGATGCAGCGCACTTTCGGCCTGAAGCCTAAGGGCACTTATGCTTACAGTCTCCGTTCCCCGAATGGTTCCACCGTGTGGCTCTACCTCCCAGAGTCAAAGTGCCGACGGACCTGTCCAAGTTCTCCAGCTTAGACGACACTAGCACGGTGGAGCACGTCAGTCGTTATCTGCTCCAGCTTGGGAGGCCAATACCGAAGATGCCTTCAGGGTTCGGTACTTCCCGTCGTCACTCACTGGACCGGCATTCGCTTGGTTCACGTCACTACCGCCGGGCTCTATTCTCTCTTGGGCAGACTTGGAACAAAAGTTCCATACACACACTTCTACACGGGCACCAAGGAGAAGAAACTGGTGGACATCATGTACGTACGCCAGAAGCCAAATGAGACACCACAGGACTACCTGCGCAGGTTCAGGGAAGTCAAGAGCCAGTGCTTCGGCATGCACCTGCCGGACGATCAGCTTCCACCATTGGCCGTGGCAGGCATGCTCCCGAGCATTAGGGACAAGCTGTTCGGTCAAGAGTTTGAAGACTTGGGTCATCTCTCCCGCCGGCTGAATGAGATGACTATCCAAGCGCAAGGCTTCCGGAGGGAAGGGCGTTTCCAGAAGGACAATGTCGCGGCGCAGATGTATCAGGCTTTCCTGGACGAAGCCGATGACTACACCGACGCTGAAGATGAGGTGGCCGCTGCAGAGCTCAACTGGGACAAGGAGCCGACCCAAGCCAACAAGCAATGGCTGCGCCAGCAGAAGGGGGCATACGACTTCGACGTCACCAAGGCCGACAAGCTCTTCGAGTTTCTGGTCGCCGAAGAAGAGTCAGGCTACCCCCGGATCACCCGATGCTGCGTCCTGGAGGGTTAAAGACAAGAAATACTGCGGCTTTCATAACACTAACACTCATTCTATTAATGATTGCCGTGTGTTCAGGACAAGGATCCAGAAGGCCATCCAGGACGGACACATCAAGTTCAATGGCAAGATGAAGATCGATGCCAACCCCTTCGCCCAGAACGCCGTGTTCTTCTCAGTGAACATGGTAGCCCCAGAGATCCCAGAGGCAAGGGCAAAGTCAAAGTCCTCACCTCCGACAAGGCACGCGAATCTGGCGCAGTGGATCCCGATCGGCAAATCACTGGCGATGAGCTCCGGCAGCGCGCCCAAGCCACGAATAGCCGATACGAGCACGGAGAGTCATCTTCCAGGCGCAGGCCTACCCACAGAGATCTCCTTAACAAGTGGCGCCGGCAAAATGAGAAAGAGCAGAGGCGTCTCCAACGCGAAGAGCGAGAACTCGCGGAGGAATACCAGCGTGAAGACGGTCACACGGGAGAGCACCGGTATCGTCTGGAGGAGAGGGCTTACCACAGAGAACAGGCCCATCGCTGGGAACAAGAACACCGCCAAGAGCGGGAGCAAGAGCACTGGGGCTGCCCGTTCTTCCGCCACTGCTGGAACGAAGGCTTGAAACTGCCTGCCGTCAACAACTGCCCCGAATGCAGCGATCAGTACAGGGGGTATAGGCAGGATCGGGTCAACCGCCGTCCCGTCCACGAAAGGTTGGGAGCACGCATCCCAATGGACGATCGGCGCCTAAAAATAGAAGCCCGGATCGGCGAGCCAAAAGATATGCCGACCAGGAGTGGGTGCACCACCAGGATGACAGCGAGGAGGCACAGCCCCGCCCATATAGGTGGCAAAAGGGCAGTGGTGCCCGCCAGGGCTCAGAAAGAGCCAGAAAAGGAGGGTGCAGCGCCTCCGGAATAGGGAGTTGGAAGAAGCAGCTGCCGATGGGAAGAAGCAAGAGTGGCGCCCGAAGGACAAACCAGACGACACTGGCAAAGGCGCTGGCGTGGCCATGACTTTCTTCCTCCCCCTGGAATTCATGGCTCCAACCAGCCAGGGGCACAGGACGAGGCGTGTTCGGACTCCGACGAGGCCGAGCACGACGAGCTCGCGGCACAGCTCGTGTTGTCTCAGAAGGCAGCATTTGACAAGCCAGCCAAGCATCGGCATTTGAAGCCGTTGTATGTCAAGGGGTACGTCAACGGAAAGCCGCTAACCAAGATGTTTGTCGATGGCGGCGCAGCGATCAACATCATGCCTTACGCCACCTTCAGAAAGCTGGGCATGAACGATGAAGACCTGCTCAAAACGGATATGATACTCCGTGACTTTGCCGGCAATCCCTCTGACACTCGGGGTGCCGTGCACGTGGAATGATGATTGGATCCAAGACGCTCATCACGACCTTCTTTGTCATTGATGGCAAGGGGGCATATAGCCTGCTTTTGGGCAGGGATTGGATCCACGCCAACTGCTGCATACCTTCAACCATGCATCAAATACTCATACAGTGGGTTGGAGATGACATCGAGATTGTCCAAGCTGACGACTCGGTGAGTGTTGCCACCATTGAGCCCACTTACTGGGAATTCGACGGAGTAGACTGCTTCTCCGATCGCGTGTGGGGAGAAGGTCCTGTCAACGTCTATGGTAGAGATCAACAGCCGATCCAAGCAATCGGCTCTCAAAGCTTCTTTTAGATGGATAACCCAACCGACAACAGCGAGGGCAAACTGGGACGTGGCTTCACGTCGGCCGACGAGTTGGAAGAGGTGGATGTTGGTGACACAAGTAAGAAGAGGCCGATGTTTGTAAGTTCCAGTTTAGACCCTGATTTCAGAGTGCAACTAGTAGATCTTCTAAAAGAGTTCAAAGATTGTTTCGCTTGGGACTACACAGAAATGCCCGGATTGGATCGGTCCATCGTTGAGCATAAATTGCCGATCAAACCCGGGTACCGCCCATATAAACAACCTCCACGTAGGATCTACAAGGAGGAGGTGTTGGCCGACGTGAAAAAGGAAGTGGAAAGATTACTAGAAGCTAATTTCATTCGGCCGTGTCGATATGCGGACTGGATCTCCAATATTGTCCCGGTGTACAAGAAGAACGGGAAGATGAGAATCTGCATCGACTTCAGGAACCTCAACAAAGCCACTCCTATGGACGGTTATCCAATGCCAGTGGCCGACTTGCTAGTAGATGCTTCGGCCGGTTTTGAAATTATAAGTTTTATGGACGGCAATGCGGTTACAACCAGATCTTCATGGCTGGAGGACGTGGCAAAGACCGCCTTCAGGTGCCCTGGCCATATAGGTTTGTTTGAATGGATTGTCATGACCTTTGGTTTGAAAAATGCCGGTGCTACTTACCAGCGGCCATGAATTACATATTCCATGAGTTGATCGGCAAAGTCGTAGAAATCTACATTGATGACGTGGTGGTCAAGTCGGGAAGCAAAGAAAGACACTTAGCCGATTTAAGGAAGACCCTGGAGTGCACAAGGAAACACGGTTTAAAGATGAATCCAACCAAGTGTGCATTTGGGGTGTCGGCCGGGGAGTTTCTGGGATTCTTGGTCCACAAAAGAGGCATCGAGGTAGGCAAAAGAGCATGGAAGCAATTGATAAGGTAGTGCCGCCGACCAATCTCAAAGAACTGCAATCACTGCTCGGCAAGGTCAATTTTGTCAGAAGGTTTATATCCAACTTGTCCGAGCGAGTGCTACCATTCTCTCCACTGTTGAAGCTCAAGAAAGATCAGGAGTTCGTGTGGGGTGACGTGCAACAAAAGGCTTTCGATGAGATCAAAGAATACATGAAGGCACCACCAGTATTGGTTCCTCCACAACTCGACAGGCCTTTCAAGTTGTACGTGGCGGCCGACAACCTAACAATAGGGTCGGCCCTCATGCAAGAATTCGAAGGAAAAGAGAGAGTCATAGCCTATCTTAGCCGAAAGCTACTGGACCCCGAAACGAGGTATTCGGCTACGGAAAAGTTGTGCTTGTGCGTTTTCTATTCCTGTACCAAGTTTCGGCACTATCTATTGAATGCCGAATGCGTGGTAGTATCAGAGTTTGATGTAATCAAGCACATGTTATCAATGCCGATTTTAAGTGGAAGGATCGGTAAATGGGTTTTAGCTCTTTCTGAATTTGATTTGCGTTTTGAATCGGCAAAGGCTGTTAAAGGCCAGATTATGGCTGATTTCGTCACTCACCATCGTGATTCTAACGCTAACATAGTAACCATTGCCCCCTGGGCATTGTTTTTTGATGGATCGTCGTGTAGCAAAGGTGGTGGAGTCGGGATCATGTTGATTTCTCCCAAGGGGGCACCTTTCAAATACTCTATACCGATCGAGTACCCGGTGACTAATAATCAAGCGGAGTATGAGGCACTGCTTCGAGGATTGCGGTTGCTCGTGGACGTTAAGGCAGACGCCGTAGAGATCTTCGGTGACTCGGAGTTGGTGATCAGGCAGCTGACAGGTGAGTACGAGTGCAAAAACGACACGCTGCAGGAATATCTCAAGGTTGCCAAGAGCTCCTTAGACAGTTTCGATCAGCAACCTTGCAACATATTCCTAGGGGGCAAAACGAAGAGCAAACCAGTTGGCTCAGGCAGCATCCGGGTATAGGGAGAATCAAAACATTTTTGCACTTGAGGAAGAGCAAACAACCCCAGAAGGTGATCAAGTAATCCCAAGTGATAATCAGGCAATTGAAGACTGGAGAGACAACATTGCCGATTACCTCAGGGACCCATCCAGAAAAGTCTCCGAAAACTCAGGTACAAGGCTCTTAAGTTTACGCTCTTGGACAATCAATTGTATACAAATCCATAGATGGGGTTTGCTTAAGTGCCTGAACCAAGACGAGGCTAGGAAACTGATGTATGAAGTGCACGAAGGCGTATGTGGTGCACACCAGTCGGCTCACCGTATGAGATGGATAATCAGGAGGACTGGATATTTTGGCCGACTATGCTCGAAGATTGCTTCGAATATTACAGAGGTTGTCAGGATTGCCAGCGATTCGGCAATGTGCAAAGGGCCCCAGCATCGGCCATGAATCCGATCATTAAGCCTTGGCCTTTCAGAGGATGGGGTATTGATTTGATCGGCCAGATCCACCCTCCATCTAGCAAGGGACATAAGTTTGTTCTGTTAGCCACGGATTATTTCACTAAGTGGGTTGAAGCCATCCCATTGAAGAAGGTGACATCAGAGAACATGGTGTCCTTCGTCAGGGAGCACATCATTTACCGATTCGGCATCCCTCAGTCCATCACTACCGATCAGGGAACTCAGTTCACTTCCTCGGAGTTTTGTGACTTTGCCGAAGGGATGGGGATTAAGCTATATAATTCCTCCCCTTATTATGCACAGGCCAATGGGCAGGCAGAGGCTTCTAACAAAATCATGATTAAGATCATTCAAAAGAAGATCGAAGAGAAACCTAAAAGGTGGCACTTGGTACTCAACGAAGCTTTGTGGGCTTACCGAATGGCTTGTCATGGGTCGACTCAGACGTCACCATACGAGTTGGTCTATGGGCATCACGCAGTGCTACCATGGGAATTGCAATCGGGGTCAAGACGAGTTACATTGCAGAACGATCTAGCCAAGAGAATTATAAAGATTTGATGATGGATGAGCTAGAAGATTTGCATTTGATTCGTCTCAAGGCCTTGGAAAATATTGAAAAGAACAAGATACGCGTTGCCAAGTACTACAATTCGAAAGTGAAAGAAAAAGGATTCGAAGAAGGAGACTTGGTTTGGAAAATTGTCTTGCCGATCGGTACCAAAGATAAGGCATTCGGCAAATGGTCCCCTAACTGGGAAGGGCCTTTTCGAGTTCTGAGACGTGCTCCGGGTAATGCGTACATTCTGAAAACCCTCCAAGAGAAGAGTTTGCTAGGGCATTATATTAAAATTATTATCTAAGTGGAGGTCGGTGCATAGGAATCAAGGACATAGCGTGGAGGTCGGTGCACCGACTAGCGGCACCGATATACAAGGTTGTGTCGCCCTTAGCACAAAAATGGCCGATAGGTTCTATCGCCCTTAGAGCAAAAACAGCCGACACGGCATGTGTCGCCTTTAGCGCGAAAAACGCTAAAACAGAACCAAATGCACGCGGTGCTGTGCAATCGGTTCAATGAAGAGATCGAACACTAGACAAGCACAGAAAGGGAAAACAGATTGTACGCGTGAACATGGCAAAGTAGAGCATTGTTCATAAGTTGGGGCGGTACGAAAGTGCAGATCAGTTACCAAGCACCTTGTTGATGACCGTCTGCGGATTGGTGACTGCGGTGAGGGCGTGAGCGTGATCCTCGTAGGAGTCCAGAAAATCGTCGATCTGTTCGACGTCTTCCGGACATGCCCCGCCGGGGAAGCCAACCGGCGTCACGGAGAAGTCCTCCGTGCGGACCGTCAGCGCCGACAGCCCCAGCGCCACGCCGTGGTGCACACCCTGCAGGGCGACCTGCTCGATGCGGCCGTGCACGTTGGCCAGGCGCGCATCGGCGGTGACGCCCTGGGCGTTCACCCGGTCTGCGACGGCGTTCGCCGCCATCTTCAGGCGCTCCAGTTCTTCAGACAGCGCTGTGAGCGACAAAATGGAATGGATCGGTTAAAAGATCAACAAGAACGACCGAAAGCAGATCCAGGATTGGGCGTTCATACCCGTGATTGCGTCGCAGAACTGCCGGCGCTGGTCCTCCCATTCCAGCTGGTCAATCCCGTACTGCTTCGAGACGGCGGCCAGCTCTTCCCGGGACTCGTCCCGCAGCGCCATGAAGTTCAAGGCGTCGTTGTGGTCGTAGAGGCCGTCGTCGGAGTCCCGGTCCGGGCTCGCCTCCCAAGGATGGGAGTGGTAGGAGAGGCTGTCGGAGGAGCTCGACGAGCCACGATGGTGGAGCCTCTGGCCTCCCCGGCGCTGGAGAAGGCCGGCATGCCCGCCGGCGGAAGAGATAACGGGGACCCTGTCGGCGAGCAGTAACAGAGTGTGAGCGAGGTTTTCAGAAACTGCCACAAAGGACGTAAGCGAGGAGTCCTACCCGCGCTGACGGAGGCACCGAGCGCGCTCCCTTCGGCCTCCTCAGTCGCCGAGCGCTTGCCGCGGTCATCATGGCTCGTCATTGCACTCGGAAAGTTAGGGTTTTTCTGGGGCGGAGTAAGCAAGGAAGCCGAGGCGGCGAGAGTACTAATGAGCGAATGCAAGATGGGGAGAAGGCAGGCCTCCAGGGGCGATTTATAAAATCGGAACAGTGATCGTGGCGAGTGTCCCGGGGTAGCACGCCGAATATCAACCGGCGGATTGGGGTTTTCCTGCTTCCCGAAATGGGCCTCTGCAGTACGGGCTGTGCAAACCGTCTGGATGCACTCACGTGTTCGGCGGAGATTAGAACGCCTGGCTTCGGCAAAATTGCCGATTTAGGTGTTCGGGACAAACACTGGCCAAATTGCCGAACAGGTTTACACGGTTAATCACGATGTCGTCGGAACGGTAACCGATTGGATGCAAAAAATAGATATATTACAAGAAGATGTTTGAGTCATTCTGACGCAGGATTGCTGAAATTAAAAGTTCATTACGCAGTAACCTCAGTTGTTCAAGAACTGATTTATAGCCACCAGGGTATCGGCTTTGACCTGATTAGCATGCTCCAGTGCCTTTTTGTCCTCCTCTTCGTGCCTGTGCCTGTGAAAGCCTCGTGCTAAGTTTTGATATCCTCATCAAGCGCCGATGACAGCCTGAAGATGTTGTTTCAATGATATTCGGTAAACCCGATAGCCGAGAGGTGCATGACTGAATATCAGAGTTGACCTGGGCTAGTTGGGCTTCCAGTTCAGATCTCTTTCTTGCATTTCTTTCAACTGAGCCTCCAGTGTCTCCTGAGAGTTCTTGGCCTTTTGGACTGAGTGTACAGATCGTTCACTTCCTGGGTGCACTTGGACTTAGCAGTCTGAAGATCAGTGCCTCTGATTGCTCGTTTCACCTTGGCAAAACAGTCATCCAATGTAGACACGGTTTCCAGATGAGTCTCAGATTTTCTGGAATGTCCTCGGGCAATGGGCTCGAGGAGATTTTTAACCTCATCGGCGTCTCTGACTAAGGACAAGATGTCTTGACTCAGAAAGTTGTTTTATGTTGCTCAGGACATCTTGGACCAGTGCCGATGGTCTTTTGGCCACTGCCCTTTTGTTCAGGAACTCGTTGACATCAAATGCATACTCGGAAGCTGAACTGATGAAAGTCTGTGTTGATTTAGACGGGTTAGCCGACTAAGGTGAAGTGCGAAGAAGGGATGAAATGAGGAATTAATTCTTACTTGATGAGTCGGCTGATTGACAGGGTCTTGATCTGGTTGAGAACCGGATTGGTCAGCAGGGTCTGGAGTTGAACCGATGAAAATCTCACCGGTTGTGTCATCTGTGAAATTACTGATCAGTCAAGAGAGGCAAGAATCTGCTGGTTGAAGGGATAATTAAAGGACCTACCAATGTTGACATCATCCGGTTCTGGGTGTCCATTTTTCCTCGCATCTTCAAGCTCATCATTTCCAAGGTAATAAAGATTGGCGGCACCGTCGTTTGAGCGTTTTCTTGTTCAGGGGAAGAGGCCTGTAATGGTATACAAGTCAGTCAAGAATAAGTTGATAATGATGGAAGGACTAGGACATCTTACCTTTGGAGGAGGTGTGTTTTGCTTGGTCTTGGTTCGCCTGGAGCTGGAAGTGCCCTTAGTGGCCTTTCTTTTCTCTCCTTTAGCTGAGAGGGTGGTTAATGAGACTGCTTGGGATTTCATAAGCTGAGTCAATGAAGGAGCATTGTGTCCCCAGGACAGTGATTGGCCCTGCTTGATGATATTGGATAGGCCTGATGTCAGAATTGGGTGTGAAGTCCTGTGGAAGTTTTGAAAAGTTAGAAATCTCAAGGATCAAATACTAAAGCAACAGGTGGCTTGTTATTGTACCTCGCTGTCAGAGCTGAAGTCTGCTTGAAGTTCCAGGCACATGGGATGGACTGGGCTGTTGAAGATATGATCATGCCATTCTTGCCACCAAGACTCAAAAAGAGGATGAGCAGACTGGATCAAATGAATGGTACTGGTTTGTAGTCTGGCAGATCTTGCCCCAGGCTGAATACTCGATGGGCCTGCATCCCTATTGTAATACGCTCTTGGACTGAAATCTGCTCCCTGGGCTTGATGATGGTGGAAAAGATGAGTTTTGGAGGGAGCTGTCCACAACCTAATTGCCTAGCTGCTATGTTAGGATAATAGAATTCATAAGTGTGCTTCACTTGTCTTCCTCTGTTGAATTCGGCTGGTAGGATACAGGGTTTGATAAATGAGTTGAAAACTCCTGTGGCCATTTCGTCTATGCAGCCATCATCAAAGCTGAATTTGATAGGGAAAGTGAGGTTGTCATTCTCCCTGTAGGGTAACCAGAGCACCTGATTAAAGCCCTTGAAGAATAATTTGAAGAGACTGTCAATACTTTTGTTTATGGTTATAGCAGTGGCTGCTTCCCCATAAGTTTGGCAAGCTTTCTCTGTGGCCTCTTCATCCTCAGCGAAGTTGCTGGAGGGAAAGCTGAAGTTGTCCAATGGCACAGCAATGATTTGGTGCATGTATAGCTGAAACCACATTTGAACAAACCACCAGGGGCCATTGACACAATCAATTGGTGGCAGTCCATCTGTGCTATCATGAGTGGCATGATACATTTGAGTGGAGATCTGATGCATCATGTGGTATATGGATCCTAGGAAGAGCCTGCCTAGAGGGAGTTGCTTTCCTTTGGATAATTTGTCAGCCAGTGCGATGTAGTTAAGGTTGGCTCGTTGGATCTCCCACAGAAGATAATCTGCATAGCCACATGTTTAGAAAAGCCCTGTGCTCTGTTTCTGCTACTGGGCCTGATATTTTGTTGTGGATCTCTACATACTTCATCCATCCAACACTGACATCAATGGATCTCTGAGGAATTTTCTCTAGCAGTTCGTCGGCGTTCATGATCGAGGTAATGTTTAGGCCACTCATCATGAAGACATCGGCTAGTGTGATTGTCATTATGCCATGGCCGAATACGAAAGCATTGAGGGCATCTGACCAAAAATGAGAAGCTGCTATGAGCAATGACTCATTTTTGGGCATGTCGGCCAGGGACAGTTCCAGAGCATGATGGATATCTTGGGTTTCCCAGTGAGGCCCAAATCTCGCCTGCATTCTTCTGTACCAATTCCTCCAGCCGGTGACCGCAGGCAGGGGCCAGTTCTTGAAGGTATACCGCCACCTGTTCGATGAAATGACTCCATACTTGAAAGGGGTTCTGTTGGTCTCCATACCGATGATATTGGTTGGATTGGAGTTTCCCATCGGTCCCAAGAAGTAGGAGTCGGGATCCGCATCGCAAGGAATCAGAATTTCATCCCTAAGGGCCTGAAAGGAAAAGGTGTGCGGGGGAAGCTAAATGAGCCGAATGCCGATATAAATTGACCGAATGCGTTGAAAGGAAAAGTGAAATTTTACCTCTGGGATCTCGTCGTGGGTCGCCATTGCGAAACTCGGGTGGAGTTTGAAGCTGTTGATGATTTGGAGAAGATGCAGAGTTTGAAGCCTTGGCCTTTCAGAGGATGGGGTATTGATTTGATCGGCCAGATCCCCCCTCCATCTAGCAAGGGACATAAGTTTGTTCTGTTAGCCATGGATTATTTCACTAAGTGGGTTGAAGCCATCCCATTGAAGAAGGTGACATCAGAGAACATGGTGTCCTTCGTCAGGGAGCATCATTTACCGATTCGGCATCCCTCAGTCCATCACTACCGATCAGGGAACTCAGTTCACTTCCTCGGAGTTTTGTGACTTTGCCGAAGGGATGGGGATTAAGCTATATAATTCCTCCCCTTATTATGCATAGGCCAATGGTCAGGCAGAGGCTTCTAACAAAATCATGATTAAGATCATTCAAAAGAAGATCGAAGAGAAACCTAAAAGGTGGCACTTGGTACTCAACGAAGCTTTGTGGGCTTACCGAATGGCTTGTCATGGGTCGACTCAGACGTCACCATACGAGTTGGTCTATGGGCATCACGCAGTGCTACCATGGGAATTGCAATCGGGGTCAAGACGAGTTACATTGCAGAACGATCTAGCCAAAGAGAATTATAAAGATTTGATGATGGATGAGCTAGAAGATTTGCATTTGATTCGTCTCAAGGCCTTGGAAAATATTGAAAAGAACAAGATACGCGTTGCCAGTACTACAATTCGAAAGTGAAAGAAAAAGGATTCGAAGAAGGAGACTTGGTTTGGAAAATTGTCTTGCCGATCGGTACCAAAGATAAGACATTCGACAAATGGTCCCCTAACTGGGAAGGGCCTTTTCGAATTCTGAGACGTGCTCCGGGTAATGCGTACATTCTGAAAACCCTCCAAGGAGAAGAGTTTGCTAGGGCAATTAATGGACGTTATCTAAAGAGATTTCATCCTAGCGTGGAGGTCGGTGCATAACGGAATCAAGGACTAGCGGGCACCGACGGCCGATACAAGGTTTGTGTCGCCCTTAGCACAAAAAATGGCCGATAGGTTCTATCGCCCTTAGAGCAAAAACAGCCGACACGGCATGTGTCGCCTTTAGCGCGAAAAACGCTAAAACAGAACCAAATGCACGCGGTGCTGTGCAATCGGTTCAATGAAGAGATCGAACACTAGACAAGCACAGAAAGGGAAACAGATTGTACGCGTGAACATGGCAAAGTAGAGCATTGTTCATAAGTTGGGGCGGTACGAAAGTGCAGATCAGTTACCAAACACCTTGTTGATGACCGTCTGCGGATTGGTGACTGCGGTGAGGGCGTGAGCGTGATCCTCGTAGGAGTCCAGAAAATCGTCGATCTGTTCGACGTCTTCCGGACATGTCCCGCCGGGGAAGCCAACCGGCGTCACGGAGAAGTCCTCCTCCATGCGGACCGTCAGCGCCGACAGCCCCAGCGCCACGCCGTGGTGCACACCCTGCAGGGCGACCTGCTCGATGCGGCCATGCACGTTGGCCAGGCGCGCATCGGCGGTGACGCCCTGGGCGTTCACCCGGTCTGCGACGCGTTCGCAGCCATCTTCAGGCGCTCCAGTTCTTATCAGACAGCGCTGTGAGCGACAAAATGGAATGGATCGGTTAAAAGATCAACAAGAACGACCGAAAGCAGATCCAGGATTGGGCGTTCATACCCGTGATTGCGTCGCAGAACTGCCGGTGCTGGTCCTCCCATTCCAGCTGTCAATCCCGTACTGCTTCGAGACGGCGGCCAGCTCTTCCCGGGACTCGTCCCGCAGCGCCATGAAGTTCAAGGCGTCGTTGTGGTCGTAGAGGCCGTCGTCGGAGTCCCGGTCTGGGCTCGCTTCCCAAGGATGGGAGTGGTAGGAGAGGCTGTCGGAGGAGCTCGACGAGCCCGATGGTGGAGCCTCTGGCCTCCCCGCGCTGGAGAAGGCCGGGCATGCCCGCCGGCGGAAGAGATAACGGGGACCCTGTCGGCGAGCAGTAACAGAGTGTGAGCGAGGTTTTCAAGAAACTGCCACAAAGGACGTAAGCGAGGAGTCCTACCCGCGCTGACGGAGGCACCGAGCGCGGCTCCCTTCGGCCTCCTCAGTCGCCGGGCGCTTGCCGCGGTCATCATGGCTCGTCATTGCACTCGGAAAGTTAGGGTTTTCTGGGGCGGAGTAAGCAAGGAAGCCGAGGCGGCGAGAGTACTAGAGGAGCGAATGCAAGATGGGAGAAGGCAGGCCTCCAGGGGCGATTTATAAAATCGGAACAGTGATCGTGGCGAGTGTCCCGGGGTAGCACGCCGAATATCAACCGGCGGATTGGGGTTTTCCTGCTTCCCGAAATGGGCCTCTGCAGTACGGGCTGTGCAAACCGTCTGGATGCACTCACGTGTTCGGCGGAGATTAGAACGCCTGGCTTCGGCAAAATTGCCGATTTAGGTGTTCGGGACAAACACTGGCCAAATTGCCGAACAGGTTTACACGGTTAATCACGATGTCGTCGGAACGGTAACCGATTGGATGCAAAAAATAGATATATTACAAGAAGATGTTTGAGTCATTCTGACGCAGGATTGCTGAAATTAAAAGTTCATACACAGTCATCTCAGTTGTTCAAGAACTGATTTATAGCCACCAGGGTATCGGCTTTGACCTGATTAGCATGCTCCAGTGCCTTTTTGTCCTCCTCTTCGGTGCCTTGTGCCTGTGAAAGCCTCGTGCTAAGTTTGATATCCTCATCAAGCGCCGATGACAGCCTGGAAGATGTCGTTTCAATGATATTCGGTAAACCCGATAGCCGAGAGGTGCATGACTGAATATCAGAGTTGACCTGGGCTAGTTGGGCTTCCAGTTCAGATCTCTTTTCTTGCATTTCTTTCAACTGAGCCTCCAGTGTCTCCTGAGAGTTCTTGGCCTTTTGGAACTGAGTGTACAGATCGTTCACTTCCTGGGTGCACTTGGACTTAGCAGTCTGAAGATCAGTGCCTTCTGATTGCTCGTTTCACCTTGGCAAAACAGTCATCCAATGTAGACACGGTTTCCAGATGGAGTCTCAGATTTTCTGGAATGTCCTCGGCAATGGGCTCGAGGAGATTTTTAACCTCATCGGCGTCTCTGACTAAGGACAAGATGTCTTGACTCAGAAAGTTTGTTATGTTGCTTAGGACATCTTGACCAGTGCCGATGGTCTTTTGGCCACTGCCCTTTTGTTCAGGAACTCGTTGACACAAATCAATGCATACTCGGAAGCTGAACTGATGAAAGTCTGTGTTGATTTAGACGGGTTAGCCGACTAAGGTGAAGTGCGAAGAAGGGATGAAATGAGGAATTAATTCTTACTTGATGAGTCGGCTGATTGACAGGGTCTTGATCTGGTTGAGAACCGGATTGGTCAGCAGGGTCTGGAGTTGAACCGATGAAAATCTCACCGGTTGTGTCATCTGTGAAATTACTGATCAGTCAAGAGAGGCAAGAATCTGCTGGTTGAAGGGATAATAAAGGACCTACCAATGTTGACATCATTCGGGTTCTGGGTGTCCATTTCCTCATCCTCGTCATCTTCATCTCATCATTTCCAAGGTAATAAAGATTGGGGGCACCGTCGTTTGAGCGTTTTCTTGTTCAGGGGAAGAGGCCTGTAATGGTATACAAGCCAGTCAAGAATAAGTTGATAATGATGGAAGGACTAGGACATCTTACCTTTGGAGGAGGTGTGTTTTGCTTGGTCTTGGTTCGCCTGGAGCTGGAAGTGCCCTTAGTGGCCTTTCTTTTCTCTCCTTTAGCTGAGAGGGTGGTTAATGAGACTGCTTGGGATTTCATAAGTTGAGTCAATGAAGGAGCATTGTGTCCCAGGACAGTGATTGGCCCTGCTTGATGATATTGGATAGGCCTGATGTCAGAATTGGGTGTGAAGTCCTGTGGAAGTTTTGAAAAGTTAGAAATCTCAAGGATCAAATACTAAAGCAACAGGTGGCTTGTTATTGTACCTCGCTGTCAGAGCTGAAGTCTGCTTGAAGTTCCATGCACATGGGATGGACTGGGCTGTTGAAGATATGATCATGCCATTCTTGCCACCAGGACTCAAAAAGAGGATGAGCAGACTGGATCAAATGAAATGGTACTGGTTTGTAGTCTGGCAGATCTTGCCCCAGGCTGAATACTCGATGGGCCTGCATCCCTATCGTAATACGCTCTTTGGACTGAATCTGCTCCCTGGGCTTGATGATGGTGGAAAAGATGAGTTTTGGAGGGAGCTGTCCACAACCTAATTGCCTAGCTGCTATGTTAGGATAATAGAATTCATAAGTGTGCTTCACTTGTCTTCCTCTGTTGAATTCGGCTGGTAGGATACAGGGTTTGATAATGAGTTGAAAACTCCTGTGGCCATTTCGTCTATGCAGCCATCATCAAAGCTGAATTTGATAGGGAAAGTGAGGTTGTCATTCTCCCTGTAGGGTAACCAGAGCACCTGATTAAAGCCCTTGAAGAATAATTTGAAGAGACTGTCAATACTTTTGTTTATGGTTATAGCAGTGGCTGCTTCCCCATAAGTTTGGCAAGCTTTCTCTGTGGCCTCTTCATCCTCAGCGAAGTTGCTGGAGGGAAAGCTGAGTTGTCCAATGGCACAGCAATGATTGGTGCATGATAGCTGAAACCACATTTGAACAACCACCAGGGCCATTGACTCAATTGGTGAGCTGAATTTGCAATCATGAGGAGCATCATGAAGCAATTGTCATCTGATATATGGTGGCAGATATGCAGGAGAGAGATATATGAGGGAGTGATGCATGTGGTATATGGATCCTAGGAAGAGCCTGCCTAGAGGGAGTTGTGCTTTCCTTTGGATAATTTGTCAGCCATGCGATGTAGTTAAGGTTGGCTCGTTGGATCTCCCACAGAAGATAAATCTGCATAGCCACATGTTTAGAAAAGCCCTGTGCTCTGTTTCTGCTACTGGGCCTGATATTTTGTTGTGGATCTCTACATACTTCATCCATCCAACACTGACATCAATGGATCTCTGAGGAATTTTCTCTAGCAGTTCGTCGGCGTTCATGATCGAGGTAATGTTTAGGCCACTCATCATGAAGACATCGGCTAGTGTGATTGTCATTATGCCATGGCCGAATACGAAAGCATTGAGGGCATCTGACCAAAAATGAGAAGCTGCTATGAGCAATGACTCATTTTTGGGCATGTCGGCCAGGGACAGTTCCAGAGCATGATGGATATCTTGGGTTTCCCAGTGAGGCCCAATCCGCCTGCATTCTTCTGTACCAATTCCTCCAGCCGGTGACCGCAGCAGGGGGGGCCAGTTCTTGAAGGTATACCGCCACCTGTTCGATGAAATGACTCCATACTTGAAAGGGGTTCTGTTGGTCTCCATACCGATGATATTGGTTGGATTGGAGTTTCCCATCGGTCCCAAGAAGTAGGAGTCGGGATCCGCATCGCAAGGAATCAGAATTTCATCCCTAAGGGCCTGAAAGGAAAAGGTGTGCGGGGAAAGCTAAATGAGCCGAATGCCGATATAAATTGACCGAATGCGTTGAAAGGAAAAGTGAAATTTACCTCTGGGATCTCGTCGTGGGTCGCCATTGCGAAACTCGGGTGGAGTTTGAAGCTGTTGATGATTTGGAGAAGATGCAGAGTTTGAAGCCTTGGCCTTTCAGAGGATGGGGTATTGATTTGATCGGCCAGATCCACCCTCCATCTAGCAAGGGACATAAGTTTGTTCTGTTAGCCATGGATTATTTCACTAAGTGGGTTGAAGCCATCCCATTGAAGAAGGTGACATCAGAGAACATGGTGTCCTTCGTCAGGGAGCACATCATTTACCGATTCGGCATCCCTCAGTCCATCACTACCGATCAGGGAACTCAGTTCACTTCCTCGGAGTTTTGTGACTTTGCCGAAGGGATGGGGATTAAGCTATATAATTCCTCCCCTTATTATGCATAGGCCAATGGGCAGGCAGAGGCTTCTAACAAAATCATGATTAAGATCATTCAAAAGAAGATCGAAGAGAAACCTAAAAGGTGGCACTTGGTACTCAACGAAGCTTTGTGGGCTTACCGAATGGCTTGTCATGGGTCGACTCAGACGTCACCATACGAGTTGGTCTATGGGCATCACGCAGTGCTACCATGGGAATTGCAATCGGGGTCAAGACGAGTTACATTGCAGAACGATCTAGCCAAAGAGAATTATAAAGATTTGATGATGGATGAGCTAGAAGATTTGCATTTGATTCGCTCAAGGCCTTGGAAAATATTGAAAAGAACAAGAATACGCGTTGCCAAGTACTACAATTCGAAAGTGAAAGAAAAAGGATTCGAAGAAGGAGACTTGGTTTGGAAAATTGTCTTGCCGATCGGTACCAAAGATAAGACATTCGACAAATGGTCCCCTAACTGGGAAGGGCCTTTTCGAATTCTGAGACGTGCTCCGGGTAATGCGTACATTCTGAAAACCGTCCAAGGAGAAGAGTTTGCTAGGGCAATTAATGGACGTTATCTAAAGAGATTTCATCCTAGCGTGGAGGTCGGTGCATAACGGAATCAAGGACTAGCGGGCACCGACGGCCGATACAAGGTTGTGTCGCCCTTAGCACAAAAAATGGCCGATAGGTTCTATCGCCCTTAGAGCAAAAACAGCCGACACGGCATGTGTCCCTTTAGCGCGAAAAACGCTAAAACAGAACCAAATGCACGCGGTGCTGTGCAATCGGTTCAATGAAGAGATCGAACACTAGACAACCACAGAAAGGGAAAACAGATTGTACGCGTGAACATGGCAAAGTAGAGCATTGTTCATAAGTTGGGGCGGTACGAAAGTGCAAATCAGTTACCAAGCACCTTGTTGATGACCGTCTGCGGATTGGTGACTGCGGTGAGGGCGGTGAGCGTGATCCTCGTAGGAGTCCAGAAAATCGTCGATCTGTTCGATGTCTTCCGGACATGCCCCGCCGGGGAAGCCAACCGGCGTCACGGAGAAGTCCTCCTCCGTGCGGACCGTCAGCGCCGACAGCCCCAGCGCCACGCCGTGGTGCACACCCTGCAGGGCGACCTGCTCGATGCGGCCATGCACGTTGGCCAGGCGCGCATCGGCGGTGACGCCCTGGGCGTTCACCCGGTCTGCGACAGCGTTCGCAGCCATCTTCAGGCGCTCCAGTTCTTCAGACAGCGCTGTGAGCGACAAAATGGAATGGATCGGTTAAAAGATCAACAAGAACGACCGAAAGCAGATCCAGGATTGGGCGTTCATACCCGTGATTGCGTCGCAGAACTGCCGGCGCTGGTCCTCCCCCATTCCAGCTGGTCAATCCCGTACTGCTTCGAGACGGCGGCCAGCTCTTCCCGGGACTCGTCCCGCAGCGCCATGAAGTTCAAGGCGTCGTTGTGGTCGTAGAGGCCGTCATCGGAGTCCCGGTCTAGGCTCGCCTCCCAAGGATGGGAGTGGTAGGAGAGGCTGTCGGAGGAGCTCGACGAGCCCGATGGTGGAGCCTCTGGCCTCCCCGGCGCTGGAGAAGGCCGGGCATGCCCGCCTGCGGATACATGGGTGTATGCCGAGTCTCTGTGTGATGAGTGATTGTCAACAAAGATGATGCGCATTTTCTTTGGCTTGTGTTGTGCAGGTGTCGAGCACGGAGACAGTGATCGATGGCGGGTGAAGGTCAAGTTGCGACGTGCTGTGCCGACGGACCGGGCGCGATGAAGGATGGGCGTGCCGTGCGGCGGACGTGCCATGCCGATGTATCGGACGGTGAAGGGCAGACGTGGACTTGGACTGATGGACTGGAGGCCGGAGGATCAGCTGTGGTGGCTGGCAGCCTGCGACAGCGACAGCGGAGAAGTGCGATCATGTCGGTGGAAGGGGTGCACAGGCGGTGCATCCCCTCTACGACGCCGGTTTGTTGGTAGAGCCCGGGAAAAACCAACGGTGGCGGTTTCCAGGTTTGGGCCTCAAAACTGGGTGCTGGGGTTTCCAGGTTGAGCCACAAAACCTGGGCGCGACGGTTTCCAGGTTGAGCCTCAAAACCTGGGCGTGGGCCGGTTTCCGAGTTCGGGCCTCAAAACTCGGGCGCTGCGGGTTTCCGAGTTTGGGCCACAAAACTCGGGCTGGAGGCTGGTTTCCCGGTTTGGGCCTCAAAACCGGGGCTGATGGAAAAGGCTGGTTTCCCGGTTTGGGCCACAAAACCGGGGGTGCAGAGTGGTGGCGGCACGTGGCGGCGATCTGAAGGTTGCGTGGAGGCGACGCGGAAGACCGTGCGGGCGTGGCCGTCGGATCTACCTACCACCAGCGGGTGGACTAGAATAGCCTTAGGGTTAGGACTGGTCCGCTCTGTAAATACAGTAGTGAGGGTAGAGTAGGAAACAGGCGTAGGCTAGGTTAGTATAAGTAGTCTAGGGGAGACACCCTCCTCCCTATCTCAGTTTTAGCTATCTGAATCTCAGTTTGTGCTTTCATTTGCTAGGGTTTCCACTCTCCCATCCCCTGCTTTAGCTAGTTGAGATCCGCAGAGAGACTCCACTCTGTGTACTGTTGATTCGAGGAAGTGAGGCCGTATCCTCACCTTGGATCCCCATCTCTCGGTGTCAATTCGCGTTTTGATTTCATGTTCATCATGTTCTTCGCGGATTGCTTTGTGCCTTGAGTTTTCCCGTCGCTTGATCTTTGTGCTCGGTTCATCTTTTGCGATTCCGTTTGAACTGAGTTGTTCTAGATCGTGAGGCACTTCTTCCACCGAAAGAAATCATCTCTAACCTCACGGTCTAGGAGATCGATCGATTTTTCGTTTCGGGTCACTTTTTTCTCCTCCCCCCGAAATTCTTCGATTCACCGATTTGGAGATAGTTCGAGCCATGATCTCTTAGAGATAGCTCACTATACTCCTTGTGACTCCACTCACCAAGTTTGATCCCTAGAGGATTCGTTTTGGGAGAGTTTGAGTCGAATCGGTGGAAGAACAGAGGGCTGTCGGGGTGACCGGACGCTAGGTCACGGGTGACCGGACGCTCAGCGTGTGAGTCGGTCGTTGAACGTTTTTGGTGTTTCGTTTTGCATCGACCGGACGCACTGTTGAACTCTTGACCGGACGTGTCCGGTCGTTGAAGGTTTGAGCGTGTTCTGGTTTTTGCTCTGACCGGACGCTGGAGTTTAGTGGTGACCGACTCGCCTCTATCACTGTTCATCGCGGTTGTTTTGACCTGACCGGACGCTGGGTGAACGACCGGACGCTAGAGCACCGTGCGTCCGGTCCAACTCAGAGAGCTCCCAGAGCCGATTTCTGACGACCGGACGCGTCCGGTCGCAGCTGACCGGACGCAGGCAGAGTCCGGTCGATCCAGTTTCGCGCCGTTTCGTCTGCGGTCGTTCGTTCTTGATCGGATTTGATTTCCGTCTTTTGCGTTGGCTTTCTAGGGTTGTCTAGTGTCCCGCTGTGCTTCGTGGAAGCATCCACCCTATATAGGGTCGTGGACATTAGCAAGCTCTAGGGTTCGCTTTTGGGGTTGAGTTTGGGACAGTGGCATCTAGTTTCCAAAAGGAAATTTTGAAGCTCCCATTCACCCCCCCTCTGGTCGCTTTCGGGTAGCTTCTCGGTCCTTCAATTGGTATCAGAGCGGGTTAAGGATCTTCCACCTTAGCCGGTTCCAGATCCACCGAAGGCGACATGGATCGCGGCGTGGGGCAAACCGCCGTTTTTCGATGGGACGAACTTTGCGTATTGGAAGATACGCATGTCAGCCTATCTGCAGAGTTTGAGTTCTTCATCTGGGATATTTGCAACTCTGCCGATTACGTGGTCTTGGCTGCCCGTGCGACTCAGATCCAGATCGATGAGCATGAGGCCAATAGCCGAGCCCGTAATGCGCTCTTTTCGTGTTTGAGCGCTGGGGAGTTTGATCGTATCTCTCATCTTGCTACGGCTCGGGAGATTTGGGCTACCCTCATTCGCTTTCATGAGGGCACCTCTCAAGTCAAAACCCGACTCTACGAGTCGTACAAGAGGGAGTATGAGAACTTCCGACATCAGCCTGGCGAGAGCATAGAGAGTTTATTCGCTCGCTTTCAGGTGATTGTCAACAGGATGAGAGCTAACCGAGAGCAGTTGCCTTTTGATGATCATGAGCGTGCTTTGAAGCTTTTGCACACTCTTGACCGTTCGGTGTGGGACTCCAAGGTTCAGGCAATCATCGAATCGCCGAACTATGAGACCCTCACCTGCGACGAGCTCTTCAGTAAGCTCAAGTCCAGTGAGATCGATGCTATGGCGAGGGCTTCTTTTTTGAAAATCCTTCTCGCCCGTCCATGGCTTTGGTTTCCGGCTCTTCCTCTAACCCCTCAGCTGGTTTTGCGCTTTCTTCTCTCTTTTCTGTGACAGAGGACCAGCTGGAGTCTTTGGGAGACGACGATTTGGCTTTGCTTGCCAACCGGTTCTCGCGGTTCCACAACAACCGCATGAACCGCCGTCGTGGAGGAGGACGCACGGGATGCTACGAGTGCGGCGACCCCGACCACTTCATCGCCGACTGCCCCAAGAAGAAGAACAAGCACTCGGGCAAGGGCGAACATGGGCGCAAGCGCGACTCCAAGTACAAGGAGAAGCACGTCCCCCAAGGCACAAGAAACGGGGCGGCTTCGACAAAGAGTACATCAAGAGAAGTACTGGAGAAGCAGCAAGCTGAGCAGCGCGCGTTCTTCGGCACGCTCAGCGACGTCGACAGCTCGGATGACGATTCCGCCAGCTCGAGCGATGACGAGTCCGAGAAGAAGAAGAGGATCGAGGACAAGCTGAACGGCCTCTTCTTCTTCGCCGACGACGACGGCTTCTGCACCATGGCGCTCGGAGATGAGGTCGACGGCGAGCCAGAGCATACCCCTCGGAACGACGACGACGACGACACCTCCCAGGTGAGACGGTTGGAGGACATTTGGTTGGTGGATTCTGGTTGCTCGGGGCACATGACCGGAAATGCCAAGTGGTTCTCCAGCCTTAGCCCGGTCGCCGGAAAGGAGTACATAACCTTCGGCGACAATAGTAAAGGTAAGGTATTATCTCGTGGAACTGTGCGGGTTAATGAGCACTTTGTGTTGCGCGATGTTGCTCTTGTTTCTAACCTGCATTTTAACTTGCTTTCTGTTTCGCAACTTTTTGATGATGACTACGAGATTCGTTTTAAACCGAACCTTAGTCGCATCCTAGATCCTCAGGGCGATCTTGTATGTCTGATTTCGCCCTTTGGGAAAGTTTTTCGTGCGAATTTTTCGGAGTCGTTTGGTTCTTCTCGCTGTCTTTTGGCTAGTCCTTCTTCCTCTGATCTTTGGAAGTGGCATAGGAGGCTTGGTCATTTAAGCTTCGACTTGCTTGCAAGACTTAGCTCACTTGGCCTAATCCGAGGATTGCCCAAGCTTTCGATGGAGAAGGATCTAGTTTGCCATTCTTGCAGACATGGGAAGATGGTTGCCACTCCCCACCATCCAGTGACTAAGGTCATGACCTCGCACCCCGGAGAGCTTTTACACATGGACCTTGTTGGTCCGGCTCGGGTGAGCTCGGTTGGTGGCAAGTGGTATGTTTTTGGTTGTTGTTGACGACTTTTCGAGATATTCATGGGTCTTCTTTTTGTCTGAGAAGACTGAGACTTTCTCCTTCGCTCGCAATCTGATTTTGCGTCTTCAGAACGAGTTCCCTTTGAACTCGATGCGAGCTATTAGAAGTGAATGGTTCCGAGTTTAAGAATTCGGATTTTGAGATGTTTAGTAACCACCTTGGTTTGGAGCATCAGTTTTCTTCCCCTATACACCACCCCAAAATGGTGTTGTAGAGAGGAAGAATCGGACCCTTGTTGAGATGGCCAGGACGATGCTTGATGAGCATAGGACTCCTAGGCGCTTTTGGGCCGAAGCTATGAACACTGCATGCTACATTTCGAATCGCATTTTTCTGAGAGCGTTTTTGAAGAAGACCTCTTATGAGTTGCGTTTTGGTCGACAGCCCAAGGTGAGTTATTTTCGAGTTTTTGGTTGCCATTGTTTTATATTGAAGAAAGGCAACCTGGACAAGTTTGAGTCTCGTTCATCTGACGGTGTGTTTTTGGGTTATGGCACTCACACTCGAGCTTATCGTGTACTTAACCTTGACACTAACCGAGTCATGGAGACATCAGATGTCACCTTCGACGAACTCTTGTTTCTCCTTCTTCTCGTTTTGAGCGTGCAGGTGATCATGAGGTTGGAGAGCCTCTTTTTGATGACGAGGACGAGGGTGCTGAAGGTATAGATGATCCAGCACCCCCTCCACCTGCCGCGCCGCAAAGAGCGGCCTCTACGACGACTCACGGCCCCGACACTTCTTCTTCCTGGGGGCCGTGGGATCCTCCACCTCGCGCGCCCGTACCCTTTGTACCCGGGGTGAACCAGCTGCTGTTGAGGGGGAGGTCACTTCTTCCCGGGAGGCGCCACGACACATCCAGCGCCAGCACCCTCCTCAGCAGATGATCGGTGACATCAACGAGCGAGTTACTCGCTCCAGGTCACAGCACATCTCGCACTTTGCTCATTCTGCTTTTTTGCGTCTTTTGAGCCCCGAGATGTTGGACACGCATTGACGGATCCGGATTGGGTCAATGCGGCCATGCATGAGGAGCTAGAGAACTTTGAGCGAAATCGGGTTTGGGTTCTAGTGCCACCACCTCCTGACTGTAAACCTATTGGGACAAAATGGGTATTTAAAAACAAGCAAGGAGAGGAGGGCCACATTGTGAGAAACAAGGCCCGGCTTGTAGCGAAGGGTTATAGTCAGAAGGAGGGGATAGATTATGAGGAGACCTTCGCTCCTGTAGCTCGTTTGGAGGCTATTAGGATACTCTTGGCTTATGCTGCATCCATGGGTTTCAAACTTTTTCAAATGGATGTCAAGAGTGCCTTCTTAAACGGCTACATTGAGGAGGAGGTCTATGTCCAGCAACCCCCCGGTTTTGAAAATCCCAAGTTTCCAAACCATATCTTTAAACTCCACAAAGCTTTGTATGGTTTGAAACAAGCCCCTAGAGCCTGGTATGAGAGATTAAAAACTTTTTTGCTAGCTAAGGGTTTTAAAATGGGATGTGTTGATAAAACGCTCTTTCTCCTCAAGCAAGGCAAAGATACTCTCTTGGTCCAAATTTACGTGGATGATATCATTTTCGGTGGTTCTTCTCACGCTTTGGTT